>JASAUF010000411.1:6792500-8000000 GCA_030180095.1 Magnolia changhungtana | reverse complement strand
TCAATTTTCATCCTGATCCAAAACTCTGGTGGGCCATAGCAAAGAGAAATGTAAATCAACGGAGGAAACTGTTTCTTTTTTTCACGACCCACAAGAGTTTTATATCAGGCTTAAATTGGGCTCATGAGGTTTCCAGGGGTGCCACATCAGGTGAGGACCGTTCAGATCTGTGCCTATGACACGTGTGCAAAGGTGTGCATAAGTACTCACGTAAGAAGCTGCGCAGGTGCGCATTCCTCTCTCTATATACACACATATGTGTGTGTCTCTGTGCACGCGCGTGCCTAACGCTAATCTCGGCCCAGACTCGATTACATATGTGTGTGTGCTCGCGCACACTAATATCTAATTAGTAATAAATAATTAACACTTTATTCACAAAACTATACATAAGAAGATTTGGGTACCTTCTCCAACATTGTAGGACTAAGCATATATATTGTACAAAACTTCGTGTATGAGACCATGCCATTGTGTGCTTTATGTTAAAAATAAATAAAAATAAAATAAAAATAAAAATAAAGAATGAAAAACGTATGACATCTAGCCCGTCCAAGTGGGACACACCTAAAACTTACACTGATCTAACCTTCCCACCATGTGAAGTTGGAGGTTTCTGGATGGTTATCTATTATTTTCTATCATGTTGTCCACGTGATGATTAGATAATTTCTTTTAGGCATAAAGTTAGAGGTTTCTTGGGGGAGGGTTTTAGGTAGTTGCACTCACTTGATGTTGATGTGTGTTGAATAGATATCTGTGCTATTCATTCATTCTTTCTTTCTTTCATTTTCTTCTTTTTTGAAATTTCAAATTATTATGGATATGCTAATGGAACCAACACCCCCAACAGGTATGGTATGAGTTCAAGCCCAATGTTGATGTATGGTTATGTGTATAGTACACATTGGTAGGTATGCTATATGAATACACTATACTAAACATCCCGGATCTAGCTCACACGTGGCACATTTATGCACGTGAGGATTTTAATGAACGGGTTGGATGCCACGTAAACATCATGATGGGTCCCAAAAAGGCTTCAATGGTGGACACGAGCATCCACACAAATTCCTACAGTGTTTCCGACCCACTTGAGTTTTGGATCTACAAAATTTCATCGTGACCGTCCAACCATGACCCATCACAACTGATAAAACAAGTAGATGTCACACATGCATTACAGTAGGCCACAAAGAAGATTTATGTCCCAAATAAATGGGTTTGTTTGGTTTTCATTTATAAACGGTAGAAAAATTTCTCATGACTTTGAAAAAACAGCCCACGCCGTTTTGAAAACCCCTATCCCCACCCAATGTGCTGCTATTCTATGGACGCTTCAATTTCAAATCTGAAAAAAAGAAAAGAATGTAATAGACTGGTTTTGAAGTTTCCTACGTTAGAATGGAAATTTTAGACAACTCAATAATATATCTACTTTTCCTACTCAAATTCAACGCATGCAAGGCTGTAAAACGTGAAAGCATGCATGACCCGTCTTTAAAGTCCAAATCATGCGGTCCAACCTTTTACTTTTATAAACCATTGCTATCAATACACGGAGGATTGGAGGAATGCTATCTCCAGACGCAAGGGTCGCACGCGGATATCCGGTATCTAAAAAGTTATGTTGGGGAAATTGATAAGGTGGGCCACACAAAGAAATAATTGGGTACGGATGGTCTACATTCCACGAGAAACATCATCTCCCTTAATGAGGGGGTGAATTTTATGTGAAGATAAATGGACTGATGTGACTGTCTAATGAATATGTGGTGGAAAAGGGCGGGTAGGGCTGATGGGTGGTTAAGACTAGCTAAATGAAGGCAGAGTATGAGTGTAGTCCACTGGAGATTTCGTGGCCCATAAGAAGTTTTTAAGGGTTGAACACTACTGTTTCTTATAGTGTAGTCCACTTGAGATTTGAATCTGTTTCATTGTTGGGCTAATGCACTGAAATGAGCTATCAAAACGAATGGACGGAATGGATGTATAATACATACATCAAGGTGGGCCCCACGGTCAGTCAGCGACTCACCGTGTTAGGTGAGGTCGGGGCCGCACGGCCCGCACCTAATCCGCTCGCAGTTGTGTTGGGCACGAAGTTGGATTGACTCAGTTCGGCCCACCTTTAATGTATGTAGTATATCTACACTGTCCATCCGTTTTTCCATCTAATATAAGAGGTTGGTCCCAAAATCGAAGCATATCCAAAGATCAAGTGGATCATAACACAGGAAACAGTGGGGATAATGATTTCCACCGTTGAAACCTTTCTAGGCCCCACAGTGATGTTTATTTATCATCCAACCTGTTCATAAGATCATAAAAAGATGGATGAAGGGAAAAAGCAAATATAAGCTTGATCCAAAACTTCTGTCACCCCAAGAATTATTCAACGGTAAACGTTCAATTCAACTGTTTCCTATGGTGTGGTCCATTTGAAGTTTATATATACTTAATTTTTGGTTTTAGACCTTAAAATTATCTGATAAAATTGATGGACGGATCGGATAAGATTCATAAATCATGGTTAACCTCATAGAATTTACTGAGTACGCTGGGCGTAGTGAGTTACTCTCTACGCTTCCGTTGGATGGCCGCGAGGACGCGGATATCCTGCGAAAGCCTTTCCAAAGAAGTTCCTGCGGTGTGAACCCATGTGGGGCCAAGGTGATGATTGTGAGAACCACTCCTTCCATACGTTTTGTAAGTTCATTTTAGGACAGTAGAACAAAAATAAGCCGTATCGAATACTCAAGTGGGCCGAAAATGTAAAAATTTGAACATACACCGTTGAAATATTCGTGCGGTGACATAAGTTTTGAATCATGCTAATATTTGTTTTTTCAGTTCATACCAGTATATTAACGATATGGATGGCGTGTGAATATCACTGTTGATCCCAGGGAGGTTTCAACCGTAGGAATTTCCCTCACCACCTTTTTTCTTTAGTATGGCCCACTTGAGTCTTTGATCTTGCTAAATTTTGGTCACTTCCCCTAAAATGAGATCAAAAAACAGATAGACGGAGTGGATTTTTGACAAAACCACGGTAGCCCCAGCTTAAGTTCGCGGACACATCCTGAGAAAGGCTTTGGCAGGAAATCCGCGTTCCGCCCCGCAAATACTGCAGGTGGGATTAGTATGCCTTGTTGTCATTGACGTGGAATGCATGTACCTCAATTCAAATGGTTGAAATTAAAGTCTCCACCAAACATTGCTATGATGCAAAGGTTACAATGGACGGATGATATGAGAGATTGGTGGCCATTCAAATTGAAAGTTAAAAAAATAGAAAATAGACAACGGCCCAGATGCAAAGAAACATGTCTAACGTTCATGGATTTTGGATCATCCGATTGATCTAATTTTCAGGCTATGTCCAATTACGCTGGAGCCCATGATCTGACCGTTCATTTGAGTTAGATGTACATCTTGTGCACAGTAGCTGTCCATGCACACTGGAATTGAGCATTGCTTACATATAGATCCGAAGAAGGGCAGGTTAACTAATACAAGTGAAACGGGCGTTTTAACGGCTGGGATCTTGCATGCGTACGTTGGGACTCCGAGATTATGATAACACGTTAGCTAGAATGCATCGCAATCCGGTGATCGTGGCCACACAATAAATAGTGGATAACCGACGATTAAATTCTCATGCTAGAGTACTTTAGCACTTTGATTTTTTTAGCTCAACATGGATCGTATCTTTGACCGTTACTTTATGTGACATTGATTTGAAAGATTAGAATTTTACATGGTAGAATATTTTTCAAGCAGCCACCTTCATCTCTGTATTCGGTTATATCAACGGTTGGATTACTGAAATTGACCCAGATTGAACGGCTACAGTCTCAACGTAATACGTCGGGATGTATATCTCTCTTCTAGACGAACGGCAGCCCATACTTGTCAACGGAAACGGATTGGCTACTCCCCCTGACACGAGCCCCGTGGCTGATGGTCGGTGCTCTATGGGCCCCACCATGATGTATATGTTTCATCCATTCCGTTCATCCATTTTTAAAGATCATTTTAAGGATTTTTTCTAAAAATAAGAGGGATATAAATCTTAGGTGGACCACACCACAGTAAACAATAGTGATTGGATATCCATCATTTAAATCATCCTAAGGTCCATTTGAGATTGGGATATAACTCATTTTTTGTGTAATAACATAAAATGATCTATAAAAATAGAGGAACGGCATGGATGAAACATGGTGGAGCCCACAGACAACCGAACACCAGCCATTGGCTGATGGCAGGGGGAGTAGCCAATCCGTTTCCCTTGTCAACGTCCCGTGCGGTTCTCAGGAGAGGACGCTGGTAGGCAGCGCGTACGATGAAATATATTACGCATGCACACTGATATTGAAAAGCAGATATATACTCAATCCAAACCGTCCAAATTATGGATAACATCATGTGTGTTTCACAACTAGAAATATAAGAGTATTTTCCTAAAACTTTGTTAAATAAAGACGGAAAAGTTCCAACGTCCAAATTCAACAAATTAAAAACCATTATCGTGAGTTTGATTGTCCATCCAATCTGATTTTGAGGATGTGCACTGTATACAGTGGGTCCCATGATTTGGACGGTTTGGATTATGGTACATGATTTCTCGTCTTACAGCGGTCCTGCACGATTACGGATATTATTGACCATAGGTTGCTTGTTGATGACTTCTACCGCAATCTAAAAATTCTTCTACGAGATAATATACGACCCAGTGTCTGCGAATCTGCGAATGCCAGGAAAATCTCGATGTCGTGAGCATTGCACGAAAATTGTAACGCCTCGGAAAATTGGGGGACGTGCATAGACTCACTCCCGAATTCCTGAGTGTTACTTATCATGCATTTATGATTATTTTTTTTTGATTAATCAAATTTAACTGCGCAATTTGGAATTACCTGAGGCACGAAGCAAAATCACACCAGTCTACTGAAATGAAGGATATCACACATATATACAGGTCCAAAAATAATAAAGGGTCGCCTAAGGCGTTGCCCAACATAACAACAAAAGAGGGCTAGGTCCAAAAAGAATAAGACTGAGCCCGCGGCTCAGCAAATCCAAATCCAGCCTGATCTAGCCAATAGTAAGCCACCCATCAGCTGAAAGTAGGAGAGCTCGTTCTCCTCGTCAAAGCTCACCTCACCAGGTTCCTCATGCCCTGGGTCACTTGCATCTATGAATGGGTCTGGTTGGTGTTTTAAAACACCGTCCCATAGTGGGAGTGAGTGATCAACTCAGTGTGAACTATTGGTCTCAAGTTACAACAGGCATCAATTGTAATATGAACTTAATGAAAAGCAGACAATCATCAACACCTAATAACTCTTATTTAAAATGCATGCATGTGGGATGATATGATGCATGCCCTCGCCACAACACTCTCTCAAGCGACTCCATCTAACGATCGCATGACAACACTCCCTTAGAGCAACCTCGACTTCCGAGTCGCCACCCTAACTAATGCGTGCAATACGATCGTGTTAGCCGAGTTATTAGTTAAGTCCATTCATCCAAAAGGTTGGGGATTCTGATTCACCCTACGTATCACTGCCTTAAGCTGGTTGCGAGGCCAAGACCCCATCAACACGTGAGGCCGAGACCTCACGGTCCGTGATCCTGTCGGGTTCCTCATCCCCGACTCCAAGCACATGAGGAGTACCGAAAGGAAGGGATCGCTCGCGGTCACTACGGGAAGGCGCGGTACCCCAGCGTAGGCCGACAGCTCGGACATAGTGTCTCATTCCACCATGCCCGGCTCACGAGGCTGTGGACCAGTTTCGGGTGGATTATCGATGGGCTACAATAGTTGCAGGGTGGTTCAGATTCCATACATATGTGAGCACACAGGGTTAACAAACAGGGTTGATCAGTCAGTAGGCTAGACCGCATGAGTCAGGCGAGTGTGAGACGAGTGACCTCGGGCACAAGGGTCCCACGTAGTCGAACTACAGCCGCCCGAGCACACCCGCCCAAAACCCACGGTTTAGCCTCTAGGCGGTCCTACCAATGGAGCCACCTTCGCTCTCCTCATATTTCCTGACCAACCCAAGGGTACGAGTAGCAATCCCTAGCATGCCGCCTACCAATGCGTCATCTAGCATATACAACCTTCATGTTCTCAAGCTTCTCAACATACAATTCAGATTCTCATACCAAGCAAGGCCAACAATATCATAATGCAAGTGCAAGTGAGGTGTGTGTGTGGGGGGAGGAAGTTAAGCACTTCCACCATTGCAAGAAATTATATGCACACGATCATCATACATTCTATGAATCAACAATGTAGGGAAAAACCAACAAGGCATGAGCACCTAATCATCCAAATACTCAATCATGTGAGAGGCAATAGCAACACCAAAGGAGAATCAACATGCATCCCATACGAATTTCAACAGTCATGCAATTCCTAGGGTTTCTCTGGTTTCTCTAGTTTCTCCAATCATAACATCCAAACAATCAAAATCATTAAACCCATAGTAAAATTGGTGCTAGGCCACCTAAGAACAATAGTCCGCACCTTGGATTCGATGGAGGCTTGAAAACGACATAGGAGATGTGGATTTCGGGATAGATCGACCGGAATCCCTAAAGGCGACCACTTGCTTGTAAGAATCCCAAGTAAATCTCCCGCATCACAAGGGTTTCAAAGAAAATAGGGAATGGAGCTTACCTAGTTGCTCAACGGATGAAATAGCGGTTGTGGGGTGAGGTTTCTTCTTAGAGAAGAGGTGGGAAGATGCAAGATTTGCTTCCTTGGGCCCCACCTCGATCTAGGGTCCACACTCCTCCTTCTTCACTCTCTCTTCCTCCTTCTTTCTCTCTTTTCTCTCTTTTCTCTCTTCCCTTCCCTAGGGCAAATTCATATGGGAGAGGGGTGCCCAAAAGAAACCTCTTTTTATAATTTCAGATTTGGTGCAAATGGCCTCAAGCTTCCACAATTTCCTAAAATAGACTTATGAGACTCCCTATTGGTGTTGGGGTAGCCCTAACACCTCTCTGACCACCAAATTCGGCGTATAGTTGCCTTATGGCCTGACTAGGGTCCATGCAAAAATTTAGGGCGAACGGATGAGCGGATATATGATCTGAGCAAGCGTTTCCGACCTTTAAGTGGCCCTTTGGGGGCCATTTTGATTGATAGGGCATTTTTGGTGGCCCTCTGGCCATGAAATTTATAGGGTTAGTGTTTCATGGCCCGATGAAGGGCCTTGCAAAATTTGGGAACGAACGGATACGGGGTTTAGTCGTACGGGTCCGATTTGCGATCAACGGTCACCGTGCCACGATCGAGCCCCAGATTCGGTGAACGGGCGTGATTGTGGATTTCCAGGATGTTACAAAAATCATACGATCAGAAGATCCTAACCATCCGACCGTGATTGTGGATTTCCCTTATAAGGAAAATGGCACGCAGTCTAAATCTAACGGCAAACATAAATGGCTAAGATCCTCAAATCTGTTCATTTGTCACAGGATTTCCAAGATAGGCTCCGGTCACAGCAAGGCTCGCAATTTGGACGGTCGTGATTGGAAGGCATTCATGCATGCATGCTTCACAATATGTCGGGGCCGTTCGGTTTTGTATTATTTTCAATGATCCAAGTCGTTTATATGATTGGGCTTACCATGGATTGTGGTTATAAAAACAAAACAAAAATACTTAGATTATAATATTTTAACCCTTTGATCATTTGACACTTTAGTTAGGAATATAGACTCTCTAAAATATTCAATATCCCTAATTAATCAACGGTGAGAACTGTTTATAAATCATATAAATGGTTTGGATCATTGAAAAGGATCCCGATCAGAATATTTTAAGGTATGAGCCAGAAATGAAGTAGATCCAAATCTTATGTGTACGATAACATAGAAAACAGTTGTGATTGACTTTTAAAAACCAACGTGGGCCACAAAAGTTTTGGATTAAGTTGATATTTGTTTTATCCAAGTTCGTGCTACCTTATCAACAGGTTGGATGGAAAATAAAAATGACAGGAACATTACGGTGGGCCTAAGGAAGTTTTTAGTGGTGAGGCATTTCACTCGATCTGTTCCTATGTTATGGTCTACCTGAGATTTGGATCTGCTTTATTTTTATTTTCTTGCCATAAATGGATCTAGATAAACGGATGCACGGTGTGGATGTAGAATACATGCATCAAGGTGGATCCCACTGTAAGGGCTGCACCGTCTTGGGTGAGGCCGGCGCTGCACCTAATCTGCCCCATGCAAGGTAATAGAAACGGCGATCGAACGCCTGGACGTTCGCACGGACCTCGGCCGACTATAGACTAACGAGGATATTCGAGTAACCTTTGACATTTCTAATGACGGATGCGGATTACCCGGTGAACGCAATGTTATATTTTGTTTTAAAATAATATCAAATTTTGAATTTTCAAAATTTCGGTGTTTTCCCTCCACATTTGAAAAGTTGTGGTACTTTCGTATTGTGGGTTTTGTCCCACATCGGATTTGATAAAGTGAACTATCTTGTATATAAGATAGTCTGTTTGTCTAGGGCTTGTGTCCCTTTTAGGGAGCATGTGAATTTGGTCCTGTGGGGGGCTATGCCAATAGCTCTAATCTATGTCATTTACCACACACGCGCGCGCCGAGCCGAGCCGTGTGCGCGACGAGATGGGACGGGCTGGGCGTGGGCATGTGTGTATGAATACTCGTGGGACTTTATTTGCGAGAGTGTACTCGCACTTGCGCCTTTTCGTTTTAAACCAGAGAGATGCATCCCTTCCGGTTGGTCGAGTTTGTTGGGTTTAAACCCAACGGACTTAACCTTTTGTAAAGGGTGCTTATGCACCACTTCGGAGTCTATATAAAGATTTCTGATTCCAGTTTCAATATACAAAAATACTCTCTCTTATAAAACTCTCTCTGATATGGTTTTAAGCATTTTTAATTACTAAGTTCATCGCTGAGTCAACTCAGCACTTTCGGATTAAACTGCAAGTGGTTCGAGCCCGCGTATAGTGAGTGCACCGCTGGGACAGGGTCATAGTCGTTGTATCCTGGAGGTCGATTGCTCTGAAAACCTGTTGCACTTGGGACGCTGTCCAAGGGGAGCAAATTCGATTTCAAGCCGAGTGACTCAGTCACGCCTCGCCTCAATTCAATAAGTTTTTCTTTCTCAAAATCTTATTTTCTTTTTTGGTTCTCGATTTTAATAGTCTATTTAATTCAACCAAATATTTCATCAATCTTGAAATCGAACTATTGAATTACATAGACTATGGGTACAGTAACAGTAAATGCTTCTACTGAGTTAGTCAAAATCGAACCGTTCACTAGACAATGCTTTAAATGGTGGAAACAAAAACTGATGTTCGCTTTGACAACCCTGAAAGTTTCATACATTTTATCTGAATCATTTATTATAAATCCAGTAAATCAAACTGAAGTAACAGATGAAAATAATTGTAAAAACTATATTCTAAATTCTTTATCCACGAACTATATGATGTGTATGCTTCTTACGTTTCTGCTAAAGATATATGGACTACTTTAGAAAAGAAATACATATTGGAAAATGCAAGCGCTAAGAAATATACAATTGCTAATTTTCTTCATTATGAAATGACAGACGATAAACCTGTCACAAATCAAATTCATGATTTTCAAAGTCTAGTTCACGAACTATCGACAGAAGGAATTAAGTTGGATGAAGTGTTTCTGTTAGGAGCGCTAATAGAAAAACTATCGCCCTCCTGAAAAGAATATAAGAATAGAATAAAACATAAAAAGAACGGTGTTTCTTTGGAAACCACTATCATACATATACGAATAGAGAAGGCCAATAGAATTAGGGACCAAAAAGAAAATGGAAATGAGATATATTCAAAGGCGAATCTTGTGGAATCAAGTCGGGCAAATAATAAGAAAAATGACAACTGTCATAACTGTGGCAAACCTGAACATTACGCAAATGAATGCAGGCTCAAAAAGAAAAATACAAACAATCAATTCAAGAAAAAGGAAAATTGCTACAACTGTGGAAAGCCTGTGCATCATGTTAAAACCTGTAGGCTTAAGAAAAATAAAGATAAGCCACAGGCTGATCTTACAGAAACAAGCAATGAGTCTGACATGGTAGTAGCTGTGGTGTTAGAAGTCTTCCTGATAAACAACTTGGAGTGGGTACTAGACACTGGTGCAACTAGGCACGTGTGCAAGGATGTTTACCTCCTACCAAGTATCAGGAGATGATGAACAGGTGTTCATGGGTAATGCTAGAACGTCTCTAGTTGTAGGGAAAGGGAAAGTACTTCTGAAACTTACTTCTGTAAAGACTCTGATGTTGAATGATGTCTTACATGTGCTCGACATTAGAAAAAACTTGGTCTCTGGTTTGCTCCTCAATAAGGCTGGTGTTAAGTTAATATTTGATTCAAATAAGCTTGTAATGACCAAGAATGGAACTTTTGTTGGTAAAGGATACTGTAGTGATGATTTATTCATTGTAAATGTATCCAATGATAATAAGAAGGCATCTAGTTCTATTTATATCGTTGAACCTTTTTATTTATAGTATAGTAAATTAGGTCATGTGAATAAAGTATCTTTGAAGAAAATAAAAAGATTAGGTTTATTACCTAATATATCTAATGAAAAATTCGAAAAATGTGAAACATGTGTAGAATCAAAATTCATTAGAAAACCCTTTAAACGAATAGAAAGATCATCTGTTCTATTAGAGTTAATACACAGTGACTTAGGTGATTTTAGAAATCACATGTCTAGAAGTGGAAAAAGATATTACATAACTTTTGTAGATGATTATTGTAGGTTCACTGGAGTTTATCTATTAAGAAATAAATTAAGATGAAGCTTTAGATACTTTTTCTAAATACAAAATTGAAGTTGAAAATCAGTTAAATATAAAAATTAAAAGACTTAGAATAGATAGAGGAGGAGAATATAAATCTTCTCAATTTAGAGAATTTTGTGAAAAGAATGGAATAGTTTACGAAACTACAGCTCCTTATACACCAGAACAGAATGGAATAGCAGAACGTAAGAATAGAACTCTAAAAAAGATGATGAATGTCATGTTAAACAGTTCAAGCTTACCCTCAAATATGTGGGGAGAAGCAATTCTATCTGCTTGTTATATCCTAAATAGGATTCCTTCTAAATCTTTTGAACAAACACCTTATGAACTTTGGAAGAATCATTTTCCTAGTTATAAATATATTAAAGTGTGGGGGTGTCTTACTAAAGTAAGATTGCCTGAAACTAAGAAAAGAAAATTAGGTCCTAAAACGACCAACTGTGTATTTATAGGTTACGCACAAAACAGTGCGGCCTACAGGTTTCTAGTTTTAAAAACTAAGGATAATATTTTATATCCTAATACAATTATAGAAGCTAGGAATGCAGAGTTCTTTGAGAACGTATTCCCTATGAAATCTAAATTTAGAAGAATAGAGGAAGTCAATGAATCAGATATTGCGTCTACTAGTAAAAATGCTTATGAGAAGTAGTAGAAGATATACAACCAAGGAAAAGTACTAGGGTTAGAAGAGAAACTAACCTAAGAGATGGTTTTTTCACCTTCTTAGTAGAAGATAATCCTACAACGTATATAGAAGCAATTAACTCTCCAGATGCAACTTTTTGGAAGGAAGCAATAAATGATGAGTTATAATTTATTATATTTAATAACACTTGGGAACTTGTAAACCTACCACCTGGAAACAAATCAATAGGCTGTAAATAGGTGTTTAGAAAGAAACTAAAACCAGATGGAACTATTGATAAGTTTGAGGCTAGATTGGTAGCGAAAGGCTTTAAACAAAAGGAAAGAATAGATTACTTTGATACATATTCCCCTGTAACTAGAATTACATCAATCAGGGTCTTAATAGCGATAGCCTCCATATTCAAATTGGTGTACACCAGATGGACGTTAAGACAACTTTCCTAAATGGAGACTTAGAAGAAGAAATATATATGGAGCAACCTGAGGGTTATAAGATATCAGGTAAAGAAAATAAAGTACGTAAACTAGTTAAATCATTATATGATTTAAAACAAGTTCCTAAACAATGGCATGAACAATTTGATGGTGTTTTAAAATCAAATGGTTATCATATAAATGATGTAGATAGATGTGTATATAGTAAAATTTCTGGAAATGATTATGTTATTATATACCTTTATGTTGATGACATGCTTATTTTTGGAACTAATATTAAATTAGTTAATTCAACTAAGAAATTCTTATCATCTAAGTTTGACATAAAAGACTTAGGAGAGGCTATTGTAATCTTGGGTATTGAAGTAACTAGGAAAAATGATACTATTATATTATCACAATCTCATTACATTGAAAAGATATTGAGAAAATTTAACCATTTTGACTGTTTACCTGTCAGTACTCCTTATGATTATAGTGTGACTCTCATGAAGAATAAAGAAAATAGTGTCTCAATTGGAGTATTCTAGAATAATTGGTAGCCTCATGTATCTAACAAACTGCACTAGACCAGACATAACTTTTGTAGTAGGAAGGCTAAGTAGATATACACATAACCCTGGAAAAGAGCATTAGAATGCCTTGCCTAGGATTTTGAGATACCTAAAAGGCAGTATGACCTATGGTTTACATTATAATGGTTATCCTACTGTATTAAAAGAATATAGTGATGCTAACTGGATCAGTGATTCAAATGAGACAAAATCTATAAGTGGATATGTCTTCACTTTGGGTGGAGGAGCGGTCTCTTGGAAGTCTACCAAGCAGACATGTTGTAACATCCTTAATTTTCACTGTTTTGGAATTTTCAAAAATCCTTTAAAATTTCTTTTTAATTAACTTATAAAATCACTTAATAACCATTAGCACTCAATATTGTTTATACTAGGGTGGACCAGTCTAATTATGATGGGACCAAGGACGGGCCGCCAAGCCAGATGGCTTGTTTACACTTAACAACAGCCCGTGTGGGCCGCTCAATGACCGAGGAGGGTCAGAAAAATCTAAAAGTTTAGAAAATCATAGATCTCACTGGGCTTGTGGTCTATCGCGGACTGCGGACCCAATGGACACCCAGAACTGGGATCTGGCACTAGCCGAATGCACCCCACCAATGCTAGAATTGAAATCTGGCACTTACAATTGAAGTCGAGATACCAGGTGTTTCAGCCGTCGGATTTCTTCCAAATTTGCGGTGATAGTTTAATATATTTTTCTACACCCATCCACCAAATCTGGGACCTGATCGTGGAACGGTGACCGTTGATTGCAAATCAGACCCGTACGACCAAACCCCACATCCGATCGTTGCAAAATTTTGCGTGGCCCCTCATCGGGCCATTGAGCACTTACCCTATAAATTTCATGGCCAGCGGGCCACTAGAAATGCCCCATCAATCAAAATAGGTCTCCTAAGGCCGTTTAAAGATCGAAACCCTATGCTTAAACCTCATATTCGTTCATCCGTTTGATCTCAAATTTTACATGGCCCCTCATCGGGCCATGAGACACCTACACCTTGAATTTGGTGGCCGGAGGGCTGATAAGGCCCTAGAGCCTAGAAAGACCCTCCCATAGGTCTAGTATAGTAAAAACCTAGCCCTTGGGGCCATTTACACCAAACCTGGCATTATAAAAGGGCCTCATTTAAGCACCCCCTCTCCCCATACGATTTTTCCCTAGAGAAGGAAAGAGAGAAGAGAGAAAAGAGAAAAGGGAGAAGAGAAAGGGGAGAAGGAGAAGAAAGAGAGAAGGAAGAAGGACAAGGTGGACCTTAGATCGTGGTGGGGCCCAAGGAGATCATCCCTTCCAACTCCCTACCCCTCCTCCAAGAAAATCCCTACACCCCAACCACAAGAATCGTTCTGTTGATCATCTAGGTAAGATCCCTCATCCCTTTTCTTGTAACCCTTGTGTGGGAAAGGAGTTTTTCATGAGATTCTAACATATAAATGTTGTCTTAGGGATTCTGGCCGTTTTACACCAAGATCCACATCTCTTAGGTCGTTCTCAAGTCTTCAACAAATTCGAAGGTGCGGACTATTGTTTTTAGGTGGCCTAGCACCAATTTTTATACGAGCCTAATGATTTTGATTGTTGAATGTTATACTTGAAAGCCTAGAGGAACCCTAGGATCGTAGGTTGATGGAATTGTATGGATATGCATGTTTGACTACCCCATGATGTTGTTCTTGTTTCCTTACATGATTTTGTGTATGAATGGTTGCATGCTCATGCTTGTTAATTTCCACATATATTGTTGCTTAATAGTATGCATGATTTCATTACTCTTGTGCATGGAATTTCTCAAGATGGGGGAAGTGCATAACTTCCTCACAAACCCACACGACTCACACGCACTTTATTTCATGATTGCTTGTTAGGAATATTTCATTCATATGACTGAGATGCATAAAATATGATGTTGGTATGCTAGTTGATAACCTGTGTAGTTGGCTTGTTACGGATCACCCTCACACTATTGGGTTGGTCGGGAACATGAGGAGAGATGGTAGTCCCATCAGTAGGACTATGCTAGGGCTAGACTCGTGGGTTGGACGGGTGTGTTCGGGTGGCTGTAGTTCAACTACATGGGTCCCTTGTGCCCGATGTCGTTCGTCTAACGCTCGCCCGACCCGTGCGGTCTAGCCTACTATCTGACCGACCCTGTTTGTTAACCTTGTCTGCTTACATATGTATGGAACCTGAACCACCCTACAACCATTGTAGCCCATCATTAACCCACTTGAAACTGGTCCACAGCCTCGTGAGCCGGGCATGGTGGAATGGGACACTGTGTCCGAGCTGTCGGCCTACGCTGGGGTACCGCGCCTCCCCATAGTGACCGCGAGCGATCCCTTCCTTTCGGCACTCCTCATGTGCTTGGTGTCGGGGATGAGGAACCCGACGGGATTAAGGACCGCGGGACCTCGGCCTCACACATTGATGGGGTCATGGCCTCGCAACCAGCTTAGGGCAGTGATACGTAGGGTGAATCAGAATCCCCAACTTTCTGGATGAATGGACTTAACTAATAACTCGGCTAACACGATCGCATTGCATCACATTAGTTAGGGTGGCGACTCGGCAGTCGAGGTCGCTCTAAGGGAGTGTTGTCATATGCGATCGTTAGATGGAGTCGCTTGAGGGAGTGTTATGGCGAGGGCATGCATCATATCATCCCGTATGCGTGCATTTTAAATAAGAGTTATTAGGTGTTGATGATTGTCTGCTTTTCATTAAGTTCATATTACAATTGATGCCTGTTATAACTTGAGACCAATAGTTCACACTGAGTTAATCACTTACTCCCACTCTGGGACGGTGTTTTAAAACACCAACCAGACTCATTCATAGATGCAGGTGACTCAGGGCATGAGGAACCTGACGAGGTGAGCTTGGATGAGGAGGACGGGCTCTCCTACTTGCAGCTGATGGGCGGCTCTCCATCGGCTTGATCGGGCTGGATTTGGATTTGCTGAGTCGCGAGCTCAGTTTTATTCTTTTTGGACATAGCATTCTTTTGTTGTTCTGTTGGGCAACGCCTTGGGTGACCCTTTATTATTTTTGGATCTGTATATATGTGAGATATCCTTCATTTCAGTAGACTGGTGTGATTGTGCTTCGTGCCTCAGGTAATTCCAAATTGCGCAGTTAAATTTGATTAATCATAAAAACCATAAATGCATGATAAGTGACACTCGGGAACTCGGGAGTCGAGCGTATGCATGACCCCCGATTTTTTGGGGCGTTACACATGTATCGCTCGGTCTACTATGGAATCCGAGTTTATTGCCTTAGAAAAGGCTGGATCAGAAGCCGAGTGGCTTAGAAATCTCTTTGCTGATATATCATTGTAGCCAAAGCTTGTATCGGCCATGTCTATTCATTGTGACTGTCAAGCAGCTATAGTGAAAGAAAATAGTAAAATATATAATGGAAAGAGCAGGCATATTAGATTCAGACACAACATAGTGAAACACATGTTGCATGATGGAGTCATATTTATTGACTTTGTGAGGTCAGAAAAGAATCTAGCAGATCCTCTGACAAAAGGACTATCTAAAAGGTTAGTCAACGATACATCGAAGGGAATGGGGCTGAGCCTAATATATGAGCTGCCAGTGTCGGCAACCCAACCTATACAAATGGAGATCCCATGAGATAGGTTCAATGGATAAACAACAAGACACGAGATAGACGATTGCACTGAGTTGTATGAGCCCCTTCTATGGTGTACAGTGCGAACAACAACGCAGAATGATGAGTTGTTAGAACTCTTAATGAATCCATAACCATATATTTGGTGGTGTATACAGTTGTTGTATACACTTGATGGAATTTACCTATATGGGTGTGTAGGTGGAGGCCACTTCCTATGAGAATATAGGCGAATTCTCTAGAGCACTCGTGAAATCCAGGTAATGGTGTATGACCGAAACGCACCGAACCGCAGAATCACTTGTAGAGGAAGAGTTGTGTGAGTGGCATGTACTTGCGATCTACATTAAAAAGATTCAGGTTCAAGACTATGGTGTCACCTAATTCCTGTAGACCTGTCTTGCTTACTCTAATGTCGGTTCAAGTCTATAGCGACACCGGCACCATTGCACAACTATTACGCTTTAACCCGAAAGAGTTTTATTTTAAAACATGTGGGGGATTGTTATATTTTATTTTAAAATAATATTAAAATTTGAATTTTCAAATTTTCGGTGTTTTCCCTCCACATTTAAAAAGTTGTGGTACTTTTGTATTGTGGGTTTTGTCCCACATCGGATTTGATAAAGTGAACTATCTTGTATATAAGATAGTCTTTTTGCCTAGCCCTTGTGCCCCTTTCAGGGGGCATGTGAATTTAGTCCTGTGGGGGGGGAAGGCTATGCCAATAGCTCTAATCTATGCCATTTACCACACACGCGCGCCCGTGCCTAGCCGAGCCGAGCCGAGTTCAAGTCCATGTCCGTGTGCGTGTGCGCGTGTGCGACGGGACGGGACGGGACGGGCTGGGCTGGGCGTGGGCACGGGCGAGGGTGCGGTGTGAGTGTACTCGCGGGACTTTATTTACGAGAGTGTAATCGCACTTGCGCTTTTTCGTTTTAAACCAGAGAGATGCATCCCTTCCGGTTGGTCGCATCTGTTGCGTTTAAACCCAACGGACCTAACCTTTTGTAAAGGGTGCTTATGCACCACTTCGGAGTCTATATAAAGATTTCTGATTCGAGTTTCAATATACGAAAATACTCTCTCTTATAAAACTCTCTCTGATACGGTTTTAAGCATTTTTAATTACTGAGTTCATCGCTGAGTCAACTCAGCACTTTCGGATTAAACTGCAAGTGGTTCGAGCCCGCGTACAGTGAGTGCATCGCTGGGACCGGGTCATAGTCGTTGTATCCTGGAGGTTGATTGCTCTGGAAACCTGTTGCACTTGGAACGCTGTCCAAGGGGAGCAAATTCGATTTCAAGCCAAGTGACTCAGTCACGTCTCGACTCAATTCAATAAGTTCTTCTTTCTCAAAATCTTATTTTCTTTTTTTGTTCTCGATTTTAATAGTCTATTTAATTCAACCAAATATTCCATCACGCAACAGCACCTACCTACATCTCTCTGGGCCCATCGTGATGTATGTGTTTTATCCACGCCGTCCATCCATTTTAGGGCCTGATTTCGTGGGGCCCACAGAAGTTTTGGATCAAGTGAGGCCCCAAGCATACGGATGAGACGTGCCTCAAATCCAAACCGCCTAAACAGTGGGGCCCGCTAAAGATTGATTATAATCTAAAAATTTATATTGAAAGTATGATTTTAGCTGTTTAATTGATGGATATAGATTGTCTAGTAAAGAATCCATATTCCCTATAAATGCGCATTGATTAGAGGCCATGATTTTCTAATAAATCTGATCTTGTTCACATAACCAATCGATGTTAATTCCAACTATTTTTGCGGTTCAGATTAGAGGTAAATGCCACGTGTACAGTCAGAAGCCTCACCAGTTTCCTACCTACCCTTAGTCGTCTTGAGAGGTTGTGAGCTGTGACAGGCGCATTCGCGTGCAGAATAGCTAGCATACACACACGTCCCGAACGAAAGAGTTTGTTGTCTCTGTGGCTACATCAGGATCGCAACCATGATTTCCGTCTTTGAGCCCACATCCTGAGTCAGTCCGATGATCCGAACCGTCCATCGTTCTCATCTGGGTACTAAAATAAGTAAAAAATTTCACAGAAATTACACTACATGAATCATACTAACATTTGATTTTGAAGTTAAATGTGTGTCGTTGAAAGTTCCCTTTTAATGTTCTAAACTCATTCACACGTATTGACAGTCAGGATCATACGTTTGTCATAAGTTTCTTACGATGGCCCGTCTATTGCATAAAAAGGACGGTCCGATCGTTAAGCCATCTCATCATGTGGCCCCTCTGGGGCCACACATGCTGTGATCCGGACGAGGATTGGCTAGTGACCCTGCCACTAACCATAGGTGCTCCGTGGGCACCACCATGATGATGTATGTATTTTATCTACGCCGTCCATTCATTTTTTTTTTCAGATTTTATGATATGAGCCCGAAATTGAGGCAGATCAAAATCTTAAGTGGACCTCATTACAGGAAACGGTGTTGATTGAACATCCACCGTTAAAAACTTTTTGGGGACCACCGAAGTCTTGGATCAAGCTGATATTTGTTTTTTCCCTTCATCCAAATCTATATGACCTAACCAACGAGTTGGATGTCAAATAAACGTTACATTGGGTCCTAGGATGTTTTTAATGGTGTAAATTCAATCTCTACTGTTTTCCTGTGGTATGGACCACCTGATATTTAGATCTGCCTCAGTTTTGGAATCAAGCCATAAAATGATATGGAAAAATGGATGGACGGTGTGGATGACACACTTACATCATCGTGAGGCCCACGGAGCACCGACCACTAGCCAAACCGCGTCCCTGTGATCCTGAGGCAAAATAAACTCGTTACCAAATATCATTGAATACCGTAATGACAGTTGTTGTACCAATCCCGTGCACCAAAAAGCAGCGGGGCGTCCACCGTGATATGTGTGTGAAATCCACTCCGTCCATCATTTGATCCAGATCATTTTAAAACGTGAGTGTAAAAATAATTCTGATATAAAACTTAAGTGGGCCACAACCATAGGGAAATTTAGGGACGGCCATGAATACCATTGAAACCATTTTGTGGCTCAAATAAATTTCATATCAGGCTGATATTTTACTCTTCCATTCAATCTGACCAGAAACATCTTATGAATGGGTTGGATGGTATATAAGAATGACGGTGGACGTCAGAAAGGTTTCAACGGTGGTCGTTCCCATCCTCAATTTTCCCTCTGGTGTGGCCCATTTGAGATTGGATCTGACCTATTTTTTTGTAACACGACTAAAAAGTGATGGCTTCAATGATGTACTGAGTGGATGTCACAGAATTATTACAGTGGGCTCCCCAGAGCTTTTAATTGCACGTGGCGGATTTTACAAATCTTTAAACGAATAAAAAATGTAAACGGGCCGGGCCTAGGGCTGTCTTCGCCCGCATTTTTAACTATTCGGGTCGGGTCTATTAAAATTTAGATTTCGCCCGGCCAGATTCCACTCATTGACAGCCCCAGAAAAAATGGACGCGGTTTTGATGCTGTTGCCAGCACACCGTAGGGGTGATGTGTTGATGCGTTGGGCCCTTGGACTCTACGGGGCCAACATGATGTATGTATTTTATATCCATGCCGTCCATCCGTTTTTTCAGCTCATTTTAGGCGAAAACCCAAGAAATTAAGCAGATACTACGCATAAGTATACCACACCACATGAAAACAGTGGGGATAGTAAAAACTACCGTTGAAACCTTTCTAAGGCCCACTGTAATGTTTATTTGTCATCCAACCCGTTGATAAGGTCGCTCATACATGAATGAAGGCAAAAACACAGATATGATCCTGATTCAAAACTTTTGTGGCCCCCTATAATTTTTTAATGGTGGTCGTTCAATCACCACTGTTTCCTGTATTGTGGTCCACATGAGCTTTGAATCTGCTTCAATTTTAGTATCATGCTCTAAAAAGACGGTTCAAAACTGATGAACGGCGTGGATATAGAACACATACATCAAGGTGGGACCCACATCGCCCAACACATTGACAGTGGTGGTGGCAACACCAGAGTCGTAGTCGCAGCATGTGACTCGGTCCCACCTGGACACGAAAGAGTCAGCAACCACGAAGAAGAAGAAAAAGTACCTACCCTTCCCAAGATCTCCCGCTTTAGCTCCCACGTGCCGCCAAAGCAACTGCGTGGAGGCTTCTCAGCTGGTGGGCCCCACAGCCGTCTCCCCCAGTCGTCAAACTCGTTGACTGGGCATCACGTGGCCCGCGCCGCACCAAACGGAACAGCTGCTCTCGTGGAACCGGTCCTTTCAAGTCTTCACCGAAAGTCGACAGAAACTCGCTCCTTCTACCTGTGTGGCCCACCCACCCTCCGTCAGCCACGTGTCCCCTATCTGACGCACCATCTTATGTCAGACGATCATCAAATTTCAAACCTCAGACTCCCTTTATATTGCCTTAAGAAATGCTCCGAGAAAAACTTCAGAGACTTTCACACCCTTTCTCTTTCTTTCTCTCTCTCTCTCTCTCTCTCTCTCTCTCGTCTCTTCCGTTCTCCTTTCATGGACAAAGGTGGAGGACTCAGCTTAGATTTCCTATCCAAACCCAACTCGTTTCTTGACTCAGCTATTCAACCCAAGCGGAAGCTAGATCTCATTGGCTCCATGAACCATCGATTCTATCTCGACTCAGCGGCTCCGATCCGTGATCATGAGAAACGAATGGATGAGATGGATTTCTTCTCGGACAAGGCCCGGGTGCAAGAGTTCGATCTGAAGGTTCCCAGTCTCAATCATATCAAGAAGGAGGACTCAGATGAGGCTGCAAATAGATCGAATTTCAACGTAAATGTAAGAAAATTGTATTGGGTTTCTTCAATTTCTTCATATATTCAATAAACAATCCTTGGATTGTATTTGGTGATGTTGGTTTATTGAATTTTTCAATGTTTTTTGTTTTTTTTGGTTAAATAGACCGGTTTAGGCCTTCTTACTGCCAATATGGGAAGCGATCAATCAACGGTGGATGATGAAGTGTCACCAAATGGGGATGAGAAACAAGGCAAAAATGAGGTATGGGTGATTTGATATGGGTGATTTGATTTTTTGGGTTCTCATATATATATATATATATATATATATATATATATATATATATATATATATATATATATATATATATAGGTGTTTGAAATTCTTCCTTTGTTTGTGCACTCATCGCATGGAATTCAAATTTATTGCAGTTAGCAGCATTGCAAGCAGAGCTAGATCGCATGTATGAAGAGAATGGGCGCTTGAAAGGAATGCTTAATCAAGTGGGAAACAATTACAGCACCCTACAGATGCATTTTATATCGTTGATGCAACGGCAGAATCAGAAAAATGAAAGCAACCAAGAACATGAGGTATTCTTACTTACAATGCTAAATTGCTTCTTTTTTGTTTTATCATGGAGTTTTATCTGTTTAGTACCCCATTAAAAATGGACACGTGGTGCAATTGTTCATGATCCGGACCGTTCATCGGATGGGTCTTGTGTCAATTTCCCAATGGTGGAAAAATCTCTGTTAATGGATGATCTTAACTATTTAATCAGTAACTGAGACGTGTACATTAGAAAATAATGGTGCAACAATAAGCATTGACCTAGAAAATGTCCACAATCAGATGGATGTTGGATCCACCTTTGTTAGATTTTCCGACATGAAATGAACACAACAAATTAACTGAGTTTCCATTGATTTCTCAGGCTGTAGATGAAAAAATGGAAGAGCAGAAGCATGATCTTGGTGGTGGAGCATTGATGGTGCCAAGACAGTTCATGGATCTTGGTCCAGTGGCCACTGCAGAAACAGATGAACCTTCTCAGTCTTCCTCAGAGGAGGAGAGAAGCCCTGACCGCTCTGCATCTCCTCACAACAATGCGGAAGTAGCATCCAATGAATTCCACATCACCAACAATGGCAAAGAGATAGTTCCTTTGGATCATGACAATGTCACTGATGGTAGAGGAAACAACAGAGAAGAAACATCCGACGGTTGGGTCCCGAACAAAGTCCCCAAGATGGCCTCACCCAAGAATGTAGAACAATCCACAGAAGCCACAATGAGGAAAGCTCGTGTCTCCGTTCGTGCCCGATCGGAAGCGCCCATGGTAATAACTACAATCTATTAATTAATGTCTATCTCTCAAACCCAATAATCTATACTTATTTTTTTAATCAATTTTAATATAATCTTTCATTTTTCAGATCACAGATGGATGCCAATGGCGAAAATATGGGCAAAAGATGGCGAAGGGAAACCCATGCCCACGAGCTTATTATCGGTGCACAATGGCGGTCGGATGTCCGGTTCGCAAACAGGTATGTTGAAGTTCTGCATAGATAATTCAAGTCATTGTTCAGATACTCAATTGAGTTGAATTGAATTGCAATAACTCTAATGAGGATCCAAACTCAAATTGAAATTGCAATTGTCTAATGAACATCCAAACTCAAATTGAAATTGCAAATGTTTCAGGTCCAATTTGAAACCAATGAAATAGCTCTTACTCTTAGGCTTTTAGTTACTGTTGAGAATTAAAATGGCCCCACCCCCACTTGAAACAATTGCAATTTAATTGAATTGTATATCCAAACCTGCCCTAAATCTAGTAAGTGATTATTCTGATTTGTTCACATTGCACTATCCATACAGGTCCAAAGATGTGCTGAGGATCGGTCCATACTAATAACTACATATGAAGGGAACCACAACCACCCACTTCCGCCGGCCGCCATGGCCATGGCGTCTACTACATCGGCAGCAGTGGGCATGCTGCTCTCTGGATCAATGTCGAGCAGTGATGGGCTAATGAATCCAAATTTCTTGGCGAGGACAATCTTGCCTTGTTCATCAAACATGGCGACCATATCTGCTTCGGCCCCATTTCCAACGGTCACATTAGATCTCACCCACACTCCCAACCCCTTACAATTCCAAAGGCCACCCACAACCCAGTTCCCAGTGCCACTCTCAAATGCACCTCAAGGATTTACATCGCCGCAGACGCCACCCATCCCACAGATATTTGGCCAATCTCTCTATAACCAATCAAAATTCTGTAGTCTTCAGGTGTCGCCGAGCACAGACATGGCCCAGTTCTCACACCCACAGCAAATGCAACAGCCGGCCTTGTTGGCGGACACCGTTAATGCGGCGACCGCAGCGATCACGGCAGATCCAAATTTCACGGCCGCTCTCGCAGCCGCCATCTCTTCGATCATTGGTGGGGCCCACCAGACTAGCAACAACATCTCTACCACCACTACCAATAACAATGACAAAATCAGCAATCCCAGCTTTCCATCCAATTGAATGTTGGTTGTGGTTTTTTTTTTTTTTAATTAATCTCTTCTTCTTTATTTTTCTTACTTTATTGGGGAGGAAATTGAGAAAATGTATACATGGGTGTTCTATCTTTTGCGTTGTTGAAAGGATATGACACAAATTCCATTCTTTCTTATTGTTTTAGATGAAATAATGAAAAATAGATGATTTTCTGTAGATAGATATTTCCATATTTCAATTTGTTTTTTTTTCTTTTGTGATTGGAAATGCAATTTTCTCCTCTTCTACCACACTCTCCCTCTCGATTTCGATTGATCGTGACTGTAATCAAATAACTTGTCCTTTTTTCTTCTGGGTTTCTGTCGGTCAAGAAAAACGTCTCTTGCAATAGAGGAGGGGATGTTTGACACGGAAATGCTTTTTTTATTTTATAAATAAATATGCAGGACATGAAGAGGGGTCGGTTTTCATTGGGCCAAATCAGATCGATGGATCATCGTAACTTTCCAACCGTCCTAACGACAAAAAGAATTATTTCATAAGATATTAGGGTCTTCCAACTGATCTGACTTTGGGAATGTGTGCCTATCTATATTGTTCCAAGGTTTAATGGTTTGGATTGTGTTACGCTGTAATCCACATTGGCATTAGTGGTGTGAATGAGTATGAACGTTCGTAGTCCGCCAGCGTCTGGTTCGAAGCTAACTCAGATTCTTGTGGACTTTTTCTTTTTCTTTTGATAGAAAAACGTTGGGATTAGACTTACGTACGGAATGAAATGATTTGCTTTTTGTCTTGCCATAAGATTCCTGTTCAACGGTCGCGGATTAGGTGCGGCGCCGACCTCACCTAACACGGTGCGGCCCTGACCGTGGGGCCCATTTTGATGTATACGTATTATATCTACACTGTCCATATGTTTTTCAGGTCATTTTACAACATTAAGAAAAAAAATAAAGCTGATCCAAATCGCGAGTGAGTTACACGACACTACAGGAAATAGTAAATATTGACCATTAAAAGCTTACCGTGGGCTACGAAAGTTTCGAATCCAGCTGATATTTATTTTTTCGCTTCATCCATATATATGTGTGATCTTATTAACAGGTTGGATGGAAAATAAACGTTAAAGTGGGCCCTAGAAAGCTTTTAATATTGGGCGTTTAATCACCACTATTTTCTTTAATGTGGTCGTCCTGAGATTTGTATCTGCTTTATTTTTGGGTTCCTTTCCTAAAATGGGCTGAAAAAACAGATGGACGGAGTGGATATACTACACATACATCACAAGGTGCGATCAAGGTCAAGGTAGGCCCTATCAATTTTTTAACAGTAAAAATCATCATCCTTGCTGCTATTTTTGGTGTGGTCCATTTAAGTATTGGATATGATTCATTTTTTGTCTAATGATCTAAAATGATCTCGAAAAATGGATGAACAGTATGGATATGATAAATACATCATTTTGAGGCCCATATAACTATGATGTCATTTGAACCATTCGTACAACCCGAGCGCTCGTCTTCGCACAACACTAGCCATATATAGCTGGTGTGTGGTACACCAATCAATCTCCTTCCCTAAAAACTAATCCAGCCACTCGTCAGGAAGTGGATTGGATGCTATATAGCTGGTGTAGATATATGTCTTGCGAATACGAGCGCCAACGCTCCTCAGCTCCGAGTTGTACGAACGGTTGAAAGGAAATTAAAGTTACATAAGCCTTACAGTGATGTATTTATTATATCCACACTGTTCATCAATTTTTTCGAGATTATTTTAGAGCACTATCCAAAAAATAACCATAATCCAAAGATTAAATAGACCACACCACAAATAGTAATGGGATAATGATTTTCATGTTAAAAATTTGTAGGCTTACCCTAACGTTTATTTTCTATCCAATCCGTTAATAAGGTCAAAAAAACATAGATAAAGAGTAAAAAAAAATTTCATATTGAACCGAAACCTCGATGATCCCCAAAAGGGTTTCAATGGTATACGTACAATCCTCCACTGCTTTTTGCAGTGTGGTCCAATTGATCTTTAGACCTATCTTATTTTTCCGGTCAAGCCTTAAGACGAGCTCGCAAAATGGATGGATGGTTTGGATATAACACATACCTCATTATGAGACCCACAGAACTTACTGACCACAATACACCAGCTATATAGCTGATGTGTGGTACACCAGCCAATCCGCTTCCACTCATCAGATAGTCGACATTCTCTAATAATTCTTCGCATAAATGTCTGGCCCATCTAGTGAGTGGACTGGATTGATCTTCGTGCCATGGCACGTGCATGGTAAGACCGAACCTGTTGCACACGTGTGCCACTTTGGCAGCTCTCCAGAATCGCTGAGCACTTCTCACTGGGGCATCTCCCTTCCAACGTGTCGGTCGTGCATCGACTCAACGTCGGACTTTCGCCGTCCACCTTAGAGCCAACAGATCGAACGGTTGGAACCTTCCACCAGTGGCCATCTACAAAAAGGCCCACCAATGACCAAATGGACGGTCTGGATTCACCTTTGCAAGAAACCATTGTGAGTTAACAGCCCTGGCTGCTCCCAACTGTAGAAACCTCTTCAACCGCCTCTCAACCGTAGGCGCTGCCCGCCAAACCCTCCTCTCCTACATCTACATGCTCAATGACCGAATAGCCCCTGACGCCTACACCTTCCCCTCTCTGCTCAAGGCCTGCGCTTCCCTCGGTTCGCTCTCGCACGCTCTCACCATCCATCAACACATCATCGTCAGCGGCGGCGATTTTAAAATCGCCGATGCCTACATCGCTTCGTCTCTGGTCCATGTGTACGCCAAATGGGGCCACGTTGACAGTGCCCGTCAGGTGTTTGATAGAATGCCTTATAGAAATGTCGTTCCTTGGACCACGATCGTTGGCTGTTATTCACAAATGGGTGATGTAGATAAGTCCTTTTCTATGTACAACCGGATGCAGCATGAAGGAATTCGACCCAATTCGGTTACTGTATTGGGTTTGCTATCTGGGATCTCACAGCTCTACCATCTTCAATGCGTGCATTGTTGTGTTGTTCAGTTGGGATTCGAAGTAGATATTGTTGTCGTGAATTCTTTGTTGAATGTGTATGCGAGGTGTGGAGGAATGGAGGCGGCTCAGGAGTTGTTCGATGCGATGCATCGGTGGGACATTGTTTCATGGAATTCTTTGGTTTCGGGCTACTCCAAAACTGGCAATGTCAGTGAATGTGTGGAACTGCTGAACAGAATGAGGCGAGGAGAGACAAAGCCCGACCAACAGACATTTGGGTCTGTGGCATCTGTGATTGCTGATAAGAGTACAATTGAATCGGGCAAGTCAATCCATGCTCAGATCATAACGTCAGGATTTGAATCTGATGTGCACATTGAAACGACTCTTATGAATATGTACTTGAAATTGGGGAACATGGATGAATCATTTCAGCTGTATGACAGAATCGAAGATAGAGATGTCGTGTCGTGGACAGCGATGATTGCGGGTCTTGTTCAGAATGATAGAGGGGATCGGGCACTGTCTGTATTCCATCAGATGTTAAGAGCAAGAGTGAAACCCTCTTCAGCAACCATAGCAAGCGCTCTAGCAGCTTGTGCCCAGTTGGGTTCCTTCAATAGTGGAACATCCATTCATGCCTACATCATTCGGCAGAGAATGCAAGTCGACGTAGCTGCCATGAACTCCCTCCTTACCATGTATGCCAAGTGCAGTCATTTGATACAATGCCAAGCTTTGTTCGACATGATGAGTGATAGAGATGTGGTTTCTTGGAATGGGATAGTTGCTGGTTACGCTCAAAATGGTTATTTGAATGAGGCATTCTTTCTCTTCAGCAAAATGAGAGAGGCTCGCCAAAGACCTGATTCAATCAGTGTGGTCTCCCTTCTCCAAGCTTGTGCTTCTACTGGCACGCTCCATCAAGGGAAGTGGGTCCACAATTATATTCTCAGAAATGGTTTGAGGCCATCTATCTCAGTTGACACTGCTTTGATCGATATGTACTCAAAATGTGGTGACATGGAAGCTGCTCAAAGGTGTTTCGATGGAATGCCGGAACAGGATCTGGTCTCATGGAGTGTGATTATTGGAGGATATGGGAGTCACGGGAAGGGGGAGACTGCGCTGAGGATATACTTGGATTTTTTGCAGACAGGAATAAAGCCGAATCCAGTCCTGTTTCTATCTGTACTCTCTGCTTGTAGTCACGCCGGACTCGTGCCTGAAGGTCTGAGAGTATTCCAATCTATGAAAGAAGATTTTGGGATTGAGCCCAAGCTAGAACACCATGCCTGTGTTGTTGATCTCCTCTGTCGAGCAGCAAGGGTACAAGAGGCATACAGATTTGTAAAGGCAATGTTGTCCCAGCCCACCATAGACATTCTTGGGATACTCCTCGATGCTTGTAGGACCCACAGAGATGCGGATCTTGGTGAAGCCATTGCAGGAGAAATCCTTCAGTTGAAGCCTGAGAATGCTGGGAATTACGTGCAATTAGCACATAGCTATGCAGCGATTAGCAGATGGGATGGCGTGTGTGAGGCATGGAGGCAGATGAAATCTCTAGGGTTGAAGAAGGTGCCCGGTTGGAGTTCCATCGAGTTGCATGGGACTGCTACATTGTTCTTTGTAGATCACACTTCACATCCTCAGCATGAAGCGATGATTTTGATGTTGAAGATCCTTGACATTGAAATGAGAAATAGGAACTCTGAATTCCATCTCTACTCCCAGTAACTGTTACAATGTTGGCTTTCAGGACAGATTCAATGAGGTAGTTATTCATGATTGGGAAATTTTCAGGAAAAAAAAAAATGAGGAATTTCCTTAAAAGAAACAAATAAATTGTCACTGAGATTTTTCGAGTCTTTATTAAACTACTTGGCAATTCATGTATTATTTGACAAATCATGAATGATTCTGGAGTTTGTTCAGGGGAGAAAAGAAAGCTGGGTCAGGAGGGTCTGAACTATGCTGCTAATGACAGGGTCTTCAAACCCAGAAAATACCCAAAAACATGTGTTTTCTTGTTACCTTATTCGGTCTTATCAGGAGTAGAATTATACTACATGACAGTCCACGACATACAGGGGCATTTTCCACAGCTCACTGGTTTAAGATCAGATGGTAGAGTTTTGTCCGCTGATCATTCCCAGGTTTGTATTCATGGAAGCTTTTCACTGACAACCATCATCAAATCTCTAGCTTTCTTTTGAACCCTATCTACTCCTTTTAGTTGTGTTTGGATGTATTAATGCATTTATTGGTATAACCAGTTCATTTGGTGTTGCCATCACCACAATGACCGTAGTTCATGAACTGGCATTCACATTGTTTAATGCCATGGAATACCCTATACAGCATGCCAATACCCTCAAGCACACATCCCATGCATATCATATGTTAATAGGGTCAATCTCTTGATGAACTTGCATTATGGGTGAGCCTACCTTCATATGCACTTCCATGCTTCTCTTGATGCTGAATTTGGTCCCAAGATTGAATTATTATTATTATTATTATTATTATTTATTATTATTATATTTTTTTTTAAAGTAAGGAAAATTGCATTAAATTAAAAGAAGGAAGCAGTGTCTTTGAACAACAAAAGGGGCAGGAAACCCTAGATAAATGAAATGTTTGACCTAAAGATTAGAGCACTAATTTCGGGGCATGTTTGGATACATGGAGTAGAAGGCATAAGAAAGGATAAAAAGATAAAATATCTAATGATAATTTTCATGAGAACTATCAAAACACCGACTCCAAGTTCTTGCTTGGGTAACAAGTGGAAATCTCATAATCCTTTCATAATACTCAACTATTTTCTTGTGCTAAGAATTTAAATTATAGAAAAGTATAATAAATGCTTACACAGAATCAACCCTTTTCTTTGTAATTCAAATAACACGAATCATCACATCAAAAGAAAACCTTTTTTTTTTTCATTTCTATTGTTTGGCATGGAATCCATGGCTTCCAAACTTGGCCTTAGTGAAAATATTGCACAGCTCTAATGGTTTGTATTCAAACTTGGCCCAATTAATGAAATTGGGAGAATTTTAGATCCAATCTTGGCCAATGAATGACATCAACCAAGTAACAACATTACAGAATCTCCCTACAAAATGACCTTATTGAAGGGCTTCAAACAGAAAATGGACTCCCTATAAAAGAGCCTCCACATCATGGGTAGCACTAAGCAGGAAGGACCAGAATAAGCTGCAAGAGTTTGGCCTGAGTCATCACTAACAATCCTCTCCAAGTCCATCCTGAAGCTTTGATTCGAGGTCATGGACTTTCGCTTGCTGCTCTTCTCCTAGGGGCTTGCATCTCTTTTCCAAAACTCTATCACCACTTGCATAATAGATTCCAATTTCTTTCCTTAATCCTGCATTCCTTTTTTATTTCTAGAACTCCCTCCACTTATTTAAGTGGAATTTCTTCTCATTCCACCCAAAGAAAGTCCCTCTGAAAATTTTCTATCTTCCTCACAACATAGGTGGTAATCTTAACGGGTAGTAAATGGGCAAGATTCATTAAGGGCCTATTTGTTTCACGCATTACATGGTAATGTACTGTAAACAAGTTATGATTACAAGTCATATTACTTATCTCCCTTTGTCAGAGGAATTTGACTCGTTTGTTTAACGAAGTCATTACCGTAATAATACAAGTGATATGACAGTTCCAAGTGTTTGTATACATATGGGAAATGTTTCATCAAAAGCCATATATTTTTCCAGTGCTCCACAAACACATGTACAATTTGCAAACACCTGTTTGGACGGACATTGTGATTACGGCAATCTGTAATCAGTATTGAGTGTACATTTCACCCTGGACATATACACCTGTATGGGACTCTTGTGTGAATATCATGTAATCCGTACTATTATGCCCAAACATGTATGCCAAAAAGATAGTATCTTGCAGCTTGCATCTTTCACCTCCTCCAACATCTGATGCAAATTCACCTCCTCCATCTTTCAGGGCATGTTTGGGTACATGGAATCAGATGTAAGCCATTTATCATTAGGAGACAACCTTGGATGTGGATCATCTATTATGTGGGCCCATATTAATAGGGTCATCCATCATGTAGGACACACCTTTGATGTGGACCATCCATCTGCCCCAGATGTTAGAACATTAGGCCAGCTAGATCTACAACTCAGATGGGTGACACCACATGGAACAATGGAGGATGGGATGCCGGCCATAGGTTTTAGTATTGGCCTCCATGGCGTGTATCTTATTGTTAAAAGATGTCTTAAATTTGAGGAAATTTGACTAGCCCGAGAAAGTTCGGGTGAAAGTCCAGCAACAATGTATTTTGGAACTTTCGAGAAATTTGACTAGTGGAAGGACGAGTTTGACTAGTTGAAGTGTCCTTCGACTAGCCCGAGCTCTGGTTCGACTAGTTGGAGGTTACGCAGATTGTGCACTTCGACTAGCCCAAGCTCTGGTTCGACTAGTCAGAGGTTACGCAGATTGTGCACGGACTGCATAAATTTGAAGCAGTTTCTGGACTATTCCAAGTCGACGCAAAAGCTGAGATTTCCCAACTATAAATAGGAGTCTCTAGGGCCATTCTAAGATATTCTAAGGCTTCCTAAACTATTTTAAAGGGTTTCTGAAAGGGGTTCTAGGGTTTCAAAGGGGTGTAGCAAGGGTGAAATTCGAGGTTGTTCGAATCGGGTAAACCTTCTCTCTTTGTAATTTCTACTTTCATAATGAATTTCTGTCGCTGTATGCCGTGCTTTTTTCCCAAAAGGGTTTTCCACGTTAAATTGGTGTGTTCTCTTTGTGTTTACTTGGTGTTTTTGGATTGCAATCCTAGATTCATCTCTACGTGATTCCGCCGTTTTTCGCAACATATCTTTCTTAAAACCTGTAAATCAGTCAAGTCACCAGCATAGAGAATACAAAAATCAGCATGATTAGAAAACCCATGAGGGCCAGTCTTTAAGATTTATGGTTTTGGAAGTAATTTTACAATTTTCCCGTTGGTGTGGCCCACATAAGTTTTTAAGGTCTTTTATGCATGGTTCAGATGATGGTTCTCACCTGAAAGAGTGGATTTTACATAATCCTACAGTATGCTTGACCCCACATAGCTTGGGTGGTAAAAGAGATGTTGTAGAGGATCCCATCTCCGAGAGATCTGTAGTTCTAACGACCAGGGTGCATCATCAGGTGGCCCCACATGAGCCTTTGTCCAGTCATTGGGTTGGTCACACTTGTGTTGAAAATGGTCCACTGGTCATTATTTTCTGATGTGCACACACGTGTACGGCACTTTTAAAGATCTGGGCTTTCCATATAGTGGGCCCACCATTTACATTTTCTCTCACCGTGGTGTGCAAGCTGAAAGGAATTTGTGGCCATACCTTTGTTTTCTACAGTGGCCAACCTGAGGGATGAAATGGCTCGTCCTCGCCACACTATCTGAATGGCGGCCCACCTATAGGAAAATCTCAATCTTGCACGCGTGCAACATTGTGTGTTTGTGTGTGGATAGATAGGATTCCGCACAGTGTGGTCCACCTTCCATGTGTACTATCCATGTGTGGGCCCCACTTTCGATTTGGACCATCCACCATGTGGGCCTTCCTTTGATATGGACTATCCATCACATGAAGAGATGAGAGAGCGAGAAATAGAAAAGTTAAAAAGTTAAAAATCAAGAAAAAAGAACTTACGAAAATAAGTAACTTTCATCACATAAGTTACTTTTACAATCACACTTACCAAATTAACCTAACTAATAACTTATTCGCTTGCATAACTTAAAAAAGTTACTTATTGAGTAGCATCCAAACGGGCCCTAAGAAAGCTTAAGAGATAAGATAAAAATGAAGATTCAAGCGAATCAAGTAGACAGGTAGCGGCTCATCCAAGAGCTGAAGCGAGACCAAGCCAAATCCACAGCTTCCTTGTCCTCGTCGTTCAGTCCCACTTCCTTCCTCCTCTTAAGGCCTTCAGGGGACATGTTCATAAACTCATGTCCATTGCCAGGATAGAGGTGTACCTCATATGGAACTCCCGACGATTTCAGCTTTTCTTCCAGGGACTTGGCAGCCTGAAAATATAAAATAGAAATTGGATTTGTTTAAAATGCCTATAAACTGAAAACATAGATTAATGCATGGCATGGTTAGGAGGGTGCATGCTACTATAACATGGTAACAAACAAGAAACACCATTTGCCTGCATTCAACCTCACTATCACTTTGAGATTGCTACCTCACCAAAGAGGAATAGCATCCCGGCCCATAAACCAGATGTGGCTGCAAGCAAACATCAGAATTCCTTAAAAAGCCCCCTACCTCCAAATAGCACTTAATAGTCTTATAAGGTGAAAACTCCCCTTAGAAACAATTTACCAGCTGGTCCAACACCCCTGTAAAGGAGTAGTGTTGAGGTCGGGTGGGCCATAGAACTTATGCAGAACAATCATGAGAATTCCTTAAAAAAACCCCTACCTCCGAATAGCCAGGACAAGGCAATGATGATGAGAGGAAAGTGGGAATAATCAAATTGTAATTTTCTTGGGATTAATATTCCCACTTGCAAAAGCAAGACAGGAAAATAATACAAGGATCCAACTGGGATTACGACTCAAAGACAAACAAATTACAACCATTCACATCTTTCAAAAGAGTTGCCAATTCAGACACAGACACCTTAACTGAAGCCACAAGCGCCTTGATTGAACCTGGGGAATTCTGAAAGCACCATCTATTCAGCTCGCCCCAAATAGCCCACAACATGGCTGGCAAAACCAGATGCCACATAGCCGCATCTTTCTTCCCCATAGCTCCCCCATGCCACACCCAAAGGAGGTCCCTAACTCTACCCAGCATGACCCAAGGCATCTCAAAGATAGCAATAAAGCGCACCCACACCTTGAAAGTTAAAGGACACGAGATGAATAGATGATCAATAGATTCGGTCACTTGCATATACATACAACAAATGTTTGGAATAATCATGGACCTCTTCTAGAGGTTATCTATCATCAAAATCTTCTTCCTACCCACCAAGTTAATTAATGCGGCAATATTGGGTGGCGCACCATAGAACCAAATATGATATGCACGAAGCCCTTCTGATCCTGCCTCACCAAGACGAATAATCTTGTAGAAAGATCTAACTGAGAACCAACCCGAGCTGTGAGCACACCACACCATAGAGTTGACTCCCCCCGATATGTAAATGTTCTATAGACGGACCATAAGGGAAACTAACTCATCCAACTTGCTATCCAAAAGATTCCTTGTCCGACACATTGAAGAGCCATAAAGAGAGAAGTAATTTGCCACTATCAAGTTTTCGGAAGGCGCTAAGCGAGCAAGACTACGGAAGTCTTATTGCAAGGGATAATCACCACTGCAAGTATCCTCCCAAAACTTGACCCTGGTCCCATCCCCTAATGAAAAATAAAAAAATTCCTTTCCTGAACTCCATCCTTAGATCCACCTATTGACTTTCATATGTTAGAAGCCCTAAAAAGAGGACTCATTTACCTCCCATCCCCCCTCCTGAAGACCATACTTGCTAGTGATGATCTTGCACTGGAAGCAGCATTCCTCTGTCTTGAAATGCCATAGCCATTTATCAAGAAAAGCCAAATTCATACTAAGTCCCGTAATCCCACTCCACCCTAGCACACAGGCCTACACACCTCCCGCCCATTTCAAGATGTGAAATTTGTACCATCTTTTGACCCCCTCCACAAGAAGTCCCTCCTGAGCTTGTCCAACCTTTCCTGAATAGCTTGTGGGCATTTAAATAAGGACATGAAATATAACAGCATGTCGGTAAAAAAGTTGCTTTGATTAGGGTCAAACGACCACCCAAGGAGAGGTAGCAACTCTTCCTCTTAGACAGCTTCCTTTTGATTCTCTCTATCACCTGGTCCATAGATGCTTGGGAGGCTTACCTATACACAACGGGAGCCCCAAGTACGTAGAGGGAAAAGAACCGACCTTGCAACCGACGTTGAAGCTAGACTTAGGACCTTATCTTTACGTATGTGAATGCCCAACATCTCACTTTTACTAACATTGATATATCTTCCAAGCCTGAAACCACCTCAAAACACATAACTAGTTTGTGAAGGTTGTCCACCATTGAAGAAGCAACATCAGAATATATAATTGTATTGTCAGCAAACTGAAGATGAGATATTCGATCCCCCGCATTAGCCACCCTGAATCTGCTAATAAGGTTAATCTCTTAACCTTTGGCTAAGCAGCAGTTGAAAGCTTCCTCTATAACTAGGAAGAGCTAAGGAGAAAGCGAGTATCCTTGTGTAAGGCTGCTAGATGACTTGAAAATGCCTTTCGGGGATCCATTCACTAGCACCAAAAAGGCAGGAGATCTGGCGCAAGCCTAAATCCACCTTCCCCACTTATCTCCATATCCCAACCTACCTAACATGTAGTTCAGAAATTCCCACTCTACATGTCATAAGCCTTCTCAATGTTTAACTAACAAATAACCCTAGCTTCTTATCTTTAAATCTAGAATTGATGCACTCATGGGCTACACTGTCCACAATTTGTCTTCCAACCACGAGAGCTCCCTAGTTAGCTGATATAATATTGCCCAACGCTCTTTGGAATCTCGAAGCAAGAACCTTATCCAAAGTCTTGTACGGGCGCCCGATACATGTTGAGGTGGACCCCACCATGTATGTGCCCAAATCGACTTACTCTTAAAAAAATGACAAATGGTCCACATTCAGCATACAAGTGGCCCACCTTGAGACCACACCAGTCTAATTCTGGGTCAAGGAACATGTATTTTGAGGCCCACCTGATAATCAGCCTTGTTGTTGCACACCTGCTGGGGGGACTGGCCTTCCCTTCCTCCCTCCCTCTACTTGAATGATAACTAACACTACCTCTGAAGAGCTTCAGAGAGCTAGGCAACCTTTAACATTCCTCACATTGGGATTGCATGTCACACTACAAAAATAATTCCTCAATGGACAGAACGAGACTCCGGGATGTTCAGAGTTTCTACATAAGTGAATTTTATTAACACAATTATTTAGTTATTATTGAGATATAAACCCTTATTGATTCTTCGAACCCTATACAATGAAATATATTTCTTTTGCCAGCGCTTATAGTTAAAATGTCTATTTTACGATATTTTACATTCCCTGCAATCAGGTCATTGATAATCAGTTCCAGTAAACACATGTAACCACTTGTGGAATAGTAGGACCTGCTCTGGTGCATCAAGTAGATACATTTTTTCAATTTCATCCGTCTCTTTGGAAAACAAATGCACTCTATTGAACTAAATAAAAATAATAATAATGGATTACCAAACATGAAATTAAGAGCTCTGCCAGGCGCATGCACGCCAACCTGGCACATGTGCAGAACATCCACACATCAGATGGATGCTGCCATGTAGATGACCTGACCCAGAAATCAGGTTGGTCTAATCATCAGTGACCACCCATGGATACTGAAGGATGAACATGGGCTGTTGGTGGCATTTTTAAACTGGAAAAATCATCATTCATGTGTAACCCACCTGATGAGTCGACTGGACTTTTTTGGGCCAGGTCATCTAGCAGGGTAGGGCCAACCCGATGCACGGATCTGATGTTCCACACACATGGAAAGTAGGCTGTATGGCCAGATGGTGGTTAGAGGTGCATGTAAACATATGGAGTGGTGTTAGCATTACCAAAAGGAGCAATTTGCAAAATATTCTTCCTTAGTTACAGTGTCAGAACGACCACCCATGTTGGCTTAATTTCATTTGCATAATTCAAACCTAAAGAATTTATAAACTCTAGTCTGTCACGTCAATTGATACCAATGTAGGAAAATCAAACAAAAGATTTATAACTTCTATAATTTAAAACCAAAAAGCAGAACGAGATGATTATACCGTGACGTCCGAAAAACCAACGAAATGATCAATCTCCCCAAAATGAGCCTGCACGGGTGCCTTAGCCTGCGAGGGGTCCGCAAGTTGCGATGAAGGAACTCCATAGAAGGCAACAACAGCATCAACTTCAGGGACCAAAACAGCACTAGCAATTGCCAAAGCACCTCCCATGCAAAATCCTGTTACACCCACCTGTTGAATAAACATGGAAGTCAGAAGGTTAAGCATAACATGCATTTTAATAAATTCAGTTAAAATGAATAAATTAAAACAGAAAAAATTTTAAATGTGACGTGCTGGATTTAATCTTTTTTAAGGGTCCTTGTTCCAACAACTCAGGATAAGTGGAGGGAGAGAAATGCAATGGCCATTCATGATTCCAGGATTTTGAATCCTAGCCTCCCTGGGTCCAAATGCAAATGGGGCACATGTAAGAGATTCAAGCTATTGATTGAGTAGCCCCACTATGTACCTTACGATGGCCTGAAAATCAGGTCTATCCAGTTATCAGCAGCTTGCATCTCATGGTAGATGGACCATGCCCCTAAAAAAACTCCCAGACTGGAAGATCCTAACCAACAATTTCCAAACTTTTTTCAGTTGTATGCGGACCATTGCAGTATTTCTGTGCTTATCCATCTATTTGGAGGTTGTAATAGACCAAAACTACTACTTCAAAGAATTGCTTCTTCAAACACTACAAATAACAAAACTCAACCATCTACAATCAGATCAATAGAGATAACGGTAACCAATACACACCTTCTTTGAGCCATTTGCCTTAAGCCAATTGACAGCAGCACATATGTCCTTAATAGCACCTGGCCAATCAAGACCTTCCATCATATGTTGTGCTTCAGCAACATCTAAAGCAACTTTTCCACGATACAAACTGGAAAAAATGCAAACAAAAAGGTAAGTAAAATGTACAAGTCTATAATCAGTATACTTGAAATAGAAAAACAGTTTCAATGATGTGAAGTGCAAAGCATAGGGAAGATATTAGAACCTCCAGCACCATGCCTGGTTTTGGGAATATGGTGCCGAAATCGTGAAGAAATGGATCATCCATTACATAATCTAGAACATAAAAGAATACCATGAATATTTATAAGAGCATGTAAGTCTTACTCTGGGATGAGCGCTCTATAACCGGGATTGAGTTTGGAAATGTGTAAAGCATGGTTCTTGATCTCATAATCAACCCCCCACCACTCCTGCATGACCACTATCCCGGGCGCATCTTCGTTTCCGACAACGTACGCATCAAATGTCTGAAGGTGAGGAACACAAATCACAATGCATAGTTCACAATCAGAAACAAAAGTAACTGTGGGATTTACTTTCTGAAGTAAAGAAGAGGAAATGCAGTGTTTGATTGAGCATTTGCTTGGCCCAGCCAACTGTACAGGTGGGGCCTACCTTTTCTCTACTGAAATTCATTCATATTGTGGGTCCCATTGCTTGTGGGAGATGCTTGAAAATCTTCCTTTGTGTCACCTAATCATCCAATTGCTTGTCATGGATTATTATCCATTTCCATCAGATGTCTAGGGCAATGTTTTGAAACCTAGACCAGACCTAATTGCAAACTGTACAACTGCAAGTCCATTTGATCTGCCTGATGACATCTAGAAGTATATAACATGGTACTTAAACATACAACAAAATCATCTATTTAAAGTAGTTGCAATTCTGATTTCCTAAGCAGGAGTTCACTGATTCAAGAATTCTATAAGGTGGGCCTAATTGATAAACGGTCTAGATCTACCAAAGGGTTGGGTATTGTGATCAGGCATACCAGTGGGCCCCACTAAGGCTGTGGTCAGTCCCTAATTCCTGTAGGGTGGTATGCTGGAACAGTGAAACACAGAAGCTTCTAAAATAAACGGACTAGGAACGCAAAATCGAGTGGACCCCTGAAGGAGAGGAGTTTTGATGGGTTTCAAACTCCCCTCCTCTGCAACTACTTAAACATGGCTGGGCTCCCAAACCTACACATGTATGAAGCCTTTCCTTCCCATCCCGGTGGTTCTCTAAGGGTGTAAGGTGTGGAAGACTCTAGCAAACCTATTCAACAATGGCTTCTTAAGGAGGTATGATTTATAAGTTCAGCTATTCGATCTCCATACTCAATGCATAGGACAATCCTTTCAATTCCACAATTATAATTTACATACCCAACTAAAGTGACCTTTTCTTTTAAGGGCAAACTCAGCTACTTTTTTATCATCATCAATTTAAGCCTTATCCCAACTAACTGGGGTTGGCTGCAAGAACCTTGTTCTGCAATTTAAAACTCACTTGTCTCTCTTGTTCTACCATTTCACTCAACAACAGACCATATCTGCAGTCAAACCATCATTAATTCTTTTCTTGCTACCTCCACCCCATGTCCTTTTTGGGCGTATTCCCCTCTCTCTTTTAGAGCCTTCAACTTAAACCAACTTACTCTTAAAAGTTGTAGTTATTAGTCTTTGTTGCACATGGCCAAGCCATCTGAGTCTACTTTCTCTCATCTTGTTGCCTACTGGTGCTGCTCCTAAATTCCCTTGGGTGTATTCATTTCTAATTTTTATCCTTCTTCGTCTTGCCACTCATCAATCTCAACGTAATCATTTCATCCAAACTAATTCTGTCATCATTTCATCTAAACTAATTCTATGAAAATGTTGCTCCTTAACTGGCATGCAGCTATCACATAAAACTCTAGACTCTAGAGGCACATCTCCATTTCATGCACCCACTCTAATTCTATGAGAAACATCCTTCTTAGTTTCCACCACTCTCATGATTTATGAACTGAAGATATTGAAAGCGGTCATTACGGGTACTACTTGGTCAGCAATTTTAACCAATTCAAAATTTCCACTTGTATTATTACTAAAATTACATTTCATGTACTATGTGATTTATAAACATTTAAATTTTAAGACCTTTCTCCATAGCTCTAGCTTTGCATTGACCCCCTCCCTCATCTTGTCCATTAAAGCTATATCATTTGTGTTAGAGAATAATTTCTTTCTTTCTTAGGTTTGATTTATGTTAGCCATTTCCAAGTTGGGCCTTATTAGGATACTCCAGCTTGAAGGGGAATATTGAAAGGTTGACAGTTGAATAAGGTCCATTAGGCCCAAGTCCATGTAATAAGGCCATAGGGCCCATTCACATTTTTACTATTATAATAAGAGTAGAGGACTAGGGTTTGAATACACCCTAAGCATCTCATGTTCTTGTTATTTCTCTCTCATTGTTTCTTTCTTCCATCTTTCTTCTTCTTCTTCATAGGCCCTTAAAATTAGCACTATGTAGCAGTTTAACATGGTATCATAACCTAAATACTCATAGGGTTTCTTCTTTTAAGTTTTTTTTAATTTTTCTGCTTCTTATAGGGTTTCTTTTTCTTCTTCTTTTTCTAAGGTTTCTTCTTCTTTTCTCTTTTCTTCTTCTCCCTCCACTTTTTTTTTTTTTTTTTTTTTTATAAATTTTTTTTTTAAAAAAATTATTCTTCTTCAAAAAAAATTTTAAGATTCTTTCAAAAGTTCTTGCTATTTTTTCTAATTTTGAAAAGAAAAAATTTGTTTTCTTTCCAAAATATGTTTATAATATTGAGAGGAAAGAAACATTAAAAAAAAAAAAAAAGGAAAAAAAGAAAAGAAAAAAAGCCATCTATTTAGGAATCATATTGTATAATCACGTCTCTGGATAAATAAAAAGATTTTTCTACCTGAATTTAAAATTAATAGAACTAAATGGGCTTAGGCCCACCTTCCTTATTGTACAGAACAGATTGCTCATATTAGCTTCAACACAGCCAATCTGCACCCTTACTTTCTGGATAGTCAACAAGCAACTACTACAAAACTGTCCATGAATTGATCCATGAAACCATTCAACCGATGTTTTTTTTTTTTCCTTTTGCTACAGCCCATACAAGACGCAGCCCACTGATTAGTCAGATTCCCATCTGACAAATATGAACCATTTGATCAATGGTCATTAATATGAACAGTCAAGATAACACATGATCCATCCATTTGTTAGAGTAAAAAACCATAACAGCTATATCTCAAATAAATTTGAAAAATTTTCAACTAGGAAAAATTGGTACAATATGTTTCAGACACTGTGGGCCATATGATGAGTGGACCGTCTTGATTTTTGGACCCAATCACTAAAATCAGCTGGAAAAACTGATGGCCGGTGTCGATCAATCATAACAAAGATAACAGTGGCCCCACTCTCACAACCTCAACAAATCGGATTTCCTGCTGAAGCCTTTCCCAGTAAGTTCTTGCGCTAGGATGCTAGGTAAAGCCCACAGTGATGTTTGTCAGAAATCTACCTCGTACATCCATTCTTCTGGGTCATTTTAGGATAGTAGACCAAATATCAGGTGGATCCAAAAACCAAGGAAGCCATTCGAGATGCAGAACCGGGAACGGTATGCCTACCGTTGAAACCTTTATGGGTCTACTTTGATGCTTATATGCCATCCAAACCGTTTATAAGGTCATTCAGACCGGGATGAACTTAAAATAAGAAAATCTTAGCCTGATACAAATATTTTGTGGCCATATGAATGATTCAACCGTGTCCGTTCAATCCCACTGTTTCCTCTCGTGTGGCCCACTTGACAATTGGATTCCGTCTAATTTTTTATAACATGTACTAAAATGAGCTCACAAAACGATGGACAGGGTGGATTCATCACAAACATCACGGTGGGCCCCACCTATCTTCCCAGCGCGAACTTCCTGCGAAAGCATTTGCCAGGAAATCTGCGTGCGTCCCACCGAATCGGGCCACCCCGTTTTCAATGGATGCGGATGGCCTGCGACAGAAAGCTAGGCGGGGCCCACCGTAATGTTTGGGAGAAATCCACCCCGTCCATCCGTTTTTCCATATCATGTTAGGACATATCCCCAAAAATTAAGCAGATCCAAAACTCAAGTGGGCCACACGACAGGAAACAGTGAGGATTGAACGTCCACCGTCGAAACATTCGTGGGGCCACATAAGTTTTATATCAAGCTAATACACAACTTACAGGTATCCAAACGGCCCCAAGCAATCATCTTCTCCATTTGATTCCCATTTTTTATTTTTTTTCGGCACATATAAAGAAGGGACGGTTGGATGAACGGTTACCAAGATGCCACACAAATGCCGGCATGCAAAGCGAGAATAGGATCCAAATATCTATATCAGAATCATTCAGTCGCAACGTGATCCGACGGTCGAATTGAAGTCATAAAAAATGGGGGTTGGCTGTTTGAATTGTTAAGCTACAAAAATAATGGGAATGGAATTCCATTTTCAGTAAATTACAGAAATGCGGCATGATTTTTCATAGTTCTTTTACCATGTCATGGTCCTCATGGATATAACACATAATGGAAATTGAATGTCCACCGTTGAAAACTTCATGTGGGCCACACAAGTTTTCGATCAAATTGATTTATGTTTTTTGCCTTCGTCCTGGGTCATGTAACTTTATGAACAGGTTGGATAGTAAATAAACACCACCGCGGGCCTTGAGAAGATTTCAAGGGTTGGTGTCGCTATGCCCACTGCTTCTTATGGTGTGGTCCATCTGACCTTTAGATCTGACTGATTTTTTGACTTATATTTTAAAATGAGTTTTTAAAGTGAATGGACGGAGTGGATAAAACACATACATCATCGTGGGGCCACACAGATTTTCAATTACCGACCAATACCTAGCTGGGCGCGGATTATGTGTTAGTTTGTTTACCTGTGGTGTGGTCCACCTGAGATTTATATCCCTCTCATTTTAAGGATGAAGCCTTAAAATGATATGTAAAAATGGATGAACAGAAGGGATGCAACACATATATCATGGTGGGCCCACAGAGCACCGACCACTAGCCACCGGTCTAGGAAGCGGATTGCGTACTGAGTAACTCAGTACCCTTAGCGTACCGAGTAAACTTTGTGGGGTCCACAATTATTTATTTATTTTATCCACTCCGTTCATCCATGTTAACCGATAAATTTAGGGCTTGAGATCAAAAGTTAAGTATATCCAAAGCTCAAATGAACCACACCACATGAAACAGTTTTATTGAACCTCTACCATTGAAAAATTCTTGGCGGTCACGGAAGTTTTGGATCAAGCTGATGTTTGTGTTTTCTCTTCATCTATGTCTTTGTGATCATATGAACAACTTTGATGAAAAATAAAAATTACTGTAGGCCCTAGGAAGGTTTCAACGGTGGAATCATTATTTCACACTGTTTCCTATGGTATGGTCCACTTGAGCTTTGGATTTACTTCAATTTTGGGATCAACGCCTAAAATTATCCGAAAAAATGGATGGACGGTGTGGATAAACCACATACATTAACAGTGTTCCCAACTACGTTTACTCAGTACGATGAACGCGTACTGAGTAACTCAGTACGCAATCCGATTTCATGGCAGGGGGAGTATCCGGGAATCGCAGTACGCTCTTATCGTACTGAGTAAACTCAGTTGGCCCACCGTGAAAATAAGTGGTTTATCCACACCGTCCATACGTTTTTTCAGCTCATTTAAGGGGTTGAGCCCAAAGTTGAAGTATATCCAACTCTCAAGTGGATAATAAGACAGGAAACAGTGGGAATAATGACTTCCACCGTTGAAACCTTCCTAGGCCCTACGTTGATGTCTATTTGTCATCCAAGCTGATAATAATATCACAAAGACAAGTATGCAGGGAAAAAGATAAATATAAGCTTAATACAAAAATTCTGTGACACTCAAGAATTTTGCAACGGTACAAGTTCAATTCACACTGTTTCATGTGGTGTGGTGCCTTTGAGCTTTGGATATCTTCAATTTTAGACCCATGCCATAAAATTATCTAATAAAATAGATAGACCGAGTGGATAAAATACATATATCATGGTGAACCCCACAGAGTTTACTTAATACGCAATCGGCTTCCGAGTATCCGATCCGTGTCCGGCATTTACCCACAAACATCGGACGCGGATTGCGTCCTACCCCGCCCGGATGGTAATCCGTCCGGGTAGGTCTATGTGGGGCCTACAGTGATGTAAGTATTTTATCCACGCGGTAATCATTTTTTTCGAATCATTTTAACGTATGATATAAAATATTAGGCAGGTACACCATTAAAAAGTTCTTGGGAGCTGGAGAAGTTTCGAATCAAGCTTATATTTGTGTTTTCACTTCATACACGTCTACATGACGTTATTAATAGGTTGGGTGGTAAAAAAAACATCACAGTGGCCGTCATAAAGGTTTCAACAGTGGGTGTCATTATCACTGCATCTTCCTTTGGTGTGGTCCACTGGAGCTGTGGACCTACCTCCTTCTTTGGTCCTTTATTTAAAATGTTCTAATAAAAGCGATTAACGGCGTGGATAAAATAATTACATCACTTTGGGCCTTACAGAGCCTTGCCCTAAATTGTAATTATATGAGTTTTCCACCGCATTACGGTAGTAATCAACAATCCAGACATGCCCTAAAAGGGAATCTGATGGGATGAGGGAACTCACAGTATCATCTCTGTGGATCTGGACTTTCTTGAACTCGGAAGATGCAGAATCGGCCATGGAACGAATGGTGGAGATCGTCCGGTGACGAGCAGAGGCCAAAGATAGGAAGGGGCGATGAGGAACGGGTATTATCTGTTGCCTGCAATTGCCATCGTATCCTCTACAGTCTAATATATATAGTTGAGGCACGGTTTCGGTGATTGTGAGTCTAGCATCCACACCGTCCATCTATTTGCAAGCTCTTTTCAGGGCATGATCCCAAAGTTCGCGGCTTCGGTGCATCCCGGACTGTGGGGCCTACCGTGACGTATATTCCTTACATCCACACCATCCATCCGTATTGAAAACTCATTTTAGGGTATGATCTAAAAACCCAATAAGATCCAAATCTCAGGCAAGGAACACCGTCCATCTATTTTGTAGCCCATTAATGCTCAATTACCAATGTTTCGTATGGTATAGTCCACCTGAGAAATTGGATCTGATTTTTTTTGGGCTCATCCCTTAAAATCATCTAGCAAAAGGAATGGACAGCTGGAATATAGAATACATAAATCAAGTTGTGTCGTGTGTCCATTCCATCCATTCATTTAGCCTGCTCATTTTAGCAAATGAGCTAAAAAAAAATTCAGCAAATTCAAATCTTTGAGTAGACCACACCCCAAGAAATAGTGGTTGGTGATTGAAACCTTTTTACGGGTCACAAAAGTTTTGGATCAAGCTGAAATTTATGTGGTCCCTTCATCCAAGTCCGTACGATCTTATCTATATGTTGAATGGCATTTCGGTAGGTCCCAAGAAGTTTTTAATGGTAGGAGTTCAATCACCATTGTTTCCTATGATGTGGTCCCCCGAGTCTCTGCATTTTTGGGCCCTTGCCCTAAAATGGATGACATGGATATAAGACATATATTAAGGTGGGCCCCACAGTTAGGGATCCACCCACGTCAGTGGATTTGAGGATCGGCATCCATTATTATTATTATTTTTTTAATCATATGATTTTTGAAAAGCCTGTTGTGGCTTTGGTGGGTTCCACCTTAGTGTTGATGTTAAATCACTGGGACCATCAAGTCTGTCACGCCACGTTGTGCCGATGGTGTAAAAATGATTTCCATCCATAATTCAAGTAGGCCATATGATTGGAAATGATATACAAGACAATGCTTGCCCTTCAAACTATTTCCATTGGTGTGGCCCACTTGGCCCACTTGAATCATAGATGGGCCTAATTGTTGGGCTCTTTATTAAAATATTGGTGTAGCATCTAATGGGTAGAGTGGATTTTGTGTAATCATTACGATGATCCTTGTAAGAATCAAGGGTGGACATCTCTTGCAATGCTTTCTTGTCGTGTGACCCACCTAAGTTACAAGTCAACTTAATTTTTAAACTTTATCCTAATGTACTCTCTCTCTCTCTCTCTCTCTCTCTCTCTCTCTCTCTCTCGTTATATATATAGGAAATGGTTCTATGCGACCTGATGGGAACTTCCCATGAAGTCAAGTTGTGTGGGCCCCACCATGATGTGTGTCAAACATCAGCACAGTGCATTTGATGGGTCCCCTTTAAATCATGGGATATCCCAAAAATCAGCCCTATACGGAACTCAGGTGGGCCATACTATCTAAAATCATATGAGGACATGCCTCGAATATATAAAAGCACTTGATGGAGCTCACCTGAAACTTCGATGCATTTGAAACTTGGTTGACCCCTCATCTAAGTAGGACACACATAATGGATGGGTTGGATTTGTGAACCACATCTCCATGAGCCCAACAAATGATTATGAATGTTTTAATGGGAGGGTAACCCCTCTCAACTTTTGTACGTGGTGTGCCTGTACAAATTATGAATTGACTTGATTTTTAAACCCGAGACCCACCATGAAATGGTGCATTTGATTGATGAGATAGATGTTCGACATGCATCGTGGTGGGCTCGTAGGAAGTCCCCATGAGCTGGACGCATAGAACCTTTTCCCATATATGTATGGAGCTCATGGGAACTTCCCATGAGATCAGGCTGTGTTGGCCTCACCATGATGTATGTTGAACATCAACATCATGTATTTGATGGGTCTCCTTTAAATTATAAGATATCAAAAAATCAGCCGTATACAGAACTCAGGTAAGTCATACCATCTAAAATCATGTGAAGACATGCCTAAAACATATAAAATCACTTGGTGGGGCCCACCTAAAATTTGGATGCGTTTAAAACTTGGTATGACCCCTCATCCAAGTGGGAAACACATAATGGATGGGCTGGATTTGTGCACCACATCTCGGTGGGCCCAACAAATTATTATGAATGTTTTAATGAAGGGTAACTGTAACATCCCGAATTTTCACTGTTTTGGATTTCCAAAAATCCTTGAAATTTATTTATTTATTTTATTATTAACTTATAATATCACTTAACGACCATTAACACTCAATGTTAGTTTATACTGGGGTGGACCAGTCTAGTTATGATAGGACCAAGTGCGGGCCGCCAAGCCAGATGGCCCGTTTACACTTAACAATAGCCGTGTGGGCCACCCAATGACAGAAGGGTCGAGAAAAATCTAAAACTTCAGAAAATCATAGATCTCACTTGGGCTTGTGGTCCATCGCGGACTGTGGACCCGTGGACACCAAGTACCATCGCGCGCTTGCCCAATGCGCCCCACCAATGCAGTTAAAATCGCACTGATATAAGCGAGACTCGGGTCTTCTAGCCGTCGGATTTCTTCCAAATTTACGGTGAAGGTTTAATGTATTTTTCAACGCCTTCCCACCAAATCGGGCCCCGATCGTGGCACGATGACCGTTGATCGCGAATGGACCCGTACGACCAAACTCCGCATCCGTTCGTTCCCAAATTTTGTAAGGCCCTCATCGGGCCATGGACCATTATCCTATAAATTTCATGGCCAGAGGGCCATCAGAAATGCTCCAATCACCAAAATGGCCCCCACAGGACCACTTAAAGGTCAGAAACGCTTTCTCAGATCATATATCCGTTCATCCGTTCGTCCCCAATTTTTGCATGGGCCCTAATCGGGACATAAGGCACCTACACGTCGAATTTGGTGGCTAGAGGGGTGTTAGGGCCACCCCAACACCAATAGGGAGTCCCATAAGTCTATTTTAGAAAATTATGGAAGTTTAGGGCCATTTGCACCAAATTTGGAATTATAAATAGAGGTTTCTTTTGGGCACCCCTCTCCCATACGAATTTGCCCTAGGAAAGGGAAGAGAGAAAAGAGAGAAAAGAGAGAAAGAAGAAAGGAGGAAGAGAGGGAAGAAGACAAGGTGGACCCTAAACCAAGGTGGGGCCTAAGGAAATCAATCTCTCCTCTCCCTACACCTTCTCCAAGGGGAAACCCATCCAAAAATCGCCCTCTTCATTTCATGGATCGTTTAGGTAAGATCCAACCCTCTTTTTCTTTGAAAACCCTTGTAAGGAGGGGGGTTTTGCTTATAAATCTAACATGTGAAGTTGTTTTAGGGATTCCTACGATCTACCGCAAAGCCCTCTTTCCTAGGACGTTTTCCCAAGCCTCCAACAATCCTAGGTGCGGACTATTAATCTTAGGTGGCTTAGCACCAATTATAATACTAGCTTAATGATTTTGGATGCTTGATTGGTACATTTGAGAGCCTAGAGAATCCTAGGAATTGTAAGTTCTTGAAATTGTATGGATGCACATGATTTTCTTCATAATGTTATTTGTTGTTCAAATGATTTTCGTGAATGGATGATAATATGCTTATGCCGTGTCATTCTTCCACATGTTATTGATCCATGTTGTGTATGCTTCCATTACCCTTATGCATATGATGGCTTGAGATGGAGGAAGTGCGTAACTTCCTCACACACACCCACACACCTCACATGTACTATATTGCTTGATTTCTTGCTAGGAACATCTAATTTGTATGACTGAGATGCATGGAGTATGATGATGACATGCTAGTGACAATCTGTATAGTCGGCTTGTTAAGGATGACCTTCATTACATTGGGTTGGTCAGGAAACATGAGGAGAGCGAAGGCGGCTCCAAGGGTAGGACCGCCTCGAGGCTAAACCCGTGAGTTTGGGCGGGTGTATTCGGGTGGCTGTAGTTCGACTACATGGGTCTCTCGTGCCCGAGGTCGCTCGTCTCACGCTTGCCTGACTCATGCGGTCTAGCCTATTGCCGACTGATCAACCCCATGTTTGTTAACCCTGTGTGCCCACATTTGAATGAAATCTGAACCACCCTGCAACCATTGTAGCCCATTGATAATCCACTTGAAACTGGTCCACAGCCTCGTGAGCCGGGCATGGTGGAATGGGACACTGTGTCCGAGCTGTCGGCCCTCCACGAGATGTACCGCGCCTCCCGTAGTGACCGCGAGCGATCCCTCCCTATCGGCACTCCTCATGTGCTTGGAGTCGGGGATGAGGAACCCGACGGGATCACGGACCGCGAGGTCTCGGCCTCACGCGTTGATGGGGTCTTGGCCTCGCAACTAGCGTGGGCATTGATATGTAAGGTGAATCAGAATCTCCAACCTGTTTGGATGAATGGACTTAACTAATAACTCGGCTAACACGATCGCATTGCACGCATTAGTTAGGGTGGCGACTCGGAAGTCGAGGTCGCTCTTCTGAGGAGTGTTGTCATATGCGATCGTTAGATGGAGTCGCTTGAGGGAGTGTTGTGGCGAGGGCATGCATCATATCATCCCGCATGCATGCATTTTAAATAAGAGTTATTAGGTGTTGATGATTGTCTGTTTTTCATTAAGTTCATATTACAATTGATGCCTGTTGTAACTTGAGACTAATAGTTCACACTGAGTTGATCACTCACTCCCACTCTGGGACGGTGTTTTAAAACACCAACCAGACCCATTCATAGATGCAGGTGACTCAGGGCATGAGGAGCCTGGCGATGCGAGCTTGGAAGAGGAGGACGGACTCTCCTACTTGCAGCTGATGGGCGGCTCTCCATCGGCTTAGGAGACTGGATTCTAGAGCGTTGAGTCATGGGCTCAGCATACCATTCTTATGGGCATATGATTTTCTTTACGATTTTGTTGGGCTTTGCCTTGTGCGGCCCTTTTATATTCTTTTGAACCTATATATATTGTTTTCTTTCAGTTCAGTAGACTAGTTGTGGATGTGCCTCATATTTCAATTAATTTCATGCTGCGCATTTAAACTTGATAAGTCATAAAACCATAAAATTAATGATAAGTGACACTCGGAGACTCGGGAGTCGAGCGTATGCACGACCCCCGATTTTCCGGGGCGTTACAGATGGTATCAGAGCAATAGTTTGGAATCAATTGGGCCATGGGTCATGAGCTCGCTAACGCGTCCGCTGACTTAAGAGGATACGTATTAGGAAATGCAACAGAGATTTAAGACGTTAGGATCCATCCCAGACCTCGAACCGACAATCTTAGGTGGATGGTAAGACTTCCTACGAATTAGGATTTCGAAGCAAGGGAGAGCATGGACGTTAGGAAATAGGTCCGAGAGTCTTACGGGACCTCAACCCATTGGGAGGAATAAGTCAGGGACTGAACAATTGGACAGTTGAAGCCATCGTCAAAGTCCAACGGGACAACTATCGGGCTGAATGAAATAGTTCCAACCCTTGTCGGGGATGATTAAGTAGTAGGGGCGAATGAAATTTGGTGGGAAATAGGAGGGATGTAAAAATAAAAAATAAAAAAATAATAAAAAAAAAAATCAAATTTTGACCTCTAACTAGGAGGAATCTTTTTAAACCCCCAAACCCATTGCGTAGATCAGCCTTTTCTACCCCAAAATTATATATAGTACCTTCTCGGGAGCCTTACTGGCACCCAAGAAATCATAAAATAAGGGAACCCAAGCAGGTCCCGGCGTGCCTACGTCGAGCGGGCATTCCCCATGCCCGATTACCCAATGGTTCGGCGTTGCCACGTCCGCACCCAAAACGAGCCACCTCTCCCCTCCCTCAATGCACACACGTGTGGGGGCCTTTCTCTTGCATTTTAAGCACCTAAATCCCTCATTTCTTTCCCTACCCCACACTCCATTACTTTCAAAGCCCATCTATAAAACAAATTCCAAAAATTCATTTTAAAAATACACTTCCAACATCCATCCTCAAACCCTACTTCTTCAAAACCCCATTTTTTTCCCAAACTCCATTCCTCAACTCATTTCCTAAACATTTCTCAATTCCCATTAATCAAATCTATTTTTCTTAAACCCACTCTCAAATCCCTTTCCTCCAACAAACTCTCATCTCTTCCTTCTCATATCCAACCCAAATCCATCCACCAACATCCACTTCCGACCCATTTCTTTCAAAAAAAAATAAACTCACTTTCCACCACTTTATCCTTCTAATTTCTCTAAGCACTTTCAAATTTGACATAACTACAAAGCTCAAAGGATGAAAATCTATAATCGAACAAAAATTTACTTTAAATAGTAAAAATATAAATAAAATAGATTTTTGACCATTAACCTGATGGAATCTTGCAAAATTACTAGGTCCATTGCGTAGAGTAGCTTCTCCTACCCCAAATTCATATATGGCACATCATGTAACTCATTCGGTTTGCAAGATATGAGAGTTATAAGGTCCAATAGGCCAGAGAACCGGCGTGGCCACGCCCAGCCGGCGTCGCCACGCCCAGACGTCCAGCGGGCCGGCGTCGCCACGCCCAGCCGGCGTCGCAACGCCCAGAAGTCCAGCGGGCCGGGCGGGCCACAGCGGGCCGGGCGGGCCGTTTTCTGCAATTTTCGTTAGATTTCAAAAATTCATATCTCCCTCAATATAACTCCGATTTAGGTGATTCAAAAGCCAGATTGAAGCTTAATAAGTCTAGTTTTATATAAAAATAAAATAAAAATAAAATAAAAATTATAATATAGTTATATTTGTAGTAAATTGACAACTATTCAAAAATCATTAATTTTAGGTGGTGACTACTTCTAGAATTTTTATAATTTATTTACAAATCCAAATGATATGAAAATTTATGGGATGATTTAAAACTTAATGGTAAATCATCATAAAAATTTTAAAAATAATTCAGTTACTAAAAGTATAAGAAACGTTATGAGATAGGTCCCCTCCTCCCTTTCAATGTACACACGAGTGAGGCCCATTTCCCTTGCTATTTAGGACCATCTAGAGTCCATAAAACCTATCTCTAGTACTCTCATTACCTCCACCATCCCTTCTAAACCCTAGAAAAACTCTCCCTCTCCCAATCTCAAAACCTAATCTCCAAACTCACACTCTTCTTCTTCATATTTCCTTTCCTTCAACCCCTCTTACTTGACCCTTCCCCAAAACCGAACCTCACACCTCATTCTCAAATCCCTTGCCAAACCCTCTCCAAATTTCACCCATAAAACCCATTTCAAACCCATCTTCTTCTCCTTTACAAAACCAACCCATATCAACACCCATCCTCAAAATCCCACTCCATTCACTCATTCACTTCCACTTCCATTCACAAAACCCATTTACCAAAACTCATTCATAAAGCCCAACATTAACCATTTTTCTCTCTTTTTCATTCTCAAACTCATTCCCACATCCATCTCCAACCCACTCACTCAAATCCATCACAAGCTCTTAGCACAAATCCAACCCTAAACCCATTTCCCTTTTTACACATTGTCAACAACCATCTTTTTCTTCACTCTAACCCATCTCAACCCTCATTCTCTCAAACCCTTTCCAAACTTTTCTCAATCTCATTTCTTCAACTCATTCCTAATCACTTATTAACTTCCATCCCCCAAATCCATTTTCTTAAACTCATCTCTGAATTCACCCCACTCAACAATCTCACCTTCAACACTTCTCTTCCAACCATTTGAAAGATCTCAATCCTCTTCTAAGGAAAACCCATCTCCCAACTCCTTACATTCCACGACCCGTTTTCAAATTCTTTCCGAACCCATTCAATTTCCAAAACCCCTCTCAAATTCCTTTCGACTCCAAGCCCCAATTTCAAAACCTCATTTCAAAGTAATAACCAACCCACATTTCCCAATCTCATCCTCAAATCCATTTTTCTCAAACACATTCTTAACAAATCCTTCTCCAATACATTCTCAAATCTTCTCAAAACCACCCCTAAAAATCTTCCCTCAAACGACTCACCTACATTTCTCACAGCCAATCCATCCTAGCCGAGGGATATGACGTTCTTGGCAACCGTTGCCTCTTTCTTCGCTATTGCGGTGATCCTTTCCCTTAAAGGGAAAAAGCAACCCTGTCCTCGTCCAACTCTGAAGAATAATAGCTTAACTTTATGGAAATTAGTAGTTGTTTGGAGTTAGTTAGGACTACTACCATGTATTGAAGACAGTTAAAACTTCTGCTTGATTTGTTTGCTTTTTCTTTCTTTATGTATAGAGTATTTAGTAATACATGTAAATCCATATTGTAGGATATAACTGGCCATACTAATGGCATTTTGAATTCAATATGAATGTATGGATTGTTTTGGAATTTTCTTATCGTCTTGTGAATGCTTGTATGAATAATTGCCTTACTGCGTCCATATTAGCGTTATTATCACTCCAAACCACTAGAATACTTTAAAACTTTTGATTCTTCCTTCCCTGTTAAAATTTTGAAACCAAAGCGTGATTTGCCCATAACTCACTAACCATAGGATAAAAATAGTAATGTCAAGAAGAACCTTAGGTTCCTGGAAACCTTTCTAGGGTGGTCGTTTGATCATAGGCACCATGGGAGACTCACCACCCACTAAGATATTATAAATGTGAAACTGCAACTTTTAATAAATTTTAATATCTTCCAAATGTAAGAATAATCAGACTACGGAATTACGGAAGTATACGCCTGCGAAGCATTCGCGGCTTGACCCAATTCTCAATCCTGTGTGACTACCAATGGACTCACTGCTTTGACCGAAGCGAGAAGACCAGGATCCACTAGGACGAAGAAGGGATACGATGAGCCTTCTACCCAGTCGGGTAGATGATCGATGTATCGGGTTCAAGCCCACTACAACCGTCTTTACGTATTGGTTTAACATTGAAAATAAATATTTCACTCTAGATAGAGGGAAGTCATCGCCATGAATCTAAATCTTTTAAATAATAATAAAATAATAATAATAATAATAATAAAAGGTAAATAAATAAATTTTAGTAAACCATCAGGGTGAAAAAAGTTTTAAGGGGGGTAGATTACAATGAGCTAGGGTTGCGTATTTATTATATACCCTAAAACATATATAAACCTGAAATCAACAAAACCTAGGCAAATGAAATAACGAAACCTTCACTTATTACCCTTTTACAATTTCGGGGATGAAATTATTTTTAAGGGGGGTAGATTGTAACATCCCGAATTTTCACTGTTTTGGATTTCCAAAAATCCTTGAAATTTATTTATTTATTTAATTATTTATTTTATTATTAACTTATAATATCACTTAACGACCATTAACACTCAATGTTAGTTTATACTGGGGTGGACCAGTCTAGTTATGATAGGACCAAGTGCGGGCCGCCAAGCCAGATGGCCCGTTTACACTTAACAATAGCCCGTGTGGGCCACCCAGCGACCGAGAAGGGTCAGAAAAATCTAAAACTTTAGAAAATCATAGATCTCACTGGGCTTGTGGTCCATCGCGGACTGTGGACCCAGTGGACACCCAGAAGTACCATCTGGCGCTTGCCCAATGCGCCCCACCAATGCCAGATTAAAATCTGGCACTGATATAAGAAACTGAGACTCCGGGTCTTCTAGCCGTCGGATTTCTTCCAAATTTACGGTGAAGGTTTAATGTATTTTTCAACGCCTTCCCACCAAATCTGGGCCCCGATCGTGGCACGATGACCGTTGATCGCGAATTGGACCCGTACGACCAAACTCCGCATCCGTTCGTTCCCAAATTTTGTAAGGCCCCTCATCGGGCCATGGACCATTTATCCTATAAATTTCATGGCCAGAGGGCCATCAGAAATGCTCCAATCACCAAAATGGCCCCCACAGGACCACTTAAAGGTCAGAAACGCTTTCTCAGATCATATATCCGTTCATCCGTTCGTCCCCAATTTTTGCATGGCCCTAATCGGGACATAAGGCACCTATACGTCGAATTTGGTGGCTAGAGGGGTGTTAGGGCCACCCCAACACCAATAGGGAGTCCCATAAGTCTATTTTAGAAAATTATGGAAGTTTAGGGCCATTTGCACCAAATTTGGAATTATAAATAGAGGTTTCTTTTGGGCACCCCTCTCCCATACGAATTTGCCCTAGGAAAGGGAAGAGAGAAAAGAGAGAAAGAGAGAAGAAGAAAGGAGGAAGAGAGGGAAGAAGACAAGGTGGACCCTAAACCAAGGTGGGGCCTAAGGAAATCAATCTCTCCTCTCCCACACCTTCTCCAAGGGAAACCCATCCGAAAATCGCCCTCTTCATTTCATGGATCGTTTAGGTAAGATCCAACCCTCTTTTTCTTTGAAAACCCTTGTAAGGAGGGGGGTTTTGCTTATAAATCTAACATGTGAAGTTGTTTTAGGGATTCCGGCCGATCTACCGCAAAGCCCTCTTTCCTAGGACGTTTTTCCCAAGCCTCCAACAATCCTAGGTGCGGACTATTAATCTTAGGTGGCTTAGCACCAATTATAATACTAGCTTAATGATTTTGGATGCTTGATTGGTACATTTGAGAGCCTAGAGAATCCTAGGAATTGTAAGTTCTTGAAATTGTATGGATGCACATGATTTTCTTCATAATGTTATTTGTTGTTCAAATGATTTTCGTGAATGGATGATAATATGCTTATGCCGTGTCATTCTTCCACATGTTATTGATCCATGTTGTGTATGCTTCCATTACCCTTATGCATATGATGGCTTGAGATGGAGGAAGTGCGTAACTTCCTCACACACACCCACACACCTCACATGTACTATATTGCTTGATTTCTTGCTAGGAACATCTAATTTGTATGACTGAGATGCATGGAGTATGATGATGACATGCTAGTGACAATCTGTATAGTCGGCTTGTTAAGGATGACCTTCATTACATTGGGTTGGTCAGGAAACATGAGGAGAGCGAAGGCGGCTCCAAGGGTAGGACCGCCTCGAGGCTAAACTCGTGAGTTTGGGCGGGTGTATTCGGGTGGCTGTAGTTCGACTACATGGGTCTCTCGTGCCCGAGGTCGCTCGTCTCACGCTTGCCTGACTCATGCGGTCTAGCCTACTGACTGATCAACCCTGTTTGTTAACCCTGTGTGCCCACATTTGAATGGAATCTGAACCACCCTGCAACCATTGTAGCCCATTGATAATCCACTTGAAACTGGTCCACAGCCTCGTGAGCCGGGCATGGTGGAATGGGACACTGTGTCCGAGCTGTCGGCCTACGCTGGGGTACCGCGCCTCCCCGTAGTGACCGCGAGCGATCCCTCCCTATCGGCACTCCTCATGTGCTTGGAGTCGGGGATGAGGAACCCGACGGGATCACGGACCGCGAGGTCTCGGCCTCACGCGTTGATGGGGTCTTGGCCTCGCAACTAGCGTAGGGCATTGATATGTAAGGTGAATCAGAATCCCCAACCTGCTGGATGAATGGACTTAACTAATAACTCGGCTAACACGATCGCATTGCACGCATTAGTTAGGGTGGCGACTCGGAAGTCGAGGTCGCTCTGAGGGAGTGTTGTCATATGCGATCGTTAGATGGAGTCGCTTGAGGGAGTGTTGTGGCGAGGGCATGCATCATATCATCCCGCATGCATGCATTTTAAATAAGAGTTATTAGGTGTTGATGATTGTCTGTTTTCATTAAGTTCATATTACAATTGATGCTGTTGTAACTTGAGACTAATAGTTCACACCGAGTTGATCACTCACTCCCACTCTCTGGGACGGTGTTTTAAAACACCAACCAGACCCATTCATAGATGCAGGTGACTCAGGGCATGAGGAGCCTGGCGATCGAGCTTGGAAGAGGAGGACGGACTCTCCTACTTGCAGCTGATGGGCGGCTCTCCATCGGCTTAGGAGACTGGATTCTAGAGCGTTGAGTCATGGGCTCAGCGTACCATTCTTATGGGCATATGATTTTCTTTACGATTTTGTTGGGCTTTGCCTTGTGCGGCCCTTTTATATTCTTTTGAACCTATATATATTGTTTTCTTTCAGTTCAGTAGACTAGTTGTGGATGTGCCTCATATTTCAATTAATTTCATGCTGCGCATTTAAACTTGATAAGTCATAAAACCATAAAATTAATGATAAGTGACACTCGGAGACTCGGGAGTCGAGCGTATGCACGACCCCCGATTTTCCGGGGCGTTACAGTAACCCCTCTCAACTTTTGTATGTGGTGTGGCCCACACGAGTCACAAATTGACTTGATTTTTAAGCCCTAGGCCTACCATGGAATGGTGCATTGACTGATGGGGTAGATGTTCCACATACATCATGGTGGGGCCCACACCGCTCGACCTCATGGGTAGATGTTGAATTTTAGTTGCTGTATGTACTAAAAATTTTATTAGGTAAATTGTTTGAAAAAAATTGATATTTGAAAATAATATATATATATATATATATATATATATATATATATATATATATATATATATATATATATATATATACACACACACACACACACACACACACATACACACACACACAAATATATTTAGTAAACACAAATTATAAATGCTTGAAAATTACTAATTTATCATATTTGCCTCTATCATTTTAATTTTTACTTTTTATAAAGTATTAGACAAAATCTGTCATTTTCATGTTTCCAAATTTGGACATTTATGCTGAATATATATAGACACACACACATCTGTCAAATATAAATCCCCACATTGTTCTTGATAGGATAACATTTGATTGATATCTTTGAACTTGATAATTAATAAGAAAAATACAAGAACATTTTATATTTAATTTATAAAAGCCCATTTAAATATTAAAATTATTCTCTTTTTGTTTTTTTTTTGACATGACCTATTCAGAGCAGACCTAATATCGAGAATATTATTGATCATGTAACCACTGGTCCCACCTGTATGAAATGCATGGGAACTTGAAGCTCTGGGGTACTTGTCTATTAGATAATATAGAGAAATAAGGATATTTCAAGTAGGGGCCATGGTTGCAGTGATCGAGATCATTGGTATGATGTGAGATGGCATGGACATGAAAACCGACATAGACAACCACATGCCAAAGATTCTATAAGCAATCTTCGAATTGATTTTTTTTTTTTTTTAGGTGAATGAGGACTCTCGATTCATTTGTCTTTTCATTGTGTGATTGATTCTTCAATGATTCTTCATTTCGTAAATACTGCCCAACGTGACCAGCAACAGATATTTGTCTCAGGGAACACAAAAGTTTATGGGACCTACCGTGATGCATGTATGTCAGTAATCTAGGCCGTCCATATCTTCCAAAATCTTATTTTAGGGCTTGAGCCCAAAAATAAGACAGATCGTAACTTCAAGTGTACCAGTCTGGAGGAAATAGTGGATTATAGATGCCTACTGTTGAAAACTTCTTGAGTGGCTCAGAAGTTTTGGATCAAGCTGATATTTTTATTTTCCTTTTATCTCTGTCTCTGCGACCTTATTAACAGGTTTGATAATAAACAAACATCAATGTTGACCCTAAAAAAGAAAGAGCTTTCGACAGTGGACCTTTTTTCTATCACTAATTCATGTGGTGTGGTCTAGGGCTGTAAATGGTTGGGTTCGGGGCGGGTTTAGCCAAAACCAGATCCGCCCATTTACTAAACGGGTCTGGGTCCAAATTTTAGACCCAGACCCTTTTACTAAATAGGCGGGTCCGGGTCGGGTCCGAGTCAACCCATTAGACCCATTTATAAATGGGTCCGGGCCTGGTAGAGGGAGATCCACCCAGACCCATTTATAAATGGGTCGGGTCTAACGGGTTTGGTTAAGGGAGATCCAGACCCTGAACCAAACCCGTTTAGAAACGGGTCCAACGGGTCTAACGGGTCCAATAGGTTGTTGATGCATGAGAAGTGTAATTCTGTTTTTAGCCTTAAATAAATAAACTTTTTCCAAAAACCTGAAATTATTTTAAATATCATTCAAATGGAATGTTTGTAAATATTAAAGTTATAAAAACAAAATTAAAATTTTGAGAAATTAAACAAGATATACCTTAGGATTCAATTCTAGACCAATCCTCCAACTCATTAGAATCGTCATTCACTTCTACTACATGCAACTCCTCCTTCAAATCTATAAATTTTACACATGGCATACAACCTAATAAATGGAGATTTAGGAAAGACTTTTCCATATTAACTAATGATTATACATCTATTGGCTGGAGTGGATCTCAAATAAACAACATGGTGGGCCAGATAAAAAATCAAGGAGGTGTATCTTATTTTCAAACTAGTTTGTATTTTATTTTGAAGTGGGAACGTCATTAGTTGCTTAATATATATAGGGAAGTGGGAACGCCAGTAGAATATATAAGGAAGTGGGAAGGATATGGGTCTGGGCGGGTCCGGGTCTGGGCGGGTCTCATGTAAGGTAGACCAGACCCGCCCATTTACTAACAGGGTTCGGGTCGGGTCGGGTCGGGTCTAAATGAAAGGAACCCAGACCCAGACCCGTTTGACAAATGGGTCTATCCTTGGACCCGGACCCGTACCATTTAGCAAACGGGTCGGGTTTGGGTCGGGTCTTAATGGGTCGGGTCCGGGTACCCCATCGGGTCCGCTGGCCCATTTACAGCCCTAGTGTGGTCCGATTGAGCTTTAGATTTTCCTCATTTTTCTTATATTCAACTAAAATGTTCTTGTAAAATGGATGGACAACGTGGGTAAGTAATATACATCACGGTGGGTCCACAAATTTAAGTAGGCCGTTTTTTAGACCAAATTTCGAGCTCGCTGATTTCCAATCTTGGCAAGGAAGTAATAATGAGTTATTTTTTTATTTTTATATTTATAGGGAATTTGAAAATTCAAACACACGATTACTTGTAGGCCATGGATTGATAGGTTGGGAACTACTCGTTTAGAAGATTTTTTGGGCATGGTCCATCGATGGTGGGTCCCAACAGACCATTGGTACGGATCACTGAACCATGGGGCCCAGCTTCTAGGAACCAAAAAAACCAAAGTCCTAGAGCTGAAGTAATCACCAGATCTGGTTGAGTTGAGATTAGATTTGCATACTCCGATCTTGACTCGGGTCTGCATACACCCATTTGGTGGGACTGGAATAGTGTAAAACGCCCACCATGTTTTATAAGTAATCTACACCGTTCATCATATGAGAAGCAAATTTTGAACCATTCATGCAAAAGATCAGGCCAATAAAAGACTCTGTACCACGCCAAAAGGAGCAATGTAAAACTGCTCTGATTTTTGTTTTCACTTCATCCTCGCTAGTTAAACCTCATTAACGGGTCTGATGAAAGATATAAACTAGGTTGGCCCCACACACAAACCTACGGTTGGCATCCCATCTCCATTGTTCCCTGCGGTGTGGCCCACCTCAATTGTTTATCTTGCTGCTTTTTGGTCAATGTCCTAGAATCTTTTACGCAACCTGATGGACGGACTGGATTTTGCATATACAACATGGTGAGTTCCACAAGCTTGGGTGTTTTACACTCTCGGAAGACTCAGGATATAAACAATCCTTACAAGTGGGGTCCACAGTTCAACAATCTAAACCATTGATTTGGAGAGCCCTCAACATGGATGAACCGTCCCCCATAAATCTCTACAAAGGGATAATCCTAACCCTTATACCGTGGCTTGAAATACAGCAACGGTCCACATTCAACTGTAAAAAGTGCCTAGGTTGGTGGGTCGTGACATTAAAATAATATAAAAAAATGGAATGACAGCGTGGATAAAACACGTGGGGGTTCACAGAGCACCATCCCATGCATAGATCAGGGTGGGGTCGCAGAGCACCGTCCATTGCCATACATTGCCAATCTGGCGTCAGGATGGAATCCGGTCAGTATTTTATAAAACGTCGGGGGTTCACAGAGCACCGTCCATTGCCATACATTGCCAATCTGGCTTCCAGTAAGCATCTTGGAAGCGGATTGGCTGGTGTACTACGCACCAGCGATATAGCTGTTCTGTTGACGTCAGCAAGTTCTGTGGGTCCTATGATTAGGTATGTGTTATATCCAAACCGTCCATCTATTTGGCTAGATTGTCTAGGCTTAGCAGAAAAATAAGACAGATCTAAAGATCAAGTGGACCACACTGTAAAAGGCAGCGGGGGATTGAACGTTTACCATCGAAATTATTTTGGGGTCACAGAAGTTTCGGATTAATATGATATTTGTTTTTTTTTTTTTTTTTCTCTCTTCATTCAAGTCTTCTTGACCTTATTAACAGATTGGATGGAAAATAAACGTTATGGTGGGCCGTACAATTGTTTTAACAGTAAAAATCATTTTCCCACTGCTATTTGTTGCCTGGTACAGTTGAGATTTGAATATGAATCAATTATCTAGAAAAATGGATGAAGGGTGTTGATATAATAAATACATCATTTTAAGGCTTGCGTAGATCTCTTTTGAATTGTTCGTGCAACTCGAGCTCGAGGAGCGTCAGCGCTCGTCCTCCCACGACACGTGCCAACACAGCTAATCCGCTTCCAAGCATCTTAGCCATATAATAATAATAATAATAATATAATAACAAGAAGAAAAAGAATAAGTGGCTCACCTTTATGTCTACGTACCCCACCATTTTGCGGGGGCATGAGTCCAAAAGAGGCAAATCCAAATCTCAGGTTGACCACCCCACATAAAAACTATAGTAATTAAATACTTACCATTAAAAAATTTTTAGTCCACAGGAAGTTCTGGATCAAACTAATATCTACGTTTCCACTTAGTACAGGTATGTGTGACATAATAAATAGGTTGGATGGCGGATAAACATCACAACGGGCCCTACTGGATTTTTAATGGTGGGCGTTCAATCACCATTGTTTTCATTGGTGTAAGCTAATTGAGATTTAATTTGCTTATTTTTAGGACCATACACTCTAATAATCTGAAAAAATTGATGGACCACTTGGACATACATAACATACATAGAGGTGGGTCCATTTATGAGAAATCCATCTCATCCATCCATTTCTCTAAATCTTATGGATCATGTTAATGGCTGGGCTAAAAAATGAGGCAGATCTATAACTCAAGTGGACTGCATGACATGAAACAGTGAGAATTGAATGTCCACCGTTGAAACATTTGTAGGGCCACAATTGGGGCACAATAGTTTTGGATCAGCCTAACATTTTTATGTTATCAATTCATCCTAGTAGAAATGACCTTATGAACAGTGTGGATAGCATATAAACATTACAGTGGACCCAAGGAGGTTTTAACCATAGGCATTTCTCTATCCACCTTTTTGTATAGTATGATTTACTTGGGTTTTAGACCTGCAACATTTTTGGAACCATGTCTTAACGTGATTTGGTAAAATGGATGGACAGTGTGGATTCTCACAGACATTACAGTAGGCCCCACCTAGCTTTTCCCATTGCAGGCAGTTACTTGAAAAGGCTTTCACAAGACCCCAGAAATAAGACGATCCAAAGCTCAATCGGACCCAACCACAGAAAATAGAGGGGATCTAATGCCTACCATTGAAAACTTTCCTAGGGCCACATAAGTTTTTTGTTCAGGTTGATAATTGTGTTTTACTTTGTCAAAGTCTATGTGACCTTATGAACAAGTTGGATGACACCCAAATCCATAGCTTTAAGTGGTAGTTTCAACGATGAGGTCTTGGCATCAATTCCCTAGTGGGGGTGGCTAGCAGTGAAGTGTGATCTATGAAGGTTTCAACGCTAAGCATGATTGTAAAGAAATATCTCAGTGAGCACTATGAAAGTTTCAACACTAGGCGTGATTGTCCCTGTTGCTTTGCGTTGTCCACATGGGTAAAATTTAAGAACCCCTTACCACATCCGGCGAATAGTAACATGTGAAGGCATTGAATCCATGGTTTTCAAACATGGCCATAGTGAAAATATAGCAGAGCCTCAATGATTTTGTTTCAAACTTTGCCCAATTAATGAAATTGGGAGAATTTTAGATCCAAACCAGGCCAATTGATGACTTCACCCAATTAACGACATTGGTACAATTTGTAGGGAAATGCGGAAGGTGAGCCCTCAAGATCTGACAGTCTACACGATGATTGGGACCCTCACAAAGCAGAAGGACGGTGTTCCAACGGCCCGTCTATCTACTACTGGAGCAGATGGAACTATTCACACCTCTGATCCTATGGTATATAGTGGCCCCGGATTGCGATCTATGGATCAGATCGTCCTAAAGACAAGCCAAAATGGACAGACTATAGCGCACTTTATTTTTTTCTGTATACTCTCGGTGTTTCATATTTCTGTGCGAGAGAGAGCGCATCCGTTTTATAGGAAAGGAAAGGAGATAGGATGAGGAACGGATTATCCGATATTCTCTCTATCTCTTATCCAAAATCAAATCAAAATTGAATTTGATATCCCAACAGAAAGGAAAAACCTCGGAAGAAGTCTAACCATATTGATTGCTCACAAGTGGACTCCACTGGTCTACGTCTAACACAATCACCCTCCAAATGACCTTATTGCAAGGGCTTCTATCTAATAGAAGATGGATTCCCCATAAAAGAGCCTCCACATCAGGTTAGCAAAAGGCAATTAAGGACCAGAATCGGCCACAAGACTTTAGCCCGGGTCATCGGAGGCATTTGGATCTTAAGTTGCTTAAGCTACTTATGCCTTAAGTAGTTTATCTTGATTTTTACTTATTAGACTGAAATGATTAACTTTAAATTAAAAAAAGTTAGTTATAATTGATCATAAACCAAACTTATTTCAAATAAGTTGTTTCTCTACTGCTGTAAGTAGAAAAAGTTAACTTATTTGGTGGTATCCAAACGGACTCTAAGAGTTGCTTGAACAGGTACCAGTCGAAGCCTCATCAAATTCCATCTTCCAAATGGCCAAAGGAGGTGACCATCCATCCTCAATAGCAAACTCAGGGGTTGGAGGTATTGCCGAATATCTCCAATCCATGCACAATTAGGACACTTGAGCAATCTTTGGATTTGGGAGAAATGAGAGACCACTCAATGATACAACCTTTCATTTTATCCTGAATTTTGTCCAAAGAATCCTGTCAATCTCTAAAAATGCAATTATTTCCTTCTTTCCACATATCCTGGGTGTAAGTGGTCACCACATGATTCTACTCTCTTCCTCGAATGGATTGCTGCCCAAACTGATCAACATCACAATGAGTATTTACCTTTTTCGTTGGAACCATTTTGGCACCAATGTATTTGAGTGTATTTGACAGAATTTGAGAAGATTTGGAGGCATTTTGTAGTCCCCCTATAAAAAAAAGTCTATCGTTTGTTAGAAAAAATTTGAAAGTAAATGAAATACACAATTTTGATGTGTTTTGAATTCTCACCATTTTGTTGTAATTTTAGTATAGTTGGAGTGAAATTCATTTTAAATTCTTTGGAGTTGAACATGTAACACTATGCATGGCATGCTGATGATACCCTCAAACAATTCAACTATCGGCAAGGTCCGACTCCACGGCTTAGTGGTAGACAAACTTTGTTTCAGTACTAAGATCAAGGATTAAGTACCCATGTGGTGTGGGTGGGTATGTGAGTGTGTAAAAAAAAATAAAAATCAGTTGTTGTAAAAAAATAAATTCACACCAATAGAATGACCCAAACTGTCCAAATGTTAGCCATCTAAATAGTTGGCTTAAAAGTTTTGACCAATCACTCATTTGTGATCCTTATGTTTGTGGCCCACTGGGGCTCAAAATTCCTCGTTCTGGCCAAAGTATATTTTTCAATGGGCTTAAGACAAACATTTTGTCAAATATCACATAAAACACTAATTTGGGATATAAAAAATGATTTAGTTAATCAAATTCAGGTTCTATGAATATATTAAAGAATTCCTAGTGCATTCCAATTATAAGCATCTAAACACAAGTTTTGGATTCCAATGCCTTCTGATTACAAATTATCAAACACAACTGAAAATACAAAATCACTGTAAATCCAGTGTACTGGTGATTTGGATTCCATTGCATTCCAAATACAAGCTCCGCTCCCAAACAGGCCTCAAGTAATCATCTGTTAGGATATTTTCTTGCACAGCCGACCACAACAACACCACCACTCTGGGCAGAGCCTTCAGTTGAACATTAGCACCTTTGTTAACTAGAAATATTATGACATCGTGTAGAGCCTTGCCTGTGCATTAGATTCGCCACCCATGGGTCCAGCTCCATGGTTCAGTGGTAGATAGACTCTATTTCAATACCGAGTTCAGGGGATCAAGTGCCCATGTGGTGTGGGTGCATGTGTGAGCATGTGAAGTGTGGGTGTGTGTTAAAATATTTTTTTTTTTTTTAAAAAAAAAAAAAAAAAAAAAGAAGAAGATTAGCCACCCATGAAAATGATGCTTTTCCAAACCAAACTTTCGATCTTGAAGCTTTGATTTGAGGTCATGGACTTTCAACTTGCCGCTCTTCTCCCAAGGACTTGCATCTCCTTTCCAAAACTCTATCACCATTTGCATAATAGATTCCAATTTCTCTCTTTAATTCAGCCCACTCCCAGCCCCCCATTCCCATTCGATTTCTAGACATCCCTCCACTTAATTAGTGGAATTTCTTCTTCTAGATTGCGCCACCCAAAGAAAGTCCCTCTGATTTTTTCCCCTATCTTCCTCGCTACATAGGTGGAAATCTTGAAAAGACAGGTAGTTAAATCAGCAAGGATTCATTAAGGGCCTATTTGTTTGATGCACTACATTGGTATTGTCATGTAAACAAGTCATGATTGCATATTAGGTTGCCCTTTGTCAGAGGAATTTGACTTCCTATTTAGTGTTCGTTTAACAATGTGATACAACAATTCAAGTGTCCGTATACATATGGGGTCTGGTTCAATGGCTCAGTGGTAGACAGACTGTTTCAACACTGTGACCAGGGATTGAGTGCCCATGTGGTGTGGGTGGGTGTGTGAGTACATGGGGGGTGTGGGCATTTGTTTAAAAAAAAAGTGTTTGTATACATACGGGAAATATTTCATCAAAAGCCATATATTGTTCCAGTGCTCTGCAGACGTATGTACATATTAGCAAACACCCATTTTGACAGTGTGATTTATGCAATAGATAATCAGGTGTACATTTCACTCCAGATATAGACCTTTCCAGGACTATTGTGTGAATATCATGTTATCGGCAAACAGGATATGGAAACTTGACATACTTGAGCAACCCACCTGAAATGAAAACCATTTGATCTGCCGACGGCAACACCACTCCCAAGAACCACCTCCCAAAAGCCTTCCACCACTGCTGAGGACAGAAAGGGCAATAGAGGATCCCATTGATTCATGTTCTCAGAACTGCCAAAATATACCTGAAACAGGGTGTTGTTGTTGCCATTAACAACAACTGAGAATGACACAGTGAATACTTCTTACATGACTCTTATTTAATAGTAACAATCAATGGCATGATCATAGTAACTAATGATACTGTGGGTAGTGAAGAATTTTTCCTGCGTGACAAAAACTGCAAATCCAAGCTAGAGATGCAAAGATTGCTTACCATCTATCACAAACATATACAACCATCAAATTCAAGTTTATCAATGTTGTTTAGTATTATGTAAAATCTTCACAGAAAGCCTACAAACCATAGAAAACTGTTCTTTTAACTAGATCTTCTCGCTGTGGAAGCTCTAGATACAATAAACAAAGGTTCAAGCGAGTCAAGTAGACAGGTAGCGACTCATCCAAGAGCTGAAGCGAGACCATGCCAAATCCACAGCTTCCTTGTCCTCGTCGTTCAGTCCCATTTCTTTCCTCCTCTTGAGGCCGTCAGTGGACATGTTCATAAATGCATGTCCAATGCCAGGATAAAGGTGTACCTCATACGGAACTCCCGAAGATTTCAGTTTTTCCTCCAGGGATTTGGCAGTCTGAAAAGATAATATAGAAATTGAATTTGTTTAAATCCCTAAAAACTGAAAACATAGACTAATGCATGGCAATAAATATAGACATCAAAGATTTGCATGGTAAAAGGTTAGGAGGGCGCATGCTATTATAATATGGTAACAAACAAGAAAACACCATTTGCCTGCATTCAGCCCACTACCATTTTGTGATTGCTATCTCACTGAGGAATTGCATCCCATAAACCAGATGCAACTGCAAGAAAACATCAGCATTATTTTCCACAAGGAACATTAACATGCATACGGACATGCCTATATAAGGGTGTGTGTTTGTATGCACTATCGAACTGATTGCACTTATTATTCTAATAAAGTGAAAAATTCGTTTGGAAACAATTTACAAGCCGGTCCCACACCCACGTAAAGGAGTATTCCTTAAAAAGCCCCCTACCCCAAATAGCCAGGACAAGGCAATGAAGATGAGATGGAAAGTGGGAATAACCAAATTGTAATTTCCTTGGGATTAATATTTTTCGGATTTGGCTCCAAACAGAAATTACTTTCAAGTTGCACCCAAAAGGAACCAAACTGCAATCTGAGGGATACTTCATCACAATGAATCTCACTAGCTTTTGTCATTTTCTCTTGATTAAATTCAAGGTTTGAAATCCAAATCTCTTGTTGTTATATCACTTGTTGTTTTGCCACATGCACCTGTAAAAGGGTACTTCCTCTCCTTGTTAGAATGAACCCCACCCCCAACCAAAAAATATATAAATAAATAAAATCCAATGATTTTATAGACGAGATGGATCTGTGGAAAAAAAGCCAGACCATGTCTAATTGTCTATAGAGCATTTCATCGCACTGTACTAGGCAGAGATGAGGCACCAACTCAGTGCATATTTAGGGTATTTTGTTTAGTTGATTAGTGTACCAATCTAGTGAGGATAATACAAGTGTTTTGTATTAGCGTATGATGATTGAGCTGTTTCAAACTGCTTGTGGAGACCCTTAGGCCCATTGTTTTAAATATCGATGATATTGGCCGATATATCCCATGATATATCTTGTATCCCACCAGTGCGATACGAAACGCACAAGTAGTGTGATATATCTCACATATTATCTAGTGAGCATTTTCGAATTTCGATGCTATTATTTTATGTAATTCATGCAAAATTAGTGTCAAATTGTTACAAATTCATGATTTTTTATGTTCTGCATGAAAAACCATGGATTGGGAGCTTCAATTTCGAGATTTGAAGGAGATGGGCTGAGTTGTGAAAATTTGATTAAAAAAAAAAAAAAATATCAAAAATTTCCAATTTCTCGTAAATCGTTTGCAATCTGCGTTCAAACATCACATTAAAAATGTTTGTAACCTAATCTAGTGATTCTTCTTTTGCTTTTGAATGTATTGCTTGTGTTTCCACACATCTTCTTACATTTATAAATTATATGAATAGACATTGAATATACTTGCATCAATTCAATTAGACAACGCATAGATTAGGAACCTATACAAAGACAACCTATTATATGTACTTGTTTTTTTGTAATGTTTTGATTTATAAGTGTATATTGATGTCTTTTTTAACAATCACCGAAGTTTCATCGAAAAATTCAACCAATTTCCCAATGTTTCCCCATGTTTCCAACAACAGCGATACATTATACGATACAACCGATATATCCCATGCGATAACCGATACGTATCCGTATCCCAAGAATGCGATATGTAACACGATACCGATATTTCGAACACTGCTTAGGCCTAAACATCAAAGACAGCAAACAATTATCAGATATAAGCTTTTCGTGGCAATAAGTTCGATGACTAGGTCGAGTCTCGAACATGAGACCTCCCACTTTGATACCGCTTTTGATGCAGGACAACTAACTATTTGCTCTAAAAGCTTAAACTGATAGAGCATGGCGAATTAATCCCTTTATCTCATAGCCCAAGTTAGGCCCTCGATCAATCCCCCCCTTGTGGGCCCCACTTCACATGGGTCTCGCCTCACATGAGCCACCCTCCCCGAGTGTGCTCCTGCTTCACACAGGCCACCCCACTCAAGCCCGGTGTGAAAATGCCCCTGCATTAGAATTCCTTGAGCTACATGGATTCTACATCAATCTGTCTTTCATGCAAGACATGTTATGGCCGCACACAATAGTAGTACTTCAAGTCCTCTCTCCCCACATGCCAAGCTGGCATGTGCGCAAGATCCAGTTCGTTAATTCACTGGGGCCCACCCTATATATGCCCTGGCGCAGAAAGCAGGCTGGCCCAGTCCTCATGTGGGTTGCAGACGTGAGAGAAATCTATCTACTGTTTAAAACGAGTGCCAAATGGCTCACATCCAGCATACGAGTGGCCAATTCTTATGACGACACCAGTCTGATTCAGGGCCGCGCAACATACATGTTGAGGTGGGCCCCACCATGTATGTGCCCAAATCAATTTACCATTAAAAAAATGACAAATGGTCCACATTCAGCATACAAGTAGCCCACCTTATGACCAAACCAGTCTAATTCTGGGCCAAGGAACATAATTTTGAGGCACACCTGATAAACAGCCTGGTTGAGGCACACCTGCTGGGAGGACTGACCCTCCCTCCATCCCTCCCTCTGTTTGAATGATAGATAACACTATCTCTGAGGCGCTTCAGACAGGCAACCTTTGACATTCCTCACATTAGGCATGATCCTACTTCCATGTTGGGATTGCACGTCGCACTACAAAAGTAATTCCTCGATGGACAGCAAAAAACTCCCAGATGTTCAGGTTTCCTACATAAGTGAATTTTATTAACAAAATTATTTAGTTATTATTAATGGATAAACCCTTATGGATTCTTTGAACCCTATGCAAGGCAATATATTTCTTCTGCCAGCTCATAGTTAATATGTCCATTTTACAATATTTTACATTCCCTGCAATAAGGTCACTAATAATCAATTCCAGTAAACACGCATAACCACTGGTGGAATGGTAGACCTAATCTGGTGCATCAAGTAGATTTGATTTTTTATTTTTATTTATTTTGTTTTTTTCAATTTCATCAGTCTCTTTGGAAAACAAGTGCACTGTATTGAACTAAATAATAAAAATAATGGATTACAAACTTGAAATTAAGAGATCTGCTAGGCGCATGCATGCGAACCTGGCAAATCTGCAGAACATCCAGACATCAGATGGGCTATGCCATGTAGATGACCTGACCCAGAAATCAGGTGGGTCTAATCATCAGTGACCACCCATGGACACTGAAGGCTGAACATGGGCTGCTGGCAGCATTTTTAGTCTGGAAAAATCAGCATTCAGGTGTGACCCACCTAATGAGTTGACTGGACAATTTTTTGGGCCAGGTCATCTAACAGGGTAAGGCCAACCTGATGCACGGATCTGATGTCCCACACACATGGCAAGTAGGCAGTGTGGCCACATTTAAAGGTGCATGCAGGGATGGCAAAGGTATTAAATTAAACATTCAGAGCGGTGTTAGCATTACCAAAAGGAGCAATTGGCAAAATATTCTTCCCTAGTCAGTGTCAGAATGAGCATCCCGGTTGGTTTAATTTCATATGCATACTTCAATTCTAGAGTATCTTATAAACTCCAGGCCATCACAGAAATTGAATCATTCAAATGTACGAAAATTGAACAAAACATAAATAACCTTTATAATTTAAAACTGAAAAGCAGAACAAGAAGATTATACCGTGACGTCCGAAAAACCAACGAAGTTATCAATCTCCCCAAAATGAGCCTGCACGGGTGCCTTAGCCTGAGAGGGGTCTGCAAGTTCTGATGAAGGAACTCCATAGAAGGCAACAACAGCATCAACTTGAGGGACCAAAACAGCACTAGCAATTGACAGAGCACCCCCCATGCAAAATCCTGTCACGCCCACCTGTTGAATAAACATGAAGGCTAGAAGGTCAAGCATAACAAGCACTTCAATAAATTCAGATAAAATGAATCAATTGGTTAAAATAAATAAATAATAACTGCAAGTCTCTTCGTTGCTTAAGGAGTGGGATTGGGCATTTTCACACCGGCCTCGAGTGGGGTGGCCAATGGGATGCGGGGGCACACTCAGGGTGGATGGCCCGTAGAACTCATGTGATTTGGGGCTCGTGTGAGACGGATGACTCGTGTGAGGTAGAACCCATGTGATTTGGGGCCCACTAAGGGGCGGAACCCATGGATTTGGGGCCCACGAGGAGGGTTCAGCCGATGACCTAACCCATGGATGTGAGGGCTGGGCTATGAGATGAAAGAATTAATTTGTCATGCTCTATCAATTCGAGCTTTTAGAGCAAGTGGTTAATTGTCCTGCATCGAATTGGTATCAGAGCGGGAGATATCGTGTTCAAAACTCCTCACTGGGAGTGATTAATGCAAAGGCATTTTCACACCGGGCTCGAGTGGGGTGGCCTGTGGGATGCAGGGGCACACTCAGGATGGGCGGCCTGCGGAACCCATGTGATTTGGGGCCCGTGTGAGGCAGGTGACTCGTGTAAGGCAGTTCGAGCTTTTAGAGCTAGTGGTTAATTGTCCTACATCAGAGATCCTTGACCAAAGAACTGTTCTGTCGTTTTTTTTAGTTTTCTGTTCTGCTTCTCTGTTGTTTTTCTGTTTTTCTCTGCTGTTTTTTGGTTGTTCTGCTGGCTTTGCACCTTTTTAACAAAGTTTATCCTTTCAAAAAAAAAAACCGCAAAAATTTAAATTTGACATGCCGGATTTAATCTTTTTTAAGGGTCCTTGATCCAACAACTGGGAATAAGTGGAGGAAAAGAAATGCAATGGCTATTCATGATACCAGTATTTTGAATCTAGCCTCCCTGAATGTGCGTGCCAACAGGGCACATGTAAGAGATCCAAGCCGTTCATTGGGTGGCTCCACTATGTACCCTACGATGGTCTAAAAATCATGCCTATCCAGTCATCAGGTGAGCCGCTTGCATCTCGTGGTAGATGGACCATGCCCCTAAAAATATCCCAGACTGGAAGATCCTAACCAACAATCTCTGGACTTGCTTTGGTTGTATGTGGACCATTGCAGTATTAACCATCTATTTGAAGGTTACAAATAGGAAGGTCGTGATTATGTCATTGATGAGATGATGGGGCAAGATCCATCTATCTACGTTAAGTTGTAATAGGCCAGTGGTCTAGATTACTGAAGAATGGGCTCTTCTTCATACCTTTGTGATACTACGTAATCCCTCAATTGGATAAAATGGTAAATGAGAAAACTGGTAAAGGATAAACTGGCATTTTCTTGTGAACTACTACTTCAAAGAATTGCTTCTTCAAACACTACAAATAACAAAACTCAGCCATGTACAATCAGATAAATAGGAAATAACGGTAACCAATACACCTTCTTTGAACCATTTTCCTTCAGCCAGTTGACAGAAGCACCTATATCCTTAATGGCGCCTGGCCAATCAAGACCTTCCATCAAATGTTGTGCTTCAGCAACATCTAAACCAACTTTTCCACGATACAAACTGGAAAAAAACATACAAACAAAATGATAAGAAAAATGTACAAGCCAAATCATTATAAATACAAAAACATTTTCAATGCTGGGAAGTGCAAAGCATAGGGAAGATCTTAGAACCTCCAGCACCACACCCTGTTTTGGTAATATGATGCTGAATTTGTGAAGAAATGGATAATGCAGAACCTATAATCTAGAACAAAAAAGAATACCATGAATATTTAGAAAAGCATATAAGTCTTACTCTGGGATGAGTGCTTTATATCCAGGATTGAGTTTGGAAATGTGCAAAGCGTGGTTCTTAACCTCAAAATCAACCCCCCACCACTCCTGCAAGACCACTATCCCAGGAGCATCTTCTTTTCCAACAACATATGCATCAAAGGTCTGAAGGTGAGCAAGACAAAACACAATGCAAAGTTCACGATCAGAAACCAAAGCAAATGCAGGATTTACTTTCAGTATTTGAAGTAAACAAGTGCATTGCAAGCTTTGACACAAAGGAAATACTGCGTTCGATTGAGCATTTGCTTGGCCCAGCCAACTGTACAGGTGGGCCTACCTTTTGTCTATTGAAATTCATTCACATGGTAATTCCGGTGGCATATGGGAGATAGCTGAAAATCTTCTTTTATGTGTCACCTAATCATCCGATTGCTTGCCATGGATTATTATGCATTTCCATCAGATGGCTAGGGAACATTTTGAAACCTGGAACAGACCTACTCGCAAATTGTCCAACTGCAGGTCCACTTGATCAGGCTGATGACATCTAGAAGTATATAGATTCATAGAATGGTAATTAATCATACAACAAAAACATCATTTAAAGCAGTAAAAATCCCGATTTCCTAAGCAGGAGTTCACTAATTCAACTCTACCCAACTCAAGTGATCTTTTTTTTTCCTGAAAGGCAAACTCAGCTACTTTTTCTTCTTCTTAATCATCTAAACCTTATCCCAACTGATTGGGGTTGGCTCCAAGAACCATGTTCTGCCATTTGCAACTCATTTGTATCTCTTGTTCCACCATTTCACTCTATAAAGGACCATATCTGCAATTAAACCATCATCAAGTCTTTTCTTAGTACCTCTACCCCATGTCCTTCTGGGCCTTCCCCTTTCCCTTTTAGAGCCTTCAACTTGAACCAACTTACACCCTGATCCATAGCTCAAGTGGTAGACTGAGTGAAAGATACCTCGTTTCAACACTGAGGCCTTGGTATCAATCCCTAGTGGGGGTGGCTAACAGTGAAGTGTGGACTGACAGTGGGGTGTACTAACAAGCTAACAGGAAAAAAAAAAAAAAAAACTTGAACCAACTTAATCCTAACGGATGCAGTGATTAGTCTCTGATGCATATGGCCAAACCATCTAAGTCCACTCTCTCATCTTGTTGCCTAGTGGTGCTACTCCAAAATTCCCTCAGATGCATTCATTTCTAATCCTATCCTTTTTCGTCTTGCCACTCATCAATCTCAACACCGTCATTTCAGCTACCCTAATTCTATGAAAATGTTGCTCCCTGACTGCCCAACATTTTGTAAGATAAAGTTTTATGGTTATCTTATAGATTCTCCCCTTCAGTTCAATGGCATGCAGCGATCACATAAAATTCTAAAGTCACATCTCAACTTCATCCATCTACTCTAAATCTATGAAAAACATCCGCCTACACTAAATCTATGAGAAACATCCTTCTCAGTCTCGTTGCTCTCATGATTTATCAACTAAAGATATTGAAAATGGTCAGTTTGGGTACTTGATCAACAATTTTAACATTCAAAGTTTCCACTCTTATTGCTACTAAAATTACATTCCATGTGCTTCTTCTTTTTTTCTTTTCTTTTTTTTTTTGAGAGATCCATGTGCTATTTTTTTATTTTTTTTTTAGTTTGGCTGATTTACAAACATTTATATTTTAAAGCCCCTCTCCATAGCTTTAACATTGTTGATGAGGACATTTGAGCACTACTCAAAGTATATCAAAAGAGGAGAAAAGCTCCCATTTCTTTATGGCTAGGTGATGCATATATAGGGCCCCGTGGACCCAATTTGAGTGCATAATCCATTGAAGACCCCATATGCATGATTATGCATCTTTGAAGGCCCCACACTGAGAAGATGCATGTGAGCTACTTAGTTGGACCATTCCGACCATTGGACCATCGTCATTGGACATCTTGATCGTGGGCCATGAAAGAGTTTAGTTTATTTAGTTATTTGTATGTTTGTTATTTTTTTAAATTAGTTTATATTTTGTTGAGTTTAGGGAGTTAGAAACAAATTTTATTTAATTAAGCATCTTTATATGAAACTTTTTATCTGAGAGCGTCTTTTTGTAAAAAAATAATAATAATAATAATCTTTCTCGAGACTAAATAAGGGTTGGACGTCCCCACTCTAGCCATATTGCATATGAAATTTTAAATAAAAAAATCTCTTTCTTTGCTTTGTGATGTAGTAAAACCCCCTGTGATTGGAAAATTTTGTTGTGATGCAATGAAATAATTCCTAGTTATCATTAGGGGTGTACATCGAGTCGAACCGAGTTGAGCTAGCCTCAACTCGACTCAGCTCGGCCACTAGTTGACCTCAACTCGAACTCGGCTCGGCTCGGTCCTCGAGCCTTACTGGCCAGCTCGGCTCGGCTCGGTCCTCGAGCCTTACTGGCCAACTCGGCTCAGTTCAGTCAGCAGCTCGGGCCAGGTCGGGCTGAGTTCGAGCCAAGATCGAGCTGAGTTCACCATTGAGGCATTTTCACAAACACCTGGACTGCACCTTCAAAATCTCACTGTATTTGAGATGGCAACAATGGTTTTACAGGTATTTTATCAAACACCTTTTAAACAACATAAAAATCAAGAAAAGAAGGATGTTGGTTTCATATACATACCTTCCTTGCCACTAGCCACACTTCTTTGAGTCATTTCATCAAACACTTGGTGAGCAACATCAATATCAAAGTAACTGAGTCACCGAACTGGTTCGATTCGAGTTGAGCTGGGGCCAGCTCGAACTCGGCTCTAACTCATTTTCGAGCTCAAAAAATCAGCTCGACTCGGCTCGAACTTGGCTTCAAATCGACCTTTTTTGAGTCGAGTCAAGCGAGCTAACCGAGCTAGCTCGGTTTGTGTACACCTCTAGTTATCATTCTCTTGCATTCTCTTTTCTCTTTCTGTTTCTTTCTAGTTTCTTCTATTCTTTCCACATCAACAAACAATCTCCAAATCTATCCTTATTCTTCTTTCTCCCAACACATACACCTGCAACCTAACCCATTAATGCAGGACAATTAACCACTTGCTCCAAATGCTTGAATTGATAGAGCATGGAGAATTAATCCATTTATCTGATAGCCCAGGCCCCAAATCCATGGGTTATCCTTGGTTGAACCCTCCTTGTGGGCTCCAAATCTATGCATTTCGCCCCCTCGTGGGCTCCAAATCCATGAGTTCCACGGGCTGCCCACCCCGAGTGTGCCCCTGCATCTCACAGGCCACCCCACTCGAGCCCGGTATGAAAATACCCCCGCATTAATCACTCTTGATGAGGAGTCTCAAACACGAGACCTCCTGCTCTAATACCAATTTGATGCAAGACAATTAACCGCTTGCTCTAAAAGCTCGAACTGATAGAACATGACAAATTAATCCCTTTATCTCATTAGCCCAGACCCCAAATCTATGAGTTAGGTCCTTGGCCGAACCCTCCTTGTGGGCCCTAAATCCATGGTTTCCGCGGGTTGCCCACCCCGAGTGTGCCCCTACATCCCACAAGCCACCTCACTCGAGCCCGATGTGAAAATGCCCCAGCATTACTCATCCCACCTCACCTAACCGTACAACCATACGGCCATACCAGGTCGTACCCACCTATTTGTACAACTGTACGGGACATACTTGTAGGATTGTCCATATGGTCAACCTCCGCTTTCCTTTCATCCTTTGTTTACTCTATTCAAACCGCAATACCTAAAAACCCTAACCCTAAATCCCTAAAACTTCAAATCCTAATTCCCAAATCCAAAATCCCAAAATTCTCGAACGTTATATTCCCCAAATCTAAAAATTTGAACCTATTTTCCAATTCCTTAAACCTCTAAAACAGCCCTAGCCTATCAAGCCTAACAAAGAGAAGTACTTCCTTCGAATGATGATTAGTACCTATGCTAGATGGAAATCCAACCTTCCATAGGTCTTATCTAATAATTTTATAAGATCTAACTGTCGGGTTGTGATTTAGTCTTGAAATCGAAGCATACTTAAATACTTGAATTTAGTAAGCTTGTGATTGATTAGCATTATTTTGTGCTTTAAATTGTTCTAGTTAATCCGTTGATGATCTCTTTACATCATTCTAGTCTAGGTCACCCATCTTACATCAATTGCATTGACCCCTTTAGATCTCATCATGTTAATGCCTTTTTTAACTCATCAATGGCTAATTCAAAAACATACAGGCTCAATGTCGAACCCTAGTGCAGGCCTATAATAGTAGCCCAACCAATTATCCTACCAAATTTGGATCCAAACTGACCCAATTTTAAAGCATTGGGCTAATCACCTGATTGGGAGATGTTCCTGAATGGCCTAGGATATGTACTACACTGGAACAAGTACATATCCAAATTCCAAACGCAACCCAGTCACATCATAGTTTTAAACTCGGTGATTAACTTGAAACTCGACGCAACAAGAAATTGAACCGAGTCAACGTGAAAGATGTTGATGAGCTTGACTCGGTTCAAACTTGGCGTGACTAATCAAGTTCCCGCCTACTGGGTTGACTCGAAACAACTTGTCATGAATCCAACAATGTCACTCACTGAGCTAACTCATTTTTTAAACAAAAAGATGCAAGGGCTTTCTGGGATTCAAACTCATGGCCACAAACAAAGGCATCAACAGCATCTATCGGAAGGGCATGTGATGGTTTTGTTATTTACCTCATCTTCTTTTATACTAGTACTTTACAAGTATCTATTGTAACTTCTAAGTGCAATGTTATACCCAATGTAATTATTAAATATCAAGTTGAGTCAAACCGAGTCTTACAGTCAATCTGGCCCCACCGCATATTGAGTCGAGTTTGAGTCTTTAAACATTTTTCACCTGCATGTGGAGTGTACAATACCACTAAAGCCATTCCCTAATCCCATGAACAATCTCCTAGCAACCCAAAACCCACAAAATACAACAAATTGTACCTCCTATAAAAATAAATAAAATAAAATAAAATAAATCATGCTTTTAAATAAAGAATCCGACCCACAAAAAAGGATATAAAGACCTTCTGCATGCATAACTACACCAATCAACAAGGACCAGTAACCACCAGTGAGAAGAATTGCCTACATGTGAAAGTCTACAAGAGTAGAATTCCCATTCCTATGTTTACCACACGTACACAAGATCCAAGCCATTCATCATGTGGACCCTACCATGTGCGTTTCATGGCCCAAAAATCTAGTTGGTCCAACAAAAAAAAAAAGGACCAATGGTACAAAGCCAATGTACCTGTGTAGCCCACCTAGTGTTTTAAATAGCAGTAGCGTGATGCGTAGCACTCAACCCTCTATAGCGTGTAACGTAAATATGTAGCGTGTAGCGTAAGATACACGATACTTTTATTTTTTAATTTAAAAATAGGACAAATATAATAAATAGTGAAAAATAAGGGAAAAGAAATATAAAAATGCTTAAAAGATGATTCATTTTATCAATTATAAGCATGTTCAAAAAAGTTATTAGTTATTATTTACCAAAAGCCAATCCACATATATAAGCCAAATCAAATGATTATCACATCGACAACTTTCTAAGCAAACCACTTTAATTAATAATGTCTAATTAAAACCACAAGTCACAACTATGAAATGAAATAAAAATCTCATAGGTTAAAAGTATCAAGTATAATACAAGTGTCACATTCCTCAACATTAGAAACAAAGAAAACGTGAAAAAAATAATTAAAAAAATAAAATAGTAAAAAAATTACATTGTAGCATACGCTACGGACACTACGCGGTACATAACTATAACGTACACTACAACCCTGTAGTATACACTATAGGGGATTTACGCTATTTGGGATGCTACGTGGCGCTACGGGCACACTACGCTACGTAACATACGCTACAGGCGCTATTTGAAACACTGAGCCCACTACATAACAACTGGACCAGTTTGATTTTTTAGCCACAACATATATTAGGAAATAACTAGACTAGTCTGATGCATCCTCTCCCATCATCCCTATGCCAATCCCTAAACCACATCATGATGATCACCTGACCACCCAAAATCTTGGCACCCACAACTCACTTGCTCCTACACCATCTAATGCCTCGCCACCACTAGGCCCCTATCGTTCCCATCAAACCATCACTTGGACTACCCACCTCAAAGTTTATGTTTTTTTTTAAAGGAAAACAAGTGAGCAACCGACCCGCTGAGATAGCGAGTCAGTTAGCTCCATACAAAAGCACAGTACAATCTTTTAGAGGGATAACAATAGAAGTCTATTCAAAAATATCAAACTAAATCCTTTGCACATTGGAATCCCGCCCTTCAGATTCCCCTTTAAAACATCTCCCATTCCTCTCTTCCCACAGAGCCCACCAAATAGTCGCAAGAGATAATCTTCGAATAATAGATTTCTGCTTTCCAAAGAAAGCGCCATGCCAGGCCTTAAGCAACCAACCCGTTGAATTGTGTAGAACCCAAGACAGTTGAAACCAGGAAAAAATATAAGACCAAATCTGGCCTATGAGAGGACAATGAATAAACAGGTGATTGACAGATTCCGCATCCTCCATGCAGCAAAGGCAAATGTTGGGAAGAATCATATCCTTTTTTTTCTCAAATTATCTACCGTCAACACTTTGCCCTACCTACCAGCCACGCAAAAACCGCAATCTTCGAGGGAATCTTGTATTTCCACAGCTTATCAGTCCATACTTCTTCTGTCGCCTAAGTGATCCTAGTGGTCAAGTTATAAACAGATTTAACCGAGAAAAGGCCCGATTTGTCTGGAATCTACACCAACCTATCAATGTCTGCCTGGTTAGGTTTACTATTGCTAACGCACAAAAGGAGAGCCGCATACTCTTCAATCTCCCACTCTTGGAGATTTCTTCTTATGGAAGGGTTCCACACAACATCATTACCATGAATATCATAACTGTCAGCCACCGATATGTATCTATTTGAAGCTAGATGATAGATGTTTGAGAAAGCACATTTAAGGGGTTGATCCCCTACCCACACATCTTCTCAAAACTGAATTTTGTCTCCTTTGCCGATGGAGAATCGAATGCCTTGTTGAATCTCCCTCTTCATGCCTAAGATATCTTTCCATAGGGCCGAGGCCCTATACGCTGAGCTGTCTCTCGTCCACCACCCTCCTATAGACTGACCATATTTACTCTTAATCAAACGATTCCAAAGAGTATCCGGTTCATTTCAAAGCCTCTAGATCCACTTTCTTAATAGGGCCCGGTTCATGCTTCTGAGGTCCCTGACACTTGCGCCACCCTTGTGCACATTCTGACACACCGTCTTCCAATTCACCAAGTGAAATTTCTTCCTGTCTTCCTTACCATGCCAAAGAAAGTCCGTTCTGAGTTTTTCAAGCTTGCCAAGATCACATTCGGACATTTGAACAAAGATATGAAGTATAAGGGCAAGTTAGAGGTGACTGCTTTGATCATGGTGAGACGCCCTCCCAAAGATAAGTACTTGCACTTCCATCTAGCTAGAAAATGTTCAAACCTGACGATAACTTTGTCCCACAAAGACTTAGGAGGCTTTCCTAAGCATAACGGGACACCAACAAAGGTAATCGGAAGGTTACCGGTCGAACAATCGAACGAACCCGCAAAAAAAGAGGTCTCAACTTCTTCCATGTTAACACCAAACATTTTGGACTAGGAGAGGTTGACTGTGAAACCCGATACCGCCTCGAAGCACTGAATAACCGTGCGCAAATTGCTGATTTTAGACTGATTAGCTTCGCAGAAAAGGAGGGTATTATCCGCAAATTGGACATGAGAGATTGGAGCGTCCATCCCTCTGATTGCACACCCTCCTATGATACCAGCTTCTTGACCTCTTTTCACCAATCTAGAGAGAGCCTCCCTAACGATAAGGAAAAGGATGGGAGATAAAGGGTCCCCTTGCCGCAGCCCCCTTGAACTCCCAAAGAAGCCTTTGGGGGATCCATTGAGAACGACCGAGAACATGGTAGAGCTAACACATTCCTTAATCCAGAGACACCATTTAGCCCCAAAACCCGTCCGTTGAAGCATGTATTGAAGAAATTCTCAATCAACATGATCATAAGCCTTTTCAAGATCAAGCTTGCATAGCAGAGATTTGGACTCCGATTTGTGAATGGAGTGAAGACATTCGTTCGCAATCAAAGCACTATCAATGATCTGCCTTCCCACGATGAATGCACTTTGATTCTCCAATATAATCTTCCCCATGACCTTTCTCAACCTCAAAGATTATGTTTATCCCGCTTTTCCAAACACATCATCTACTACTTCACCACCTTTATAGCCCTCTGCAGGTATTCTATATCCCTTATCTAATTTTCTTTCACACATTTGGTTTTCTGCTGACCATCTCACCTACTCTTTGCTATCTCTTCTCATGATGAGCCAACATCCTTTTCTCAAGCTATTAAACATTCTCATTGACAACATTCAATCATAACCACACCTCAACCTTACAACACCTACAACCAATATATATTAAACACTCTCACTATGCACTTAAGCTCACGATAAGCTCCCATGAGGTCGAGCTATGTGGGCCCCACCATGATGTATGTCGAACATCAACACCGTGCATTTGATGGGTCCCCTTTAAATTAACGGATATCCCAAAAATCAGCCGTATACGGAACTCAGGTGGGCCATACCATGTAAAATCATGTGAAGACATGCCAAAAACATATAAAAGCACTTGGTGGGGCCCACTTGAAATTTGCATGCATCTGAAACTTGGTCTAAACCCTCATCCAAGTGGGACACACATAATGGATGGGCTGGATTTGCAAACCACATCTCGGTGGGCCCAAAAAATGATTATGAATGTTTTAATGGTGCACGGCCCCTCTCAACTTCTGTATATGGTGTGGCCCACACAAGTAACGTATTGACTTGATTTTTGAGACCTAGACCCACGATGGAATGGTGCATCTGACTGATGGGGTAGATGTTCGAAACGCATCACGGTGGGGCCCACACAGCTCGACCTCATGGGACGTTCCCATCAGCTCAAGCGCATAGTACCTTTTCCTATATATATATATATATATATATATATATATATATATATATATATATATATATATATATATATATATATAGAAAAGGTTCTATACGGTCAAGCTCATGGGAACTCCCCATGAGGTCGAGCTGTGTGGACCCCACCATGATATGCGACGAACATCTACCCCATCAGTCAGATGCACCATGGACCCAAGGCTTAAAAATTAAGTCAATCCGTGACTTATGTGGACCGCACCACATACAAAAGTTGAGAGGGGTTACCCTCCTTTAAAACATTCATAATCATTCTTTGGGCCCACAAAGATGTGGTTCACAAATCCAGCCCATCCATTATGTGTGTCCCACTTGGATGAGGGATCAAACCAAGTTTCAGACATATCCAAATTTCAGGTGGGCCCCACCAAGTGCTTTTATATGTTTTAGGCATGTCTTCACATGATTTTAGATGGTATGGCCCACCAGAGTTCCGTATACGGTTGATTTTTGGTTATATGACCATACTTGGCCAAAGTCCTCTCAATTAGAGAAGAAAAAATAAAAATAAAAAACAAAGTACCATTTCACTATCATTTACTCAGTCTAAATACCACGCTATGGCCAACACTACCTGTGAACTTGTTTGGCTCAAAGCTCTTCTTCGATATTTAGGAGTCTGACATTCCCAACCCATGGGACTTTATTGTGACAATCTACTCTTTAGATTGTTAACATCTAGTTTTCCATGAACGTACCAAACATATAAAAATTAATTGTCACATTATTTAGGAAAAAAAATATCGTTTGGCAATCTCACCACCTCTTAGGTGCTTGCTCAACATCAACTTGCAAACATTTTCACAAAGGCACTTGATCAAAATCATTTTCATCTTATTCTTGGCAAGTTGGGTGTTACCGATCTCCATGCACCAACTTAGGGTGCAGCATTAGGAAACTCGACTTGTATTATGTTTTTCTCTTTATTTGTTTGATTTGTTTAGAGGTCATTTGGATGCCTTTAAATGGGGCTAGTTGTAAATGATTTACAGGGAAATCATTTACAGCTTTTACCCCCTTTTGATTTCCCAGCAAAAAGCTGGGATTCATTTACAGCTTTGACCTGTAAATCATTTACAGCATGAAGCCAAACAGGACAGGCTTAAAATGATTTACACCTGTAAATCATTTACAACCTAAACCATTTACAGGCACCCAAACAACCCCTTACAGATTTGATTAGGTTTTAGAGATTTTGATTCTCTCCATCCTATATAAACACACTGTATTGTAATGAAATATACACAGAGAAATTAAGTAATCATCTTCTCCATTCGTTTCCCATTTTCGATTTTTTTTTTCAGCACATATAAAGAGGGGACCGCCGGATGAACGGTCCCCAAGATACCGCACAAATGCCGGCATGCAAGGCAAGATTAGGATCAGAATCATTGTCCGACAGTCGGATCGAAGTCATAAAAATTGGAAATTGGCTGTTTGAATTGTCAAGCTACAAAAATAATCGAGATGGAATTCCAATTTCAGTAAATTACAGAAATGCCGCGCAGAATTGTAGATTGTTTATGATTCTTTAGATTTCTTTTACTAAAAGGGATGATGATGGAATGCAGGAACTCACGGTATCGTCTCTGTGGATCTGGACTTTCTTGAATTGGGAAGACGCAGAATCAGCCATGGAACGAATGGTGGAGATCGTCCGATGACGAGCAGAGACCGCAGATAGGAACGGGTGTCGGCGGACGAATGCAAGGGTTTTAGCTGCTGCCAGTAATCCCATCGTATACTCTATAGTCTATATATAATAAAAATGGATCCTTTGGCCTATCTCAGTCATATGGCACTTAAACGATGGGGAATTCAGTCGGCGAGTCACGTGCCAACTATCCCCACCCGTTTCATGATTTTGTACAGGGAAGCGGATTGCGTGGTGTGCCACACACCACTGACCTCCGTGGTGAGCTGACGTCACCAAATTCTATGGGCCCACCATGATGTATGTGTTATATCCAAATGGTCCATCCATTTGGCGAGATAATTTTAGGACGTGAGCCCAAAAGTATAAAATGAACCAGATGCAAAGCTCAAGTGGACCACACTGCAGAAAGACTGTCTTTGAAACCTTCCACGGCGTAACATTGTATGTGTTATATCCAAATGGTCCGTCCATTTGGTGAGATAATTTTAGGACGTGAGCCCAAAAATATAAAATGAACCAGATGCAAAGCTCATGTGGACCACACTGTAGAAAGACTGTCATTGAAACCTTCCATGGCGTACCATGATGTTTATTTGCCATCCAAACCATGCATAAGGTTACAAAGAACTGAAGGAAGGAAAAACGCAAATATCAGCTTTATCCAGGACTTCTGGGCCCTAAGAGTTTTTCAATGATAGGTGTTCAATCCCTGTAACTATTTGTGGCTAGAAGTTGTGATATGCTCCATTTCTGAAATCATGCCCTAAAATGAGCTTGTAAAATGGATGGATGGTATGGGTATAACCAATACATCACTGTGGGCTCCCTGAAACTTGGTAACATCAACTCACTACCAATGCCATGCGTGTGACACAACCCAATTCACTGCTTGCCTTATGGGCGGGAGCACACCTACACGAGCGGATCTATTCTGGCACACACGAGCAAGGTTGCTGGTTGCTTTAGCACTCTTCATGATTAGTTAAAAAAGTATAGGGAAGGAAATAATATTTCTCTAAAAACTTTAATATCTTAGAACGGTGGGGAAAAAAAATCAATAAAAAGTTCAAAAAACAAGGACCTATTTTAAAATTTAGTGTTAAATAAATATTTTTTTAAAGGTTTTTTTTTTTTTTTTTTTCAAATACCTTTAGGTAATCAGTAACATATGTCAAAATAATAAATGTAATATATGTGCAATGCTTGAGGATGAACAGTATACATGTGAGAGCCGCAGCATACGTGAGAGCTTGAAGTTGATTGTAAGTTGATTGTAGCACATGTAGTACATATAAGGCGCTTAAATTAAGGTGGACTAATATATATGATTCAAGACACTTGAAACTAGACCACAAAACTTATGCATGTTGATGCCATTGGCACATGGGGTGTATTTTGAATGATTGAATATGAATGACGGCACATGTGGCACATTAGTGCATGTGGAGTACTTTATTCATGTGGCACATGAGAAGAATAATGGTGGTACATATGACACATTAGTACATGTGGAGTACAAAGGAAGATAGTGCAAGATCAGCACGTGGGATACGTTACACATGTTAGGTGTGAGAGAAGATTGATAGTAGCATGTTGGCACATGTGGTATAGTGGCTAACAAAAGATAGAAAGTGGCTCACATGGTGCATTGACACATGTGTCACATGTGAAGTGATTAAAGATAGATGATGACACATTTAACTCTGATGATTCTTTTTCCCTTCGTTATGAGAAGATGTTTCTCCCATATCTTTCGTCTATGTGCTTCGTTGATAATATAAAGTTTTGCAAGCCCTACTATAATGTATGTGTTATATCCACACTATCCATCCATTTATATGATCATTTTAAGTCATAGGCCTAGAAATGAGGCATATCAAACCACACGCATAAAGCAGTGGGGATAATGATGCCAACCTTTGAAACCTTCTTAGGGCCCACCATAATGTTTATTTGGCATCCAACCTGTTCAAAAGGTCACACTCACATGAAGGCCGGAAACACAAATATCATCCCCCAAGAAGTTTTCAATGGTACATATTTAATCCTAATTGCTTATTGTGGTGTGGTCCACTTGAGCTTTGGATCTACCTCATTTTTGTGCTCATACCCTAAATGACTCACAAAATGTATAGACAGTGTGGATGTGCCACATATATCATGGCGGGACCCATAGAACTTTGCCATGTCAAGACACCACTAAGGCCGGTCCATGCAATATGAGACATATCTGCAAAGACTGATATGCAGGGCCAACAGTTTATATAGAAGGACCGAAGGAATTATATAAAATAATAATAATAATAATAATTTCTCTCTGGAGCCTGATGTGATGTGATTAGAGCTGGACACCTAGCCGAACCAAGTTGAGCTTGGCCCAGCTCGGCTGAGTTCGGTCAGCAACCAACCCCACTCAAGTTTGGCTTGGCTTAGTGATTGAGCTTGATTGACTAACTTGACTTGGCTTAGTCATTAGCTCAGGCCAGATCGAGTCGAATTTGATCTCAAACTTTCAAGCCGAGTTAGAGTTCGAATTTTCAAGTTGAATTTGACTGTTTGAGTTCGATGTTGAGCTTTTAAGTTCAAGGTTGTATATAACATTAAATCAATAACATAGTAGAATTGAAAATCGAAAATAACTTACAAATTGAAATGTAAAAATATTACAATTACAAACTTACAACAATATTAGATGCATTTCTTTTCTATCGTTATTTACTACAGAAGAGGAGATTCGTTCGTCAAGCTCGAGTTGCTATCTAATTTTTCATATATGTACTCGTTCACCTCTCCTGAATCGAAAGGTAGAAAGAGTTTTTCATTGCACTCTTATAAAGTTTGAATTAGATTGTTCAAAATTTCTTTATGGGCAAATTTATATGTAGTTCCCAACACCTTGTAAAATGCATCGAGACTTGAGAGAAACTTGGATGGTTTATTACTCTTCTTCTTTTTGCTCGTACGGATTCATCATGTTTCAACAATATGTTGTCTTGAAGAACATCGTTGATGTCTAAATGCCTCTTTCATACTACGTTTCAAGGAGAGTTGGAATTATTCTTCCTCCAATGCTAATAATTGTGATTCATCCTCTACCTTGAAAGTTTGGATGGGGGTAGAAGATTTTTATTTGAATAAAAATTGGCTTGAAAAAGAAGTTGGACCTCATTTGAGACTTTAGGATATGGTTTTGCATCTCTATCAGTTGGACGAATTGCTAAGTGACTTAAAAGAACAAAAATGCATCATTCGGTCGGACCGGTAGGAATCGATAAAAATACAAGTCAGACTGACCGACCTTTGATTCTCAAGTTCCCTGAGCTTCTCAGATAGGTCAGACCGATAACCCAATCGGTCAGCCTGACTGAGCCAGAATTCTACTCCATATAAGGTCATTCACTATACTAATATTTGGAAAATAGTTTGATTGGGTTTCCGAGGTTGACATAAAGTTCAAGCGCGAGGTTTTGATGTGAATTCTCACGCGTGGCTGTCTACGGGACAAGCTTGATAGGCTCAGTGGGTTATGCAGGAATCTATGGTTTAGTTAGACAGGCTTCAGGCACAAATTAGGATAGCTACTTTCAGGGTCCTAAAAGCCGGTGATCCGATAATCCAAGTCCCATAGTCGGCACCGAGAAGTTGGCTTAGTCGACACGTGATGCGACATAATCAGGGTTTTTAGGTCAACTACTCAGGGTTCCCAGAGGTCGAGGTCTAACTACTTCTCTAGGTTTCTAGCTCTAAGCACGTGCGAATGCACGTGTGAGCGCACAATAAATTGGAAGAATCTACTAGTGATGACTAAAGACATCCAATACTCGAGTATTAAAGGATGGGGAGTCATAGATACTTCAATAAAGGAGGTGATATGGTTTCAAGAATACACTTATCATAGTTTTTCGCCACCCTACAGATTCTGGTGTACCTTTTTGTAAGGAAGCCTAATATTAATCTACCTCTCACATGCATATGCCTATGATTAATCCTTTCACTATCAAAGTCATTCACCTATGATCTAGATTTTGTACCGATCATGAAGTAGACCATTAAATTTAGGCCATTAGATCATCAAGTGCAATCAAAACAATTTTAATGGTCAAAACAAAACTTCAACGGTTGAAAATCCCTTTAAAGTCAATTAAAACATTTCAAGTCTTCGAACCAGGAGAAAAATCACTTGATGAGTCACTAATATAATCATATCTTACCCTAAACAAGTCTCATGGTAAACCTAGTGAATCTCTTATTTAAATGTGCATGAATAAATGAATCTTAATAGATATACCTAACATCACCCACTTTTAGTGGCCTTTAAAAAATACCATGAAGTGAGCCAAAGTCGACTAGTCAATATCTAAGACTCTCACGTGTTCTCAAGTCTAAAGATTGGTAAACTAATGTGACCATCAAATTATTGATCATATGGTCATAGTCCAGTCCATGCTAATGGGCCCCCAAACTATCAAATTGAACTTTGATCCTCCAATGTAAGTGTCTAAAAGGTCCATTCCAGGATTCCATATCTATGACACACTCACATTCTTGTGTAAGGTAAAGGCTAAAGGCACAAATGAGACTAAATTTTGGTTCCTGCTAGTAAAGACATTCCATCTTGACCTAAGTTATTCTCCTCACATAAGATGACAGCACACCTCAAAGAATATATGATGTTCATGCATTGATATGTCCCATGCATCTATGCTAGTCAGGGCTCATTAAGGTATTGAGAGATCCATGGAACACAACTCTCCTTGATTAGTGACCCATGTGTCTAATCTCACATTCTTAAGGACTAGAGGATGTACTGTGTTATCTTAATACAACCCATAAAGAATAAAGTTAAGGTAACACTATATCTATCAATCTGAGGCATATAACACAGGTCCAAAAGGACCCAAGGTCATTAAGATCAACAACTGTGATCGAATCCATCACATCCACATGTCTAGTGGATCAAGGTGTAGATTGGTATTTTTGGACACTAACTCTAAAACTAGCTAATACCAAAACTAACACACTTAGTATTAAAACAAACATTCATTAATAATTTTTTTCATCAATTGTATTCTCATGATAACAATATTAAAGTACTTAAATAAAATATTCATCGCTATTCATTTGGTATTTATCTAGAACAATGTGGATGAACTATTTATGCCGAAAAGGTAGCATGCTTTACTCACCGGTTGAAATTTGTGTTTAAAACTTTTTATAACACACACACACACACACACACACACACACACACACACGCACACAAAAAAAAAAAAAAAAAAAAAAAAAAAAAAAAACTATTTCCATATTTCTCAGTGGTTGATAATTCTATTTCCTGCTCTAACAGAAATCTGGATGGTGTTCCAGTTCAGCCCAAGATTGGCTCCAAGATGGTGTACAGGGGAGAGGTTAGCACAGGAGGAAAATGCAGATTGTCTCCAAGATGGTGTTCTAGTTCAGCCCCAATGGTAACATATAAAAGGACGAAAAAAATGATGGACAAAATGAATTTGGAGGTCGATCTATCTCCATATTTCTCAGTGGTTTATAATTCTATTTCCTGCTCTAACAGAAATTTGGATGGAGCTAATGGGAGGCTGGTGGACTGTCAACAGGCAGAGCAAGACCAGGGACAGTAGACAGATCAGAGAAGAGTCATTGAAAGGGATATCCGGAACCTGGAATTGGATGATCAATGGGCAGAGGGACAGGAGGAGGTTGATGTGGATACACCCCCAATGAAGACAAGAAGATTCAAAGTCCTATACGCTAAAGGAAACTGGGAATCAAGACTGCGCAGGATAAAGATGAGGGCCGTATATACTGGTTGTGTAACTGATGGATAAAATCATAGTTTGGAATGTGCGTGGAATAGGAAATAAGCGAACTTTGCGGGCTGCTAAAAGGATGATTAAGCTCCATGATCCTTGGATAGTTGCGCTGCTAGAACCAATGTTGGGTGATGACAAACGGGTGCGAATTGGGCTGTCGTTGGGTTTTCACTCGTCTTGCTCAAATTGTGATGAGGGGGGAAAGATTTGGGTGTTTTATAAGTCGCAAGCTTCTTGTTCGATTGTCTTCAAATCAGATCAATGTCTTTCGCTAGTGGCCTCCATGCAAAATGGTGCTTCTTAGCTTAATATAACCTTTGTTTATGCCAGGTGTGCTCGGATTCTGAGGAGAGCTCTTTGGGGGGACCTTGCTCTCCTGTCTTCCTCGATGCAGGGCCCGTGGGCAGTTTGTGGTGATTTTAATGCTGTAGTAGTTGACTCGAACGAAGAAGTAGAAGGGCGGCAGATACGGCTTTGTCTTTAGAGTTTGCTGATGCAATTGATTCAGCAGGTCTGCTTGACGCAGGTTTTTCAGGAAATCAGTTTACATGGAGTAATAATCAGGCTGGAAATGTTCGTGTTTGGGCGAGGCTTGACCGGGTTCTCCTCAATGCTACCTGGTCCATGTTATTCCCCCAATTCTTTGTGTCTCATTTGCTCCGTATTCATTCGGATCATGCTCCGCTACTCCTCACCTTTTCGCGACATTTGATTGTCGATCCTAAGCCATTCCGTTTTCAACGCATGTGGACCCAACATGCTGATTTTCTGCACGTGGTCAGGACAACGTGGAACAAGGTGGAATCGTCTCACCCAGTGTATAATGTGCTATCCAAACTCAAGCAGGTGAAGCAGGATCTGAAAATTTGGAATAAGGAGGTTTTTGGTAACATTTTTTAGCAGATCAAGCTAGCGGAGAAATCAGCAATTGAGCTGGGGATCAGCTCCAATCTTCAACAGGTTCAGACACACATTCAGCCAGCTTGCAGCACCAACTCAATGCCAATTCTGCCAGGTTAGCTTCTTTGGAAATTATGCAGAAAATCTTTTGGAAGCAGAAATTTAGGGTAGACTGGCTGTCAGAGGGAGATAAGAATACGAGATTTTTCCATGCATCGGTTATGGAACGTCAGAGGAAAGCCTTGATTAATCAGGTGGAATTGGATACTGGGCAAATTGTGGAAGGACAGGCAGCGTTAAAGACTGCGGCGGTGGACCATTTCCAGCGGATTTTCACTGCCATTTCTTGTCCGATTGGCCAAGATCTTCTTCTAGGTGTTCCTCGGTTGGTCAAGCAGGAACATAATGATCATTTGATGCAGATCCCTTCGATGTTGGAGGTTCGAGCAACAATGTTCTCTATCCCAAAGGACAGCGCAGCTGGGCTAGATGGCTTTTCCGCCAGTTTTTTCCAATCCTGTTGGGAGGTGATGGGCCAAGACATTCATAGGGCTATCTCCTTCTTCTTTCAAGGAGGGAATATCCCCAGGGCAGTCTCGGCTACTATCATATGTTTAATTCTGAAATCCGCTGCACCTAAGAGATTCGCGGACTTTCGTCCTATCAGTTTATGTAATTGTCTGTATAAATTCTTTTTCAAGATTGTTGCGACGAGGCTTAGCCAGATCCTGCCTTTGTTGATTTTGCCAAAACAGGGGGCATTCGTTCAAGGGCATTCGATAGCGGAAAATATTGCATTATCTCAAGAACTGTTTAGGGAATTAAACAGACCGATTCGAGGGGGAAACATTGTATTGAAAGTAGACATTGACAAAGCATATGACAGGGTGTGATGGGATTTTCTGAGGCTGGTTCTGGATCGGTTTGGATTCAGCGGGAGTTGGATTGAGATGGTAGAAAATTGTTGGGTGAATAGTTGGTTTTCAGTTCTTATAAATGGAGAGATGGCAGGCTTTTTCAATTCTTCAAGAGGTCTGAGGCAGGGAGACCTGATTTCTCCAAGCTTGTTTATTCTCTCAGCTGAGGTTCTTAGTAGAGGGCTTAAAAGCCTGTTCAACAGTCAACGTTGTCGTCCCTTTGCCTTACCCAGGAATTGCCCGATGATCTCGCACCTACTACATGCCGATGATACGTTAATTTTCACAAATGGGGGTAAAGCCACACTGCTTCAGCTTAAGAAATTCCTTGACTCCTACCAAGCATCCTCGAGCTAAACGATAAATCAGAGGAAAAGCTCCTTCTTCTGTTAAAAAAAGCTTCTTGGGGCTAGAATTAGAACGATTGAGGCAATCCTTGGTTTTGGTAACTCGTCATCTTCTGTTTCTTATCTGGGAGTTCCATTGACAGACAGAAGAATTAAAGCAAGCACTTTTAAACCGTTGGTTGATAAAGTCGTGGGTCGTGTTAACAGGTGGAAAGCTCGTATTTTATCTTAGGCCGGGAGAATGGTTTTGGTGAAGCACGTTCTTTCAGGTATTCCAGTCCACACAATGGCGGCGGTCCACATTCCTACTCAGGTGCTGAAATTAATTGAGAGGCATATGGCAAATTTTTTTTGGGGCTAGTTAGAAGGTAAAAGGAAGTGTCACTGGAAGAACTGGCATGCGCTGACTTCACCAATAACCGAAGGGGGTATTGGTTTAAGAAAACTTTCAGAGATTATGAAAGCCTTTCGAATTAAAATGGCATGGTCTATCAAATTTGGTTAGGGAGATAATATCTGGAAATCGTTCATGGTAGCTAAGTATCATCAGGACTTATCGTCAGGAGTAAGTGTCCATCCTTGGCGGTTGTCTTCCCCTCTGTGGAAGAGAATCAAAGATCTTATTCCTTTGGTGGAATCTCGTGTTCAATGGCATATTGGGGCAGGTAACAGCAATTTTTGGCAGATGAATTGGACAGGTCTGGGTCCCCTAGCGCAGTTGGTTGAGGATGAGGTGCCACAGGGTTTGCAGGATATTCAGGTGCGTCAGGTCCTTGGCCCGACCGGTCCTCATCCCCCCTCAGTTGTGTTCCTCTATCTTCCGCAGAGAGTAATTGATCATCTATTTCAGGCTGGGTATTGTATCTCTAAGGTCGCTGACACCCCGTTCTGGCCATTCATGACCACAAGGGAATTTTCAATTAAATCAGCGTGGTCTGTGAGTAGGGCCCATGGGCCAGGCCGGAGCTGGTCTAAGTGGGTTTGGCATGCTTCTCTGCCACCAAAAATCTCCCTTCTTGTATGGAAGGTGCTTCATAACGCGGTTCCGGTTGACAGTGCGATGCAATCCAGAGGTGTCCACATGGCTTCCAGGTGTATTTGTTGTCCCAGTCATGGATCTCAGTCCCCTACCTTTGAGAATCCGCTCCATCTGTTTGTTGATAGTAACACAACGCAGAAGGTGTGGCACACTGTGGGAAGATGGGTAGGTATTGACGTCATGGTGGCACTTTCGATTGAAGCACGGTTTTGTCAATGGTGGGCGGCGGTATCCTCTAAGCGAAATAAAACAGTAAGCCAAATGATTATTCCTTGCATTGTAATTTAGGAGATTTGGAAATCTCGAAACGGAGCAGTGTATGAGGGGGTGATGGTTTCAATGGACCGAATTCTTGCCAAATTAAGGTGGTGGGATGCCATTCTATCCAACTGCCTAAAAGACTGTGCTGCGCCTGGAGTAGGGTGGAGAGAGATTTCAAGAAATTATGTGGCCCTGCCTAATGTATCTAGACCTATAGCTAGGTCAAGCTGTTCTGATTAGATGGGAGCAGCCATTGCCAGGTTGGGTTAAAATTAATGTAGACGGCTCGTCTAGAGGTAATCCAGGTAGTGTAGGAGGTGGTGGTGTATGCAGAGGGGAGGCGGGCGATTTCCTTTTTGCATTTACTGCAGGTTATGGGGTCGGATCTAACACAGTTGCAGAATTGCATGCAGTGTATGACGGCCTTACTCTCGAGATTCAAAGAGGTTATAGCCAGATTATTTTAGAATCGGATTCTAGGCTAGTGGTTGATTGGCTCAATGGGGAGGCAAAGCCAGGTTGGAAATGGAAGATGTGGCTATATAGAATTAATCAGTTGCAGCGAAGGGGTCACTTCAGATTTGTGCATGTGGTGCGGGAGGGGAACTCGCCAGCGGATTGTATGGCCCGGATAGGGAGTGCTTCTCAGTCTTATGCTTGCTTCGATTGTCAGGCTAGGCTTCCTAAGCAGGTTAGAGGCTCTATCTTTCTGGACAAGGTCGATTTAGGATCTATCAAGATGATTTGATCCTCCTGCTGTTAATTTTGTAATTATCATGTGCTTGTCAGGGATGGTCCCCTATTTTATGTAAAGGGGTACATCTGATGTATAGGCGATGTTTTTTTGGAAATGAAAATCTTGTTTTTTTGAAAAAAAAAAAAAAACTATTTCCAAAATCCAAACAACGTCCCACAATCTAAACCATCCGCATATAGAAACATCCTACATATTATCCTAATCCAAACAACCCATAATTATTGAAACAACCATAATATTTAAATATACCCTAATCAAAACAACACTCACATTACTCCCATAGAAACAACCCTAACATTACCCTAATCCAAACAACCCTTAAATTACTGTAATCCAAACAACCCCCAATCAAATCAACTCTTACATTATCCCAATTCAAAAGGCTCTTAAATTACTCCAATCAAAACAACTCCCAATCCTAAAAGCCTTTAAAATTTTAAACAACCTTTACATGGCTCATACATTACCCTAATCAAAATAGCCTTTAATCTAAATCCTAATCGAAATAGTCCTCGATCAGATCAGCCTTTACATTATCTCAATACAGAAAGCTCTTAAATTACTCCAATCAAAAGAAACTCCAATTAAAAGAGCCCTACAATTACCCCAGTGAAAACAACCCCCAAATTAAACAACCCTTAAATTACCGCAATTGAAATAACCCTTAAATTACCTTAATCGAAGAAGCACTCAATCAAAGCAGTCTCCAATGGAAATTTGATTTTCCATGGTACATGTGAGAGTAATTCCACTTCGAAAATCGATACAAAAGTGTTGACTTAATTTTGTGGTCCCCACTGAAATGTATATGATATATCCGCACCGTCCATCCATTTTATTAGAATCTTTTGAGGCATGAGCCAAAAAATGAGGCAGATCCCATGCTCAAATGGCCCACAAGAAAGGAAACATTGGCCTTAATTCATCCAACATTTAAAGTTATTTCCTTCGCTAGGCCCACATTAAAGTTTTTTCATCATCTAACCTGTTCATAGGGTTACACAGACATGGACAAAAGGAAAACACAAATGTCAGCTTGATCCAAAACTTTTAAGGGCCCTAAAAAGTTTTTAATGGTACGCATTTGATTCCTACTATTTTCTGTGGTGTGGCCCACTTGAGCTTTTGATCTGCCTCGATTTTGGTCTCATGTCCTAAATTCAGCTAACATAACAAATGAGCAGTGTGGATAAGTCACATACATCACGATGAGCTCTACATTGATTTCATAAATTTCTCTATTTAAGTGTTTAAAAGTAAGTCGGTAAAGATGCGGTAATTCATAAGTCAATAATTATTACCCATTTACATGCTAATTATAATTGAGCCTACAAATCAAACAGGCCCTTAATCTACCCTAATCGAAACAGCCCTTACATTACCTCAATCCAAACAACTCATGGCGTGCAATCGAGTATTCTCAAATATTGTGGTTGAAAGTGATTCACAGGTAGTTATGAAGATTCTAAACAAAGAATCCCCCTCCAGATGAAGGTTTTGGTATTGGTGGGCAAGGTATATTCGCTCAAGCAGGAGGCCTAGGTCAGAATAGTCAACATTCTAACGGAAGCGAACAAGGTAGCAGATGGCCTGACTCGTTTGAGTAACAAGACCCAAGGACATAAGATTTTTCTGTCGCCTTTGGATCTCCCCCACGTCGTTAGGGGAACCTCTTTCTAGATTGCGTGGGGCTGGGAGCCATTAGAGAGAGTTAGGGCTTGGTGTTGTTGTGTTGTAGGAATTTCCGAGCTGGGGTATATGGTAGCGGCGGCCCTTGGCCCCTTTTGAGGCCAGGGGCTGCCCGAAATAGTGTTCCTTCTATTAAAAAAAGTTGGGCAAAAAAGGTTTTAGGTCAACTTTAAAGTGCATTCGTCTGATTATGGAGATAAGAAGCACTCTCAAAACAGATATCTGGTGCTCGTATTTGGACATTTAGTCTTCTTTATAATTATAGCATGGGTTCTTGTTTGGTTAGATGGAAGATTTTCATATTGGTACAATAAGGATATGAGTTAATTTGTGTCTCTTTTCTTTTGGAAAGTTTGTATGAGAAAATCTCTATTACAGATGTTGGCGTAATTTGTTTTTCTAGATTTTGCAAAAGCTTCTTTATATTATCGTGAGAAGATCTCTATTACAGATGATTGTGTAGAGGCCTGCTTCTAACATCTTCGCACCGAAAAGAAAAGAAAAGAAAAAACTCACAAATAAAACAATCTATGAGATAATGACGGAATGGAGAGTATGCACCGACGGAGGAGAGAGGGAGAGAGCAACAAGGGGAGAGGGGAGACAAAGAAGAGGACACAAGCATATATAGATGCACACAAGTACAAATGCAACAAGAAAGATGACACAAGAAAAGAAGAGGACACACGCATATATATATATATATATATATATATATATATATATATATATATATATATATATATATATAGATGCACACAAATACAAATGCAACAAGAAAGATGACACAAGCACAACCGCACCTTCTCACATAAGCTGCACAACCACCAACCACACCTTCATGCATAGCTGCGCACAAGTAAAAAGAGAAGGGTAGAGAGGAGAGAGCAAGAGAACCTTCAAGAGGGATGAGAGAGTTTCCAAGGAGATCGAGGATGAGAGAAAATGTTGAAAGGGGTTTTAAAGAGAAAAAGAAAAGTGCATTTCTTATAATAATAATAAAAAAATTACAAAATATATTATCTCATCTGTATTCCTACCATAGAGAGTAAGAATATGACTAAGATGAAAAAAAAAAAAATTTAATATTTTAAAATATTTTAAAAATAGATATTTAAAAATATTTTTTTAAAAATAGACTCTTATTTATGGATTGATTGGACCATGTCCCAATGCAAAATAGCGTGACTGGACCATGTCCCAATGCAACAATGCTCACCATTTAGAATGCGCTGAAAGCATTGGGTTATTTTCCTTGATCACATATTACGGTTTTAATTACACGTTATTCTTTCTAAACACGATTAAAATGCAAAAGACATGCCAATCTCATTATTATTGACTAATGATAGCCGCATATGAAGAAGAAAATAGCACGTAATGCTCATGAGAAGTTCAGCTTGCATGATTATACAAGATTTTAAGAAAATGCTAACTTATACAAGGTCTTGTAGCCCAACATTGGAGTGCGCCAGCATCGGCTGTGAGAGTAGGTGCCATCGATCCTTGCGCAGCAGTGAATGATTGAGATGAGGAGTAGCCCGGTGCAGCGCTTCCCCAACCAGATTGAATGAAGTAGGCGCCGTTTAAGAACATGTCCATCGAAGATCTCCATTTCCAGTTCTTCCACCCGCCGCTCTCCCGCTTAGTTACCTTGACACATGGAGCAGAGAATGTTAATTCACAGAAGAGGATGGACCCTGCAGCAATGCTACTGTTGGGGCCCATCTTTCAGTAATCTAGGCCAGTCATCTGGTGAGGCATCATGGCTATTAATTAGGGGTGCACACGGTTCGGTTCAGTTCGGTTGTGGGGTGAAACCGGAACTGAACCGCTCCCAATTGTTCCAGGAAAACTAGAACCAGAACTGGACTGTTTGCACCTTAGAACCGAATTGGAACCAGACCGTAAAAAACCAGTTTCGTTCTGCGATTATGGACTTTTTATAATCTAGCCTAATTGCATAGTTCCTTTTTATAATACAGTCCAATTGTATGATTTTATTTTATTTTTTTTATAATGCAGACCAAGCTCCTCTACTGGAAATTTTCACAAAGAGTAATCTTGTCATGGTTTGTTTTTATGACACCCTCGTGTTCCAAAATGATTTTGCTGCCAATGTCTATTTGTGATCTGATTCATTTGATGAATGGTCTAGTTTTTTTATTTTTTTTAAAAATAAAATTTAAATATTCATGGACCAAGGAGCTCGGTTCCAAGTTTGGTTTTACGGTCAAGTTCTGTTCTACATAACTCCAAACCAAGAACTGAACCGAACTAACTGGTTTTGTTTGATTTTCGGAACTAAAACAAGAACCGGTGCACTTCAGACCGTTCCAAACCGTGCAGTATAGTCGGTTCAGGTCTGATAAACCGGTTCGTATGCACCCCAATGACTATGTACCAAGGCACCTTCCCATATTAATGGCTCAGATCTTTCAAACGTGTGAAGGTTGATGTGTAGGATGATTTTACCTCCTTCGAGGAACGATTGTTAGAAGCATCAAAGTAGTTTCCTTCACTTAAGATGGTCGGATTAGCGCTCCCACCGATGGCATACATCTCCCACTCGTCGTAGCGATTGTTTGCGACATGCGCGTACCCGAACCGAACTCTGCATGCATTTGATTAGAATAGAAGAAATACAACAATGCAATGCATGAATGAAAGAGTAACAACAACGTGAGTCACCAGACACTTCATTGAGTCGGGCTGACTCGCCACTGGCTAAGTTGAGTCATGACTCAACTCGAGCCTAGATGAGTCAGCTCGAGGTCTCTGAGTCTTAAATCAATGCACGCTAACCTTGGCATTCTTTCTATGCAACCTGGACCAAAATGATTGAAGACGACTGTAATTTTCATAACTTTGTCGGCCACGTAATTGTCGTTATGCCCGAGCAACATCACCTGCAAATTTATTTGACCGTTAAAACCTTAAGCACTTTCTATTCAAATATTAAGAAGGGTGGCCCACTTTGATCCTTTGCTTGATCAATCAATTGATCGATCAATGGAGCTCACTGAGCTGTATGAACAGATGATCTGAACCATCCATCACACGGGACCTTCAGTAGATAGGCGCGATGTGTGAAAATCACATAGGTTGGAAAATCTTATGGGATTAAAAACTTTCAAAATGGATGGTCTCGAATAGCATGTCCAATGCTTCGCATTTAATGGGAAAAAAAAAAAAAACAGGCAACCAGGATTGTCTGTTTGATGCGATTTTCTACATTCAGTGCAATTTTCTACAGTCTTCCGTTGATGGTGGGGCACGTCCAATGAAAGGCCTGGATCATCTGTACATGGGCATGTGGGGCGAAGAAGATGATCGTGGTCATACTTTGTCATGGTTGGAGAAGTAGTTGTTAGAGATGGTCAGGGCAGTGGAAGCGTGGATGACGTCGATCAGGCCATCGGTTGAGTGGGACAGAGAACAATGGTCCACCCAAATATGTGATGATGCGAAGATGCTGATTGCATCCCCATCAGATCCTTGCCGACGGCCCAAGTGCGTCGGGGTGCTACGAACAAGGCCAGGTTTTCCAGGTTTGCAATCATGAATATTCAGCCCATGGATGATGACATGGCTCACACCTGCCACCGTGATGCACGGTCCATAAGCAATCTCCACCTTGGCCCCACGTCCATCTATCGTCTTGAAACTGTTCACCATGAGCTCATTCTCGAGTGTAATGAGCACGTTCTTCTTGAATATTATCCACAATGGCTGCGTTTGGATGGCGCCATAGCGAAGCGTCCCGGGCTTAGGATTGATGGGATTGTCAGATGGGTCGGTCACGACGTAGATCACTCCATATTTCCCACCCAGTGCATCCTTGCCGAAGCCCACAGCACAGTTGGCCAAGGCATGACGGTTCGATGCCCAGTTGGGGTCCGACCGCCAACAACGGTCGATCTTGTTCATGACTTTCGTCCCATAGGTGGGCCACAGGCTGCTTCCATAGTAGGTTGAAGTCTTGGGTATGTCAAGTGAGTGGGCCTGAAAGGCCCACCATGCGAGCACACAAGAGAGGACCAAGTGAAAGGTGAGTGTAGCCATGGTGTAGGTGACGGGCTACGGTTGCAACGGAAGATGGCCTAAAAGGAGAGGAGAAGCTCTATGCTTTGGTGTATGTGGTGCCCACGACCCTTGCTTTCTTTTCATTGTTTTTTGGAATTTTGTAGGAACGTGGTTGCACGAGTTCTGGTTTATTGAATCTGGTCAAGCATTTTATATTTGTGTGGTTCTCTAGCTAGTCCGGTAGGCACGCATGTCAACTTGAATGGTGTTTGGGATATCTGAGCAGTGCATAAGGTGGCCCCACTTTGAAAATGATCATGATCCATACTCAGGATGTTCCACTGATTAGATGGGCCCCCAAGAAATTTTCAACGGTAGATGTTCAATTCACACTGTTTCTTATGGTGTGGTCCACTTGAGGTTTGGATATACTTCATTTTTAGACTCAAGTACTAAAATTATCTGTTAAAATGGATGGACGGAGTGGATAAAATACATAAATCACGGTGGACCCCACAGAGTTTACTCAGTACGCAATCCGCTTCCCGCTTATTTTAATTAGAAAATATCATGATATTTGTTGCAACCAAACGCAGCCCAAGATCTTCCATACTTTATCTAACTGTTTGTAGACAGACAGAAAGACAAAATTTCAACGGTTTACATTCAACGGGAAAAGTCTTCGCACGGCTAGGATCATCCGCTCAAGGCGATTCGTTCAGTGGCCAATCCATGGTGGAGTCTGATGCATGGATATCGGATACGGTGGAAGAATGTGATGTTGTACACGTAGGCACTAAAATTTATACATAAGAACAATATATTATGGTTTTCCTTGCAACAGATACGGAATCTCTCTGGAGGGCTTTTCGAGAGAGATGGACGGTGAATCTATAAAGTCCCGATGCACGTCAGGCTTCCACAAAACGGACGCGGTTTGGATAGTGACCCCAACACCAGCCGGCTAGCTGATGAGAAAGCTCTGTGGGCCCCACCATGATGTATATATTTTATCCACTCCGTACATCCATTTTTCCATCTTATTTAAGGATATCTGCCCAAAAATAAGGAAGATTAAAATCACAGGTGGGCCACACCAAAGGAAAACAATATTGATTGAATGTCCACCGTTAAAAACTTTCTAGGACCACTGTGATGTTTATTTTACATCCAACCTGTTGATAAGGTTACAAAGACCTGGATGAAAGGAAAACATAAATATCAGCTTGATCCAAAACTTCTCTGGCCCCAAGAAAGTTTTCAACAGTAATCATTCAATTCCCACTGTTTCTTACGGTGTGGTACACTAGTGATTTGAATCTGCCTATTTTTTTTGGTTACCTCCCCAAAATGAGCTGTTAAAATGGATGGACTGCGTGGATAAAACACATACATCATGGTGGGGCCCGCAGAGCTTTGACATCAGCAAGCTGGCTTATGTTGGGTCCCGCACAAAACGCAAGGGTTTGTTGTGTACCGACATCCAAGCCGTCAAAAAGGATGGCCTAATTTGAAGATCATCGGCTGCAAAAAAAGATAAGGCCTATCAACACATTAAATGGGCTACACCATCTCACATCTGCAACCATCAATTGACTTCCGCAGGTGAAATTTCAATAGTTAGATGAAGCTTAATCAACTTGGCTAACAGACGACTTAACTTCCTTCCAACTCTCTCTCTCTCTCTCTCTCTCTCTCTCTCTCTCTCTCTCTCTCTCAAACGAACCTTTTCTTTCACCTGAAAATTCAAATCGATCAGCAATGTTAGATGACGAGGCACGAAAATTTCATGCCTCTGGAGGCAGTGTCAGTTGAACTAGATATGGCAATAGGTAAACCAACTCGCTAGCTAAAGCTGCAACTAGAAATTACTTTGGAATTGCAAACATGGCATGCATGTGATTCAAATAAAACCATTCAAATTAAGTTAATTATTTTAGACTTTAGATCCATCGTGAACCAAATATGTAGCTTATTTAATTATCTAACCATCGAATTGGTTGACATTTATTGGAGAATTTTATTGTGGGAAAAATAGAATTGGTCCCTCATACGGGGAGAACGACCATCTAACTATAAAACGTGTGCATGGGGTAACCAAAGGTCCAAGCATGGCCTTCGAGCTGAGCTGTTAGATCATAGGGCTCAAAGATAGGACGAACAGTTCTTCCGACATGGAGTTGTGCTACTGAACTAAGCCATCCAGGGATAGAGCTTGTGGGAGGGGACTTGCTTCACCTAGAATGTCTATAACATTGGTAAGAGACCCACGAGGGATGGAGCTTGAGAGTTAATGCCTCGAGCTGACTCGACCGAACACCACAAGACCGGAACAAGTAATTCGGAGGGGATTATGCCCCAGGTCCAGAAAAGGAGGGCCCAACTTGATCTCGGCCGAAGATTACGCCAACCGAGGCGGGTTTGATGACATTTCCGGAAGTAGTTTCCCGTCGAAAAAAAAAAAAAAAAAAAGAACTCTCCAACATGTCCCGCTAGGACACGATGGTTCCAGAACTTCCCAAGGACCCTATATATATAGCTACCATAAACAAAGGGAGGTAAGCTCCAAAACCCAAACACTAGCCTTTGATCAAAATCTACTAGCCTAACTTAGGCATCGGAGAGTCCACTGCTGGCCATTAACACCCGTCATTGTCCACATCTCCCTTGTCCTTTGCAGGTCAATCAGTGGGCATACTGCAACACTGATTGCATTGGTTGGCCAAAATCTGGCGACAACAAGTTTAAAATAGAAAATATCATATGGTCTTCACTATTAAAAAATGGAATAAATTAAGTTTATGGACTATGCAATTTTTTTGGTATGGATATAAACTATAGCTAGTGTGCTACAGATTTAAACTGTAGGTAAAACCTACTACCCCGACTAGGACCTTTACTAGAGATTGACGGTTCTTAAGGGGATCCATGGGGCCCATAGCAAAATATGTCATTTCCAAATAAAACAAACCTATAGAAGTTTCTCTCCACAATAGGAGATTTTTTAAAAGCCGAAAGAATTCATAGATTCATGTGTGCTCAACATGGCCAAATGCAAGAACACTAGACAACTAGCAGTTCACAAATACAAATGGGGCCCCACCACCCTCGGGTATCACGACCATTAACCCCAGAAATCAAGAAACAAATAAAAAGAACATCAAAACCTCCAAATCGGTCCTAAAAACTTGAGAAATTCAAAAAAGAGAAGTAAACACCAAAACCTGTAAATCGACCATTAAAACCCTGAAAATCAAGAAAACATGAGCAAATGAACATCATATCCTCTAAATTGGCGATCAAAACCCTAGAAATCAACAAAACATGAACAAACGAACATAAACTCCACCAAATCCACCATCAAATCATACAAATCGAGAATAGGGCATCGAGAGATGGAGTGGCATTAGTACCGAACTTCTAAATATAGTTTCTTGATGGTTGCTGCGTACCTTTGCTGGAGAAGACAATTGACAGTGCAACTTTGTCAACGGCTGTTATATCGTCGGATCTAGGTCGCAACAGGCAACAATGGCATCCCATAGTGCTTCACTGGGGGGAGAGAGAGAGAGAGAGAGAGAGAGAGAGAGAGAGAGAGAGAGAGAGAGAGAGAGAGAGAGAGAGAGAGAGAGAGGAACCCTAGCTAGGTTTGAACGAGAGAATAGGGTATTTGTATTTTGTTGGAGAGGATGATCGAGAGGGAGGGAAATCAAGAGGGTGTATTTTGTTGGAGAGGGAGGTAAATCAAGAGGGAGAGGGAGATCGGGAGGGAAATCAAGAGGGAGAGTGAAAATTGAGAGGGAGAGGGAAATCCATAGGGGTTGTACATGAGTCTTTGGGTGGGACAACAGCGAAAATGTGTGGGTAACAAGTCGTCGGAAATTGTAGTGTTAGACCATCTGTAATACAGGTATATGGCCGTCTTTAATCTCCGCATATAAGACGGCTAACAACCGTCGGTTATCCTAAACGGTCCAAACCTGTTCTATCTGTAATTAATGACAGATGTTGACTGTCAGAAATGGTTGCTGCACAATCCAACGCTTGTAGACTATTTTCCTTTTTATTAAAGATGGTTGACATCTGCCTGAAATTTTACAGACTGGTTGTAACTGTCTTTAAACCAAAGGGTTTTGGAGACAGCTTGCAACCGTCTCGAAATGCGTCTTTCCTTTCCAGTTTTGACCTAGTGATTGCTAACTCCTAATTTACATATTTAGTTGTTAAGCAAGTTTTATTATGTCAAATTCTTCTAAAAATGATTTGTTAAGAATTTCTTTTTTAAAATTATGATGTTGGTAGGATTAGGAAATGAGAGCCCTAGATAAGAAAAAACCATTACATATGTAAAAGTTTCCTCTCCTCTCTTATTTATTGAGTAGGTTTTTTTTTTTTTTCTCCCTCTCCTCTCCTGCCTTTTCTTTTTTCTTTTTCCTTTTTCTCCGTCAATGCCAAGACCAAGATCTCTATAATTTCATGTGTGATTTTCTACTTGTATTTAAAAGGCTTAGGTCCTAGAGCCCAAAGTCTGGCCAAATTACTCCATTATAACTGGGACTTAATTAAAAGGTTGTTTGGTTTACACTAAATTTCATGAGATTTCACCCAATCATACTATATATCCATGAAATTTCATGATAGTTGGTGCAGACCAAACAAAACCTAAGCGATTGACGCTGTCTTTGCGGTATTAAACATGCATGATTAGTCCTAAAACTTCTTGTTACTTAGATCAGATTATTTTGGGGGCCAAAACTGATTGAAAAAAGGGTGCCAAAGAATGGGTGGGCAGGGTGAAACCACATTGAGATCATATCAAGGATCCAGATCATCATGTCATGGGCCCCACTAGAAGAATAAGAACATGTAAAACAAATAATGGTTAATATGTATATTAAATTAAATTATAATCACACGCGCGTTGAATGTATCACACTATAAGACTCAGCCAACCAGGGAGAAGTGTGGACATGGACTTACTGAAATCCACCCAAACATCAAACAGTAGCCTCTTATTGTTTAAGAACCGAACAGCGAAGAATCTAAGCCACAACTAAACATAATTACACATGCCATATATACAAAAATCCCCTCTATTGCACTTGTTGTTGCACCACCCGCAATGCCGCTCATCGAACGAAAGGTTCACGCATTGCCCCTTGCAACATGTGGAACCCACGGCGATGTCTATGTGACAACCACTCCGTCCATGGTGAAGGAGCACTTCCATTCGGATTGAGGTCTGTATATAAGCTCCATACAGGGGTAGGTCCCACTTTGGGCTCATGTACCTCAAAATGAGCTAAATAAATGGATGGACGGACTGGATATAACACAAACATCACGGTGGGCCCCACAGAGCTTTGGGTTGCAGGGTAGCCGTACGTGTAGCCCCAGGTTAGAGTCCCGGTCAATGGGCCAGTACTGGTCGTTTGCAATTGTACACAGCACATTAACAAAGCTTGTAATTCACGGACGCGGTTTAGCTAGTGACGCTGCGACCACCACAATGTATGTGTTTTATCCATGCCGTCCATTAATTTTTAAAGATCATTTTAGGGCTTAATACAAAAAATGAAGTAGATCTAAAAGTCATGTGGACCACACCACCAGAAAACAGTAGTGATTGAATGCCCACCATTAAAAACCTCCTAGGGCCCGCTGTAATGTTTGTTTGACATCCAACCTGTTGATTAGGTCGTAAATACCTGGATGAAGGGAAAAAAACAAACATCAGCTTGATCCAAAACTTTTGTGGCCCCGCAAGAAGTTTTTAATGGTGAGCGTTCAATCAACATTGTGTGGTCATCTACCTCATTGTTGGACTCATATCATAAAACGATCTGGAAAAATGGACGGATGGCATGGATGAAACACATACATCATCTGGAAAAATGGACGGATGGCATGGATGAAACACAGACATCATGATGGGCCCACATAGCACCGACCACTAGTAATTGGCTAGTGGCAGGGTCACTAGCTAATCCGTTTCCGTAATTCACCAGCGCTGACTTCTCTCGATGTGGATTTCTCTCATACGCTACAGATATTTGTACAAACCACACAAAAGCTAAAGACATTTTGTTGTACGTTATTTCAGCTTGCATGCCACTTGCACCGAACCCATGTACATGAACAGTATGAATTACGTTGAATAGAACATCTCCCTTTGATTTCAAGAAAATTCCCATTCCAAACAAGCCAATTAAAAAATGAATTTGAGTTTGAATTCCACAACCGGCTTGCTTACCATGAGTTGCGACTCATATCACCATGATGTATCGTCCAATGGGGCCCCACATGTAGAGACCGAGAGATTATTTTGATCTTCCCTTTTTCATTCTTTTTTCTTTTTTCTTTTTGTCCCTCCCTTTGAAATTGTCGATCCAACATCATTCAATAAATATGATGTAAAAGATTATCATGATCATTAATTTGTGGAGTTGAATGTAAAATATTGCGTAATTTGAAAGAGTTTGAGTTAGCTCAAGAGTTGTTGTTTATTATTTTTAGAAAGTTTATTATCTTAAAAGGTTTCAAAATTAGGGTTTAGAGTTCAAGACTCATATAAGATGGCTTTATAAACATACTTTCATTAATAATATCATTTTTATTTCTCATTTTTTAAAGATTTTTTCTCTTGATAGATTTAAGGGTTATTCTTAAAAAGAAGAAAAAAACCACGGCAGAAAGCAACAAGCAATTTATTATGAAAATCAATTACAAGAGATGAGATAACCTTACAAATGTGAAAATAAAATTTAAAAAAACATTCTCAAAACCCTAGCTTTTCTCTCATATTCTAAAATGTCTTAACTTTCGTGCTCTACCCTAATTCACATTATTACAAATTCTTGTATAGAGTTACACCTGAATTATGAAACCAAACCATCGTATAGAAGCACTTTTCAAGAAAAAAAAAAAAAAAAAAAAAAGAAGATAAAATAGTAAAAAAAATGCTTTTTAAAAACCAATTGTCCTTCTATGGTTGAAGTTCTATCATATAACGGTTTAACGTACGAGGCTTATTCTATCATTTTCTATTTCTTAGTGCATGTGTGCCAAAGGGCATCCATATGTTTTCTAGATACAAAATTCAACAGACTACTGCTTTACTTACAAATTATCTAAATACCTTACTTTTAAATTTATAAGTTAAATGCATGAATTTTTTGCCCTTCGAGTATATGATTTGCCTGCAGTTAAAAGTTTCACACTTTTAGCAACTTTGTAACTTAAATTAAACTGTCCAGACAGTAGAATCCAATTTAGATGGTTTTATATATGTGAAAGTATTTATAGTGATTCGATGCCTTGATTAGTTAGTTGATTTTGATGGACGGTCGATATGAATATTAATTAACAGTTTGAATTAGACAAATGAACCTTCAAATGTCAAATATTAAAATGGTTCTTTTAATATTACATTAGGTTTATAACCTGCCCAAGGTGGTTTGGAACGGTTTAGTTCGAGTTACGTATATGCAACGTGTACACATGTAAGTGCGTGCACATGATCCGTGATATTCTGCCAGAGTATCAAATAACCCCTTTTGACCTTAATAAAAGTTGACTTACATCCTGTGCTAATATCACGGGTCAATGAAAAATATGGAAAATTCAAGCGGCATTGTTCGGGTATCCAAACCGTTGCTCGTATGGGCCCTACGGTGGATGTAGCTAGCATTTCAAAAAAGAATCCCATGTTGGTGGTTCATAACACCTGGATCAGTGGCCCGCTACTAGAGGGATTGGTAAAATATACAGCAACGTTTCAGGAAAGAGAGAGAGAGAGAGAGAGAGAGAGAGAGAGAGAGAGAGAGAGATATAAGTCTCGACCCACAAGCCTATGTGCTAAGTAGTTTGATGATCTGAACTGTTTATGTTTGTGGATCAATATAAGTTGTATGGGCCACCAAAAGAAACCTAACCAATCTGATTATTATAAGCATTGTTATCTACCAATGAATTTAAAAAATGAAAAAAAAAAAAAAAAAAGTTTAATAGCATTCAATTCTAAAAATCAAAGATTACAATCACCAATAGGTTATCTATGTAATAAAGAGAATATGAATAGTGAAAATCATTGTACCATCTCAACATGTGGGCCATATTGTGTGGGAAAACGATTTCTCATTAAATTATTGAAGGGCATGACATAGCTAGACAATCTTTCTAGTGGGCTCTAATGAGATCTTGTGTTAATAAAATCATTGGCCTACGGATACTTTAATCACACTTACATGCAATCAAACACTTATATATATATACATAAATAAAACAGTAATATATATATATATATATATATATATATATATATATATATATATGTTCCTTCAAAATGCAGCTCCAATCTCAGTTTCTAAGCATAGTTGCATAGCCCATATGTGCATGAACTGCGTTTGGTGCACTTGTTGTTGCAGCTACCACAGTGCTTCTCATCCCAGGACATGTTCACGCATCTACCGCTGCAGCATGTCTCCGTGTACTTGCACTTGTTACCACACATGCCGCAGTTTAGAGGATCTGTCCACACATTGGTGCATTGTTTCTTGCAGCAATCAGGCCCCGGGCTTCCCTTAGTGCGGCATATTCTAGGGTAGTTATCGCATGTCATTTTGGCCTTAGACCTCTGCTGGGCAAGGAAGCGGTTTGGCCCTCCAAGAGGGTTGCCAGCCTCTGTCAGTAGATTGTCTTCCTGCAATGGAGTTGCTATAGTGAGAGTAATGGCAAAGGACATGACTATTGCTGCCATGAACAAGACTTTTATCATCTTTATGGTATTTGAGAGAGAGAGAGAGAGAGAGAGAGAGAGAGAGAGAGAGATGAGGAGCTTAAGTTGGGAAATGGATGGAGAGAGGGAGAAGGGAGGAGTGGGGCTTTATAGATAGATTGCTGGGTGAAATTGCAAAAAGGAAGTTAGGGTTTTAGTGAGATGATCTCATTCAACTTACGGCTGCTTGTGGAAAACTAAGTCGAAGAATTCATGTCTTTCAAGTAAAAGGAAGTTAGGCTGTCCATATATCAAATTTGTCAAATAAAAGCTACTATATGGAAACATTTTCTTGCAAATGGCACCCCGGCCTTAAGTAGGACCATGGTTTACTTGTAACCTCGTTACATGAATCCTATGTAACCCTAAACTCTACGGCCCACCATAATGTTTGTATTATATTCACTTCGTTATCTCATTCATCCGATGCACCAGCACATGTCAGGAAGTTGACATAAAAAAATCAGGAAGATTGAAAACTCAAGTGGGCACACTAAAAAAAAAAATGTGGGGATTGAAAGGCCGGCATTAAAACCTTGTAAGGGCTATAGAAGTTTTGTATAAGATTGATGTATTTGTGTTTTCTCCATATTCAAGCGGGAATTAAACTTACGAGCAGTTGGATAGCTTATAAGAAGGTTTGAGGTTGAACGATCTGGGATGCGGAAGTTTGCATGGTAACCTTACCACCACTGACCTCTCTAGTGAGTCTGTGAAGCCTATCCACACCGCCCATCCTTTTTCAAAGCTTATTTGAAGCTATGCGCCCAAAATTAAAGCATATCCAAAGCTCAAGTGGACCACACCACAAAACCCTGAAGGAAGTGGTGTCCACCACCGTTGAAACCTTCTTAGACCCAAAGTTATAATGTTTATTTGTCATTAGGTAACACAGATCTTAATAAAGTAATTAAAACACAATTATCAACTTGATCCAAAACTTCTTTAGCCTCCATGAAGTTTTCAACGGTGGGCATTTTATCCCTACTATTTCAAGTGGTGTGGTCCACTTGAACTTTATATACGCTTCAATTTGATTCCACGTACGAACTAAAATAATTTGGTAAAATGGATGAAGAGCGTCAGTAAATCACATACATCACATTGGTTCCCAAAGAATCCTGCCATTTCGGAGGTTAGTGGGGGCAGGATCAGCAGGCAATCCACGTCTGACAATTTCATCCCTGGTGATCCACCATAATTTTAAATCTGTCTCATGTTTGGCTTTATCATTACATTAACCTGGAGAAAGGCATGTACGGAGGATATTACGTACGTACTCCAATTGGGTACTACCCCTGCTGTCCTTAGCTAGGAACAGATAGGGGCTATGAGGAGCCACCGTGCTGTATTGGATTTATCCACACCTTCCATCCATTTTTCCATATCATTTTATGGCACAAGCCCAAAAATGAGGCAGGTCTAAGGATCTAGGGGACTGCAACAGAGGAAGCAGTGTTTATAATGACACCCACGTACGGTTGAAACCTTTCTAAGGCCCACCCTAATATTTAATTACCATCCAACCTGTTCATAAAGTAACATAGACTTGGATGAAGAGAAAACAAAAATATCATCTTGATCCGAAACTTCTGTGGCCCCCAAAATGTTTTCAACGGTGGGTGTTTAATCCCTGTCGCTTCATCTACCTGAGTCTTTTGATCTGCTTCATTTTTGGGCATTTGTACTAAAATGATATGGAAAAATGAATAGATGATGTAGATAAAACCCATACATCACGATGCCCCTTATAAAGCAGTACCCAAACCCCGTCCCATACAACACACATCACGGTGGCCCCATATATCTTTTAGGGTTAAAAGGGATACATGTAACCCCAGGTTAGTCACGGGCCTGGCCGTTCATCTGGAATGGATGAAGGTTTGAACGACCTTGATTATATATACACAACATGGTAGATGCCCCATGCTAATCAATGGTGCTTGTTCCCGGTCAATATGTTTCCTGTGATGCGGCCCATCTGAGTACTGGATCAGGTGGATTTTGGAACCATCGAGTTTTCTGGAGTGACACATCTCATGGACGGATTGGATTCCGTGAAAACATCACTGGCCCCCATATCTGCCCGATACAACTCAAAAATGCTACCAAACCAGGAGAGATGGTTGGCCACGGAAGTTTCCATCAATAGACATTTCTTTTGTTTCCACTCGTTTGGCCGTGATCGGTGGATATATATCGCGCTAATGCACTCCGACCTAAGATGCGGGCTAAACACGCATGCATGAGGACCCGTACATCTGCTGGATTGCAACGCTACATTACCTGTTGTACACAGCGGGTAAATCACATAAGCTATATGGTATCTACCTTTTGGTTTTTATATCATCAACTCCGTCCATCAGCTGATCCGTATCATTTTCACCGTACATCTAAAAATCCAGTTTGATCCAGAACTCAGGTGCATCGCACCGTGTGGAATGATGTAAAATCACGCCTAAAACTTATAAGTTGAATCAGTGTGTTCCGCTTTTTTGTTTTTTTTTCACGTCAAAGGCTAAAAATAAAGGGGCTCATCTGATGGACGGAGTAGATGTCACACGCACAGCAAAATGGCCCCCCGGAAGAGCTCTGGTTTTAACCCACTGCGTGCAACAGGTGGTGTGAGGATTCCTGTCCCTTCCATGGACTTATTCCCAACCCGAGCAAGACCGTTTAAGGACGTTTGCTAGCCCTACGCGGCCTATACATGCATCTACACGTGCCATTTTGGCAAATGCGTGGACATTCAATACGCGTAGGTGGAGCACAGCGTAGACCGGCCAAACATTCAGGCTGCTCACTATCAGGTGGGCTGCACGTGTACCAGAACTACACATCTTAAAAACAGGCTGGAGTCTATTTAAATTTAGAACGTCCTTTGTCCTCTTAAACGGGTAATCAGCCTTATAGTCTTTTTGGGCAGTTCGGATACTACCAAATAAATTACTTTTTAAGTTACGTTAAGCGAGTTACATTTTTCATTTAGATTAATTGGGTAAACATGATTGTAAAAGTAACTAATTAATGTGATTAAAACTACTTATTCTCATTAGTATTTTTTAGTAGAGCTGGCACAGTATGACTTAACTAAGGCAAACTTGCATTGTCCAACTCATTCGGATCCGACTGGATCTGAATTGAGTTGACTTCATCCAATCCAAACTCAAATCAAGTCAAGTTCGAGTTACCCAGTAACTTGGTTCGACTCAACTCGATTCGAAACTCTACTTGTACATATATAATAGGAAAAAAAAAAAAAAAACCTCAGAGATCTGAGATGCCATGTAGATGATGGGGCTACAATTCTAGTAAGTGAATCTAGGTTTTGAGTTGTGATTTTAGCCCGTGGATACCCGTTGCACTCGACCCGACTCGATATTTCGACCGGGTTGGATTCGGTCCGGATTAGTCCAAGCCAGACCCGAACTTAGATCGGGTCAGGCATGCTGGACTCGGATCGGGTCATGCATGCGAGACTCGATACCGAGTTGGGTCGAGTTTGGATCAAGCCTATTTCAAAACCAGATCGATTCGGGTGAGCCCTAACTCAGTTTGATTCGACTTGATGTCCAATTCTACTTTTTAGTTTTGTAGTTTTTAACTTTTCTACTTCTCTCTCCAATGAAGCCCTGTATGATTTGGACATGATTTGGACAGTCCACATGTGGGCTACACACGATGGATGGTCCACATCAAAGGCGGGCCTCACATGATGGATCACCCATATTAACATGGGCCCACAATGGATGGTCCACATCAAAAGTCGCCCCTGATGATAAATGGTCCACATCCAAAATGAAAGGGTATGATGGACGGCCTACTTCAAATGGCCTATATCCAAGGTGAGCCCTGCATGATGGACAACCCACATCATAGGTGGGGCCCACATGATGGAAGGTCTACATCAAAGGTGAGCATTATATGATGGGCTATGGATGTTGAAGGTGGACCCTACATGATGAACATTAACATTGATGGTGGGCCCCACATGATAGATGACCACTATCAAATGTGGGCTCTACATAATGGATGGTGCACATTAAAGGTCGTCCCCTAATGATGAATGACCCACATATAATGTAGGCCCCATATGCATGATGAACAACTTACACAATGAACGGTAGACATCAAAGGTTGGCCCCATGTGATGGATGATGGATATGAGGGGAACCAAATAGATGTGAGGGATAAATACTTATCATGTTTGATACTAAACATGATTTGGTACTTTTAAACTAATAAATATGTTATTTACCAAACATACTTATTTTTTGAGTAAGTAGAAACTAAGATAACTACTCAAAGCATAAGTTAGCAAATGTAAAGTAACTCACGGCTATGTTTGGCTCCATAGCATCGTGAGTGAAAAACTATTTCTAAACACTGAGATCAGCTATTTGAGTGCTCATGTGATGTGGGTAAGTGTGAGTGTGTTAAAGAAAACAAAAAACAAAAGAATATACTTACCGACCAAAAAGTAGAAAAGTGTTTGGTCCAATATCACATAACTTCTTATCCCTCAATTTTGTCTCGTCGACCCTTATCATCCACCGTCCATCATGTGAGCCAACCTTTAATGTGATATATTCATTAAGTTAGGCCCACCTTGGCCCTATCATAAATGTGAATTGTCCATCATGTGGGCCAACCTTCAATGTGGACCATCCACCTTATGAGGCCTGCCTTCATTGTGGGTTGTCCATCATACAGGGCCTAACTTTGAAGTGGGTCATCCATTGTGTGGGGCCATCATTAAGGGCTGACCTTTGATGTGAATTGTCCTCATATGCGGCCCACCTTAATATGAATTATCCATCATGTGGGGTACACCATCAATGTTAGTGTCCATCATGTAGGGCCCACCTACAATGCCCACCGCCAATCATGTGGAGCCCAGCTTTGATGTGGACCGTCCATCATGTGGACCTCGCCTTCGATGTCCACTTCCCATCTCATGGAGCCCACCTATGACAGGGACCATCTATTATGTGGGCCTCACCTTCAATGTGGATTGTCCATCATACGGGGCTCACCTTGGATGTGGGTCATTCATCACTAGGGGCCTACCTTTCATGTGGACCATCTAGTATGTGGGCCCACATTAATATGGGCCATCCATCATGTGGAGCCCAACTTTGATGTGGACTGTCTGTCATGTCTGGCCCACCTTTGATGTAGACCGTCCATCATGTGGGGCCTCTTTTGATATGAACTATCCATGAAGAAATGAGTGGGAGAGAGAAGTCAAAAAATTAAAAGTTAAAATAAATAAATAAATAAAACTTTATGTTTATAAGTAATTTTCATCACATGGGGTTCTTTTTTACAATGGCACTTGCAAAACCAACTTAAAGGATGATTTGGTTAATATCAAATGGTGGAAATTGAAATCAATGCTAAATGAAATGCAGTGAAATCATGAGAATTAGACTCCTCTGAAAAGGTAGAGAATCGGATGCAAATGTTAGTAATGAATGAATTTTCAAAAGTGTGCCCAATTTTATAGCTCTCATTAGCCTCAAAATTTTCTCTTTTTTTATTTTTTTGCCAAAGTATATATTTCAATAGTCTTATTACAATTATTATGTCAAATGTCACGTGTACTAATTAGATATTAAAACAGTTCAATTAAAGGCATCTAAATACAAATTTTCAATTTCAGTATATTTTAAATACAAGCATTCAAATACATTTGAAGCTTCTAACTTGCATTGATTTCATTTACCATGGGATGTAGATTCCCTTATGTTCTAATTGTAAGCATCCTAATGTTCTCTAAACTGTTTTAAAGATTTAAGTAACATATTTTAATTTAGTGATTAACTTTAATTAAAAATTATTTAAGTGTGTTAAACAAGCAATCAAATATACATATTAAGTAGCCAAAATCGAATGGGTCGCACTATGTAGATGCTCTTGCCTACAAAGTGGGCCCGGAAGGCCTTATAGTTTCGACCAACGGCTGTCTAGCTATAACTGAAAGAAAAGAGCTAACAATCAAAGGTTGAAATGTTTCAATATGAGGGTTTTAATTTTTTGGGCACCCTGCATATATAGAGAGGCTCACCATAAAAGGGTGAGGCCCATTTTATAAAGGGTTTGGATGATTGAAACATGGCCACATATCAATGCCTATAGTCTCTACATACCCTACCAGAATGCATTTCCACTTGCCTAGTGTAATTTTTAACAAGCCACAGCATTGTTGTTAAGCAATATAAACGATGTAAATTTACCCTTATAAATTGGACCATCCATCGGATGGTTAGGATTTTTCTTTCAACCATATGTTTCATAGCCATCCATCGATCGGATGGTTAGGATTTTTTTATCAATGAGATCATGTTAAGCATGTGTACGTTTGTAGAGATTTGATCCATCCACCATATGCACCACAATTTGAATAGTCTGAATAGTTGTATATGAGTCACCATGTCCAGGGATAAACAGTACTAAAAGAAACCCTATCATGTTAATTAGCACGTGTGTTTGTAAAAAGAGCCCATCAAATGATCTAAATGCCATGGGACCCATGTGTATGTTGGCACACATGTGTGAGATCCAAGCCATACATTTCATGAAACAAATGGATCGATGTGCATTAAGTAGCATGGATTTTCAAAGTTGTGGCAGTTCGACCAGTGGACGTACTTGGCTTTTGACATCGGTATCTATGGAGTGAATTCGGTAGTGACACTGCCCGTGCCCACATCGGTAATGGTCAGTGTTGGAAAAGCTTTGTGGGCTCCACCATGATTGATTGATTGATATATATATATATATATATATATATATATATATATATATATATATATGGGAAAAGGAATTATGCGCTCGAGCTCACGATATGCTCCCATGAGATCGAGCTGTGTGGACCCCACTGTGATGCGTGTCGACCATCAACACCGTACATTTGATGGGTTCCCTAAATTATTGGATATCCCAAAAATCAGCCATATACGGAACTCAGGTGGGCCATACCATCTAAAATCATGTGAAGACATGCCAAAAACATATAAAAGTACTTGGTGGGGCCCACCTGAGTTTTGAATGCTGCTGAAACTTGGTCTGAACCCTCATCCAATTGGGACACACATAATGGATGGGCTGGATTTGTAAACCACATCTCGGTGAGCCCAAAAAATGATTATTAATGTTTTAATGGTGCACGGCCCCTCTCAACTTCTGTATGTGGTGTGGCCCACACAAGTCACAGATTGACTTGATTTTTGAGACCTAGGCCCACAATGGAATGGTGCATCTGACTGGTGGGGTAGATGTTCGAAACGCATCACGGTGGCCCACATAGCTCGACCTCATGGGACGTTCCCATCAGCTAGAGTGCATAGTACCTTTTCCATATATATATATATATATATATATATATATATATATATATATATATATATATATATATATATATATATATATATATATATATATATATATATATAGTCGTGCTCTCCTGCACACCTACGCACATGCACACCTTTGCACCCGTGTTATGGGTGTCTAATCTGAACGGTCCATGTGATGCGGAATCCCATGAAACCCCATGTGACAAATTTTCACCCCAATCTAAAATTCTAGTGGGCCATAGCAAAGAGAAATGCAAATCAAGGGAGGAAACTGTTTTCATTTTTATGGCTCATCAAAGTTTTAGATCAAAGTAAAGCTTGGGCCTGGGAGGTTTCATGAGGTGCTGCTTCACATGAACGGTTCAGATTTTGGATCCACATCACGTATGATGGGTTCTCAAAAAAGTTCGTACGTAGTAGGTACGAACTGGTTCACAGGTGAGCATTTCCGTGTGTGTGTGTGTATTTCTTCTATCATGTTTGTTCATTTTGTCGGCTTGCATTAGAGAATGAACTCAAAAATGAAGTAGATCAAAAAATATCTCAAGTGGACCACACCAGAGGAAACAATAAGAATTGAACGGCCACCGTTAAAATTTCTCGAGGTCCATGAAAGTTTCTGATCAAGCTGATGCTTGTATTTTCCATTCACCCCGGTCTAGGTGACCTATTCACCATGTTAGATGGCAAATAAATGTTACAATGGGTCCTACGAAGTTTTTAACGACGGGTGTTCAATCACCATTGTTTTTCGGTGGTGTGGTCCATCTGAGATTTGGATCTGCTGGAAAAATGGATAGACAACGTAGATAAAATACTTATCTCATGGTGGGGCTCATGGAGCTTTTCCAGCAGGACTAGTACAGATCTCGATAGTGGAGGAGTCGCTACAAAATCCAAATTCGTTGTCTACATGATGCGACCCATTTGATGGTTAATGACTTGGATCATACAAAGCGTGCTGTGTTGTTGCTTGGGTTCATGCATAGATGTGCTTCCTTGTCTCTCTCTAAAAAATTACTTTGATAGGGTGATTATTTCCATTCAATCAATGGCTCAGACAACGGACGCTATATATGGATTATGTTGAAAAAGATTTGTAATTGGAAACTTGACCAAAAATGCGTCTACATTTTACTAATGGTTTAAAAATGACGTAGGGATGAACGTGATGAGGATAACTACTCCGAATCCGCGGAGCTTTTCTGGACTCCTCAAAGCGACTTCTCGAACTCACGAGGAAAGAAAGCAGAAAATATAAATGCTAAGAAATTCGAAATTGATTAATTCATGACTAAAAATTAGTTCACAACCCTTTAAATAGGGTACCAAGCAATGAGAAATAAATCAGAACCAAACTACAACTAGAACTCCTAGAATCCGCGACTTACTATAAATAGTAAACTTACTATTTATAGACGGTCGTGATGTCTACTAGTGCGGAAGGTTTTCGGCCAAAAATAGTAAGTGTCCTATTTGGCTTCACCAAACCGTTCTTCTAATTATTCTAAGCTCTTTTCACGTTGGGCGCAACTCCCAAAGCCCGACGGATGAAGAGTTATAACCAAACTAAAACTTACTATTTATAGTAAAAACGAAATAAAAGCAGGGAAATAACCATCGATCCAGGGGTTTTTCTCAATTCCAGGTGTCGTAACCCGACGTAGTGGGTTGGTTGGCTAAAGTAGCTCATTCTACCCCAAAATCATATATTTTACGTCAGGTAACTCATTCCGGATTGCGAGATATGCCCGATCTAAGGTCCGATGGTCCAGATCACTTCTGTCGTCGACCGAGCCTCTTCTAATCCATCTTGGCCATGAAACTGTCTACGACCCGCTCTACATAAAAAAACCAAAGGATCTATTTCCAAAATATATTTAACTTAAATATACAATATGTCCCAAACTTTTATTTGTTCCAATACATGACTATACACAGGTGGCATTGTTGTACCTTATTTCTTAGGGTTTATATATGGAATAGTCAATTAGAAATGGACAAGTGTCATTGCACAAAAAGAAATAACATGCACCAGATCTAGAGAGAACTTGGATTCCATCTGAGAATTCAGGAAGAGTGGTAGCAGAAGAAATGGAATATAGCTGGGAATCCAAGATGCACAATTGAGAGATGAGACGCGGCTAAGAATCTTAAAAGCGAAAAGCGGTCGAACAAGAGAGGAATTCAGCAAGGACACGTATTATGAAAAAAGGATCTGAAAGGATGACATGGCAACTCTTCAGTATCATAACCATTGGATTGAAAGAGAAAAACGTTTCCATGAATAATTGCAGTAGATTTATAAATAGCCAAAGGATTAACATATCATCAACACAATTAAATTCAACGAGTAAAACAAATCAAATCTATTTAATAATTTTAGCTCAATCTATTTTAAGAGTATTGATAATTCAGTAGCAGCAACTTTTTAGTTATTAATCAAATCTACGCTTATATGCTAGACTTGATTATTATCCAATGCAAACAATTATTTCAGAAGATGCATTCCTGTAGCTTGATTGTGATTAAGGTGACTCATCTCCTCATATCTTTCGCAGTTGGGGTGAAGTTGCTTGATTTGAATCTACCATGCCTGCACTTACCTCATGTGACTAAAAACAAACTTTGTGCCAAACGTAACCTTTTATAATCCTAACTGTTAGTTTAGTGAATCCAACGGCGTATTAGTTGAAATTTTCCTTTCTTATTGGATGGCTGTGATAATCTGATAGCTCATACACCAAACTATTGCTTATGTAGCAAAAAGCAAAGAACGGTTTCGGATAGAGGGCAGAAGCAAAGTGCTGTGCTTTACCATGTCAATTGCCTAGTGTACCGAAAAGTGGGTCCCACCTGTGGCAATCGTGGAACGCACCATGTGTTTGATAACGGGAGCCCTCGCTTTGGAGGTATCGGATTCGGTGCAGCCCCGGCTTTACCCAAATCTCAGGTGGACACGAAACAGTGGTGAATGACCGTTGAAAACTTCATCGAGACTGTGTCACCTTATCAAAAGGTATTGGATCAAGCTGATATTTGTATTTTTCCTTCATCGAGACTGTGTCACCTTATCAAAAGGTAGGATGGTAAATAAATATTACGGTGGCCATTACAGTGCGCCATAAGTGTTTTTAATGGTGGGTGTTCATTCACCACTGTTTCCTATGATGTGGTCTACCTAAGATTTTGATCCGTTTAATTTTTTGTATTAATACATAAATTGAGCTGGAAAAACGGATGGACGGCGTGGATATACAATACATACATCAAGGTAGGCCCCATGGTCAGTGCCGCACTGTGTTGGGTGAGGTGGGGGGCTGCACCTAATCCGTTCCCCGCTTTGGAACGAATGAAACTTTAAGTATTAAAAGGAATCATTGACAGAGACAACCTTGTACGGATTAACTGCAAAGTTACATCTTATCGAATACGTTTTGCCTCCGTCGCGACCTAGGTTTCATTGTGTGTTGCCACTAACTGGGGCCCACACGCTGAGTAATACGATGATCCGAACCGTCCATGTTATGGACTGTAGTGCTATACGAGCTAAAGGATGATCGTGATCATCATGAAGGAATAATTCAGAAAATGGAAAGAAAAATTCATTGGCTTGTATTCATTTCTAAAAATAAACGGATAGGGTTATAACTGAAGCATGGTAGCTTATATATGGTATTAAAGGTAGAATGTACAGTTAAAATCATCGGAACGAACTTCTCTTTATTTGGCAAGCAAAGCACAACTGCACTTTATCTTTATTTGCGAAAGTGCACGGATTTAAACTACGTAAGCTGGTGGCATATGATAATTCATGCACATGCACAGAGCTACTGTCTACTAAGCAAACATATATCTTGCTACAACCGTTTAAATCATGGATCTTATTGTGGATGGCCCATTTTCCGAAGAGGTAAAACCGATGGAAGATCTCAAATTTCAGATTAGTCGGCATCGATTCAATGGCTAAAAATTTATAAAAACTAGCGAACGGTCCAAATTCAAAAAACAAACGTCAAATAAGGGTCATCCACGATCTGATCTTGGGCGTGCATGATGCCCCCATCTAAATGCAGCTCAGATTTGAACTGTCTGATCTGAGCTACAAACAAACAAGGAAGCAGCACTGCAAGAGGAACTACAGCTGGGCCCATCAGCAAGCAACGGAAAAGTCCCACGTGTGTTGCATGTAAGTACGACAACATGAAAATTATATTGGCCTCACACCTGGGATGCCATTAATTCAAAAGCCGGCGATTCCATCACGAGGTTCAACGTTTTGCCCTAACCGTTCATTTTACTTTTTTTCACTTGTGGCCCACCTGATAATAAGATATCATCTTAATTTTGAGAAAAGATTTATCTGGGGGATCTCTTTAGCTGTACATTTCAATATTGAAGTATGCCAAAATGGCCTCCTGACAGTAACGGTGGAGATTCCTTGCTATTGTAGTATGTAAAGTAGGGTTGTACACGACTAGTGTCGGTGGCTCGCACGACTCAACTCAAAAAAGCTCGGCTTGACTCGGATCGAAGTTGAGTTCGAACCAAGTTGAACTTATTTTTGGAGCTCGAAACGAGTTCGAGCCGAGTTCAATCTTGCCCCAGTTCGACTCGACTCAACTCGACTCAAATACTACTCGAACTTGGCTCGACTCGGTACAAGGTATATAAACTCTTCAAAAGAAAAAAAAAAAAAAAAAAAACCTTACCCGTTTTTAAAAACTATCCTAGCTTGCCCGAACCTGCTGTAACACCCTGGAAATTGGGAGCCGTGCATACACTCTACTCCCAAGTTCCCGGGTATACTTATAACTGATTTTTTTTACTAAATTGCATTTAATCAGGTTTAAATGCGCTGCATGGAATTACTTGAAACATGAAGTACGATCACAACTAGTCTGCTGAAATGAAAAGAGATCAATATATACAGGTCCAAAAGAATGTAAATGGGTCGTTCAATGCGTCGCCCAACAAAATCACAAAAAAGAATAGCATGTCCAAAAGAATAAAGCCAAGTCCACAACTCAGCGATCCAGAATCCCGTCCACTAGGCCGGTGGAGGACCGTCCATCAACTGGAAGTAGGACAGCTCGTCCTCCTCCTCAAGACTCGTGTCGTCAAGCTCCTCATACCCTACATCACTTGCATCTACGGGAGAGTCTGGTTGGTGTTTTAAAACACCGTCCCAGAGTGGGAGTGAGTGATCAACTCAGTGGGTGCTATTAGTCTTAAGTTGTAACAAGCATCAATTATATTATGAACTTAATGAAAGGCAATCATTCACAAACACCTAACTAATCTTATTAATGCACATGCATGATAGATAATATGATGCATGCCCTCACAACAATACTCCCTCAAGCGACACTGTCTCACGATTGCATATGTCAACACTCCCTCCTAGCGACCTCGACTACAGAGTCGCCGACCTAATTAGTGCGATGAGGTATGATAATGTTAGTCAAGTTCTTAATTTATTTCATTCATTCAGCAGGTTGGGGAAACTGATATACCCCACATATTTAATGTCTTCGACTAGTTGCGATACCAAGACCCCTCAATGCGGGAGGCCAAGGATCCGTGATCCCGTCGGGTTCTCCATCCCTGACTTCAAGCACATAGGGAGTGTTAAGAAAGGGATCGCTCACGGTCACTAAGGGGAGGCTCGTCACCCCAGCGTAGGCCGACAGCTAGGCCACAGTGTCCCATTCCACCATGTCCGGCTCACAAGTCAGTGGATCGGCTTCAATTGGTTATCAATGGGCTACAACGGTTGTAGGGTATTACAGGTTCCATACATATGTGAGCAAACAGGATTAACAAACAAGGTTAATCAGTAAGTAGACTACACCGCACGAGTTCAGGCAAGCACGTGGCAGACAACATTGGGTACGAGCATCCCATGTAGTCTAACTACTGTCGCCCACATGCACCTGACCAACCCAAGGGTCCTGATGGTAATCCGTAATATGCCAACATTCAGGGTTATCATCTAGCATATGCAATATCACACATTCATATTTCTCAACATAGAACTCAAATTTTCTACCAAGCAAGCTAACATTGTTGTGAAATCAAAGTGCATGTGTGTTGTGTGGATTAGTAAGGAAGCTAAGTATTTCACATATATGTATATCATAAGAACAAATGCACATCGGTTAATAAATCATACATACTACAAGGTAACATTATACACAAATCACAAGACATGCACATGCAACATTAAATTTATATCATTCATGTGAGAGACAATAACATTCCATATCTATTCTATGTCGATTTGAAGAATCAAGGTAAGGTCTTTCCTAGATTCTCTCTAGATTCTGCAAATACATCATCCAAGCACTCAAAATCATTAAACTCATACTAAAATTGGCGTTAGGCTACCTAAGGATAATAGTCCGCACCTATGAATCGTTGAGAGCTCTAGGAAACGATCTATGGTTGCCAAACTCGCTGTGGATACGTAGAAATCCTGAGTAAAAGGAACTTTGCATGTTTGGATTACATGCAACATCTAGCTCAACACAAAGGATCTCAAGAAGATGGTTGCTTACCTCTCCAATCAATTGGAATTCAAATTTTAGAGTGGTGAGTGTGGGATCTCTTGAGGAAGAAAGGAGTTGCAAGGATCGACTTCTCTTGGGCCCCACCTTCAACTATGGCCCACTTTCTCTCCCTTCTTTACTCTCCCTTCCTCTCTTCATCCTTTCTTCTTTCTCCCTTTCCTCCCTTCTCTCTTTCCTTTCTCTAGGGCAAATTCGTATGGAGAGAAGAGTGCCCAAAAGAAGCCGCTTTTATAATGCCAGATTTGGTACAAATTGCCCCAAGTGTTGGGTTTTTACTATACTAGCCCTATGGGAGGGTTTTTTTAGCCTCTAAGGCCCACAATGGGGCGTACATATTGATATACACTATAGGATAGTTAGTCCTAACGATGATCTACGTATGGACATGATCGACCCACCATTTGGATGCGTCAATCGACAGATATGACTCGAAGTCTGTTCAACGGTCACCGATGGTCGATCGGGGCCGCGGCTATACGGATATGACCAGGAAAATATCCTTACTCCACGTGTGAAGTTTGGTCGTAAACCGATGGTCCAAAATCCTAAATTTTGCATAAGAGTGAACGACCCAATTCACTTAAGTTTCAGCTTCTTCTTTTGGGGTATTTGCATTTTTCATGCACTTGTCCTTTGGCTCAAGTTGAGCAGTTCTGGACAGTACCTAGGTCTGACTCCCGTGATGGATGTCAAGCCCAGTAAAACAGACATTATTCTATAGCTTTGTAACTAGTGGCCCACCAACGAGCGGTCTAGAGTTTGTTCGAGAAATCGGGGCATTCCTGGAATGAATTAGATACTGAGATTTCTCGTGGGCAATGGTTAGGGTTTGGATTAACTATGTTCATATTGTGGCCTATTTATAACTAGTGAATGTGGAGATTTAGTCATAATTACTCTAAACCGTCAGTTTTAGGCTAAAAGAGTAACGGGGTTGATTTAGTCTATTAGTCAAGATCTTTAATTTAGTTATGATTGTCTTGATCAGTTAGCGATGGGTTGGTTAGATTTGGGCCCTATGTGAGTAAATCATGGGGCTAAAGTTGATGTTCAAGTGATCAGGCAGATTCGCTGGCTTCCTACGGTTGATTAATCGGACTTGTGCGGTTCTTTACTGGTTCCACCCCTGTATAAACTAACATTGAGTGTTAATGGTCATTAAGTGATATTATAAGTTAATTAATAAAAAAAATTTTAAGGATTTTTTGGAAATCCAAAACAGTGAAAATTCAGGACGTTACAGAACCCTAGACTCTCCTCCCTAACCCTCTCTTCCTCCCTCTCTCTAAGTCGGCTAAGCTAACCTTCCTCCCTCTCTCTCTACTATCTCCCTCATCCTTCCTTACCTGCACGGCCGCACCAACACATGGCCGTCCGATCTCCCTACTCTCTCCCTCCTCCCTTACCCGCACGACCCTCTCTAATTGTCTCTCTCCCTCCTCCTCTGTAACGCCCTGGAAATCGGGGGTCGTGTATATACTCAACTCCCGAGTTTCTGGGGTCACTTTGCATTTAGTCTGGTTAATTGCGCAAATCTGAAATTTCCTGGAACATGAAGAATCACCACCACAAGTCTACTGAAATGAAAGAGACCAAAAGCATATACATATATATATATATACATGTCCAAAAGAATAAAGGGGTCGCATGTGGCGCCACCCAACAAAATCGCGAAAGAATAATATATCCAAAAAAAATAGGACTGAACCCACAGCTCAGCGATCTGATCCCAGCTCTCCAGCTGGCAGGAAACCATCCATCACCTGGAAGTAGGACAGCTCGTCCTCCTCCTCGAAGCTCACCTCACCAGGCTCCTCCAGCCCTGAATCACCTGTATCTATGATTGGGTCTGGTTGGTGTTTTAAAACACCGTCCCAGAGTGGGAGTGAGTGATCAACTCAGTGTGAACTATTAATCTTAAGTTATAATAGGCATCAATTATAACGTGAATTTAATGAAAAGCAGTCAATCAGCAACACCTACAACTCTTATTAAATGTGCATGCAATGCGATGATATGATACATGCCCTCGCCACAACGTTCCCTCGAGCGACTCCATCTAACGATCGCATATGGCAACACTCCCTCAAAGTGACCTCGACTGCCGAGTCGCCACCCTAACTAATGCGATGCAATGCGATCGTGTTAGCCGCGTTATTAGTTAAGTTCATTCATCCAGCCGGTTGGAGAATCTGATACATCCCACGTATTACTGCCCTAAGCTGGTTGTGAGGCCAAGGCCCCATCAACGCGTGAGGCCGAGTCCCCGCGGTCCGTGATCCCGTCGAGTTCCTCATCCCCGACTTCAAGCACATGAGGAGTGCCGAGAGAAGGGATCGCTCGCAGTCACTACGGGGAGGCGTGGTACCCCAGCATAGGCCGACAGCTGGGACACAGTGTCTCATTCCACCATGCCGGGCTCACGAGGCTGTGGACCAATTGCAATATAGGTGTCAATGGGCTACATGGTTGTGAAGTGTTCCAGGTTCCATACATAGGTGAGCACACAGGGTTAACAAACAGGTTAGTCAGATAGTAGGCTAGACCGCACGAGTCAAGCGAGCGTGAGACGAGTGACCTCGAGCACAAGAGACCCATGTAGTCGAACTACAGCCACCCGAACACACCCGCCCAAACCCACGGATATAGTCCTAGCATAGTCCTACCAATGGGACTATCGTATCTCATCATGTTCCTGACCAACCCAAGGGAGTGAAGGGAATCTACAACATGCCTGCTATCCATGTTATCAACTAGTACATCAATATCATATTCTCATGCATCTCAAATATACAAGCGAATACTTCTATCAAGCAAACAAATGTTATCACAAAGACAAGCTATATGTGAGTGTGTGGGTCGTGTGAGGAAGTTAAACACTTCCTCCATCTTGAGAAATCATGAATACAAGTGTAAATAATTATACATACAATGAAACACCACATATGAGGGAAAAGAATCAACAAAACATGAGCATATTATCATCCATGCATAACATCATGTGGAAGGCAAGATCTACATCAAATTTGAGAGTTAAGCATGTACATCCAAACAATTCCGACAAACATATGATCCCTAGGGTTTCTCTAGAATTTTAAATATAACATCTAAGCATTCAAAATCATTAAACCCAAATTAAAATTGGTGCTAGGCCACCTAAGAACAATAGTCCGCACCTTGGATTCGATGGAGGCTTGGAAACGACCTAGGAGATGTGGATTGCCGGAATCCCTAAAACCAATCTTGCATGTGAGAAATTTCATACCAATCCTTTCTTAATACTCGGATCTCAAGAAGAAATGGTAAGAGGTTCTTACCTAGATGGCCAACGGACGAAATTGGGGTTGTGGCGGAGAGTTTCTTCTTAGATGAGGGGTAGGGAGTTGAAAGGGTTGAGTTTCCTTGGCCCCACCTTGATTTAGGGTACTCCTTAGCTCTCATTCACTCTCTTGCTCTCTCTTTACTCCCCTAGCAATGGTGGTTGTGGCGGGAGTTATGAGTCGTGAGAGGTTGGTTGTGGGTGGATGATGAAGGTTTATGAAGGAGGGGATTTAATGGGTGGAGGGTGTAGGAAGTTATGAGGGAGAGATTGTTGTTGGAGAATGGAAAAGGGTATGAGGGAGAGGGATGTTTGTTGTTGGAGAATGGTGGGAGAAATGAGATAAGAGCTAGGATTTATTTCCCTAGAGTTGGGTCCTTTGGCCCCAAGCTTTAACATCTTCCCAAAACTGCCCTTTGGGACTCCATATTGGGGTTGAGGTGGCCCTATTACCCCTCTGGCCACCAGACTTGGTGTGTAAGTGCCTCATGGCCCGATGAGGGGCCATATAAAATCTGGGAACAAACGGATTAACGGACGTGGGGTCTGAGCATACAATTTCGATCTTTAAGTGGCCCTGTGGGGCTCATTTCGGTGATTGGAGCGGTTCTGGTGGCCCTCTGGCCATGAAATTTATAGGGTAGGTGCTTCATGGCCCGATGAAGGGCCACGCAAAATTTGGAAACGATCGAATATGGGGTTTGGTCGTACGGGTCTGATTTACGATCAACGGTCACCGTTTCACAATCGGGTCCCAAATTTGGTGGACGTGTGTAGAAAAATACATTGGACCGTCACCGTGAATTTGGAAGAAATTCGATGGCTGGAACGCTCAGAGTCTCAGTTTTATTTGCAAGTGCCAGATTCTAATTCTGGCATTGGTGGAGTGCATTCGGCTAGTGTTAGATCCCAGTTTTGAGTGTCCACTGGGTCCGCAGTCCTCGATGGACCACAAGCCCAGTAAGATCTATGATTTCCTAAACCTTTAGATTTTTCTGACCCACCCCGGTCGTTGAGTGGCCCACACGGGCTGTTGTTAAGTGTAAACAGGCCATCTGGCTTGGCAGCCCGCACTCGGTCTTATCATGACCAGACAGGACCACTCGTGTATAAGCTAATGTTGAGTGCTAATGGTCAGTAAGTGATAATATAAGTTTTAAAAAAAATTCAAGGATTTTTGAAAATCCAAAACAGTAAAAATCCGGGATGTTACATCCTCCCTTACTCGTACCGTCACACGACTGCCGTCCGATCTCTCTACTCTCTCCCTCCTCCCTTACCCGCACAGCCGCCGTGCAACCATTTCCCTAAACCCTAAGTCTATCATTGCTGCCTGAACTCAGCTCGAACTCAGCACGAACTCGGCCGAGCCGAGCACGAACTGTTATTCCGAGATCGAAGGACGAGCCAAGCCAAGCACAAGCTGAGACTCGAGCAGTCTGAGTCGAGCACGAGCTGGGCAAAGCTCGGCTCGGATCGACTCGTGTACACCTCTATTAGAAAGGCAGCTACTAAAACCGTATCTTAACAAGGTTGGCCATTACAACTTTTGGGACACTTATGGGGGACACAGACTGCGTCCTACCTAGGGGTGTACATCAAGTCGAACCGAGTCGAGCTGGCCTCAGCTCAACTAGGCTCGGCCACTAGCTGACCTCAGCTCGACTAGGCTCGGCCACTAGCTGACCTCAACTAGAACTCGGCTCAGCTCGGTCCTCGAGCCTGACTGGCCATCTTGGCTTCATTCGGTCCGCAGCTCGAGCCAGTTCGAGCTGAGTTCGAGCCAAGATCGAGCCAAGTTCGCCTATGCAGTATTTTCACAAACACTTGGACTGCGCCTTCAAAATCCCACTATATGTAAAACAGCTGCAATAGTTTTACAGGTATTTTATCAAACACCTTTTAAACAACATAAAAATCAAGAAAAAAAAAAAGGTATTTGTTTCATATACATACCTTCCTTGCCACCAGCCACACTTTGTTGAGTCATGTCATCAAACACTTGGTGAGCAACATTAATATCAAAGTAACCGACTCACTGAACTGGTTCCATCCGAGTTCAATTTGAGCTGGGTTCGTTCCAAGTGGAGTCAAGCTGGGGCCAGCTCGAACTCGGCTCGAACTCATTTTCGAGCTCAAAAAATCAACTCAACTCGACTCGAACTTAGCTTCTAACCGAGTCAAATCGAGCTTTTTCGAGTCGAGTCGAGTGAGTTAATCAAGCTAGCTCAGTTTGTGTACACCCCTAGTCCTACCCCCGCCCGTCTCTAGCCTCTTTTGATATGGATATCATCATATGGAGAGATGAAAGGTGTAGAAATAAGTAACTTTCATCACATAAGTTATTTTTATAATGACACTTCCTATTTAACTTAAGTTTTTTTTAAAAATTAACTTACTAATTTAATATAAGTTAGAAAGTTATTTGCTGAATGTATTCAAATGGCTCAAATTTTACTTTTCCACTGTGAATCCATGTTTATGAGTCTAGGCAAGGGCTTTATAGGGCCCACCATGATGTATGGGTTTTAATGACGTTGTCTATTCATTTTTCATATCATTTTAGGATATGAGCCCAAACTGAGGTGTATCCAAGGCTTAAGTGAACCACATATTGCAAATTGAACTACCACTGTTAAAATCCTTTAAAGAAAAGTATGAGTTTTTATAAGCTGATATTCGTTTTCCCTTCAACCAGGCATATGACAAGTTAAATGGCAAATAAACATTAATCTAGGGTTTAAGAAGGTTCCAACAGTGGACATCATTATCACCATTGCTTCATGTGGTGTGGTCCACTTGAGCCTTGGAGTCTCCCTCATTTTTTGGCTCAAATATTAAAATGATATATATGACAAAATGAATGAACATCATGCATAAAACACATACTTCATGGTGGACCCCATGGAGCCCCGGCTTAGACTGAGTCTGTCTGTACACGTCCCATGCTTATAGGCACACTTCGTGACATGGGCCCACCATGATTGTATAGTGAGGAGCTTACTTTACTCTAGGGCCCCACCGTGATGTATGTGTTTTATCCATGCCTTCCATCCAGTTTTATTTTTTCATATTATTTAGCTCATGAACCCAAAATTGAAGCATATCCTAATTTCAAGTGGATCATACTACCGGAAATATTGGGGATAATATGATGTACACCGTTGAAACCTTCTTAGGGCTACAGCGATGTTTATTTATCACAACCTATTCATAAGGTCACATAGATCTAGATTAAGGGAAAATACGAATATCAGCTTGATCCAAAATTTGTCTCTCAAGAGGTTTTAATGAGTAAGCATTCAATTCCCATTATTTCATGTAGTGTGGTCATCTTGAGCTTTGGGATTGCTTCAATTTCGGGCTCTTGCCTAAAATGATATGGAAAAAATAATGGATGGCATGGATAAAACACATACATCCAGGTGTGCCCCACATACAATCCACACTACGCTGTAGCTTGGTGAGCTCCATGCTACACAATCCGCGTCCGCACGAGCTGGCCAGTTGTACAAGATTCCTTGGGAGAGGATTAGGTGGGTCCCGGCCTACCCAAGACCGTGCGGCCCTTACCGTGTGGGCCCACTTTGATGTATCTATTATATATCCTGCCGTTCATCAGTTTTTCCAGATCATTTTAGAGTATGATCCTAAAAATGAAGAAGATCCAAATCTCAGATGAACCATACTCTAGAAAACAGCAGTGATCGAACGCCCTACCATTAAAAACTTCTTAGGGAATGTTTTCATATTTTAGTAGTGTTTATTTGTCATCCCATCCATTGATAAGGTCACATAAGCCTTGATGAAGGGAAAAATCGAATATAACTTTGATCTAAAACTTTTGTGGCTCATTAATGTTCAATCACCACTGTTTCCTATGGCATTGTCTACCTGATAATTATATCTAATTAAATTTTTGGATAAAAAAAATAAAATGATATGAAAAAAATGATGGAAAGCATGGATACACAATAGATACATCAAGGTGGGCCTCACATTAAGGGCCGCACCGTCCTGTGTGAAGCTTGGGTCTCACGTGATCCGCTCTTCTGATTCCTTACCTTAAACAGTGGCCTCGTTTGTACTAAAGCAACGTCCTTTTTAGTGACCAATCACCATCAATACCGCTTTGACCAGTAATCTTTGCGTGAAAATTTTGATACTCTTGTGGAGTGTGGCTGACGATGCACAGTCACTTACAAATTGCATACATGTCATAAAAATAAATCAAATTAAATTATTCAAATTATTATTTCCAGTTGGAAAAAAAATACACTTTATTAGACATCTAACTCTTGGTTTGGTTGATATTTATCAGACGGTCAGAATGAGTAATATACAATGGTTCCTTTCCACCAAATAACGAATTTTATTTTGGGATTTTGACTAAGTGGGTTCAACAATTTAGTTAGTTTAACTGCATTGAACATATGCCGAGTGTACAGTTTCGATGGTAGTGGATTAGGTGCGGGCCAGGTCACCTATCATGGTGCAGCCCTGAATTTAGTACCCACCTCGATGTATGTACTGTATATATATCCACACCGTTCATCCATTTTTCCAGCTTATTTCAGGGGATGGTTCTGAAAATTAGGCAGATCAGGTGGACTATACCATAGCCCGTAATGTCCACCATAATGTTTACTTGTCATCCAACTGTTGATAGGAGCACACAGATCTAGATGAGCAGATAATGGAATATATATTAAAAATTAAAAAAAAATTTTAAAAAAAACAACAAATCTAACTTGATCTAAAAATTTTGTGACCCATGAGAAGTTTTTAATGATCAATCACCGTTATTTCCCGTGGGTGTAGTCTATATAAGATTTAGATATGCTTCTTTATTGGGCCCGTGCCCTAATTGAGCTAGAAAAATGGATGTTTGAAAAACAGACAGACAGTGTGGATATACAATACATACATCAAGGTGTGGGCCCTACGATGATGGCCGGGGCACACCTAATCTTCGATCCCCTACCTCACCCAAGACTATGTGGCCCTTACTGTGGGGTCCACCTGATGATGTATGTATTCTACATTTTATGGCATGAGCCATCAGCCCAAAAATGAAATAGCCCTAACTCTCAAGTGTATCATATCACATGGAATAAAGTTGATTGACATTAAAAACTTCTTATGGGCCACAAAAGTTTTGGATTAAGTTGTTATTTATTTTTTCTCTTCATTTAGACTTATGCAATCTTATCAACAGGTTAAATGGCAAATAAACATTGCAGTAAGCCCTGAGGAAGTTTTTAATGGTGTGATCTTCTATCTCTACTGTTTGCTATAAGTATGGTTCACTTGAGATTTAGATCTGCTTCATTTTTAAGCTCATGAGCTAGAAAAGAGTACGAATCCTCTCTTTGCCACAACCAGTGCAATGTGATTGACCACATTATCACAAACTATATTTAATGCAACAATGCTATGTCAGTGATAAATCACAATGTGGGAAAACAGAAAATCCTGTTTGTGTCAGGCAAGATCCCCATTCACGAGAAAAACAAACAAACGTACAGCATGAATATACATACATAAAGGTGGGCCCGCGGGAGGACTGTACGTTGTTCGTATTGGGTGAGGCCAGAGCCGTACCTATCCGCTCCCATTTGTGAGTGACTACAAAGCAAGCAACACGCCCTCCCCAAGTATCATACAAGTCCATCTTTACCTCAACCAATGCTATAAACCCACATATGCACAAAAACCTCTTTAAGACCGTTTTGGCCAAAGAAAGGAACTCCACCCAACATTCCCAAAATGCCCACCTCTCATGTCCTTCTAACCTTCATTTGTGCTCTATCAGCCCTCCCAATTACCAAATCCCACTCATGTGCTGATGGGAATTTCTCTATCATGAAAAATCCAAGAAAAATCACACTCACAAACTGCAAGAAGTTGGGAGCTCTTGATGCTGAAATTGGCTGGGAAGTCACTAATGATCAGATGATCCACATATTGTTCGGCGCACGTCCACCAACCCCAACTGGGTGGGTCGCATGGGGCGTGAATCCTCTCAAACCACAGATGGTGGGGACAAGAGCCTTCATCGCCTTCACACAACAAAACAGATCCATCATGGTACTACCTTACAATATCACCGACGATACCAAGAATCTGTGCCGACTCAAAACGTCGAAGATCGACCTCGATTACACATCGCTGGCAGCAGACTACTCAAATGAGACCGGCTTCATTACCATGTCGGTAACGTTATCTCTCTCATCCACGTACAGCGTATCAGGATTGAATCATGTATGGCAAGTCGGCACACATGTGATTGGCACGGAGCCTCGAATGCACGCCACCACCATCCACAACTTTGATAGCCGCGAGACCATCGATCTAAGGTCTGCAGTCAGTCGAAGCACACATAATCACCGTCAAAAACTAAGAAAAGTACGTGAAGTTCCGCCAAACCATTGTACATCTTTTAATACCTGATTATAATCTTAGAAAGAGAGAATTGCAATGCAGACAAAGGATTCTAGTATGGTTGTGTTCTAGCCTTTATTATTCTCTTTTCTTTAGTGAAAATTCCATTTATTAAATGAAGATTAGTGATGTAATGGGCATTTTGTGCAGGTACATGGGATAGTGAGCATGATAGGTTGGGGGATAATCCTGCCGCTTGGAATTATCAGTGCAAGGTACTTAAAAGAATTCCCATTCGAAGTGGAGAAGAGTTATACTATTCATGTGCCGTGCCAGATATGTGGGTTTGTGATTGGGACGATCGGTTGGGCAATTGGAATGTCGCTTGGAAACCAGTCGAAGAACTACATTTTGAGAAATCATCGGATCATAGGCATTACGATCTTTAGCATGGCTTTATTGCAGGTAAGTTTTAATTACATGTTCTACATACAAGGACTGATGAGAATATGGAAGATTAGATAGAGATTATAGATTTCCATCAGGTTGGGGACAATGTGTCTAAAAATCATGATATTTCATTTCTTGGGTGGGCCACGGTGAACAAAAGATCATGGTCCATCCATTTGGGTTGTACCATAGTTTTAAAAATCGGTGATTGGAGTTGGAACTCAGATGAGTCAACTTGACTCAGATAGGTTTTGGACCAAGTTGTCCTGTAGACTCGAGATGTACAAAACTCAGCTCTCCACTCAGTTGACTCGCCCATGACTTGGTCGACTCAAAGAGAGTCACTTAATTGAAAAGAAGGGAGAAGGCAAGATTTGATTCTTTAACCTTCAAAGGAGAGGAAAAACATCTCACCGATACAAAACAATCTATTTTTTGTCCTTCGAGGGAGAGGAGAACCATAAAAAAACAAGCTATTGTTTGACCTTCAAGGGAGAGGAGGAACATCTAACAAATATAAAGCAAGCTGTTGATTTGGCACCTTTATATATATATATATATATATATATATATATAAAAGGTACAATGCGCTCGAGCTGACGATAAGCTCCCGTGAGGTCGAGCTGTGTGGGCCCCATCGTGATGTGTTTCGACCATCAACACCGTGCATTTGATGGGTACCCTTTAAATTATGGGATACCCCAATAATCAACCGTATACAGAACTCAGGTGGGCCATACCATCTAAAATTATGTAAAGACACCGTTGAAATATATAAAAGCACTTGGTGGGGCCCACCTTAGTTTTGCATGCGCCTGAAACTTGATCTGAACCCTCATTCAAGTGGGACACACATAATGGATGGGCTGGATTTGCAAACTACATCTCGATCGGTAGGCCCTCAAAAATGGTTATGAATGTTTTAATGGTGCACGGCCCCTCCCCACTTTTGTATGTGGTATGGCCCACACAAGTCACGGATTGACTTGATTTTTGAGACCTAGGCCCACAATGGAATGGTGCATCTGACTGATGGGGTAGATGTTTGAAACGCATCACGGTGGGGCCCACACAGCTCGACCTCATGGGGCGTTAAAATCAGCTACAGTGAATTGTACCTTTTCCCATATATATATATATATATATATATATATATATATATATATATATATATATATATATATACATATTAATGATGATGATGATATACTTTAAATGTGAGGTCCTTGGTCCAATCGATTGGACCTCAAGTTATAGTCCACCTAGCTGAAACTTCCAACCGAATAATATGAGGTGTAGTAGCCCACATTAAAATGGGTCATCCATCACGTGGGGCTCCCCTTTGAGGTGGACCATCCATCATCGGGCTCCACCTTTGATGTAGACTATATATATATATATATATATATATATATATATATATATATATATATATATATATATATATATGGAAAAGGTACAATGTACTCCAGCTGACGATAAGCTCCTGTGAGGTCGAGCTGTGTGGGCCCCATCGTGATGCGTGTCGACCATCAACACCGTGCATTTGATGGGTCCCCTTTAAATTATGGGATATCCTAAAAATCAGCCATACACGGAACTCGGGTGGGCCATACCATCTAAAATTATGTGAAGACACCGTTAAAACATATAAAAGCACTTGGCGGGGCCCACCTGAGTTTTGCATCCACCTGAAACTTGGTCTGAACCCTCATTCAAGTGGGACACACAAAATGGATGGGCTGGATTTGCAAACCACATTTCGGTGGGCCCTCAAAAATGGTTATGAATGTTTTAATGGTGCATGGCCCCTCTCCACTTCTGTATATGGTGTGGCCCACCCAAGTCACGAATTGACTTGATTTTTGAGACCTAGGCCCACAATGGAATGGTGCATCTGACTGATGGGGTAGATGTTCAAAACACATCATGGTGGGCCCTACACAGCTCGACCACATGGGACGGACTCGTGATGTCGAGCCTATAGTACCTTTTCCCATATATATATATATATATATATATATATATATATATATATATATATATATATATATATATATATAGGGAAAAGGTACTATGCGCTTCAGCGTAAAGCGGTCGTCCATGAGGTCAGCTATGTGGGCCCCACCGTGATGTCGTTCAAGATCCACACCGTCCACCGGATCGCGAGCCTGTGGTGGGCCCACAAAATCGGCAAAATCATGTAACTCGGTGGGCCATACCATCGGCAAACATAAGTATACACGCAAAAACATGTAAATGCACTTGGTGGGCCCCACGAGTTGTGGATACCACCAAAAACTTGGTCTAAAATTATATTCAAGTGGGACACACATGATGGACGGTGTTGATCATCAAAAACGTCTCGAAAGGTCCCCAAAATTGTTTTGAATGTTTCAATGGTGCACGGCCCTCTCAACTTCTGTACGTGGTGTGGCCCACAAAAGTCATGGATTAACTTGATTTTCAGCCGTGTGGGCCCCCTCTGGAATGGTGCATCTGGTGGACGGTGTGGATTTTTGAACGACATCACGGTGGGGCCCACACCAGCTCAACCTCACGAACGACCGCTTTACACTCGAGCACATAGTACCTTTTCCCATATATATATATATATATATATATATTAATATATATATATATATATATATACCGGTTATGTATGTAACTCGTGCGAACTTTTTTGAGACCTCAGCATTGGTGATGTGACTCGAAAATTCGAATGGTCCACATGAAGAAGCACCTCATGAAACCCCTGGTCTAATTTTTACTTTGATCCAAAATTTTGGTGGGCCATGAGAAATGAAAACAGTTTCCTCCCTTGATTTGCACTTCTCTTTGCTATGGCCCACTAGAATTTTAGATCATGGTGAAAATTTTCCCCTTAGGGTTTCACATGATTCCGCATCACTTGGATATCGTTTGGTTTAGACGCCCATGACACGTGCACAAAGGTTCACAGGTGAGCATGACTATATACACACACTTATTGAGTGGTATCCAAAAACGCCTTGACAGGCCAACCGGTTGGACTTTGAGACGACCTCTCCTACTTGTGCACAACTATCCTAAGAATTTTCATAATTAATTAATCTACATATTTCAAGTCTAAGACTCGTCCAGGTCTCCAACTCAACTCAGCTAAACAGAGTCAAGTGCAAGCTCCAAGTTTTTGAGCCATGGTTTCTACACCGTGGCCATGTTGGGAGTGAAAAACCCGATTTAGAATATATAAACAATGTGACATTCCTGATGGTAATTACAAATCCCTCTCTCTCTCTCTCTCTCTCTCTCTCTCATAGTTTCCCGACCAGGCGAGTTGACTGGGAACTCACCCGAGTTGACCAAGCCTGGTCGCTACCCTTATTAGCGGGTCAGGAGAACTTAGGCTAAACGGGTCAGTGTGTGACTCAGGCCTGGTTTACCGAGTCCGAGACTCAATTAACTCAGCTGAGTCAAGCCAGCTCAGACGAGTCCAAGTTAGTATAAAGAAGTTTCTTTTTCTTCCCCCATTGTGTATGTGTGTGTTTCTCTGTTTCTGTTTAAATTCCTTATGAAGGTTTGTGTTTTGGGTTGGTGATGTTGGCACAGGTGCTGGCCCTGTGGCTAAGGCCTAAGAAGAATGACGATTTCTTGAAGTACTGGCGCATATACCATCATTTCATGGGCTATGCTTTGTTTACACTGATAGTAGTAAATATTTTCAAAGGTATTGACATTCTCAGCCCATCTCAACAATGGAAATGGGCTTATCGTGCCATCCTTGCCTTTCTCGGCCTCATTGTCCTCTTCTTTGAATCCATCACTTGGGGTAAATTCATATATCAATACTTCTATGTCGACGAAGAGAAGCTAGTGAACCCTACTGGGTAAACCTTTTTGGTACTCGCACGTGTGTGACATCCAATCCACTCATCAGATGGACCCCACCATGGAGATACCTTCTCGTGAAAATTAGACCGTTCTGATTATCTGTTAGTGGACGACACGACGGTTACGAGAAAGTAAATAGGACTCCAGATGTATTCTTTGAGGATCCAATTATTTTTTGTTAGGCTAGTAAAAACAGTTTGAAGTCATGGCATTCGGTGGTTAGTTTGTATTTGTGTGTAAGATTGTTAACTGGTGGTGAATTACACGACTCAATATTCAGCTTAACGTTTTCCATTGTTCTTTCTTAATTGAAGGCTCCAGGCATGGTAGAACGTAAACAGACCAGCTTGGTTTTTTTTCTAAGGTTTGCTAATTTCACCCGTGCGTGTAAGCCTTGCCACCCACTCGGGCACACGTGCCAATATGGAACACTTGATCAGATCTTTCCATCAAGTGGGAGTGTGTAGGACACAATGTTTAGATCTCATGTCCTAAAAACCAATCAATTTCATACTTCTCATAAGTCACACACACACACACACAAAAAATGCAAAACAAATGAATGGCTGGAAAAAGAATTTGCTATAACCATCAGTTCACTTTATACATTGTGGCCCATCTGACCTGCCTAAGCTTATAGGTTCCATATTAGCACACGTGTGCATGTGTATTGGTGGGCAAAACACGTGCATAGATTTAGCAAATATAATCCTTGGTCGCTTTCCACACTTGTAGGTGCATATGTGTGTATTTGTAGGCCATCTGCCATTGTTTAAGACAGAGCAGGCCGAGTTGCTTGACTAAACAACTTTCAAACTTGATTTGCATGCAACTCATCTCTAAAAGCGGCACCTGCCTAATCAAATTCTACCATGACAGTAATTCTTATTATGTGGTGACTAAATTCCAGAAATATCCCTAATCACTCAACATGGCAAGATTTGATTGACCATGTACCACTGTCAGAGATGGCCCAATCAAATTCCGCCATGTTAAGCCAGGATTGATGCTAATTATCAGGCAATTAGGAAGTGTTATTTGATGCTCTAGCATTTTATTTATTTATTTATTATTTTTATTTTTTTTTACACACGCACACACACATGCACACACACCCCACACACGCACTCCGTGGGATTTCACCACTGGTGGCTACTCGAACCCTTGACCCGGTGTTGAAACTCCTGGGAGTCTACCACCCGTGTAAGAGTAAGGACCCATTCGATGCTCTAGCATGCCTGCGATGCTTGATAGGCAAGCACTCAAAGATCATATCATGGCATACATTAGCAAAAAAAAATTAATTAATTAAAAAAGTTAATTTTGAACTCACATGATTTACTAATTAAGTCGCAATCCCAAAATCAAATTGCTACGATAATTCTAGCCTTGTTAATGTACACACGTTGGATATTTTTCATTTCAACTGTCCATTAAATGCCCATCAATAAGATGGTTAGATGATCAAATAACTGTCATTCTTTTAAGGAGTTTTACAATTAATTCTACTTAATTAATATATGATACCTTATTGGTAAATAAAGCCGGTGCAATCAAATGGGTTGGCGGTTCAAATAAGCCCCATAAATCCAAACTCAACCACAGTTGTTTCACCCATGATTCAGATGAAACAAAAAAATTAGAAACAGTGCACATGTCAACACTAGGTGTGACACACTTGAATCATGGATGAGCTTGATTTTTTTAGGCCTAGACCTAAACTTTTGTATAGAATTTTGTAGTTAGAGTGGATTTTATTAAATCATCATGGTGGCCCTATAAAATTTAATGTTGGATGTCTCTTTTCCAACTATTTTCTTTTGTGTGGCCCACTGGAATCATGAGGCAACTTGGTTTTTTCACACAGGGCCTAACATAGGATTACACATATAATGATTGGAATGGATTTGACATAAGGTGATGGTAGGCCCACCAAAAATCAAAGGTCTGGCCTCCCTCTCCCACTGTTACACACACACACACATATATATATATATATATATATATATATAGGACACCGACCCTTCATTTTTCATAGCCCATTGAGATATGTATGCGAGATCTACCCCAATCATTAGATATGAAATCTTACATTAGGCTCAGAGCCCATAAAAAGCTTAATTTATGATTCAGGTGGGCCACACCAATGGAAATTATTGAGAGAGAGAGACATCAACCTTTATTTTTTACAAGGTTTATTGTGATGATTATATGAAATCCTCTTCAACCATTAGATGACACAACATAATTTATGACCGAGGCCCAAAAATAATCATTTTCATGATTTAAGTGGGTTACACCAAGAGAACTGTTTGGAGGGTGAGCATTTTCCTATATAATATTTACAATCGTGTGGCCCACCCGAATCATCGATGGGGCTTAGTTTTCGGTCATCAGCATATATAATGTGTGGTGAAGCACCCAGTGGTCGGCATGGATTCCACATAAGCATCAGGGTGGGGCCTACCCAAGCCTCTAACCCATTTTCTCTACTGGGATAATAGCTATTTAGATTAATAAGGTAGCTTATTGAAAACTTTGTGGAAAAAGAAGCCGGTGTAAATTCTATAAATATTAAGTAGGTAGTGTTTTTTGAAAAAACAAATTTAAGAATCGTGTACAATTTCTAAGCTCACAGGTGTGCAGATCCTTTCTATCAATATGCAAGCACACGTACAAACATGGGAACGTGTTCGCGTACAAAATTGTATGCGAGCATTTACATACTATGCTTTCCTTCTTCCAACGTGTCACTCGTGTGAAACATCTCATACGTGCAAAAGATGGAGCCACCCTATCAGGACGGTCTACTCATAAGGAGCGCTATAGTTGAAAGCATTGGACAGCAGATGGTCTGGTTCAATGTAATTAATGTATGGCCCACCTAATGAATGGGTTGGTCTGATTTTCGCCCAATTGTAGTTTAGGTGCAGCCAATTCAGAATTAGGGAAGGCCTAACACGGAAGAGCTAAGCCAGAGCCCGAAAAAGTTAGAGTGCTAATGGTAAATTTTAATTTCATAATTTATCACTAAAAAATATTATTTTCAATGATTTTAGTAATTCATATGGTGTAACGCCCCGGAAAATCGGGGGTCATGCATACGCTCGACTCCCGAGTTCCCGAGTGTCACTTATCATCAATTTTATGGTTTTATGATTAATCAAGTTTAGATGTGCACCTTAGAATTACTTGGAGCATGAAACACACCCACGACTAGTCTACTGGAATGAAATGAATATATATATATATATATATATATATATATATATATACACATGTACAAATCTAAAAGAATATAAAAGGGTCGCCCAAGGCGTTGCCCAACAAAAATCACAAGAATCATAAGTCCAAGAGAATAGAGCTGAGTTCGCTACTCAGCAATCTAAATCTCATCTACTGAGCCGATGAAGACCCGCTCATCAACAGGAAGTGGGACAGCTAGTCCTCCTCGTCTATGCTCGTGCCGTCAGGCTCCTCGTACTCCTTGTCACCTGCAACTATGAATGGGTCTGGTTGGTGTTTTAAAACACCGTCCCAGAGTGGGAGTGAGTGATCAACTCAGTGGGTGCTATTGGTCTCAAGTTATAATAGGCATCAATTATAATATGAACTTAATAAAAAGCAGTCATTCATCAACACCTAGCGACTCTTATTTAAATGCATACATGCGGAATGATATGATGCATGCCCTTGCCACAACACTCCCTCAAGTAACTCCATCTAACGATCGCATATGGCAACACTCCCTTAGAGCGACCTCGACTGCCGAGTCGCCACCCTAACTAATGCGATGCATTACGATCGTGTTAGCCGAGTTATTAGTTAAGTCCATTTATCTAGCAGGTTTGGGAATCTGATATACCCCACGTATCAATGCCCTAAGCTGGTTGCGAGGCCAAGGCCCCATCAACGCGTGAGGCCGAGGCCTCGCGGTCCGTGATCCCGTCGGGTTCCTCATCCCCGACTTCAAGCACATGAGGAGTGCCGAGAGAAAGGGATCACTCGCGGTCACTACGGAGAGGCGCGGTACCCCAGCGTAGGCCGACAGCTTGGACATAGTGTCTCATTCCACCATGCCCGGCTCACGAGGCTGTGGACCAGTTTCAATCTAGTTATCAATGAGCCACAATGGTTATAAGGTGATTCAGGTTCCATACATATGTGAGCGAACAAGTTTAATAAACAGGGTTAGCCAGATAGTAGGATAGACCGCACGAGTCAAGCGAGCGTGAGTCGAGTGACCTCGAGCACAAAAAACCCATGTAGTCGACCTACAGCCACCCGAACACACCCATCCAAACCCACGGGTTTAGCCTAAGGGTAGTCCCACCAATGGGACTACCATCTCTCCTCATGATTCCTGACCATCCTAAGGGTATGAAGGGTGATTCATAGCATGTCGGCTACCAAAGTATAATCTAGTACAAACCACATCATACTCTCATACTTCTCAACATATCATTCAGATTCTCATAGCAAGGATGGTTAATAATATCATGAAACAAGTGCATGTGAGGTGTGTAGGTGTGGGTGAGGAAGTTACGCACTTCCTCCACCTTGAGAAATCATGAATACAAGTGTAAATAATCATACACCCAATGAAGCACCACTTATGAGGAAAAGGAATCAACCAAACATGAGCATATTATCATCCATGCATAACATCATGTGAAAGACAAAATCTACATCAACTTTGAGAGCTAAGCATGCACATTCAAACAATTCCAACAAACATATAATCCCTAGGGTTTCTCTAAAATTTCAAATATAACATCCAAGCATTCAAAATCATTAAACCCACACTAAAATTGGTGCTAGGTCACCTAAGAGCAATAGTCCGCACCTTGGATTCGATGGAGGCTTGGAAACGACCTAAGAGATGTGGATTTCGGGGTAGACCGGCCGGAATCCCTAAAACCAATCCTTGCATGTGAGAAATTTCATGTCAATCCTTTCTTAATACACGGATCTCAAGAAGAAGGGGTGAAAGGTTCTTACCTAGATGGCCAACGGACGAATTTGGGGTTGTGGTGGAGAGTTTCTTCTTGGAGGAGGGGTAGGGAGTTGAAAGGGTTGAGTTTCCTTAGCCCCACCTCAATTTAGGGTACTCCTTAGCTCTCCTTCACTCTCTCTACTCTCTTGCTCTCTCTTTACTCCCCCAGCAATGGTGGTTGTGGTGGGAGTTATGAGCCGTGAGAGGTTGGTTGTGGGTGGATGATGGAGGTTTATGAGGGAGAGGATTTAATGTGTGGAGGGTGTAGGAAGTTATGAGGGAGAGATTGATGTTGGAGAATGGAGAAGGGTATGAGGGAGAGGGATGTTTATTGTTGGAGAATGGTGGGAGAAATGAGATAAGAGATAGGGTTTATTTTCCTAGAGTTGGGCCCCTTGGCCTTATATTTCCATAATTTTTCAAAATAGTCTTCTAGGTCTCCACATGGGTTTTGGGGTGGACCCCACACCTCCTAGGCCACCAAATTTGGTGTGTAGGTCCCTCATGGCCCAATGAGGGTCCATGCAAAAATTGAGGACAAACGGATAAATGGATATAAGGTCCGAGTAAGCGTTTCCGACCTTTAAATGGCCCTAGGAGGGTCATTCTGATTGATGGGGCATTTCTTGTGGCCCTCTGGCCATGAAATTTATAAGGTAAGTGCTCCATGGCCCGATGAAGGGCCACGCAAAATTTGGGAATGATCGGATATGGGGTTTGATCGTACAGGCTCAATTTACGATCAACGGTCACCGTGCCACGATCGGGTCTCAGACTTGGTGGACTAGTGTAGAAAAATACATTGAACCGTCACCACAAATTTGGAAGAAATCCGACGGCTGGAACGCCCAGAGCTCCAGTTTTATTTGTAAGTGCCAGATTCCAATGCTGGCATTGGCGGGGCGCATTTGACAAGTGTTAGATCTCACTTCTGGGTGTCCACTGGGTCCGTAGTCCATGATGGACCACAAGCCCAGTGAGATCTATGATTTCCTAAATTTTTAGATTTTTCTGACCTTCCTCGGTCGCTACGCTGCCCACACGGGTTGTTGTTAAGTGTAAACAGGTCATTTGGCTTGGCAGCCCGCACTTGGTCCCATCATAACTAGACTGGTCCACCCCAGTATAAACTAACATTGAGTGCTAATGGTCATTAAGTGATTTTATAAGTTAATTTAAAAAGAATTTTTAAGGATTTTTTTGAAAATCCAAAACAGTGAAAATCCAGGATGTTACATATGGTTTGGTAAATAAAAGACATTCAGTGCTTAATTGAAAAAATCACAAATTTAAGGATTTTTCCTGCCACAGCAAGTATATTTATTTTCTAATTCACCAAAGTAAATCTAGGTAAATAAGTAATAATTACTTACCAAGGTAATTCCTACCCACTTTTTTATGCAGTAGTTTTTTAACACTAAAATTGAGAAATGTGTGAATTTTGTGTGGGGCCCACTGTGATGTATGTGTCTTATCCATGCCGTTCATCCATTTTGCGAGCTGCTTTTATGACATGAGTTCAAAATTGAGGCAAAATCAAAGGTCAAGTGGACCACACCATATGAAATAGTGGGTTGAACGCCTACTTTTAAAAACCTTTTACGACCATAATTTCCTATGGTGTGGGCCACTTGAGATTCGGATCTGCCTCATTTTTAGGTTCATCTACTAAAATATTCTAATAAAATAGATGCACAGCGTGGATATGTTTAGACATCATAGCGAGGCCCACGAATGGATGTCAATCATTTTGAAATGGCTTTTGCAAAGAGGAAAGTAACATATATTTACATTGTCCATCAAATAGCAAACATTTGCAACAATTACTCATTTAGGCCATCTTACGTGCATTTACAGACATTTACCCTTCCTGATATTCAAAACGTTGTAGGATTCTTTCAGCAGGTACTTCCCTATTCTCCCTCTTGAAAAAAAAAAAACCTAATCATCCGGAAGCTAAATATTTCCCAAATAGCTCTTCCCTTGATTTGAAGATGAGATTTCGATGTTTTTCATTTTTTAAGCCTTTCTAGGGCCACCATTATATTTGTTTGCCGTCCATTATGTTCATAAGGTCAGGAATACCTATACCAAGGGAAAACAAATATCAGATTGATTACAACTTCTATAGCCCTAAAATGTTCAAAAAGGTAGACAACCAATTCTATTGCTCTATGTTGTGTAGTCCACTTTAACTTTAAATTTATCTCAATTATGGGCTCATACTTAAAATAATCTCACCAAATTGATAAACAGGGTGGATAAAACACATGTATCGGGGGGGGGGGGGGGTTGGGGGTGGGGGCATAGAGCACCGTCCAGTAGCGTGTCTGTGAAACTTGAATCCCACATGAAGGGAGCGGGTTATAATGGGTTCCAAAAATTATGAGGATTCAAATCTCCAATGGACCACATCACAGGAAACAGTAGTGATTAAGTGCCTCACCGTTAGAAATTCCAAAGGACCTATCGTAAGCTTTTCGTAATTTTATTTGCAATCCAACCTGTTGATAATGTAAGAAGATCCGGATGAAGGGAAAATACAAATATAGCTTGATCCAAACTTCTGAGGCCCACAAAAAAGTTTTTAATGGTCATTCATCACTGTTTTTAGTGGTATGGTCCACCTGATATTTGAATCTTTCTAAATTTTTGGATCTCGTCCCAAAATGAGATGTAAAAACAGATGGACGAAGTGGATATACAAAAAATACATCAAGGTGAGCCCACATAGAGTAACACCCAGTAAGTTATTACCCAAGCTAATCCGCTCCCGCATCGGAAGCATATCGCGCCCTGCCATGGCTAGAGCTGGACACGGATTGCGTCCTACCCTTGCCCAGACAGTAATCCATCTGGATAGGGCTCTGTGGGGCCCACCGTGATGTAAGTGATTTATCCACGCCATTCATCGTTTTTCTCAGATCATTTTAAGATATTATCCAAAAATTGAGGCAGGTCCAGGGCTTAAGTGGAACACAAAGTGGGGATTGAACGTCCACCATTAAAAACTTCTTGGGAACTAGAGAAATTTTGGATTAAGCCGATATTTGTGTTTTCCCTTCATCCACATCTACATTACCTTATGAATAGGTTGGATGGTAAAAAAAACATCAAAGTCGCCCTTAGAAAGGTTTCAACTTTGGGTGTCATTATCACTGCAGCTTCCTTTGGTGTGGTCCATTGGAGCTGTGGACCTGTTTCGTTTTTAGGATCATACTTTAAAATGATCTGAGAAAATCGATGAACGGCATGGATAAAACACTTAAATCACGGTAGGCCACACAGAGCCCCTACGATCTAGGCGGGGTAGGACACAATCCGCTATACGATAATCCGTATAGTCAAAGCTCTGCGGCCCCACTGTGATTTATGGGTTTTATCCATGCTGTCTATCCATTTTGAAAGATTATTATATGCTATGAACCCAAAAATGAGACAAATCCAAAGTTCAAATTGTCCATACCAAAAGAAACAGTGGGACGAAAAACATCCACCATTGAAACCTTCCTAGAGATCGCCACGATGTTTATATGGGATCCAAACCATTCATAGGGTTACTACCACTTAGATAAATTGTAGGCACAAATATCATACTGATACAAAACTTATGTCACCCCAGGCATTCAATCCCACTGTTTGGTGATAGGGTTATTACCACTAAGATAAACGGTAAGCATAAATATCCTACTAATACAAAACTTTTGTCATTCTAGGCATTTGATCCCCACTGTTTTGTGTGGTATAGATCACATGAGTTTTGGATTTTCCTGAATTTCGAACTGTTGTCTTATAGTGGACTTGCAAATCAGATGGATGGAGTGTATCTGTCACGTTCATCTCTGTGGGCCTTACACAATCCCAGGCAGTAGAATATCTACGTGCGTGATAAGAAATGTAGAAGGAGAAAAATATTCTCGTCTGCTTTATATTTTCTATTTATTGTGTGTATATACAAAACAATCACGGTGCTATATTTGTACAACTAAAATGGTGTTACATATGGAATGTACTATGAGCTTACACGAGTGCTACATATGGAATATACTATGAGCTGTACATAGCTGTGCTTGATATGGGGTTTGATTTGTGCAATTATTCCATAACTGTCAATACTCCCCCTCAAGTTGGAGCATGAAGATCTTTAATGGCCAACTTGGATCTGAAGAAGACAAATAATTTGCGACCCAAAGGTTTTGTGAAGAGATCAGCTTGTTGTTGGGAAGTGGGTGAATAAGTGGGAGTAAGAAGACCAGTACGAATATGCTCACGCACCAAGTGGCAATCAATCTCTATGTGTTTGGTGCATTCATGAAAAACCGGGTTGCATGCAATGTGAATGGCAGCTTGATTGTCGCAGTGAAGTAGTGCAGGGTGAGAATGAGAGATTGTGAGATCACGAAGAATAGAGCGTAGCCATTTAATCTCACAAGAGGTGTTAGCCATTGCACGATATTCAGCTTCAGCAAAAGAGCGAGAGACAGTGGATTGTTTCTTGGTACGCCAAGAGATGAGGCTATCGCCAAGTTTGACAACAAAGCTAGTAGTGGATCAGCAAGTCATAGGGCAACTAGCCTAGTCAGAGTCACAATAGGCAGATAATTGGAAACTGAAGGCTGAAGAGAAAAATAAGCCATAACTGGGAATGGTCTTCAAATACCGAAGTAACCGGAGGGCGGCTTGCTGATGGGGCTCACGAGGAGCATGCATAAACTGGCTCAAAATATTGACTGTGTAAGTAATATCTGGACGTGAAATGGTCAGGTAGATGAGACAACCAACCAAGTGGCGGTAAGAGGTTGGATCAACAAGAGGGGTACCATCAGTGTCATTGAGTTTAAGATGCTACTCCATAAGAAAGTAAGCAGGGCGAGAAGTAAGTTGACCAGCATCAAAGAGAATATCCAGAATGTATTTGCGTTGGCTGAAAAAAATTCAGCAGCTGACCGTGCTATTTCAATGCCAAGAAAATATTTCAGATTCCCTAGGTCTTTGATCTTGAATGCAATAGTCAAGTGGTTCTTGAGAGCAATGATGGTTAGTAGGTCGTTGCCAGTAACAAGAATGTCATCAACATAGATCAGGATGACAGTAAACATTGTGCCCGTAGTCTTGGTGAAGAGACTATGATCAGCATTAGATTGATAAAAACCTGCCAATGTAAGAACATGAGACAGTTTGGAGTACCATTGGCGAGAAAATTGTTTAAGACCATATAAGGATTTGTGCAAGCGACAGAAACGCTTCTCCCCCTGAGGGCAATAACCAAGAGGTGGATGCATGTATACTTCTTCATCAATATCACCATGAAGGAAGGCATTGTGAACATCCAATTGGTGTAAAAACTAACTTTTAGCTGCAGCTATAGCAAGAAGATGGCGAAGTGTAACAAGTTTAGCAATTGGAGCAAAAGTATCATGATAATCCAAACCTTCAACCTAGGTGTAACCCTTGGCAACCAATCGAGCTTTATGACATTCAATGGATCCATCAGCCTAAGTATGGTTTTGAAAACCCACTTACAACCAATAGGTTTTTTGTTGGGAGGAAGGGGTTCGAGAGTCTAGGTATGGTTGGCTTCTAGGGCTTTGATTTCATCAGTCATAGCAGCCCACCAGTGAGGAACAAGAACAGCTTGAGAATAAAGGTGAGGGTCATGAACATTTTTGGAAACAAAGGTGAGAAAAGCAAAGTAGTTAGGACTAAAAAAATGATAAGAGAGAAAATTAGGTAAAGAATGAACCGTACCTGAGAAAGTCTGTGAATGGAGAGTGAAACATGAAGGACCCGAGAGGTTTGAGCAGATATAATCTTAAAGGTAGGAAAGACGAATGAACTGGCGGTGTAGCCGAGAGGAGGCAGTGGGAAGGTTGGGTTCAAGGGGTTCAACAGAAGGGCTATTGGTGGGAGGATCTGTGGGGTTAGGAAGATGCTCTTGGGGAGGAAGTGCAGGAAAGATATGAGTGGGGTCGATAGAGACAGTAGGGATAGTGGGTGGGGTGTCAGTAAGGTTATAAGTTATAGGGTCAGCATAAGGAAAGACAGTCTCAACAAACCGAACATCTCGTGAAGAAAAAATTTTCTTAGTTTCTATGTTATATACACGATAGGTGGAGTGGCTAAGAGAATAACCAAGGAAAATACAAGGGGAGGCACGTGGTGAAAATTTATCATGATGAATGTTCAAAGCATGTGCATAGCATAAACAACCAAAAACACGAAGATGTGCATAAGTGGGGGCTTTATGAAAAAGAAGTTCATATGGAGTTTTATGATGTAGAGACACCGATGGGGCACGATTAATCAAATACGTAGCAGTTAGGATGCATTCACCCAAAAAAGAGCTAGATAAACAAGCTTAAAAACGTAAACAACAAGCAACATTTAAGAGGTGACGGTGTTTTCGCTCGGCAACACCATTTTGTTGAGGGGTTTCAACACAAGTACGCTCATGAAGTATACCATGAGAAGAAAAGAAGTTTTGTAGGCGATGAGCTAAAAATTCCTGACCGTTATCGGTGCGAATTCGTTTTATGTCAAAATGGAATTGGATTTTTATCATTAAAAAAAAAATTGTAAGACAAGAAAAAGTGTATGATTTAAATTTAATGAGATAATCCCAAGTGACACGAGAATAATCGTCTACAATAGTAAGAAAATAATGTACACCAGAATGAGGTATGGCATAGCCACCCCATATATCACAGTAAATACGATCAAAAGGATTAACACTTTTATTTTCAACCAATGAAAAAGGTAAACGAGTATTTTTAGCACGAATACAAATATCACAATGAATATCTTTATTCAAATCAAAGAGATCTTTCGGGGTACAAGGAAGTGAAGGATAGCCTAAATGAAAATGCCATAATAGGTGGGCGGTAGAGTCGATGTAAAGAGCAATGGGGCCCGAGGCTCGAAGGTGATATAGACCTCCACGTTCCTCACCCATTCCAATTAGCTTCCTCGTGTGTTGGTCAAGATAAATGCAAAGAGATGGAGTGAAAAAAATAAGGCAAGAGGCAGCTTTAGTAAGCTGACTAACAGAAATAAGATTATATTGAAAACTAGGGATAAATAACACATTAGTGAGCTGAAAGGAGAGAGATAAAATAAAATTGCCCATGTGAGTGACTTGAGTTGTGGCCCCTGTGGGTAAAGTGAGGGTGTAATATCCTGAATTTTTACTGTTTTGGATTTCCAGAAATCCTTAAATTTTTATTTTTTATTTTTTATTTTTTTTATAAATTAACTTATAATACCACTTAAATGACCATTATCACTCAATCTTAGTCTCTACAGGGGTGGTACCAGTGAAGAACCACACAAGTCCGAATAAGCAACCATAAGAAACCACTGAATCTGTCCGATTGGGTAAGTAAACCTCTCATCTTTTTGGAAACCAGTAACATCCCGTCCAACTAGCACAGTATCCTAGGGCGTCCATGTAGGATTTACCGCAGGGCCATTCATTTAAACCACTTGTGGTAGGGTACCATGAGTTAATTAACTTAGATTTATCCCATTAGGGTAGACCAGACAAGCCATGACAGGGCATAGTGCTGGCCGCCAAGTCAGATGGCTGTTTACACTTAAGGACAGCCCGTGCGGGCCATATAGCGACCGAGAAAGGTCAGAAAAATCTAAAACTTGGAGAGACCATTGGCCTCACTGGGCTTGTGGTCCAACGCGGGCCGCGAACCCAGTGGACACCCAGAAGTACCATCTGGCGCTTGCCCAATGCGCCCCGCCAATGCCAGAATTGGAATCTGGCACTTGCAAATGAAACTGGGACTCTAGGCGTTCCAGGCGTCGGATCTCTTCCAAAATTTCGATCAAGGTTTGATGTATTTTTCTACGCCCGTCCATCAAATCTGGGACCCGATCATGGAACGGTGACCGTTGATTGCGAATCGGACCCGTACAACCAAACCCCATATCTGATCGTTCCGAAATTTTACGTGGCCCTTCATCGGGCCATGGAGCACCTATCCTATAAATTTCATGGCCAGAGGGCCACCAGAAATGCCCTATCAATCTGAATGGGCCTCCGAGGGCCGTTTAAAGATCGAAACCCTATGCTCAAACCCTATATTCGTTCATCCGTTTGATCTCAAATTTTACATGGCCCCTCATCGGGCCATGAGACACCTACACCCTGAATTTGGTGGCTGGAGGGGTGATAGGGCCGCCTCAACATCAAATAGAGTCCTAGGGGGCTATTTTGAGAAATTATGGAAACATAAGGCCAATGGGCCCAACTCTAGGGAATAAACCCTAGCTCTCTCTCACAACCCCCATTCTCCAACAACAACCCATCTCTCTCTCCCTCATAACTTCCTCCAAATCTCCCACCACCAACCCTCTCTCCTTCATAACTCCTCAACCTCCAACAACCTATCATCTCTCCCTCATAACTTTCACCCTCTTCCAACGACAAGTTTCCCCTTTTCGTAGCTCCCACCATTCTCCAACAACCAAGGAGAGCAATGAGAGAAAGGGAGAGTGAAGGTGGGCAAGGTGGACCCTTAGATCAAGGTGGGGCCCAAGGAGATCAACTATTTCAATCCCCTACTTCTCCTCAAGGGAGAAACTCTCCTCCATAACCTCAACGATCGTCCGTGGGCCGCCTAGGTAAGATCTTTCAACCATTCTTCTTGAAAATCCATGTATTAAGAAGGATTAGCTTGGATCTCTAACATGCAAGTGCTTGCTCTAGGGATTTCGGCCAATCGACCTCAAAGCCCTCTTTCCTAGGTCATTTTTCGAATCTCCAACGATCCATAGGTGCGGACTATTGTTCTTAGGTGGCCTAGCACCAATTTTAGTATGTGTTTAATGATTTTGGTTGCTTGAATGTTATGTTTGGAGAATTTAGAGAGACCCTAGGACTTCTATGTTTGTTAGAATTGTATGTTGGGCTTCCACATGATGTTGTTCTTGCTTTCCACATGATTTTGTGTATGGACGATTATATGCTCATGTCTTGTTGATCTTCTCATATGATGTGCCTCATAATACATATGATTCCTTAATTTTTGTGTATTTTGGTTCTAAGGGAGGTAGGAAGGGCTTAACTTCCTCACCAACTCACACCACGCGCACACTTCTTGTTTATAATATTAGTAGCTTTACATGTTGGTGGAAATTTAGAATTGTTTGTTGAGAAGCATAAGAACATGATGTCGTTTATGTTAGATGATGCATTGATACTTGGCATGTTATGGATCCCCTTCACTCCTTTGGGTTGATTAGGAACGTGATGAGAGACGGTAGTCCCATCGGTAGGACTACGTTAGGGTTAGATCCGTGGATTGGGCGGGAGTGTTCAGGTGGCTGTAGTTCGACTACATGGGTCCCTTGTGCCCGATGTCACTCGTCTCACGCTCGCCTGATCTGTGCGGTCTAGCCTACTCCCTGATCAACCCTGTTTGTTAACCCTATTCGCTCACATATGTATGGAACCTGAACCACCCTGCAACCATTGTAGCCCATTGATAATCCACTTGAAACTGGTCCATAGCCTCGTGAGCCGGGCATGGTGGAATGGGACACTGTGTCCGAGCTGTCGGCCTACGCTGGGGTACCGCGCCTCCCCGTAGTGACCGCGAGCGATCCCTTCCTTTCGGCACTCATCATGTGCTTGGAGTCGGGGATGAGGAACCCGACGGGATCACGGACCGTGAGGTCTCGGCCTCACGCGTTGGGGGGTCTTGGCCTCGCAACCAGCTTAGGGCAGTGATACGTAGGGTGAATCAGAATCCCCAACCTGCTGGATGAATGGACTTAACTAATAACTCGGCTAACACGATCGCATTGCATCGCATTAGTTAGGGTGGCGACTCGGCAGTCGAGGTCGCTCTGAGGGAGTGCTGTCATATGCGATCGTTAGATGGAGTCGCTTGAGGGAGCGTTGTGGCGAGGGCATGCATCATATCATCCCACATGCATGCATTTAAATAAGAGTTGCTAAATGTTGATGGTTGTCTGTTTTTCATTAAGTTCATATTATAATTGATGCCTGTTAAAACTTAAGACTAATAGCATCCACTGAGTTGATCACTCACTCCCACTCTGGGACGGTGTTTTAAAACACCAACCAGACTCTCTCATAGATGCAGGGGATGAGGAGCAAGTAGAGCATGGCGATGCTACCTCGACAAGGAAGAGGACCTGTCATACTTCCAGCTGATGGACGGCTCTCAGTCAGTGGGAGAGGCGGGATTGGATCGCTGAGTTGGGCTCAGTCTTATTCTTTTTGGATATAGTATTCCTTTATCGTTCTGTTGGGCAACGCCACGTGCTTCCTTTCATTCTTTTGGACATGTATACGTGTATATATATATATACTAGTTCTCTTTCATTTCAGTATGTGTTGTGGATGTGATTCATGTTCCGAGTATTTTCAGGCTGCGCATTTAAACCTGATTAATCGTATATTAACGAAAACTGCTTTTAAGTGACCCCGGGAACTCGGGAGTCGAGTTTACATACGACCCCCGATTTTCAGGGCATTACAGAGGGACTGCGAGTGAGTCGTGACATGGGTATCATGAGGCAAAAAATTCATAAAGGCCACATACGCTGAAGCACCCGTGTCAATGACCTAAGGCGCACGGGCATAGAACCAGTGAGTGATAAAAGGCTAGAGGTACCAGAAAAATCATCCACACGGCTTGGCGATATTGCTCAGTGGAGAGGCCAGTGATTACACTTGCAATGGAAGGAGAGGATGTCCAAAATACTGCATTGGCTAAGACAGTTGGAGCAGTTGCGGCAGCAGGCATCTGCTTCCAATAATCTCATAACAGCTCTCAACAAGGTGGCCTTCTTTTCCGCATTTGATACAGTTCTTATCATTTCGTGCTCTATTGTGGACTTGATTGGAAGAGCGAGAAACAGCCATGGTTGTGTTGTCGGGTGTGGGTAGAAGCGGTAGATGAAGGTGGCGCTGTGTCTCCTCTTGATGAACAGTAGCATATGCTTTGGCAATGGAGGGTAGGGGATCCATAGCTAGAATTTGGCTCATGATATTGTTGAAGGAATCATTAAGGCCCATGAGAAATTGAAATAAATGTTCTGTGTTTTCCTTTGCTGAAGCATTTTCTCGAGCACTGCATGTGCAAGAGTTAGGTTCTTGTATAGTGTGCAATTCATCCCAGAGTCCCTTGATGGTGTTGTAGTAGGCTGTAACAGTCATGGAATCTTAATGTAGATTGACGAGATCACGCTTGAGGCGATACAACCACGGATGATTGCTTTGAGAGAATCGATGGTCTAAGTCTTTCCATACTTTAAAAGGATTTTGACAATAGATCAAACTTTGCCTTAGAGATTTGTCGATGGAATTGAGTAACCAAGAAAGAACTATGTCGAAGCACCTCTCCCACATGTAGCTATTGACTTATCTGCAGGTTTTGTTAAAGTGACATCAACAAAAACAAGTTTATTTTTGGCGTTGAGAGCCATACGCATGGAATGTCGCCATGAGGGGTAATTGTCTCTGGTGAGAAGTTCTGGATTGCTCTAGGGTTGTCGGCAGCAGTTAGGAAATATGGTAAAGTAAGATCATTGATGAGTTGGGATGGGGTTTAGCTAGGTTCAGCCATGGAAATGGAAACGTTAGAGATCCCGAAGAACGAGACGATCTGATACCATGATAAGAAACGTAGAAGGAGAAAAATATTCTCATCTGCTTTGTATTTTTTATTGATTGTGTGTATATACAGAACAATCACAGTACTATATTTGAACAACTAAAATGGTGCTACATATGGAATGTACTATGAGCTGTAAACGGGTGCTACATATGGAACGTACTATGAGCTATACACAGTTGTGCTTGATATGGGGCTTGATTTGTGCAATTATTCCATAACTGTCAATAGTACGGAGGTCACTGGCAATATGTGGATCAGGTAGCTAAAGACGGACGATCTTATTAAGGGATTTGTGTGGCCCACCATTATTCATGACGTCCATCCATTTCGACAAATAATTGTAGGGTATTAGCAAAAAATTGAGGTAAATTAAAGGCTCAAATTAACCACACAGAGTTGGGGGATGAAAGCTCACCAATGAAAACTTCTTACGAAGCTCAGAAGTTTTAGATCGAGCTAATATTTATTTTTTCCCTTCAAACAGGGCTATGTGATCGTATGAACAAGTTGGATGGCAAATAAATACCACAATTGGCCTTATGAAGTTTTAAACAAGAGGAATTCAATCTCCACTACTTCCTGTGGTAGTCCATCTAAGCCTTCAATCTATCTCCTTCTTAAGCTCATGCCATTAAACAATTAGCATCATCCAAGAGTACTTTTGTGGCTCACCGAAAGTTTTTAGTAGTCCATAACCATTGTTTCTTATGGTTGCCTACATGTATTGAGAGATACCATAAAGTACTGTTGGGCTGAGATAACAGTTACATTGGTACAAGTGGGACCCATAATCTAATGATTAGAAGCATTTGTATGATGGGACATCCACCTATATGTATAAGAATTTTCCATTAACACTTTCATTCTTATAAATGTGTTACTTAGGAGAACATCTAAGGAATGTAAAAAAGTGTTTGATTTTTTTAAGATGGTAGATATTTTTTTATTTCATATATTTATTTAATTCAAAGGTACCTAGTGCTTAATATTTTTAAAGGGTTATGATTATTATATCAAGAAGAGCATAGCATACAGTCAATTAATTGAGGGGTCATGTTTGATAGATGTATATAGATGGGGCATAAGTGTGCCAAATTTGGTAACAAAGCAATAGCATATCCCGTCTCATATTCATCTAAAGATAGAAATTGAAAGAATATGAGTAAATATGATAAATTGTTACTTTCTAGACATTTGTATTTTGTTTTTATTAAATATATTTTTGTGAAGGAAAAATACTTATTTTCTATCATATTTTTTCAAACAAATTACCAAACCAATTTTTCAATACTTATGAGTACATAAATTCAGCAGTATAAGCTTTTATCAACTAAATTAACTTTCAACACCCAGATTTATAGCTCAAGAGGTAGACTGAGTAAAAGATACCTCGGTCCAACACAACACCGAGGTCTTGGTGTCGATTCCCTAGTGGAGGTGACTAACAGTGAAGTGTGATGGGTGTACTAACAAGCTAACAAAAAAAAAAAACTAAATTAATTTTCAAATCTTATTTTTCAGATTACCAAATAGCACCTTAGTTAGTCCCTAGTCAGACCTGCCATAGCCTATAATAATCTAATCCCTATCCCTTAATTAAGTGGGCCACACATATATAAAAAAAAAAAAAGACATATAGAAAAATGAAAAAAAAAAAACGTTGTTCATGCAAGGTATGACTTGAACCCAAGCCTGTCCCAAAATTGTTCAGGCCATACATACCAGGCCCATTACGGGCCCATGGATCTGTCTAATGGATCAAAAGCCAATCCGCGCAGACCACCCGACCCATGCCCACCCCTGCCTAGCAAACGGTCTCTTCGCACGTGGACCCAACGGTTTCCTCCAAAAAAATGTACTATATTGGAAGATCCTAGCGATAAATGCTTAATTAGCTTCTTGTTGGATCATTTGTAGTCTACTGATTAAAGAGCTAGGATCCTCCAATCTAGTAGAATTCAGGGGCATCTCTTATCCACGGTGGGACCCACTAATCTAACGGACTTGATCACCGAACATAGTCCCACATATGCAGCTTGGGGCCGTCATAATCCGATAATTCCTCACCACAGAAAGGGTCGGGTCAAGGTTCTAGTTGCCCTTGAGAATCGCAACTGCAAGAGCAGCCGCCTGCCACCAAATTTTAGGATAGGTACAAATTAGTGAGAACGGATTGGCTACTCCCCCTGCCACCATCCCTGTGGCTGATGGTCGGTGCTCTGTGGGGCCCACCATGATGTATGTGCTTCATCCATTCGGTTCATCCATTTTACAGATCATTTCAGGCTCTATACAATAAATGAGAAGAATATAAATCTCAGGTCGACCACACCACAGGAAAACAATAGTGATTGGATATCCACCATTAAAATCCCCCTAACGCCCAATGTACTGTTTATTTGACATCCAATCTGTTGATTAGGTCATACATACCCAGATGAAGGGAAAAAACAAAGATCATCTTGATCCAAAACTTTTAAGGCCCTCAAAAAGTTCTTAATGGTCGACGTTCATTCAACACTTTTTCTTGTAATGTGGTCCACTTGAGAGTGGGATATAACTCATTTTTGTTCTCTTAGCATAAAATGATATAGAAAAATAGATGGACAGCATGGATGAAACATATACATCATGGTGGGGCCCACAGAGCACCGACCATCAGCCATTGGCTGGTGGCAGGGGGAGTAGCCAATCCGTTTCCCAAATTAGTGGCCTCTTCATTTTGTGACCCATAGTTCAGTGATCTAGACCACTGATCTGTGTGGGCCCACTGTGGATTGAGTATACATACAAAATCATCCTTGATAGGAAAATCTTAACCATTCAATAAGAGACCTGTGAACAGACGATTAAGCAGAGAAATACATCAACGGCATACGTTAAAAGAAGAGGCTCGTGATTAGTGGCTATGATATTCCAATCTGGGCGATTTCAGGATAAGCCCATTCCCGTGGATTGGTGATCGATGCTTTTGGATATGCATGTGGGGCCCCAAAAACCTTCGTGATTGAAGAATCTTAACCCTTCTATTCGTGACCTGTAGATGGACGGTTAAGATCGCAATATAGCGACAACTTCAATTGTAAAAGGGCAAAGGTTGCATGTGTAAGAGATCCAATCTAAGAATATTTTAAGGCATGATCTGTCCATGTTGAGGCCCATTTGATCAGTGCTCTGAACCACCAATATGTGGGGCCATCCACACACATATCCGACCGTTAAAAAATTTATCCCTGGCCATCGTTTTTTTTTGGCCCACCTGCGGTTTGAAATGACCTGAAATTTAAACCATAAGATCTAAACAGTCTAGCCCGCCTGATGAAATCTAAAATCTCACACACGTGTCAGAATTTATCACATATACCTTCGTGTGGATGTAAGGGCTCCCACAAGCGTGTGGATCTGAAAATAGCAATTAGGAGGAATTCTAGGATCATTGTACTCGGGTTTTTATTTCTGACAACTTGAGCTCGTGTTCAGCAATCCAGATCATTGGTCTGTTACAATCCAATGTGTATGAGAAACTCTCAGAAGATCAGAAAATTCGTTCAACTTATCTTGGGGTTATTTTCCGTCGAATGTGGACCGTTTATTCTGTTTTCTCTAATTGACTCTGTATTTGTTTGGCGTAGATTGAAAGTTTGCAATATTACTATTAATTATATTTTAGGAAAATGTCCAGCAAAGATGGGAAACAGCATACCAATGGTGTAGATTACCGAAATTTTGGCCCACTTGTCAGAACTGAAAACCCATATATACTTGTGAAAAAAAGAGTCGCACGTACCATATAATTCCTTCCCCCAACCACCGAAGTAGGCTCCTGTGTTTGTTCCGCACCATTTTAAAAAATGGTGGTGAATCATCATCCTCACATGTGGCATAGATTACAGATAATCTGACCATCCAAACTGCAGGTTCCATTGTGTATGAAGCATATCTCTATCTAGTATGCTTATAATAGTAATATCTATCAAATAAATGGTTAAAAGTAAGCATTGAGTGGTCCAAATTGGAAGATTGGAAATAAAGATTTTAAGTATTATACTCCCATCAAAATGCTTCATCTCTGCTCCATCCACATCTGGGTCACAGATTTGGACGGTCTAGATTTTCATACAACTAAACCATACGAACGTTCTAAGAATCACCACCATTTTTAAATGGTGCATAACTAACATAAGGGATAAACCCTGACTGATAATATGCGGGAGAGAAGATGCAGGCGTACAACATCCCACCAATTCCAATCGGATCCTCGATTTTGTCTGAGGAAGAGAAAAGAGAAAATCAGAAAGAAAAGAAGAAGCGCGGGCTACAGAAATCCAGTAGTCCTCTCTCTACCAAAACAATTAAAATGGCAGCAGCGGCCGTGGAAGGGGCAACCGTGTCGGCACTGAGGTCCGTGCTGCAGCGAGTATATAAGGCCGCGGACAGGTGCGGGAGGCCGTACGATGGAGTGAGGGTGGTAGCCGTTGGAAAGACGAAGCCCGTGTCCCTCATCCGCCAGCTGTACGACGCTGGCCATCGCTGCTTCGGCGAGAATTACGTCCAGGAGATCCTCGACAAGGCCCCTCAGGTATTTCATCTTTGGGCTACAACACCTGTTTGTGGGTCCCACCATGTCTTATATTTGAAATCCACTCCGTCCATCATGTGGTAACTATTATTTGGACCGTATATCCGTAATACGACCGAAAATTAAAGCTGATGTGGACCACACCTGAATTGTTGGTGAAGCTGATTTTTATGCTTTAACTACGAGTATATAACCTGATAGACGGATTGGATTCTACATATACAACAAGGTGGGCCCCACAAACTTGAGTGTTTTACGTGCGGCAGAAAACAGGTGTTGTAGAGGATTCCTGTGTGCTTCGCGACCCACTGGGGCCCGCATGCTGAGATGATCCCAGGATTTGAACCGTTCATTTTCTCGTTACCACTACAATACATAAGATATTCGTCCGGCAATCACGCTTCGCTGGTGATCCTAACCTCTGATTTTTAGAGTTGAATGTGAGCCGTCGAAAATCTTATTTTATTTGTTAGAAAATCATATATGGATGGGGATGATCACTGTCGTCCTTTCAGCGTTAGTTTATCATGGTGGACTGTATGGCACAGAGTCTACAATATGGACGGTTCTGATCATTGGAACGTTAGGGGCCAATGGGCATCAGGACACTCAGGATCCTGAGTTGCGACGGAGGTGAAACAAACTTGGGGATGATCACCTAGTGTCAACCTCTGTGGGGCCCACCGTGATGTTTGAATCACATCCGTTCTGTCCATCGGGCATGTTGCCACAAGGTTTACATAGGGCCCAAAAACCAGGCCCATCAGACACTCCAGTGGTCTACAAGACAGGAAACAGTGGAGAAGAAACACCCATTGTAGGGTTAGGCGTGGGGCCCACCATGTCGTTTATATACCATCCAATACGTTCATCATGTGCAGCACTCCATGATGAAGGGACAGCCCAAGAAACAGACCATTCCAGAGCCTAGGTGAGCCACCTCAACTGATTTAAAGGTTCTATCGTTCCTGATGCTGTGGCCCACCTGAGTCTTAAATCTGTCTGATTTTGGGGGCTTCTCACCTGATGAACGGTTTGGATATCCAATTCACATCCACAGCCGGCACGCACGGTCGACTCCACAGTATAGTCAGACTCAATGGGGACATCCATTCATGGATTTGCTATTTCTTGAAATTCCACCTTTCATTATTTCAAGAAATGGAAAACACCATTAATCAATTTCCTTTTAGTTGTGCAGCTTCCACCAGATATCGAATGGCATTTCATCGGGCACCTTCAGAGCAATAAAGCAAAACCCCTTATTGGTAAGCAATGTTTGTGTTTGTTTTAACTTGAATTAAACTGACTAAATTGCAGAACACTATGACAAGTCGCAGATTGGTCGAACGATCCTAACCTCTGATTCATGGATACTTGTTTGTAGAAATAGGACCATTGGGGATATCTTTCATTTCAACCATCCAATTAATGTCCACCAATCCAATAGTCACAAAATCAATTAAGTGTGATTTTTTGTTCATGATACATCTAATGATACTTGCATGATGCCTGCCCATCATCCATCAAAATTTGCCAAGTATCGTAATTTGAAATTCTTGTAGAATTTAATTTAAATTCCATTTCCCCCTTTTCATTTTCCTTTTTTTTTAACCAAGTCATTTTCTGTTGGTGATGAATATCTTGAAATTCCAATTCTGCAGCTACTGTCCCAAATCTTGACATGGTTGAAGGTGTGGACAATGAGAAGGTAATGTTTTGTTGCATGTTTGGATACATTACCATATTCGATTCCAATTTGCTCATCTAATAAAGCCAAAATAGCCAAATTCTAATTTCCATCCACTTTGTCATTTTGCAATCTTTTGTCTAATGAAGTTGATTGAACTAGCCAAATTGTAATTTCCCAACCGTTCGCTGGCACAGAATTCCGATTATGAAAGAAAACAGCAACCCGAGGCTACTTCCTCATTCATGAGTTTTTAGCTTCTCCTCTTATTACATTGAATGCTCATGATTCAATCAACTCATTCATCCAAATACATATCTCATGATTCAATCAACTCATTCATCCAAACACATATTTCATGATTCAATCGACTCATTCATCCAAACACATCCTTAATCAAATGGTCATTATATTGATAGGCCTGTTTTTTACTTCTGGGATCTTTGATGGGACTGAGTATGTGCATGGTAGCTGGCCGAGGCATTGTGCTTCTCTGACTTGTCTGATTCCAGATTGCGAATCATCTCGATCGTGCAGTCGCAAGCATGGGAAGGAAGCCTCTGAAGGTTTTGGTACAAGTTAATACCAGTGGGGAAGCATGTGAGTGGAATTATAAATAATAATAATAATAATAATAACCCCCCATTTTACATGGCTCTATGAACTTCAAATGCAATTTAGTTCGTGATGAGGGCAAGCTCCCGAGTTGTAATTTCTGTTGTTCCATGTCCAGCTAGAAACACAGAGAATTGCATCTGGGGGTTTGGTTTTCATCATAAGACCCACTGTTCTCATTTCCTATGTTATGATGTGAATGAATTGCAATGAGCATCCAAACGCACCCTAAATTGACATCAAGATGTGTCTACACCTCAATTGGAACGAGAGATAATCTGGGTTCGAGTCTAGTAGTGTTCTTCTCTTACTTCTTTAGGGGCTGTTCTCATGCAGTACCTCCCATCGAATTGGGTTGGCTTGGCTCAATCCGCTTGGTTACATTCAGGAGGAGAAATGAAATAATTGACCAAAAAAAAAAAGGACACTCATTTAAAATGCTTCCAGTTCAGCCACAGAGATTTTGTGTAAACCAAACATCGACTTTTTTCCAATTCAAACCCTTTTGGATAAAAAAAAAAAGAATCCATAAAAGATGGGATTCCACCCAAAAAAAGAACCGAAAAGAAAAACCAACCGAACTGGGTGTTTCTTTTCATCTTTCTCATCGTGTTAATAAGGATATGTGCTTTTGTTGCAGCAAAATCGGGTATTGATCCCACTGATTGTGTAGAACTCGCTAAGCATGTTAAGCTGGGATGTCCAAACCTCCGCTTTTCTGGCCTAATGACGATCGGGATGCCAGACTATTCATCAACTCCAGAGAATTTCAGGGTGATCATTCTAGGTCCGATAGTCAGTTATCACCTTGATTCTACTGAATTATACTAATGCAGCATTGCTTGTGTTGGAGTGAGACAGACATTGTCGAACTGTAGGATCGAGGTTTGCAAAGCACTTGGAATAGCAGAAGAGCAGTGTGAGCTATCAATGGGCATGTCCAGCGACTTTGAGCAAGCAGTAAGGACTTAAAAGTTCTAACATCTTCGAATGATGCAGCGAAAACATACAAGGAATACTGACATTTTCAGTTAAATTGGTTTCTTCAGATTGAAATGGGGAGTACGAATGTCAGAATCGGATCAACCATATTTGGACCGAGGGAGTATCCAAATAGAGCGCAAAGCTAGTAATCATCAACCTCGAACACATTGAGTAGAATGCAATCTTCATGCACCTCATCCATTTCAAGATCATACAGATTAATGTTAATATCTACATCTATACTCCAATCTCTTGTGACCAAGAAGAAGTGATGACTCAACGATCTGCCCCTTTAATCATAAATCCTCCTATTAGCTATTAAATGAATTGGTTTCTTACTTTCTTAGCTTGCTGGTTTTGTGCAGTGTAAGAGCTTATTACCAGTTACAAGCATGGAAGTGTAATTAGCAGCTAAAGCACTGGAACTTAACATTTTTTTTTTCCTTGCCAATAAGATAGTCTTTCAGGGTAATACCACTTACTCATTAAGCATAATCGCATACGGTATCAAACATGGTCAGTTGTAAAGTACTTAATTCGTGATTACGTTTGTGACCATCCAATCATGGTTAGTTTTGGGTCATATCCAATCTACAGTGGACTCCATCTGATGGTTTTTGTTGATTATAGATCGGTCCACTTGGGCTTCACATAAGAATTCGCAGAATAATAGGGTATGAAGAATGTGTGCATGATCATGTCTCTAGACATGCTTCAAATTTCATGTGTTTGTTCCACTTTGGTTGAATTTATTCTAAAGAATAGTTTTAATGATTCTGTTATTATCTAAACAAGCATTTAAAAGTGTAAGATGGACTTCTAAACTTTCGGGACATGTACAGTCTTCTTTTGTGAGGACCTCAATACTTTCATTTGCAGGGTGAGAGATTCTGTTTGGTGTATGTTTCAAAATAAACCCCTCAATGGGTTGGGTTTTCAGGTCATGGGGGCTTTTTGAAAACTAGCTTGTTTGAAAGGTTGTTCACCCCTCAATGGGTTGTTTTGAGGTGGTTTCCGGTTTGAAAGTTAATATTTCCAAGAGTAAGATTTTAGGGGTTGGCATTTTAAGAGAAAAGGTGTGGGCTTTTACGGAGGTATTTGGGTGCAAGGAAGCTTCTTTTCCAACAATGTACTTGGGGCTACCATTATGCATAGGAAGACCAGCGAAGCATGTGTGGGACGGGGCGATTGAGACATGTGAAAGAAAGATTTCAAAACAACAGTCGAAGTACTTATCTATGAGTGGGAGGATGGTAATGATTAAATCATCTATGTCAAATCTTCTAGTCTATGTTATGTCTATTTTCAAATGCCCAAAATCTATTTTGAACGCATTGGAGAGATGAAGAATGATTTTTTATGGGAAGGGTCGGGGAAAAACACTAGTTTCATCTAATGAAGTAGGATGAAGTCTGTAAACCAACGGGTTTAAGGAGGAATATGGATCTTGAAGTTAGAAGAGATGAATTTCACTCTTTTGGAGAAATGGGTATAGAGGTTCAGGGTGGAGGGAAAGGCTAGATTAAGGAAGGTAATAGCGAAAAAATATGGGGTAGAGGAAGGGGGGTGGTGGACGAGGAATTCATCCTTGTATCGATGTTTTTATCTGTAGAAGTTAGTAGCGTCCCTAAAAGAGAGTGTAGGAGAGAATAGGCTTTCATTTGGGGGATGGGAATAGAATTAGATTTTGGGATGATTTGTGGGTCAGACGTGAGGTTAGGTGAGAGGTTCCCATCTTTAGCTAGGGTATCAAGGGTAGAAGGGGAGGAGGTTACATGGAGGCTTATTTTTAGGAGGAATCTTTCGGATAGGAAGTTTGAAGAGATGGTTCTTTTGCTTGAAATGTTATCAAAGATTTTCCACTTTTATCAGAAGCGGATTCCTTGAGATGGTGTGAATCGAAGATATGTTCTTTCTCAGTGAGATCCTTCTATCAGTTCTTGTGTTCGGGTGATGATCATTCTAACATTGCGTCAACAGCATCCCTTTGGCATTATGGTGCTCCTATGAAGGTGGCGGCTTTTGGTTGGCTAGTAGGTAGAAACAAAGTGCTAACACTAGACAACCTTTGTAAGCAAAACATGTATCTCGCAAATGTTTGCTTGATGTGCTTCAAAGATGCAGAATCTGTGGATCATCTATTCATCTATTGTGTATTTGTCAAAGAGGTTTGGTATCTCCTTCTACAATTTTTCAGAGTTTTTTGGGTGTTCCTGAAGATGATTGACGAGTTTCTCATAGCTTGCCGTGAATGGGGGGATAGGGAAAGAAAGCGACTTTATGGGCTTTATAGTTGAAAAGGAACCAGCTCTGCTTCAACAACAAAATGACCAGGCTGGTGCAACTTTTCAATAGGGCAATTCTTAATATCAAGGATTAAGTGGAAGCGGCAATTCTTAATATCAAGGATTAAGTGGAAGCTTAGATTTTTAAATCTCCTCTTCCTTTCCATTTGTGGGAGTTCTGTTGGGTGGAGTTGTAGTTTTTTGAATTTTTGTATATTTGTATAGTTGTCTCCTTTGGCTTTGGCCTTTTTAATATAATCATCATCGTTCAAATAAAAAAAGTTGTTCTCCTCTATATTGTCCCATGCCCGAGAGAGAAGAAAGTTTTCTAACAGTATAAATAAAGATATTAGTATAGAGCTTGAACCCCTTCTAGAGACTATACGAGTGCCCATGCGAGGAGGTGTGCTTGCAAGAACGGATGTCCAATGTCACAAGCCAAGACCAAGAAGTGGCATGTGCATTGAAACTTGAAACTTCAGGAATGACTTGAAGCTGGTGAATGTGATTCCTTGCAGAATGATGTATCCATGTTTTCTTATTTCTTTTTATAAATGTATTGAAGTTATCGTTCGCTGTAAACGGCTAAATGCCTTTCAAATTAGATTTGTAATGTTGAGGATGCTTGTTTGCACATTCACACAAAATCAAGCCACATCAAGCCAAACCAGTGCATGCACAGGTGTGGTGTGGCATGCAGGAACCTAATTAGTTTGCAAATATTTTTAATTATATCATTAATGATAGTCAAAAGCATGAATATTTCAAAAGTTTTGAAGATGGCAGAATGTGCAATAAAACACCCTTTTGAGTCCATCGAGGATCCATGAAGGGGCTTCTCCTTTGGGTTTAACATAAAAAATCTAGAAAGCCTTTCATCTGTTCTCTCTACAACTATTCTCTCCACTGTTTTCTCGTCAGTAAGCAAACAGCCCATACCACTGCTCATTTGGATGACCTAATAGTGCAGCTAGGATCTCTGTTCATTCATTAAGGTGCGTCGTTGGATCCTGAGGGCATCTCCGCCGTGAACCATTGCACCTTGTGGGGTTTCATTATCCTAAACAAATTGAACCCAGTCCATGCATCAGTCCATAATCTCAACTTGCAGATTGAGCGTGCATAGTCACTTCAAAATCATCTGCCATTGAAGGTAATATCAGCCCCATTTCAGTCATAGCTCCAATGGCTTGGAAGTAGAAGAGGCACATTTGTATTGTGATAAATCGGTTGGGAGAGAATTTGGCTTAAGATTGCATATAACATCCTATTTGAACAAACACATTTACCATTACAAAAGCAGAAACCCAATGTCTTCTTATGTTGAGTCTTGCACTGCGTTTGGCAACCTTGACAAAAATGGTGGGAAATAGTTCAGTTCTGCCACTTCTGGCAATATAGAATTTTCTAAGCAGCTCTTTCTATAATGATAAAAGGAGATTTTATAATAAAAGTGGCATATATTAGCTCAAAGCGGACTGAATAAATTGTTGAACCTACCGTTGCAAAGTTACAGTAACAAAATGCATGTTCTCTTGAACAATCCTAACCTCTGATTCATGGACATTTGTTTGTTGGAATAAGACCATTGGATTTTTCTTCATGTTTAACCATCTAATGTGTCCACCAATATAAAATTGAGATAATCAAATAAGCCTAATTTTGGTTCTTGAGACATCCAAACTGCATATCATCCATCGCTCTATGCCAGCGCATCAAAGTTTTTCTCAATGATAAAGACAATATTCCATGCATCCCAGTGCAAGCTTAATAAGGGGAGCATTTAATTACATGACGGCATGGCCCACAAGATACACTAGTGACTTAAGAGAGCATCTTCATGCATTTCATCAGCTCTATGTAATCTGTCCAAATTGGAGCTACAAATGAAGAATTTGAAAGTTTCTTTCGATTAGTACTTCACACATTTCTTTCAGTTGGGTGGAAGCTTTATTCAGGCAAGAGGTTTAGAGCATATCGAAATGGCAAGAACGTACATGCAATGTCACACAGCAAGAGCAGGAAGCAACATCTGCCTAAACTTCGGGTATGACATGAGGCTAGTGAATGTGATTTCTTGTAGAATATTGTTTCAATGTTTATTTTTTCTCTTTTTTTATAAATGTATCGATGTTATCATTCGCCGCAAACAATTTTCAAATTGGAATGCAATGTTAAGGTGCAGTGACCCCAAGGATGTGGAATCATTCATCAAATGCAAGCCCTCAATTTGGACCCAAAAAAAAAACAGCCCTCAATGAGAACCATCCATCTAGAGCAAGGTAGCATACCCGTGGATAAGCAACTACTGAGATGAATTGGTGTTCAAAACAATCAGAAGGAACTAGTTTACAACCTTGAGATGGACCCAAACAACAAGACTACTGCAGTAAAACAATGTAAATTCGTATGTTCCCTTTCCATGTGTCTAACAGTAGGCATTGGCTCCTGCAGTGGGGCCAACCATGTTTTTTTCTTGGGACCCATACAACAGGCAACTGGGTGACTGGGACACCACTTTCTATGGCTCCGTATCAGTTTATATCACTTCAAGTAATACTTTTTAAATAGACAGCTCTGATCGGATCACATCAGTGGCAACTGAGCACTGATTTGAAGCTTTTGATGCATGTGGAGGCCATTATGAGATGGTTGATGAACAGTGAATATGCTAATTTCCCTGCAGACATCCTCCCCAGTTTCTCTGTCGTTAACAAGATCTGATGTCACCATGTATCTCACTTCTATGAAATCCGGACAGAGCAAATTAGCCAACAGGAGCAGAACCCCAAAGAACAAGCATCAGATAAATGCTCATATTCTCCCAAAAGACCATCTCCGATGGGTTCCAAGATATCACCAGAAGCACTTTGCAACTTGGGTTATGTAAAACGGCTCATATTCTTAATATTCTAGTCAACTTGTATACCTGCAACCACATTTGACCAAATCAGTTATGGGTGAATATACATACATATAAATTCCCGCTTCAGAAATTACCAACCTGAGCACTTCTACTGGGCAGGTTGACCTCCAAGCAGTATCGAAGGCCGTCGACCCTGTAGTGGAACAAATAACATTACGTACATTTAATGGCGTGAAGTACTTTAAGCCCACTTTTACAATGAAAATGATTTCAAATTGAGGCGCAGAAACAATGCACAGATCTTCCAAAATATCCTGTAAAACCTGCACATAAAATGCATGCAAGGATCTTGATTTGAGGGAGTGAGCAAAGTACCTTTTGTTAGAGGTTCTTTGAAGATATTGATCACCCCCAATGCATCCACGTCCACCATATTTGATTTCATCAGTATTAAGTGTTACCTGTGTCAATGAATTTATGTTTTTGACGGTGAGATATGTAGACATGTAGAAAGACAGCCAGGTTAGGCAACTGCCGGATCTGCACCTCATGGATGAAAGAGGAAGTCAGTCCCAGATGTTTTCCCATGAATTATGGTTAAAGGTCTCTACCATTATCAATGGCCGCCTTCTGGCCCATTTGGGTATCTTTTCAGTCGTTAAGTACATCATTGTATTATTGAAATTGACTATTTTTACAACTTCGCAATTTCTTAATTTGTTGTTTCTAATTCCTGCATGAGAATGTTTTGCTACTAATATGCTTATGAGATATGCATTTCATGTTTTACTACTGATTCTTACATTTATATTTGTGAGCAAAAGACATCTATTTATACTTAAATACTGAGATATGTTTTACTTTTAATACTTATTGTCACTCAGTTAATGTCCTTTTCTATGGCATTTAAGCTGAAATGAAACCTGAAAAGCAAGGTTGTAAAACACAATCCAATTGTGGTACCAGCTCCACCCCAATTATATCTGAATTGCTGATACATGAATATGGTAGCCTTGAGAAGTGAAATAATAGACATCAACAACTTATATGAAGTTTCAATATGAAGGGATTACAAGTGATAGGCAGCAGTAACTTACTTGATACTCTCCGGCTTCTTCTACACCTACACTGTATTTTTCATAGGAATTTTGCGGGTGAAAGTTGAATATGAAGAGCAACGGACCTCTCATGTAAGAAATTACCTGTGAAAAACAAATTGTGCCCAATTCAATGTCCATAGTTTTCCATGACCAGACTCAGAGAATAGAATAACGGCTTCATGGAGCAAAATAAATAGAAGTGGATGTAGCAATGAAGCAGGATAAACAGTTTCTACAAGATGAAGAAATTAAATCACAAAGTAGTCTTCAGTTTTCCTTTCAGTTTCGTGATACAAACACCCATTTCCTACAGCCTTAATACCGTAAGGGCCTGTTTGGTTTTCCTATATCTTATGTAATGCAAAGCAAATGAGACATCATTATCATCTCAAGGTGTTTATTTAAACTGAAATTATGGCCTGTAAATCAAGAGTCAAAGATAAAAGGAATTGTAATCAATACATGTTTACATTATAAAATTATATTTTTTACCATGATTTCCAGGTGAAACAAATAACGAGAACAAATTCATCATTGCAGTCAAATGTAGATGATGCTTGAACATAATTAGAGGAGAGTAAATACTTCCCCATTTAGCCAATCAGTGTTGTAACTGGAAAACAAACACCCTGTAAGACAATTTTCTTTTCTCACCACATTCATATGACTCAAATATACACAAATGAGGATGTCGAAAAGAATAGCATGCATGTCCCTACTTCAGATTACAGAAATGTCAAAAGATGCCTGACAAGAGATGAAGAATCAATCAAAAAGAAGAAAACTGCTGTTCTACTATCAGATGATTTCGCCCCTTTCAAGTGATTCCTGTTGAACTTAAGTCTCAGTGCACAAGACAAAGTAGGTCCATCATAAAAATAAATAAATAAAGTTGCTCCCCACATTCTTTAGACAACTATACTAGTAAAGGTGCAAATCAAATGCATACATTCAGCTATACACGTGTGTCTGCACATGTAACATCTTGAGGAACCTCAATATCACTACATTAGTTGAATCAATACGGGTTATTCTTGCCTGCAGAAAAAATAGAGGCATACCATACTAGAGTTGTTTACATGATGAATGTTGGGTGGACCTCTTGACAGTATACGCTCGTTTTCATCCAAGTTCATCATGTCCTGCAAAAGAAAACAACGTCATCTGTTTGGCTAATGGTTAACACTAGAAGCCTGCTAAATCCACAATGAATTTTTTTTTTTTTTTTTTTTTTTTAAAAAAAAACACTACAAATTTTATGACAGTGTACGAATGTCATCTATATCCCACACGACAAATACTGTATCACTAGAATAGACAATTCAGCCAAATAATACAGTATAAGACATAAATGAAAAGGATAAATTAAAACAGAATAGGGAAAGCATAGATATCATACAAGCTCTGACTCATTCATTGTGGACTCTAACTGGAATGAAACAAAGAAATTGTCATCATACCAAGAACTTCAGCAGAATATAAATCCACAGCCAATGCAGCCACAGAAGTAGCCCATGTCAGACATGAACAACATGAATAGTGAGCTCCAGTCAAGACTTGTCATGTATCAAAAACCAGAACATGAATCATGTGTTCAAGACATCATATTCAAAATCTGTTACGTTGTGGCCTTAACAGTTGTTACGTAACACTAACGGTGGTGCCCGCACAATACGGGGCCATAATAGCCTATTCGAAAGAAAAAAAATGGCAAGTGAGTGTAATGGACCAACATATTTTTTCCTTCAAAAATATTTTTTCAACTGTCAGAGGGCCGTGGTGGCCTCCATCAAAACAACCATAAGGGCCGTTACGGCCCATATTGTAACGACCATAAGGCTGGCCTTTATGGCCACCATTACCATTATTGAATACCTTGGTTCCAGGTTTCCAACCCTATCTATCATGGTCGACCTAACACATTGTGATCGATTATCATTTCATAATGGAGAAAGGGGAGGCTGAAGATATCAAATGTATTCATTACAAGAAGTGGTTGATATCTTCACCACGGGTCTTTCAAGGATTCGACAATTATGCATTACCAGCAAGTTTCCATTCTCAAAAAAAAATAAAAAATAAAAAATACCAAAAAACCAAGGTGCACAGCATTAAGGGAATCATCAATGTTATACTTCAACTAATTTTCTACACCCATAGTGTATGGTAGTCAAAATTTTGAATGGGCTTTAATGTCTCATTTTCTATCAAGAAAATAGAACTTGCTAAATCAATTAATAGGCTGCTCCAGTTGTCTTGCATTCATAGTTTAACCAGATAAGCACTCCAGGTGCGTAACAGGCCAATACATTTTTTTTTCCTTTAAAAAAAAAAAAAAAAAAAAAATTCAACCATTACAGGGCTGTAAGGGTCGTTACGGCCAATACCATAACGGCCATAAGGCTGGCCATTATGGCCACATTACCATTATTGAACACCTTGATTCTAGGTTTCCAACCCTGACTATCATGGTCAACCTAGCACATTGTGATCGATTACCATTTCATTAGGGAGAAAGTGGAGGCTGAAGATGCCAAATGTATTCATCACAAGAAGTAGTTGATATCTTCACTAGAGGTATTTCAAGGATTCAACAACATTGCATTACCAGCAAGGCAGCAACTTTCAAATCTCGAAAAATAATTTTATTTAAAAAAAAAAAAAAAAAAATCTAGCGCAAGGTGTACACCATTAAGGGAGTCATCAATGTTATACTTCAACTAATTTTTTCTACACCCATAGTTCATGGTAGTCAAAAATTTGAATGCATTTTAATTTCTCAATTTCTATCAAGAAAATAGAACTTGCTAAATCAATTAAATGGGCTGCTTCAGTTGTCTTGCATTCACAGTTTAACCAGGTTGAGTTGTGATTTTTTCCAATCCTTGTTTTAGTTTTACTGTTAATCATCATGCACTATGCTGATTGCTAAACAAAATATTCATGCAATAAGAATCATCAATATTTCATTCACAATTACATCCTTTGGAAGTGATAATTCAGGGAAGAACATGTGAAATATAGAATTGATAAAAGAAAATTATTCTAGTAAGAAGTTAATCAGAAGGGACCAAAATCCTACCTTATCAAACGAGAAAAGATCATAATGTAACCCTTTATCCATCAACAAATTCCACTGACGATGGGCTAGAGAAAAAGAGAAGTCGTTGCTGGGCATAGGGAATTCAACTCTCTAGCACAACATAGAAAAATAAATAATAAGTAATTCCAGCTTTGAGAAAGATGAAAACAGGAAGGGCCCTCAAACCAGATGGTATATCAATAGAGGTTTGGAAGTGTACGATAGATACTGGTTATTTTAGTTGACAAAGTTGTTCAACAAGATTATAAGATCAAAGAAAATGACAAATAAATAAAGTAGTGTGGTACCTACTTATAAGAATAGAGGAGACATACAAAGACGCACTAACTATCATGGGATTAAACACAAAGCTAGATTTATGACATAGTTTTACTTGACATGACGAGGGAGGGCATAAATCCATAAACACAAAGCTAGATTTATGAAGGGGTGCTCTAGAATCTAAGGGCCTGTTTGTTTCACCGATTTCCTTGGTAATGTAAAGGAAATATGTAATAATTACAAATTACTTCAACTGTCTCATGACATCAGCTGCATCTGACCACCGATTCCCACATTTGATTTATCCATGGTAAATTCATAAGGATGACATTTTTATGTTACTTTAATATCAAATCATCAGAAAATTACATTGATGTCATTGCTTGATTTGAGATTTTCACAGTAATTACATGGAAAAGTATAACGATTACGAATTTCTTTAATTGTCTCTTGAATACATCTGCATTTGACTGACAATTCCCATATTTGATTTGGCAGCAGTAAAACCGTAATAATGACACATTTCCTTTACATTACTGGGGAAATGAGCAAAACAAACAGGCCCTAAAGGATTTAAAATTAGTCAGACTAAAACAGTATATGGAGTGACATATTAGCAGCAATAGGGTGTGAAAATGAGGAATTAGTAACAATTGCTAACTAAGAGGTTTCCCAAAATGACCACTTTCGATACCTTCAGTCAATAATTCATGAGTGGAGAGATAGAAAAGGATGTTGCCCGTGGAATTCAAGCTGGGTGGAAGAAATGGAGATGTGCCTATGTGATCGACATGTACCACTCAAATTGAAATGGAAATTTTATAGGATAGCTATAAGACCAGCCATGCTTTATGTAATAGAATGTTGCGTAGTTAGGAACAACATCTTCATAGGATAAGTTCAGCTGAAATGAGGATGTGTGGCAATACAAGGAGTGATTGAATTAGAAATGAATGCAGAGATTAGGAGTAGCACCAACAGGTAATAAGATGAGGAAGAGTATACTGAGGGGGCGTTTGGCGCATGGTATTAGATGGGATTAGGAGGGATAGAATTGCATTTGGTCCCGTGAAATTCCATCCAACATTCGGAGAGGGTGGGATTAGGTGGGATGGAATTGCATTTAGTCCCATGGAATTGCATTTGGTCCCATGTAGGATTTCCATGGATTTTGAAATCCACTACACATGTGGGCCCCACATTGATGCATGTGTTTATCCACGCCATCCATCCATATACACCATTTACACGTGGCATTCTGGTTATATATGTATACAAGTGAGCGACATTTGTTGCTAATTTGGTCCTCTGATTACAATTCCATGGTCCACCAAACATGGTTTTGCTTAGTCCAGTGTTTTCCCATGGCAAAATTTTTATCCCAAACATGGGATTGGGTGGCTACAATACCATGGGATTTCCAGACATGCAATCATTGAGCAATGATAATGTTAATCCCATGTAATACCATTTAATACCATTCAATTCCATGAACCGAACCAAACATGCCCTTAGATGGTCCGGTCATGTGCAACGGAACTGCGTAGGTTAGAAGGAGCGAGTTGGTACAAGTTGAAGGCTCTAAAGGGGCAAGAGGAAGGCATAGAAGGATGTGGATGGAGGTGTTAAGAAAAGTAACGCAAGGGCATTTTCACATCGGGCTCGAGTGGGGTGGCCTATGGGATGCAGGGGCACACTCAGGGTGGGCGACCCATGTGAGACGAGCCCCACCCATGTGAGGCAAGTGGCTTGTGTAAAGCGGAACCTATGTGAAGTGGGGCTCACAAGGGGGTTTCGGCTAGAGTCCTAACTCATGGGATGTGGGGCCTGGGCTATGAGATAAAGGGATTAATTCGCCATGCTCTATCAATTCAAGCTTTTAGAGCAAGTGGTTAATTGTCTTGCATCAAAAAGACTTGACCTATGGTCTAACCGAAGGTATGGTTCTTGATGGAGTCGAATGGTGGCAGGATCCTTGTAGCCAACCCCAAGTAATTGGGATCAGGCTTAGATGATGATGATGATGATGACGATGAAATAAATAATATTTCCACAGAAAATTAAAGGGAAAGAAACCTCACATTTGGATGCCCAAATTCATTGCCCATGAAGTTGAGGTAAGCATGCCCACTGATTGTAAACGTAATTAATTTGATCATCTGAACTCATTAAAAAAATGCAAATTCTTAGAAACCTCACATATCTTATTTTACTAAAGAATCACACGAAAGAAAATGAACAATGAAGATGAATGAATAGGTGCCTGAAATATAAATATGGGAAATTGCCATAAACTTCTAATGATGAACTGCCAAAATATATGCATATAGTGTTTAGCAATGTCAAGGAATCAAAGAAGTGTAGCATACTTTGTGCAATGAAGACCCTCTAAGAGTCAGATCCTCTGAACCGGAAGAATGCTCTTTGATATCACCAAACAAAATTTCTGCAAATGACTTTCCACCAGATATGGACTGCCATGGAATTAAAATGGATCACCCTAACATGAAATGATATAGCAGCAAAAAGATCTGAAAAACTACTAAACCACAATAACCAATAAAAAATCAAATTGAAAATGCACTAACATATTTCCATGCTAGGAATTCAAACAATATACAGAATCACAAAGAAAATCAATTTAATTCAAAAGGCTAAAAGGGAGATGAGATCACATAGGTAATGTAAACAATAGAAACATCATGGTAAGCAAAGAGGAATCATAAATGTAACTTCAATTCATTATTAGGTGAGCTAATATATGAGAAATAAACAAAATAGTGAAGTTAACAGCTATGCTGCTCCTAAACAATAAACAATAAATGGATGAATAGTGAAATTAACTTCATCTATCTCTACTTTTCCCCTGGTATATAATATACATAGATCATGTTTTCACTTTCATTCACTCATTCGCTCTCCCTTTAACACTGGAAATGAAGGGGGGGGGGGGGGAATTGACCGATCAGTGCAAGTAAACTTGTCAGAAGAACTGCAGTTCACCTTTTCTGCAGCTACTTTTGATGGAAGATAAAGATATAAAAACTAGAAAAGAAGTACATAACTGAACTCAAAAGGGATAAAGACCAAGGCTGAAGTAGCAGACAAAGATGAACAAACCCAATAAATGGAAACCAATAGAATTTTGAATTTCTCAACTTAAACTTCAGCAACAATGAGTGCACGTTAGAAACTGGGTCTTGAATGACAACAAAGGGTGGACAGAAACTTACGTATGGGCATTTGATCCTTTAAGCAGAGTTGCATTTTTTCATAAACGGTTGTGACACTTGGGGTTATGTCGTTTCCTAATCAAAATGATAGGAGAGCACATCATGTCCCAATGTTATGGAATCACTTTGCCAAATTCCTCAACATGGCGACAAAAATCTGAGATCTCAAATGAAGAACCCTTCACCTGTGAGATGAACACCCCAATAAAAACCCACCCTATCATCCCAATCCATTTATTAAAAAATAAACATCTCAAAAGCTATAAACCCTAAAATATAGGACCATATTCATGGTAATGGTGGGCCGATACATTTTCTTCCTTCGAAAAAAAAAAAAAAAAAGACCATTACAAAGTCGTGACGCCCATTACAACCCATATCATCACCTAACCTAACCCTACGATCAGTGCAATGACCAATTCTTAAAAGGCCAATCAGCTCACAAATTCCTAATGACCCTAACTGACATGACCCGTTGCTGAGCAAAAGGAAAGCAGAGGTCCAAGGAGAGCATCCATTTAGAGGACAAAGCATGTAGGCTGTAACACCAAGCTGGAAAAAGAATGGCTATTTCAGAAATGCAAGAATCTGCTCAACAGCATACCTAGATGGAAAGATCAGCACATTTACAGAGAGGTGAATAGTGCAGCAGATATTTTGTCTGAAACTGCTGGTAATTACTGTCAGGAATGGTTGAGGACCACCCAAGATGGTTTCATAAACTTTTCCTACACTCTTCTGCATGTGCTTAATTGCTTCTGTTAATAATTAATGCCTTGAAGAAGAAGAAGAAGAAGAAGAAGAAGAAAAGACATTCCTTCGACATGGTTCTCTCGAGCTTCTAGTATATAATTTTTCACCTGTGTCAATTAGGTGTATAGTCAGTTCACTGGGAGAATCACCCTCCCAACTCAAAAAGTATTTTTTGGTTGGAAGAAATCGATTTCCATGGATATGTATTCCACTATTTCTATTACATAAAGTATCTGTTGAAATTGATTGTCATTATTATGCTTTTCCTCGAAAAACAATTGAATTGAATAAAATGATTATTGTTTCCAAAAAAAAATTGAATTGATGTCTCCCAGACAAGCTACTCCGTGGGCATTTCCTCTCTTCGCTGGAAACACCAACCAACCATTGAGAGTTCTTTCTGGTTTTTCACACTAAAAAGAGCATCAATCCAAACAATGGCAAAAGTAAAAACAAATAAATTTCCATGGAAATTTTAGTTGCAAAACAAATTGCAGACTGTGGATTCCTTCCATGATTTTCACTTTTTTAGTTTTCCATGGAGGTTTCCAATATGCACATTTTGGATTCTTCCAATCCAAACAGGCCTGACTATGCAAACTCTTGATATTCTAGATCAATGCTGTCCTTGATGACCAAAGAGGTGTTGGCCGGTGGATATCAAGGTGTCCAATGGCTTAAATCCTTAGTTGCACAAACCTTCTACCTAGGTGCCACTCCCACTACAAATCTCACTCCCCTCCCATTTCCAAGCTGTTCACATTTGCTAACATTTTAAACAAACGCTTCCCCACTCCCATACCAAACCTATTTCTGCTTCCCCCTTACCCTTTGTGCAGCTGTACTCCAAAACATAACACTTCAAGAAACAATGCTACTTCAATCCACCACACAAGAATATCTCAACAGTTGACTTTAACAAAACAAAGCTATGATTATATGCAGTAGCCATAGAAACAAGATATGACTTTTGTTGAAATAACTCGACAGCAAGAGGACTTCCTTCTTAGATAGAAGAACAAGAACACGAGAGGAATCTCAGTAAGTGGACCTGAGATTTTTCTAGGGTGCTCAATCCATCAAAAGTATGAAATAAGCTTTAAAATGATATATTGTTGACACAGTCACATAGAGACTGTCTACGAAATAAACATTGGATAAGAAGAATTACCTGGTTGTGGTTTTCAGCATACATAAGCATCTTATCTGCATTTGTTTTGCTGCTCGAGAGCACGCTCGCCATCTGCATTAGTTTATAAACTCCCTTCAGCACTTGGAACAACAATAAATATAAAGGTTATAAAGCCTTAGGTCAATGCGAAAGAGAAACTCAGAGCAATTTAATAAACAAAGCACACCAAAGAAACAGTTCTGAAGTAGATTAACTACTTAATTCAACCATCACATTATAAACATAAAGGGACTTAGAGAGAGAACAACAACTATGATGGCAGTCTGATAGTATTCAATCAGCCCATGATCATAACTGAAACCTGTGAGACTTCACCATACAGTCAAACAGAAATCGGGAACACAAATAAAAAGCTGTTCCAGTAGCTAGGACAGCACTATGATGATGGTGATGAATTAAAGTTGTTCAGTCAAAAGAACATGTCAGAACTTACAAGACCTCAAAATAAATGGACTCCTAAGTCTCACCACAACTTGACAGTGACCAACATAACATACATAGCATCCGAGAAAAAACTTAGGGCCTGTCTGGATTTGCAGAAAGCATGGGAAAGTGATGCAGGATGTGTGATCTAAGCTAGATATGATGTAAGGAAATTATAGACGGATTGAAGAGCAATTCAAAGTATAAGATATACTAACCTACTACAAATCTAAGAGATCAAATAAACAATAAAATTCAGATTTCAATCTAAATCACAATCCCACAATAAACTAAACCATATAAAACGTGAAATTTCAAAGGATCAATGGAAGGTAGAACTTCCCCCTTTAGCATAGGCTTAGGTTTAATTCAAATGGGCTGATTTAGTCTTTCTAGGGTTTAGGGATATGGGAATCTAGGGTTATGGATTTGAAACGAATTAGAGCTTTGGTAGCATTTGGGGATTTAGGATTTTATATGGAATTGCGGATTAGGGTTTCATAGGGAATTAGGGATTAGGGTTTTAGGCTAGGGTTTATGGGATAGGAAGATGGAATGAAGAAATGGAAGAAAATGGAGAGAAGGGGTTGACCATACAGTTGTACGGCCCTGTACGTACTTGTAGGGGCTGATGGTGATGGGTTGGCTTTGGTGGGGCAAGGAATAAGAAAGGATGCGTTTGGGGTAGCAAGTTTAGGTTTAGAAGGGGAGTAAAGGGATTTAGGGTTTGGAGAAAAAAAAAAAAGTGGAAGAAAATAAGGATTTGAGAAGGACAAGAGAAAATACATTTTCAAAAGAGTAATAAAGATGATAGATTAGGCTTCACACCATGGTGTCAAACCATCAATCTTCATTCAAAAGAAATTTTCTATCTCGAAACAAGAGAGAGAGAGAGAGAGAGAGAGAGAGAGAGCTTTTTTTTTTCAAAACATTCAATAATGGGCTAGGGATGGTCGTCCAAGCCTTTTATAGTCTCAAGAGGGACTTTTTACAAAAATGTGCTCTCAGATAAAAATCCTCACATTAAGACGTTCAATGACTTTTTTAAAGGCGCTCTCAGATGAAAATCCCCACATTAAGACGCTCAATGAAAGAAAATTTGTTCCCAACTCCCTAACCTCAACTAAATGTCAAAATAAATCCAACATGAATAATCAACTAAATAAAAGAAATAAATCTAAACATCCTAAAGTCTCCGATCAATGTGAGGATCACAATGATTCAACAGTCCGATCAAAGCATCCTTAAGATCCAGCCGTCCAATCGATGTGTCATCGCAATCCAACGGTCCAAACTCCTTAATAAGCAACCTACATACATCTTCCTAGTGTAAGGTCTTCGAAGATGCACGATCATGCATGTGGGGTCTTCAATGTGGCCCACCTAGGCTCATGTAGTGGTCACCAAGCCAAAGTGAAATTGATGTTGATCTCCTCCTCTGGTATACTCTGTAAGGCGCTCGGATGTCCTCATCAACTACCCTCAGCTGAGAAGAATTCACATCTAGCGAAATAAAGTTGTGATAACACTCCAAGAGGTCCGCGTCGAGTCGTTGAAGTTGTCTCTGTGATCCATGCAAAATCTGACACTAGCATGTTCTTCTACTTGACAAGATATTTCTGAAATCCTCCATGTTTGGTGGAAACCATTTGCTTGTCCAAAATATCATTATCTCTTTTCTTCTCATAGGTATAATAGATGGTACAGGTAACAAAAGCTGAGAAGATGAATCTGGTAATAGTCAAGGGACATGGGACAGGTCGAGTGTGTTATCATCTAGGCCCATGTGGAGATCAAGGAAAGGGCCCTGGAAAGGCGCAAGATCTTCCACATTAAATGTAGAACTAATGCTCATACTAGGTGGAAGATATACAATATACACATTAGGACCTAATCTAATGTAGGGCCATTTTCAAACTAGGCTCAAGTGGGGTAGCCTGTGGGATGCAGGGACACACTCGGGGTGGGCGGCCCATGTGAGGCGGGTGGCTCGTAAGAGGCGGGCCCCACCATTGTGATTCGGGCAACTCATGTGAGGCGATACCCATGTGATTTGGGGCCCACGAGAGGGGTTCAGCCGAGGTCCTAACCCATGAGATGTGGGGCCTAGGCTATGAGATAAAGGGATTGAATCCCCATGCTCTAACAGTTCAAGCTTTTAGAGCAAGTGGTTAATTGTCCTGCATTAAGGGCCTGTTTGATTTCCGTTTCGTTGCGGTAAATACGTGCAAATGTATTTAATCATGATTTACCCTTTCCACCTGCAAAACTGTCGGCAGAAATAGTACCGTGTTGATCTTGTTTGTTGACTCCCATGAGCACCGTAAATACGGTCAAGACTGGAGCTTGCTGTTTGTTTTCCACCTTGCAAATGACCGCCAGGAGCATGGGGGATTTTATCGCACACGCTACTGGAGTAATCTCACCAACTGCTGTGGGGCCACCATGACGTCAGTGTTTTAAGATACATGGAGATGATGGAGATGATGGATGCGGTACTCCTGCGATAGCCTTTCGCAAGAAGTTCGGCGCTTGATCCCTAAGTGGGGCCCAATGTGTTGATTCTGATAAATCCTCTCCGTCCATTATTATTGTGAGTTAGTTTTATGACATGAGGACAAAAATGAACCGTACCTAATGCTTAAGTGGGTTGAAAATGTGAGAATTGAATTTCGACAGATGAAATATTCATGGGCCATAGAAGTTTTGAATCTTTCTAATATTGGTTTTTCCAGTTCATCCCAGTATGAATGACACTATTAACGGTATGGATGGAATCTAAACATCACTGTAATACCCAGGGACGTTTCAACGGTATGAATTTCCCCAACCACCACAACCATCTAGTACGGCCCACTTGAGTCGTGGATCCCACTCAATTTTTTTCTCAACACTTAAAATGAGCTGACAAAGCCGATGGACAGGGTGGATTCCATACAAACATCACAGTGGGCCATGTCGGTCTAGGTTCCCAGCGCATGAAAAACCTGTGAAAGGCTTTAGCCGGCAATCGGTTTAAGCAGGAAATCCATGTCGAGTGAAGAGTGATTCCCACCATTGAAACTATCCTATTGCCCATTAGAATCTTCGTTTCAAATACGATTGCTGTTGAAAAGAAAAAGACAAAAAAAAAAAACACATGATATGGAGAGGGGATCATAAATATGAGCACCGTTCTAAACTGGTGTGGCCTTTAAAAAAATTTAATGGTGGCATCACTGTCCCCACTGTTTTATGTGCAGGGGTCCACTGGAGCTTTGGATTTGACTCATTCCAAAACAAATGACGGAAACGGTCCATGAGATCTCCGACATGGCCCACCATATATGTGTTTAGCACAATCCACGCCATCCAGATTTTCCGTACTAAGGATTAAGGCGTGCAATCGAAAAATGAAGCTTCCTACTGTACAAAGTGGATCACAACACAGACCCCGCCCATTATACGCCACTGCTAGCATTGAAGGAGATGGTGGACCCAACTCCTACAACGCCAAACCGTCCGGGGTGACCCCATAAAATGAGCCGGTAAAATGGATGGATGGTGCAGATCTCCTGTGGTGATCACGGTGGACCCCACGCAGTGCTTAGAAATACCCCACGTGGTCGCGACTACGTGCACCAGACGGTGGGATATGGGATTTACTTCCAAATCCGGGATCGGTTTCACATCACTTTATGACAGCGCTTTCGAGGAAATCCTACAGGAAATCCTTTCAAAAATCAAACGACAGTTGCCTCCCTGACAAGGTAATTACGACAACTTCGAATGTGCATTCAGAAATCAAACAGCCCCTAAATTGGTATAAAAGTGGGAGGTCTCAGATTCGAGACTCCTCACAGGGGGTGATTAATGGAAGGGCATTTTCACACCGAACTCAAGTGGGGTAGCCTGTGGGATGTAGGGACACACTCGGGGTGGGCAGCCTATGTGAGGCGGGTGGCTCGTGAGAGGCGAGCCCCACCCGTGTGATTCAAGTGGCTTGTGTGAGGCGGTACCCATGTAATTTGTGGCCCAAGAGGGGGGTTCGGCCGAAGTCTTAACCCATGAGATGTAAGGCATGGGCTATGAGATAAAGGGATTAATTCACCATGCTCTAACAGTTCGAGCTTTTAAAGCAAGTGGTTAATTGTCCTGCATCATAATTGCTTCAATATCTTTTATGGTCCAGCACTACGGCTTATAATTTCTTTATGGCTCCTTGTGGAAACCGTTCTAGCCTTATCCTTATCATCACTTCATCGCTTACTAGAAATTCTTTGAACCTGCGGTAAGAGTCAGCAAATACCTTGTACTTTTCGTTACTCACATTAATCTATTTTCTAATTTCATTATGCAAATCATGGATATGTCATGCAAATGCATCTGCAAACTCTAAAGGTTTATGGGAGATTGAATGCATCTCCATGGGGTTCATTCGGTAGTGAAGAAAGTTTGGTAGAGCCAACCCGGGGACAAGATCTATGGCATGTTGAATGTCTCACATGGGTGGAAGCTTATCGGGTGGGTCCTCAGGAAAACATTGCTAAACTCCTCCAACATCGGATTCACTTCAAGTGGCAACTCTATGCTAACCTCGGGTGTAACCTCTCTTGCCATAAGGGTATATATCATCAATTCATCTTTAGTTTCCCTTTCAAACTCTTTGGCGTTTATTATGTAGAGAAACCTAGGCTGGGATTTCCTCACCTCTTTAGGATCACCCTTCTTGACATCATCTTTCTTCTCTGGGGTGCTTTTGGGCGAAAGAGGATTTAACTTTATCCTCTTACCTTCGTACATAATGAACAAGTATTCAAGCGATCAAATAGTGTCACATCACGATCATAGAACCAAGGTATGCCCAAAATGATGTCGCCTACATCTATAGGCAAGCCATCACACCACAGCGTGTCTTTGGATTAAGCAAACTAAATGGGGGGTGAGTGATTGGTTTTTTCCACCTTTGTTACCTCCGGTGGCTAACCTCAAGTTTGCCAAAAATTGGGACTATGTCCTCTGAAACTGCCCCCATCCGAAGGCTAAGCGTTGAGAGGTTAAGCTTCACTTACTCCTGAGAAACTGGTGAGAAACTAAATGGGAATGAAACACTGTTGAGAAATTGGTATCAAGGATGCATCAACCCATGAAACTCGATAGGGCCAAGGGTGAGGAACGGGTTTCAAACCCAAACAATATATAGGGTTAATGGAGACCACATTAGTGTAAGTATCACTATCAATTATCACTTTGCAGTTTTTATTACCATGCTTGATATAAGTGTGGAAAATTGAATTCATGTGCCAATCATCACTCTTTAGCCTGGGCTAAAGCACATCTGACAATTGCAAGTGATGTGGTCTCAACTCCTTCAACTTCTTCATCACTAGCACCAATTTCGAGCCAATATTCTTCTTCTTTGCAATCGTCTTAATCATTCGTATCCTCTTCAAATTCACCAATTATGAGGGCCTTACCTCGCTCTTTCGTAGGCCATTGATAAGCGAAATTATCATATCCCATCATGTATGCCCACCTCACCTCAAACTAGTACTAGCTAGACCTTTGTCCCTCGCATCCCTATTGTTGGGTTGAGTACCAGTTAGAGCTTTGGATTGACTCCCAAAACTAGGCTTAGCTCCCTAGGGAGTGGCCTTGACATTGGTATCACGACAATTGAATCACTTCATGAATTGTGGTTTCAAATACTGCTTAAGCTCTTACACCACTTGATAGGCATGCTCTAGGATGCTGACGTCATGAGGAATGAGCTCACGTTGAAGCTCGGGTTGGAGGCCCATCCTGAAAAGAGAAAGGGTCATTAATGGCTCCTCCTCGATGTTACACCGCATCAACCAAGGGCATTGATCCTTGGCGAAAGGAATGCCACTGATCTAAAAGCTTCTAATAGTTAGAGAGGGAAATGTATTTTTCCTTCAAGATCTCTTTCATCTCAGCCCATAACCATCTTCCGCTCAACATTTGTCCAAAACAACTTCGCTTGGCCCACCAACTTCATCTTGGCAAACCTCACCCGTCGGCGATCAAACACACTAAACCACTCAAAATAATGGTCCATATCCACAATCCAATCGAGGAAGGCCTTGGGGTCCAAGCGATCATCATAGTTCAAAGTCTCAATCTTCACTCTTCATGACTCGATCATCAGGATCATGGTAGTCTAAATACTCTCCATTAGGTGGTTGGGTACGCACCCCACCATGGCCAACACCTCAGCCACGACCTCTTCCACATCCTCAAATTTGGTTTCTTCTAACTTTACTTCCCGCCTGAGATTGGTCATCTTCCCCATCGTTGGGGTTTGCTTGGAGGGAAGCTCCCAACTAGTTCATGCGAGTGTTGGTCTCATTCCTTAAGACTGTTAGTTGATTACTAGTGGCTCTACTTTGGGCCTCAATGGCCGCAAGATGGTTAATGATGGCATTGATAACATTGGCAAGCTATTCTAAATTATTGTGGGGTGTAAACCAAAACCACACCCAGTACGAGTGGGCATAAATTGGGAATTTAATGGGAAACCTAAGAGCTAAAGACTCTACATGCAATATGATGAGAATGGTAAGATCACTAACCCTAGACACAGCAATATGAGAACCTAACCAACATGCAACATGAAAGTCCGATGCTAAACCTAGGCTCTGATACCAAAATTTGATGCAGGATGTGTGATCTAGGCTAGATATGATGTAAGGAAATAATAGACGGATTAAAGAGCAATTCAAAGTATAAGATATACTGACCTACCACAAATTTAAGAGATTAAATAAACAATAAAACCCAGATTTCAATCTAAATCACAATCCCACAATAAACTAAACCAAAATTTGAAAGGATCAATGGAAGGTAGAACTTCCCCCTTTAACATAAGCTTAGGTCTAATTCAAAGGGTCTGATTTCGTCTTTCTAGGGTTATGGATTTGAAAGGAATTAGGGCTTTGGTAGGATTTGGAGATTTAGGATTTTATATGGAATTGAGAATTAGGGTTTTAGGCTAGGGTTTATGGGATAGGAAGATGGATTGAAGAAATGGAAGAAAACGGATAGAACGGGCTGACCATATGGTTGTATGGCCATTTACATACATGTAGGGGCTAATGGTGATGGGTTGGATTTGGTGGAGTGAGGAATAAAAAATGATGGGTTTGGGGTAGCGAATTAGGGTTTCGGGCTAGGGTTTATGGGATAGGAAGATGGATTGAAGAAATGGAAGAAAACGGATAGAACGGGCTGACCATATGGTTGTACGGCCGTGTACATACATGTAAGGGCTAATGGTGATGGGTTGGATTTGGTGGAGTGAGGAATAAAAAATGATGGGTTTGGGGTAGCGAGTATAGGTTTACAGGGAAAGAGTAAAGGGATTTAGGGTTTGGAGAAGAAAGGTGGAAGAAAATAAGGAATTGAGAAGAAGATGAGAAGGACAGGAGAAAATACATTTTCTAGATTAGGCTTCACACCATCAATCTCCATTCACAAGAGATTTCCCGTCTCAAAAACAAGATAGAGCTTTTTTTTATTTCAAAACATTCAATAATGGGCTAGGGCCAGATGTCCAAGCCTTTTATAGTCTTAAGAGAGACTTTTTACAAAAAGATGCTCTCAAATGAAAATCCTCACATTAAGATGCTCAATAAAAGAAAACTTATTCCTAACTCCCTAATCTCAACTAAATATCAAAATAAATCCAACATGAATAATCAACTAAATAAAAGAAATAAATCTAAACATCCTAAAGTCTACGATCAATGTGAGGATCACAATGATCCAACCGTCCGATCAAAGCATCCTCAAGATTCAGCCGTCTGATCGACATGTCCTTACAATCCAATGGTCCAAACTCCTCGATAAGCAACCCAATTGCATCTTCCTAATGTAGAGTCTTCGAAGATGCACAATCATGCATGTGTATTGGTCATCAAGCCAAAGTAAAATTGAAGCTAATCTCTTCCTCCTCTGGTATACTCTGTAAGGCACTCAGATGTCCTCATCATAATGGAAATTGTATTTCCAAAAAACCTTGTTTCCAGGGAAGTGTGGGAAACAAAACAATACTATTTCTCATGTTTGTTTATCAACATCATTTTCTCAAGAAAATGAGGTGTGTTTCCAAATCATATGTTAAGAAAAATAAAATTCTCTTGAGAAATTCTTTTGTTTGCAACTTCAAGTCTCAAAGTGTTTATAATACAATGTGAGCCCCACTATAAGATAGGACCCACTATGGTAGCCATGGACTCAGTTACATGTAACAAAAGATTCCATGAGGCCATGCAAGATTGATACATTGGTGGGTACTACATCCCCAAGGGCATACTTGTGATGGTCAATATGTGGAGGTGCACTGGGACCCACACGTGTTTGGACCCTCAACGAGTTCCGACTAGAGAGATTTCTCACCAATCATAAAATGGCACGAATGTTAGGGGCCAGCATTTTGAGCTGATATTATTCAGATCCAGCCGTTGATCGTTCTCGGGAATGCCGCTCGCCTCCCGGTCGTGCACTTGGCACTTGCCCACCTGATCCATTGCTTCGAGTGGGCCTGTTAATATGAGTGAGTGGCTACAGACTACTCTGACCAAAGCTGACCTGTTGGAGCTCATATTCACCCCCCAACTCTCTCCTGAGTCCTACAAGCACTATATAGAGAAGCGCATGTTCACGATCTAAGCCATCCATCTAATGAATCTTGCCGTGCAAATGCCCTATCCTGAAAATCATGCAGATCATGAGAGCAGTTGCAGGTTCGAAACAAATGGTCGGATTGGCCAAGTTTTGTTTACATACCATGGCCTGTGTACTAAGTGGACCAGACCGGTTTTTGGGACATGGCATCTACTCAGTGGGACCTAGCTGATGGATGACTTAGATCTGTCACACTTGTGGACCCTCCATGGATGTTTAATAGGCTAAAAACTTTCAGATGGTGTGATCCTGTGCGTTCCATCTAAGGCTGTTATGTAAGACTGTTGTTATGTTCTCGTAACCACCAGTTAGAATTGTTTGATTTCGGATTTTTTTTTCCTTCCAAACAGTATTTATCCATTGTGGGGTTTGGATCAACGGGCTAGATCTCTTGATGACTGACTGTACATATGCAAACAGGCGCCACATCACTTTTATTGCACCCGGAGCTTTTGGACTTGGAGAAGATGGTCACATCATCCATCTGGACTGTCCATTACATGTGACTCACTTTTCATGGGTCGGATGTTAGTGAAAGGTTGTGACCCACTTAGTGCATAGCTATGATCATTTGAATTGTACACATTGTTGTCAAATGCGATCGCATATGCGCATATTGTGGATTGATTCGAATATGCCATGATAGCATATGCGATCCTGGCAAGTATGCCATGCCACTTAGTGAAGAACCAATGAAGTAACCAATCTAAAACAGAGAACGAAAATCAGAGAAATCATGTAAAGCATGCAACACATACACAGGTCATGCCTAAAGTATAAAGAATCAACTCAGCCAAGCAAACCCAAGAGAAGAGTCAAGCCTAGCTATCTTATTCCAAAGGTACAGGTGCACCAGTAGTAAAATAAAAGAGCGAACAACTTGGCTAAATTAACAAAAAGAACAACTAAGCTAATATCATCCAACACAGTTGTAAATCAGCAGTTGAGACCTTCAATGGCCACACATCATGCAAGTTTCAAAACTTTATCCTATTAATCAAAGATTGGGAGAAATAGTTTTAGCATCAGCATAAGCACATGTATGAGATATAACCTAGAGACAGAATTGCAAGCAGAACAAAAGAATTCACAAAAGCCCTAATAGAAGCACATTGGAGTAGGATTAGAACTGAAAGCCCTCTGTTCCAAATACCATTCAATGAACAGGGAACAGCTTGAACTGCATGATTATGAAATGCATGAACTAAATGGTCAAACCTTATCCATGCTCCATTCATGATCAGGTACATTCTCAAGGAACCATAACCACATCTCTGATACAGAAAGATTGACATAATAATCGAATCCCAGTCCTCCTTGATTAACTGGCTCACATAGTCCAGGATAAAGAGTTGCCTGACATAGCCAAGAAAACTTCATAACAAACTGAAAAATACAATATAGTGAACAGATCTAGATCTAAAACTGCGTAAAGCCTCAAACAACAAGTACCAATAGAAGTTGAAAATGTCAATGGTTTAATGGAAGTAACCAATATGTATAAAAGGCCCATTACTTTTGGAGAAGATAATCAGGAGTGATAGAAAAACAGACTGCATGCTCATTAAAGAACCAACCACCATTAATTTAGGAGGAAAAACAATAAACAGTACCAATGTTTCCTGACAAAGAAGGAAAGACAAATTTGGACAGCCCCATAGAATAATCCGACAATGTTAATGGATGTGGGGACAAGTTAGAATCAACTATCTCTACAATATATTGTCACCAATGTTTTAAATATCATTATCGCATAATGTATCGCACCCTTGGGATACAGATACATATCGGTTATCACATGAGATATATCGGTTGTATTGCGTAACATATCATTGTTGTTGGGAAACATGAGAATAATGGGAAATTGGTTGATTTTTTCAATGGAACTTCAGATATTGTTGAAAAAGACATCAATACACACTTAGAAATCAAAACATTATAATAATAATAATAATAAGTGCACATAATAGGGGTTTCCTTTGTATGGGGTCCTAATATATGCGCTTTCAAACTGAACTGGTATAAGTATATTCGAAGTCTATTCATATAATTTATAAATGTAAGAAGACATGTATGGAAACACAAGCAATACATTCAAAAGCAAAAGAAGAATCACTAGATCAAGTTACATGTTTAATTTTGTGTTTAGATACAAAGATTGCAACTGCTTTGTGAGAAATTGAGAAATGTATGGAAACACAAGCAATACATTCAAAAGGAAAAGAAGAATCACTAGATCAGGTTACATGTTTAATTTTGTTTTTAGATACAAAGATTGCAACTGATTTGTGAGAAATTGAGAAATTTTGATTTTTCTCAATTTTCCGCAACTTTACCGATCTCACCTAAATCTCGAAATCGAAGTTTCAAATCTATGATTTTTCATGGAAAATATGAAGAATCATAGATTTGTAACAATTTGACACTAGTTTAACTTGATTTACAACAAAAACATGGATTGGAAATCGAAAATGCTCATTGGATCAAATAGGTGGGATATATCGGCACTACCTGTGCGTTTCGTATCGCACAGGTGGGATACAAGATATATTGTGGGATATATCGGCTGATATCGTCGATATTTAAAACACACTGATTGTCACCATACAACAGTTTCTATGTCCATGTAACAGAAGGCAAAACACATTAACAGGAGAAAGCCTTCATTAATTTCCATGAGCAACTGTTGAAATCATAAATGTATGTTAATCACCTGTTCCTTCACTGTTCATTTGCTTCCAGTCTATGGAACTGGTGTCTAGGCCAGTTTGGTTTTGCATGATCGAAGTTTGCCACTATGGTGGTGATTTTGCAGGCTTGGGTGGTGGGTCCTAGAGGAGTTAATGACCAATTTCTTTGGAATCTAAGCCATTTAGCTATGTTGTGGGCCATTTGGAAGGAAAGATAACAGGACTTCAAAAAATATGAGCAAGTTGGTTTTCCAAATGAGATACTTAATATGCTCATCAGCAATGATACGGCATCCTTATGTAATATTAAGGTTGTTCCACTTGTGGCTAGTATTTTGCACCTGGGCCATTGCCTTTTTAATTGAGAAGATCATCTTAATCTTATCAACCAGAAATAAATAAATTATAAAAATAGAAAGACAATAAAACTTCTTAAAACAAAAGAGAGTCAATCATCCAAGTGAGATGCTTAGTGAGCTCTTGGGCGATGCCCTTAAAGGAATTTTAGCGTTGCAGGAAAGTTGACTTCTTTGGGGATTGGATGGATATCCTTATGTAGTATTAAGATTGTTCCCCTCCTGGCTTATATTTTGCATCTAGGCCTTACCTTTTGAATAAGATCATCTTATCCACTAGATGTGTGTTTGTGTGTTTGTGGGTAAGGTTTTGCTTATGTCCCCACGTTGATGCGGACATAAGCAACGTCCCCGATGCTTTTAAATGGCACATAGGATAGCCCATCATCCATTTGAACCGTTCATTCATTCATACAACTAAGAGCAAACAATGGTGTAATAATCAAGCCAATAGGATGATCCTAAGCATCCAATCAATATCATGGAAAATGGACAGCCAAGATTGGGCAAAGAAACAAAATAGATCCAATCATCATCTCGAAACATCTACTAGATAGATCCCACTCTATATTGCTTATGATTCTGAAGTAACACTTGGGTTGATGATTCTGACCACGTGAACTATGGCTCGGAAACAACGGGCGGGTTGTAACAAATTGGCCCCATTCAAAGGGTTAGGACCATCCAATCGGCATGATTTTTGCACCATGGCTTGCTCCTATTGGTGCTATCGAATGTACAGTCCATCCCACGTGTCATTCAAAATGTCCCCCTACCTCCATCCGATCGGTGTGATTTTTGCACCATGGCTTGCTCCCATTGGTGATATCGAATGTACAGTCCGTCCCACGTGTCATTCAAAAGGTTTGGGGATGTCCCTCCCTCCCTCTCACTAATATTATCACTGGAAATTATATAGCTCTCTTTTGAAATTTCATTTATATATCCTTTAAGCCTGGGGTAATTTCTTACTAAGTTCAATGTCTCTTTCATTCTTCACAAGAAATTTACAAAACAACCAACCACCCAACCGACATATACATGGATATAATTTATTTATTTTTTCTTTTTTCTTTTTTTCTTTTTTTTTAAGGTATAAAGTCCTAATTTATGTAAAGGTTCAGTCTAGCAGTTGGATTGTGAGAGTTACAATCTCAAGGTTAGAAGATCCAGTTCCCCTGAAAAGGTAAAATGTATAATAGGCTTCATTGTAAACTTAGACTTTGCTTTAGTTTCAAGCATGTTGGCTTGGTGGATGCTCACAAGTCACATCTAATAACAAAAAAGTGCACAAAACCAGTAAGGGGGGAATTGATTACGGATAACTTACATCTTCTGCAATTGTTACTATATTAGGATGAAGCTCATGTAGCATCTCGTTGGCCAAAATAAGGTACATCAAAGCATCCTTGTCAACATATTGATTACAATACCTAGAATGAGAAAATAATTACTGCCAAATATCTTGAGCGATAATAGAGTTTATATGTGTATGTGTGCACGCATCTATATATAAACAGAAGAAAATTAAACTCGAGTTTCAGAACATGCTAAAATGATACATCCCAATAAACATTTTACATGAGAATAATATGCTAGCAATAGAGATTTAAAAAATGTTGCCTAATATAAGCAGCAGCAAAGGACTTAACTGAGAAGCCTTCCAATCAAAGGACTTGAGTAGACAAACTTTCACAATGAGGCATGTCAGGATGGATCGAGCATCTTCGTGGCAAGTTCAACAGAATCAACAGTCATGCTTGTCTGATTAAGGGAATTACCATCACCTAAGCAAAACTCTTTTGTGCAGATTTTGGCACTTCTTGATATTTTTAGACGCACAACTGTGTAGGATCCCGATCATTAGCTATGATTAAAATGGAGGATCTTGATAAAAGTTTGACTGAGGTGTTGAAGAAATTTGACTAAGATGATATTCACTGATTTTCCTAAATTGCAACAACTCAAATTCAATCAGATATCATCTCTGAGAAGCTGGAAAACATCATTCAATAATGATGTGTGGGACCAACCAGCATGGGCCCCACACTTTGTTTCTTTTTGGACACTTGTACCACTGGCGGACCTTTTTCCTCCAACAGATTGTCAACGACAGATTCCATTTCTGGAGGAAATTTGTTCACCGGATTTGAACATCTCTCTTGATTCATTCCCCCTTATGTAGCTGGCAGAAGAATTTTCTCCGCCAGCCAGTGTATTTTGTGCAAACTTTGATATTAGGGCCCTCATTTCTCATATCTCAAGGATTCAATACTTCCAATCTTTGGGTCCATTTTGTAACCCTCCGAGCCAGCTTTCCATTTGTTTGAAAGTCAACCCACTACGGGTTGTATATGTTCAATGAGGGCCTTGCAATAGAATGGTTCGCAACTGCTTTCTACTCAATTTTGTGCTAAAATTACAGTTTTGCCCCTCCAAAAAATCAAATCATCTAACTATTTTTTCCTCCCAATTTTGGTATAATCGTTTACCCAAATACCCTCTGATTACTTCCTAATCACATCCTTCACCTAAGTAACTAGTTCCTTTTTGTGAAATTCCCATTGTATCCCCATTGGAGCCAAAATCCCTATTCAAATTAAATTGTGTTTACCATTTTCTCAACCCATTTGATTCTCTCAAATTACATATACCATCTCAATTGTTTATAAATAAACCCTCTCTCACAGAGAAAGGGTCTTGCTCAGAATTTTCTGAGTACCAATTCTTGAAGCACCCTTCTTTCACGCAGAAAATCTCTGCTACTGAAAAGAATTCCTGTAAATTTTCAATCAATTCTCACAGCCAAATGAAAAAGATGATGGTTTAGAAGTTGAATCCAAGAGATAGGTAGTATGGGAGTGGCTAAGGAGAACGCCTCAGCTTCCTAGCTTGAGAAACCGCTTCAGCAACCCTCTCACATCAAATTTTCTCTTTTAATTCTACCCTTTTACCTATCTTCTCTGTTCAAGCAACTCGAATTCGGAGAATGATCTGAAGGAAAACCATCTGGAGTCATTTGTAGTCTACCAAGAACAAGCCCAAATATAATCTGTTAGATGTGTATCTTGAAAAGCCAATGGTACATATATCAATGGATCCTGTTTATTTATGACCACCTAATCGAATCGGATATGTTTTGTTTTGGTTGACAGACCGCGATGGATGGTAGTGATCAGACATGTGGCCCACTTCACATGAAGATTATGTTTCTATTGTTTCATTTTATTTTTATTTTTTAAAGTCTTTAACGTGATGTGTTAGCATAGAGTTTGAGCATATCGGTTTTGGTTACGGAATAATTCAATCATGGGGGTATATTTGTACTTTTCTCATTTTATTATTTCTTTCCTTTAGTCCTTAAGGTGTTGTATTAGGATAGAGTTTAAGCTTATGGGCTTTGGTTATGGAATAACTTGAGCACGGGGGTATTTTTGTACTTACACATATAATGAAAGCCTAATGATAATAAGAGGAGAGGCTAGGGGCATCAGCACCTTCTAAGCCTTCTCTCTCCTCTTACTTCTTCTCATCTTCTCTCCCTTTGTCCTTCTCAATCTAAGGTGCCATTTGATAAACTAAAAAATAAGCTCTAAAAATTAATTTAAGTGCTGAATAGTAAATTTTGATATAATTTTAGGGATATTAAGTCAAAAGTGAAAAGAAATTTTAACGCACCACCACTTTCAGCATTAAGTGGAGAGGAAATGAAAAAAAGACCCATATTTTCAGTGAAAATTAATTTAAGCATTTAATAACTTGGATTTGCCAAACAATCAGAATCAATGAAAAGCACTAAAAATATCAAATTTTGGTAAGAAATGCTGAAAATAAGTTTTATCAAACAGCCCCTAACTCAAGGATTATGTTATCAGTGACAGTGAGGTAAATGTTCTAGTACAGCATTCCTTTCCCTTTTCTTTCACTCTCTCCTCTTCCTTTTTTGTCTCCACAAGGTGAAACCCAAAATTACTTTAGGGGCTGATCTACACAAATCTCTTTCATTTGTTGTTCAACCACCATATGATGGGTTGTGTAGTTGTGCCTCATGAGTGTGTTTGAGGCCCACTTTCACATACAACCATTTTGATGGTTTAGAGTGGGCCCTTGTGCATCTATAGTCATATTTGAAATTTGAGATCGTCAATGAAGGAGAAGGATTCCTTGTATTTGTCATGCAGGACAATTAACCACTTACTTTAAAAGCTCGAACTGATAGACCATGGTAAATTAATCCCTTTATCTCATAGCCCAGGCCCCAAATCTATGGGTTAGGTCCTCGGCTGAACCCTGCTCGCGGGCCCCAAATCCATGGGTTCCGCCTCACATGGGCCCCAAATCCATGGATTACATGTAGAGGTGTACACGAGTCGAGTCAAGCCGAACTTTGCCCAGCTCGTGCTCGGCTCGGACTGCTCGAGTCCTAGCTCGTGCTCGGCTCGGCCTTCGAGCTCGGAACAGCAACTCGTGCTTGGCTCGTCCGAGTTTGAGCCGAGTTTGAGCAGAGTTTTTTTTTTTTTTTTTAAAGCAACGAAGGAAATGCATAGAAAAGAAGAGGAAAGCAAACAAAACTGCTGAGATAGCAGCCAGAAACAGACAAAAGACTAAAAACCTAAGAAGAGAAGATTACAATCTTTTAAACCCATGACATTAAAAACCCAATCGACCAACATCTGTTTCGCAAAGGACCCAACTGATTCAGCTGAAGCCTGAGTATCGTTAAAGACTCTATTGTTCCTTTCCGTCCATACAGCCCACCAAATTGCGATAATCGCCAGTCTCCAGATTTTGGTATTAACTTTCCCTATTTTGAAACCGTGCCAAGCAGCAAGCATGGAAGCGGCTGAGCTTGGAGAACATCTCGTAAAATTAAATCTAAGCCAGAAATCCCAGTATATGCTATTGATGAACGGACAATGGACAAGAAGGTGATCGACAGTTTCTTCAGAGCGCATGCAGCCACGGCAGATACTGACTATCTGCATACCACGCTTCTTGAGATTGTCTATAGTTAAGATTCTGTTCCTAGCTACTAGCCAGCTGAAGCAAATGAACTTAGGGGGAGCTGGATATTTCCAAATGAACGGGCATGGAATTACAGGAGGAGCATTAGAGGGAAGCAAAGCCTGATATAGAGATTTCACCGAGAATAAACCAGATTTATGTCGATTCCAAATCAGGTTGTCCGGAACAGAAGGATCAAGAGTGACAGTGGATAGACGTTGAAGCAAGTCGGCATACTGATGAACCTCCCAATCCCATAAATTTCTGGTACAGCTGATTTCCCAGCACCCTAGGGCATCCGAAAAAGAGAAATTTGATGCTATCGACCCTTCTTTGTTAACAGCAATACTGTAGATAGCCGGGAAAGCTGATTTCAAAGTAGTATCGCCTAACCACTGATCTTCCCAGAACCGAATGCGCCTACCATTCCCCAAACTGAAACCGATATGAGCTAGCACCTTGTCTTTAAGACGAAGGATACCTTTCCAGACACAGGAAGATCTGTAAAGGGATGTGTCGCGAGTCCACCAGCCTCCAGTTGAGGATCCGTATTTCCCTTTGATAACTCTATTCCACATAGCATTCGACTCTGTTCCCAGACGCCAAATCCACTTGCCGAGCAGAGCCTCATTCATGATTTTGAGATTCTTAATATTCACACCCCCATTCCTGAATTGAGAACAGACCTCCTTCCAATCCAATAAATGGATTTTGCTGTGGTTATCCTTGCCACACCACAGAAAATTTCTCCTAATCGCATCAATACGCTTGAGAACAGCAACCGGGCATCTGAAGAGAGACATATAATAGAGAGGGAAATTAGAAAGCACAGCTTTAATTAGGGTGATTCTCCCTCCCAAGGACAAATAACGGCACTGCCACGTAGCCAATTTCTTTTGAATTCTGGCGACAATGTTATCCCACATCTGCAAGGAGGAGGAGAGACTGAGAGCGGAAGACCGACAAAAGTAGTTGGGAAGGAGGCCGAGGAACAACCCAGAATAGAAGCGAAAATTGTCCTGATCGGCTAAGTTGACACCATAAAGCTTTGATTTTACCACATTGATCTTGAGCCCGGAGACAGCCTCAAAACATCTGAGGGTCGTATGAAGATTGTGAACAGAGGTATCGTCAGCCTCAATCATAATTAAAGTGTCATCAGCAAACTGAATGTGAGGGATGGGTTGGACACCGTCCGCCACAAAAGCACCTGTAAACAGCCCAGCTTCCTGGCCTCTTATAATCATTTGGGATAGAGCCTCGCCAATCAGAAGGAAAAGGAGGGGGGAGAGAGGATCTCCTTGACGTAAGCCACACGATGCAGGGAAAAAGCCATGGGGAGAACCGTTCAAGAGAATAGAGAATTGCGCCGATTTGACGCACCCGCTGATCCACCGACACCATTTGTCCCCAAAACCCATACGCCTCATCATATACTGCAAGAAATCCCAATCAACATGATCGTAAGCTTTTTCGATGTCCAACTTAAAGAATAAAGTTTTCCTACCCTGTCTGTGAGAGGAATGCAGGCATTCGTTGGCAATTAGAGCCCCGTCTATTATCTGTCTTCCTTTAATAAAAGCATTTTGGTTCTTAGAGATGAGATTCCCTATAACAGCAGCAAGACGTGAAGAGAGGATTCTGGCAAGGATTTTGTATATGCTGCTTATAAGGCTGATGGGCCTGAAATCAGCAAAGGAGGACGCACCCAGCACTTTGGGGATAAGAGCAATGAAAGAAGCGCCGAGACTCTTGGATAAAATTCCCCTCTCATGGAATTCGTGAAGGAAATCCATAATGTCAGAGTGAATCGTATCCCAGAACGTCTGAAAGAAGGACATAGAGAAACCATCAGGTCCAGGAGCTTTGTCCCCTGATAAACCGAAAACTGCAGCCTTAGTTTCCTCAATGGAGAAGGGGGCCTCCAAGAAATTAGAGTCGGAGCTTTGCAAAACGGAGAAAACTAATCCATCGAGACGAGGACGATTCCAACCTTCAGAAGAGAGGATGGAGCGGAAATGATTCACAGCACAATGCGCGATTTCTTCTTTATCATCAATTATTCTATCTTCGACCATGATCTGGTGAATAGCTTTGCCACGGGCTCTAAGATTCGCAATGTTATGAAAATATTTGGTGTTTCTGTCGCCTTCTTTCAACCACTTGATTCTTGATCTAACCTTCCAATTTATTTCGTCCTCCAGAGCCCAAGCAGATAAGGACTGAATGATTTGAATGCGTCTCGCCAACATTTCAATCGGAATCTCATCGCAAACATTAGAAGCATCTATTTGCTGCAGTTCCGCCAGAAGGTTTTCAGTTTCTGACTCTCTTTTGCTAAATTCATACTTCTTCCAGTCCTTGATCTTAGATTTCAGAAGTCTGAGCTTACATGATAGTTTATGCCCTGCAAATCCTGAGACCTGGAAAGAGTTCCACCATTCGATCACTTTTTCATTAAAACCGTCAACTTTGAGCCACGCAGGGTTGAATTTAAATGGCTTAGGACCCCAATTAACTTCATCCATGGAGAGGACAATTGGGCAATGGTCTGACGTTGTCCTGGGAAGAGCAACCTGAAGAATCGACGGGAACGCTTCCATCCAATCCGGAGAGATCAGGAACCGATCCAGACGAGATAACACAGGGGTCCTGCGGCAGTTAGACCAAGTGAAGGAGGCTCCTGACAGAGGAAGGTCGACGAGCTCCATCTCTTGGATCCAATCAGAGAATTGAGTCATGGCGGGCGACGTTCTCCTAGGCCGGGAATGCTCATCCGCAAAGCGGGTGGCATTGAAATCACCAACGAAACAAGAGGGACCTATAAAAGATTGCCTGTAAGCTGAGAGTTCTTCCCAAAAAGAAGACCTGAGGGAATCATAGTTAGGCCCATAAACCGCAATAACGTTACAGCAGAAATTGGCACACTTAGCTTTTAAAATGACTGAAACAGAGAAGTTTCCAATGCAAGAGGATTGCAGCTCCCAAAGGGAGGATTTCCAGGCGACTAGAATTCCTCCTAACGTGCCCACTGCGTCCAGCGAAACACGATTAACATCAGATTGAGCCCATATGGATTTCATCAGCTTGTCTGAGAAATTAGGGACCTTAGTTTCCTGAATGCAGACGATCTCCGGGCGCTTTCTGGAGATGGATTCCTTGATCAACCTTCTCTTTTGCGAGGAACCCATCCCTCTGACATTCCAAGAGAAGATAATCATTGGGGAACGAGGCTACCCCGGGTACCCTTACGACCACGCCTCCCCGCCGAAGAAGATGAGGGAGCAGGATTGACTTGAAGCCGCAATAGTTCTCTGTTGGATGGCCGCTGAGCATGCTTAGGCGATCTGTTAGGGGGGAGAGGGCGGCCACGGTTTTCAATAAACCGGAATAAGCTGATAAAGTCTTCAGGTTTGGTTCCAAAAGATAGGCCGAGGGCCCGCCCAACATGACCAACCGCATCTCTTATCCACTTTTTTTGCCGAATTTCTTCAAAAAGATCTTCTCTACTCTTCCCTTCCGAACTGGATCCAGGGAGCACATCTTGCCGAGTATTAAGAGAAGAAGTTTCAATCATTTGCTGTTGAGAGAGACGACACATTTGTATGGGTTCCACTTCTTGCGTATCACTGGGGTCGTTGTCCTAGAAAAGGGTCAGGGGGCCCGAATCAGTCCAGTCATGGGTGTGCATAACCGAACCTTCAGGGGATTCCTTAGAAGAGGGCTGACTGTCAGAACGCGGGCTATCAATTTCATCACCAGTTGACGAAGCGTCGCTCCATCTTTGGACGGGGTTATATCGCAGGACAGGTAAGGTATGATGATATGGGACCGGTTCTGGGAGGGATAACGGGTCCCACCTGGTAGAACGGAGCGTGAGACGGGTCAGAGCCGAACCCGATTGGAGAGACCCGAGATGAAAAGGCAAAGGGGTTTCCTGTGGAGAGGCCACGTGGACAGGCATAGCTATAGCTTTAGAGGTGTCAGCAGGCTCGTGGCGAGTGATCGAAAGCGCGTGCTCATCATAAATGCGAATAGGTACCAGAGGGGCACGTGGCGCATCCGGGCAACACATCGGAAAAAGCCCACCGAACTTTGGGTCCTTGGTCGTTGAACCCTCGACACGTGGCGCAAGCACATCGAGGCGTGCTTCCTTGACAACGGAAGAATCAGGAGCTAGAGACGATGGAGGATCGGAGGGGCAGCCACGTGATGTGTTCGTACTGCTGGAGCAGCTGCGACGGTTAGTCACATCAGAGCTTCCCGCCTGCTTCTGTTCTGGTGGTCCGCTGGAGCAGGGGAGCGTAGCTCCTTCATCGTCGATCAGCGGCCGAGTTGCAACCGACCACACAGATTCACGACGTCGCCACACGTCTCCCCAACGGGCTGGAATCTCCCCTGGAATCTCCTGCTGAACAGGAAGAGAAATTAGACGATTATCTACCTTGATCTTTACCGCTTCCGGTAAGGAGAAACCTTTCATCTTCCTGATTCTGGTTCTGATAACCCCAACTTCAGATCCCAGCTTTGTCTTCGCATCCATTTCAAGGAGAAAGCCCAGAGAAGAGGCTGCGGCAATCAGAAATTCATCGAACCATAGCTCCATAGGAATGTCCCAGATAAGGACCCAGATATTCTCTTTGCCAAAAATGGAGAAGTCCTCCCAAGGCAACACGTTAATCACCGGACTAGACTTGGTAGCGATGAGATTCATTGAGTCAGGATGCAGACTCTCCACCGCCCTTACCCAAAGAGAATTGTGACCTAGAGGTTTAAGGTCAGATAAACCAAGCTTGATCCCGAAATTCATCCAGATCCAATCCCTGACCGAGACAATGGTCGCATCGTATCTAGTAATGAGGACAATGGAGTTTGCTAATTCGGCACGTTTTTTTTCAAACAAAGCTTTGTCAATGGTTAGAGCGCCCTCCGGGTCAGATACATTATCCCCTTCTGGTTCAGCTACATGAACCGCATGGTAAGGAAGGGAACAGTGGCCAGCATTCTTCTCCAACAACCCCCCAAAGAGATCAGGAGAGGGGGAAACAGCAGAGGAACCAAGGATAAGCGCCTCTTTGAAAGAGGGCGATGCTATTTTTTCTTAGGGTCCACGGAAACGGTACGGGGGATGAGATGGCTCTTAGCAACAGGATCCGAAACTTGTGATGAGGTCGGAAATAGGGGTCGTTTTTTATCAGGCACCGATTTAGGACCAAATCTAGCACGTTGCACTAGGAGCTTATTACCGTCAAAACTCAGCCCATGAATCATGCATACCGCACGAGCCAGTTCTGTCTCGCTCCCCATGCGGACGAGGGCAAAGCCCCGATACTCCCCACTAGCTTTGTCTCTAGGCATAATTACCTCCATGACAGCCCCTGCTCTGCCGAAAATCCTCTCGAGGTTAAGAGGATACCAACCATGAGGGAATCCTTTGACGAATAATGTCGGGTAGGAGAGGTACTTTGATCGGCTCAAAGAGACCGGCTGTTTACGAAGCCTTTTACCTTTCACAGTCATCCATTCCCCTACAATTGCACTGGAAGGGGGCTGAACGTGGTCGACAGCCACCGCCTTCCCCTTGACGGTAATTGATGGCCTGTCTGCAAACGTTTCTGTCGTCATCGTCGTTTCTGTCGGCGTAGTCATCTTTCTGTCGTCGTCGTCCGGGGCTTCTTCAGAGGTATTCAAGATAAGAGTTTGAGCAGAGTTTTCGAGTCGAGTTCCAATAAGTCATCCATTCCCCTACAATTGCACTGGAAGGGGGCTGAACGTGGTCGACAGCCACCGCCTTCCCCTTGACGGTAATTGATGGCCTGTCTGCAAACGTTTCTGTTGTCGTCGTCGTTTCTGTCGGCGTAGTCATCTTTCTGTCGTCGTCGTCCGGGGCTTCTTCAGAGGTATTCAAGATAAGAGTTTGAGCAGAGTTTTCGAGTCGAGTTCCAATAACATCAAAATGTTTCACGGATCAACCTGATTTTGGGGCCCTAGAGGTAATATATTTCACATATCAGCAATGAGGAATTGGATTTCAGTTTGAAATTGAAAGAACACTCACCGGAGAGAGTAGAGAGAGAGAGGGTAGGTGCAGGGAGAAGCCGACAGGGGCGGGCGGCTATGCAGTGCAGGGAGAAGCCGACAGGGGCAGTCGTGCGGTGCAGGGAGAAGGCTGAGGGTGAGGGAGAGAGTAGAGAGAGAGAGAGAGGGTAGGTGAGGAATGAGGATGAGTGGATGAGGGAGAGAGTAGAGAGAGAGAGAGAGATAGGGAGGACGGCCGCCGGATGAGAGGGAGGACTGGGAGAGAGGTGCACGGGTCGAGTTTTCAAAAGGGGTAGGGACGTAACTAGGGTTTTTTTTTTTTTTTGAAATGGGTATATATACTACATGAGTCGAGTCCGAGTTGAGCCGAGTTGAGTTAATTTCAAGTACTATTCGAGTCGAGCAGGGTCAAGCTCGTGCTCGGCTTGAACTCATTTCGAGCCGAGTCGAGTCGAGTATTTCCGAGTCAAGTCGAGTTACCGAGCTAACTCTGCTCGTGTACAACTCTAGTTACATGGGCCACCCACCCCGAGTGTGCCCCTACATCCCACAGGCCACCCCACTCGAGCCCGGTGTGAAAATGCCCCTACATTAATTCGTCATAAATCGGACCATACATGTGTGGAGTGATCATCAATCTATGCCTTTCTAAAGCAAGTTTTTGATGAGTTCAAGTTCTTCTCTAGGTGTTTGATTGCTTCTTTCCTTAAATATGGATGTCAAGAATAATGCTAAGGATGGTCTTCTACCTTCATCCAAATCAGTGAATCTTCGAATTACATTGACCCAACTTAATGGTGCTAATTATTTACAATTGGCCACATTCATAGAAGTATTAGGAATGGATGCGGGTGGGAGAGAAAATAGGGTTGGAGGGAAAGGAGGGAGAGGAATGGATGGTATTCGGGTATAAATTCTAAAACATCAATGAAAATGCCCCTCTAAAATATATCAATATGATATGTACTACTGAAAATGGGTTGGCCGGGCGGATTTAGTCCGGAGTTGCAGGATCCTAGACACAGCCAAGCTAGGCTCAATAAGGAAATGGGCTTAATTTTCAGGCCTAGGCTTAGCCCAAAGAGGGCCAACACTGCCCATTTACCGTGAATTACAGCGACAAAAACAACCGATTCTTCACATGAGACGTCAAGGCAATAGTACCACATGGGTAATAGATACGGTGACAAATCTCGTTGTCAACAATTTCTCGGCCTGGGAATCTCTCAGGAGATTTTTAGATTTTTGGCATTTTGGCAATTTCTCATGATATCATCATCAAAAAAAAAAAAAAAAAAACCTGCAAATAAAATATTAAAATTTTTATTGTATAAACTAATAAATACTTTTAAATTTTTAAAAATAGTAAAAATGAATTATTTTTAGCTTTTAAATAATTTTGCTTTTAAATCATGATATGTTAAATAATTCCAACATTTTGAAAATCTTATGTTACTGTTGCGATAATATTGTTTAATCAGTAACATGAGATTTTGAAAATCATTTACTGTCTAATCAATTTCCCACAAAAATATTGTGAGATTTTGAAAAAGTTGGAGATATATATTTGTCACAGCAGTAACACATGCACATAAGACTTGAAACCATTGGGGGAAAAAACTCATCTCATGAAGAAGGAATCCATCACAGGAATTCCACATTTCCTAGCAAAAATCGTCTAAAAACAGATCAAATAACACCAAAGAACGGGGATTATGATATCATTCCGTCTACAGATTCTACACCAGTTCACTAAAATGTTAATTGCACACATTACTTACTCCTCGATGTCACCGGTAAAAGCAGCAAACCCGTTGTGCGTATACATCATAGACGAGAGTGAGTGGAACTGGAAACCGTCAATTTGATATTCCACAACCCACCTGTTCCAACATTTATCTGATGAGCCATGCTAATTCCAAAACCCAAATGCAATTTCATCCTACCACTTTCAACCAAAAAATCTTCTATAGAAAGCTAAAATATGATCATCAGTCAGCTGTAAAATGAATGCCATTGCCAATGGCACCAAACATTTCAAATTTCTAAATAAATAAATTTAAATAATTTATATATATATATATATAAAAAGAAAGAAAGAAAGAAAGAACAAGTAGAAAAGTTTTATGTTCATAAAGTACCACTTCAAATTTGATAGAAGATAATGTAGCACATCGAGATCACCATACTTGAACATTCTGGTACCCCAATATTTGTGTTGCCCTCGTTTGCCTAGTCATCAAGGAGACAAGGATAGTTTACAGAAACTGAGAGTTGTTACTAAGAAACATATAAGAGCCTCAGCCTTCACTCTTGAAATGCTACAACAACTAATTGCCTCTAAAATATCTTCCAAGAAAATGCTGGTGCAGTTTTGAAATATGCTGCTCCAAAAATGCACCAATGAAACTAGATTACCATTATAGCTTGGTGTGCAGGTGTATTCAATTAACCAACAAGAATTTCCCCACTCTCACAATTCATAGAATCCGTCACACTATAAGTATCTGTTTACAATCTTTATTTACTGGAGACAATTCTCTCAATAAAAAGAAAATATGTGCAAGAGATCCACAACATCCATTGTGTGTGTGTGTGTGTGTGTGTGTGTGTGTTGGGGGGGGGGGGGGGGCGCTGCATCAGTCAGGCTGATACAAAATTCAAATGGGACCACACAATAGGAAATAAGCTAAAATCACACCGAAAAACTCCAAATTCAAGTGGTGTGGCCCACCAGAGTTTTGGATCGACCTGATTTTAGGGGTGTCCCTTCATGCTGGTGGGGGACTGGGGCGCACCCCACAAACAGATTGGATGCATACACACCACAGTTAATGTGACCAACTACAAAGTTAAATAGGCCTAGAAACAAGCACAATGCTATTAAAATGTTCAGTAAATTACGAAAGCTCCTCTAATCCTAATGAACTCGAAAAAGAAAAAGAAAACAGAAAACCAAACAAGAAAAACTCCAACAAAACCAAAAGAAAGAAATACGTAGCTCCAACAAACAAGAATGTAAATTTTGAAACAAATGTTTATGAAAACGAAAATCAATATTACCAGTATGAAAGTAACAATCATTCGTTCCATCAAATAATGACAAACCAACCATCTCATCTGCAGCCGCATAGGAATGGACAATATCTAAGAAAACCAGTAGCCCAAGCCCTGTAGACATGAAAAAAAAATCACAAAATGAGGACAGTAAACATAATAAACAAGAAAAGATATATTTACACAAAAACAAGTCAATTTGGAAATCTAATGTTTAAATTCCAGTGATATTTCAATAAGAATGGTATAAAATTTCTGTTTATCAAAAACACTGATATAAATCACTCTCCTATCCATTGAGGAGTTAAAAATGCATGCTGAAAAATGAGCTGCAAGATTATAACAATGCAATCTGAGCAATAATGGCAGACTGAAGGTTCATTCAATCAAGGAAAAGCAACAACAACAAAAATCCACTTCTTTTATTCATATAGTTAAACTGAAGAATTTGGGTTTTATTGCAGTTGAGGTGGAGAAAATGGAAAGATAGAGTGGGCACTGGAAAATGTGTAGTATCTAGCTTCTTAGAACTCACAAACAATAAACTACTAGGCTGCAAAAACTAAGTTTTAATTGCAAATTAAAGAAAACTATAAAATATTGGAAACCAATTTTCTGGAAAATAAATCCAAATGTCTCTCTCAAAGCAATGAAAATACTCAAGTCTGGAAGAGATCGATGGTCTGCAAAACTATTTGATGCCAAACATGGAAAAATGAAACAAATTTAGAAATGAGTCTTGGTAAATGTAGCCACAGATGTTACGCATGACATTGAAAATTGAAAGTCCAGATCATCTACAAATCTGCAAAAGCAGGTATAAAAGCCATGATTCTTTCACAATCAGTGGCAGGGATATCCAACCACTTCCATGCCATAACTGACAATCTTAGCAGAAATCTACACAACGAATGCAATGATGGACAAGTGGACCATCCAACCATGTGCTTCATCAACCAAACGCTTGAAGTCATCAGGAGTGCCAAATCGGCTGCTAACAGCAAAGAAATTTGTGACCTGCATTATGATAAAGGAAACACATTTAGTTGTTGGCAAAAATTATTTCTGTCAACAGAAGGCACAAAGTAAACAAACAAATATATACATTGAGTTTCTGTGGTTACTATGCAGAAAGATGCAAACCAAGCAACATACTTTGACTTAAAACTGAAACTAATTGAGAAACTCCACGCACTCACATGCATGGCTTCCTGTGCATGCATAATCAACTCACTTTATACCCAACGGAGGAATAATCTTTATGCTCAAGAATCCCAATCAACTGAATTGCGTTGTATCCAGCTCCCTTTACATGTGGAAGGACCTGTATAAAAGAAAGAAATACCAAATAGATGGATGAAAATAATACTGAGAATGCAGTCAAGGAGGGAAAAGAACAAATATTGGGAGTTACCCTCAAGGTAAATTCATTAAAAGAAGAAATCTTCATTTCAGTCCCACTTATTCCAACATGGCATTCATATATACGAAGAGATCTTGGCACTTGTGGACGCTTATTTTTCCATTTATACACACTTTCAGGAGGTGGTTCCCAATGCACTGCAAATGATTGCTTTCCATCTACATCTGAAATGCATGAATAGACATGAGAAGCAAATAAAAATGCAACCAAAAACCATGCTTCCAATGTTTTAGCAAAGTAAACCAAGCATGTAATCTTGCCACATATGCCAGAAAAAATAAGTATTGAAGATGACATGACAGCAAACAAAACCCACATATTAGGATTGAATGTCCTTATCACCTTGACAATAGTCAGCAATTTCTCCCTCAATTTGAAATCAGTGAGCCGTTGATATGCTTTGCAGAGATAGTTCCACATACTTTTTACCGTTTTGTGAGGACTTAGACTTGCAGCAATCAAGGGTTCCACAAAATCTAGAATCCACATCATAACTTGCGGCAATCAAGAGTTCCACAAAATCTAGAATCCATGTCATAACCTTGGCATTATTGATTTCCAAACCCGAGTTCCTTAGCATCAAGCATGCATAACAAATCATTTCATTCAACAAAAACCAGAACTGGAATTCCCAAAGAGTATAATTATTCCCATCAGACTTAATCAAAATTGTTTCAATATCTTCCATGATTAAAAAGTTAATCGGAAACTGAATGTTATAGAGCTAACCTGAGTGGGTGATGGGAAATGAAAATCCTCAAAGTATCTAGAATCATAGAGCATGCGCTAGCCTGGCCCAACAAGAGGCAGAAGACTACGAATAAATGCCGAGTAGAGGGGATTCTAACCAAAGATCTGTTCACACCGCTAGATTAAACTAATTGGTGTCAAAATAAAATGCTTTGAGAAGCAGTCTAAAATCTGCTGTAGTCGGCAATATAGCAGCAAAAAACAGCACTGATCGCAGCCCAAAATCTATTGTAGTTGCCAATAGATCTACAACGAATGGCAATGGAAGCAATCAATTTTGAGATGAAGAGGATGTTGGTGGCTGCTATCAATCCTACCACAAGAGGACAGCAAGAGAACGACAAGCTCTTAATCAGATTTAATCTAGATCAGCGTCTTTCATGAAAGGGAGGGATTCCGAAAGGGGGACATCTTCAAGAAGAGGTTAAAAAAAAGAAGTCCATTGACTATAGATCCCACGGATGGGTTGTCTTCACCGGAAGCAAATAGTGGATGCTTAAGATGAAAGCGGGAGGTGGAGAAGACAACAGAGATAGATCAGGGATGAAAGTTAATCTGCTGCTATGTTTTAGCTGGGTTTTAGCCCTCTCTCTCTCTCTCTCTCTCTCTCTCTCTCTCTCTCTCTCTCTCTCTCTCTCTCTCTCTCTCTCTCTCTCTCTCTCTCTCTCTCTCTCTCTCTCTCTCTCTCTCTCTCTCTCTCTCTGCAAAAGATGTATCTTTTGGACCATATAAACTCACAGATCTGATCTTGTCTGTACACTACACCAGCAGTTCGCTATTTTGGTCCGTATAAACTCACAGATCTGATCTTGTCTGTACACTACACCAGCAGTTCGCTACTTGTCCTGTTGAAGCCATTCGTTCGTTGGTGACCAACCTTTATTGCCGGAGTGGTATGCTTCTTCAATCAGGTCGATCTGCTTTTTGCTGATATTGAGAATGCTGGGCCATTGTTTTCCCTTGATTGCATTGGATTAGATCAGCTGCAGCGAACCCCCAAGGAAAGATGACCGCATTGGATGCTGTACCTCTGATTGTGACCACCAAAGGATGTTGGAAAGAGATGTAGCGTTACATGCTGATTGTCTATTGACAGTGCTGGGCTGTTTGCTCCTCCTATTTATCGCTTGTTTCTCTGGTTGATAGTAATGTGTGGTCCTCTGAAAATTTGTTGGACTGTTGCTTTGTTTCTCTGGACTAGTTGCTACAATATTGTTGTTTGTGCCCAAGATAACTCATGGAATCCCAAGCCAAAAACTCGAACCAATGATCAACAAATTTCCTCGGTTATTCCTAAGTGTTGAGAACTACCTGTCATAGGCTTGTTCTATTAGAATATTTCTTACATCAAAGCAGAAATTGAAACATCTAACTGATGCCAGGCCCATAGAAGATTCTAACACCTCTCAATGGAAAGAAGACACCTGCCAAGTCAAGAGTTGGCTTTTCTACAGCATATGCGAAAATGTCTACCATAATGTTATGTATGGTGATTGTGCAAATGAAATTTGGGATACTCTCCAACAATTACATTAAAATGAGAAAAACATCCAGTGTTTATGTGATATTTTCAAGGAGTTTCAAACCATGAAACAGGGAGAGAATCTCCATGAACATTGTACTCGGTTTAAGGGCTATTTGATGAATAGAAACTTCATCATCTGTTCACCACCGATGTTGCTTAATGACAGTGTCAGCGTGAAGAAATTGGAGTTGCAGTGTTGGACTCTTTGCTACCACAGTTCACTCATATCTTGACCTGGTCAAGGCACAGCTTCTTGGAAGTGAATGTGTTCCAATGTTTTTGCTCAAGTGTTATGGGTGTCAACTCCTTCCTCATCTATGTCACCTCCACCTCAGAGAACACGACGCTTATATCAAATGGTGGCAGCAATGCTCGTGGTCGTCACACAGGATGGCGTGGTGACCACACAGGAGAGAGGTCATGGACACGCTAGTAGGCAGCAGCACTTCAATGTTTACTGTAAAAGGGGAATCGTACTGTCGACAAATATTGGGATCTTATCCGGAAGACTAGTAGCCACCCATCTCCTCATGTGAATCCTATTACGTACACAGGAGAGCCCTCCACAACTGGTGGGAACTCTTCAGGCCCAAACGATTCTGCGGTGATCTCAAGAGACTTTCCAATAGGAACAGGATTGCAGACTCTCCTTCTTCCTCCTCAACCTCTCTTGCCAACATAAGCAATGCATTAGCCATATCCTCTGGTTCATCACCTTGGGCAATTGATTCTGGGGCCGCCGACCACATGGCAGGTAATATGTCCATTTTCTCCTTTGTTGACACTTCAGTTCATTGCCCTCATGTTTCTCTTGCTGATATCTAATTATCCAAGGTCATCGGGAAAGGAATCGTCTCACCCAGTAAACATCTAGTGTTGCCCTTAGTTCCTTATATTCCAAACTTTCCTCCTAGTCTCTTTTCTGTTAGTCAATTAACCAAGAATTTAAATTGCTCAATAACCTTTTATCCATCTCATTAACTTTTAGGACCTCAGACAAAGGAAATGATTGGTGAGGGGCATACCACCTTGAATCAAGGGGCATTGGAGCAACTCTCAATGTTCAAGTTAGATATTGAGAAAGCATACGACCATGTGGATTGGGCCTTCCTCAATTACATGCAAGCTCGCATGGGGTTCAGGAAGAAATGGACAAGGTGGATTGGAGAGTGCATTGGGTCAGCCCACTTCTCGGTCCTTCTTAACAGATCGCCCACCGGCTTCTTTAAAGCTCTAGGGGTCTTTGGCAAGGCGACCCTCTATCTCCTTTCTTATTTCTTATGGTCATCGAGGCCCTATCCAGAATGATTTCCAAAGGCCAAGGGGAAGGAATTATCCAAGGGATTCGAATCAAAGGACTTGACACCCAGATTTCCCACATCAGTACGCCGACGACACGTTGCTCTTCAGCGAAGCCAACCACAAGAAGCTCTCCAACCTCCGCACCATGATTCGATGCTTTGAAGTTGTTTCTGGATTGAAGGTTAATATGTCGAAATCTAAATTGGACGGGGTAAATCTGAATCAGGACGAAATCAACGACTTCGCTGACTTCTTCAACTGCTCCAAAGGCAGTTTCCCGACGACCTTTGTGGGCCTTCCACTATGCATTGGCAGCCCCCAAAATCGTTATGGGACAAATCATTGTCAGATTCGAGAAATATTTAGCCAGATGGAAGACCAGATACCTGTCTTTTGGGGGCCGCATCACTCTCATAAAATCAGCTCTATCCAACCTTCCCCTTTATTTTATGTCGCTATTCAAATGCCCTGCCCCAGTCTTGGCGTCCCTCGAGAAATTAAGACATGATTTTCTATGGAATGGGAATCAAGAAAAAAAGAAATTTCATTTGGTGAAATGGAAGGATGTGTGTAAGCAGTATCAAGATGGGGGCGTTGGTTTAAAAAGCCTCAAACTCATGAACCAAGCCCTATTAGGCAAATGGACATGGCGATTGGGGAGTGAGGATGGGAGTTTATGGAACAGATTTATCATAGGCAAATACGGTCGATCCCCAGGTGGCTGGTGGACTAGGCAGTAATCTTCCTATAAGGCATCAGCCCTCTGGAGAGACGTCATCTTTGTGCAAAAGAAGGTGCTCAAAGGAGTGGGGTTTACCATCGGTAATGGAGCTAAAGTTGAATTCTGGAATGATATTTGGGTTGGTGATTCTGCCCTTAAGGTGGACTTTCCTAATATCTATCGGATATCGCCTAACCGAGAGATAGTTGTGGGCGACTGCTTCTCCTACATCAGTGGGAAGCTGCTATGAGACCTGAGATGTAGAAGGAACCTCCGAGACTAGGATGTTGCTGAATATGTGGTGCTCCTGGACCGTCTCTCGAACTCCTTTCCGGATCCCACGTGTGAAGACAGGTTAGTCTAGAAGGCCGATAAATCTAGTGAGTTCACGGTTCGATCTCTCTACAATCTTTTGGACGGCACTTCCTCCCCCGATGAAGGCATCATGACTGATCATATCTGGCAATACTCAGCCCCTTCTAAAATTTCTTTCTTCAGTTGGTTGGTTGGAAAGAAAAAGGTTCTCACGATCGATAACCTTAAGAAAAGAGATCTCATCCTTCCGAACATATGCATCTGCTACATGGCCAACGAAGAGTTGGTGGACCACTTATTTATTCACTACCCGTTCATCGAACAAATCTGGTCTCAAATCATTAGCCGTTTTGGCATTTCATGGTCCTTCCCTGTCTCCACAGATTGGCTTTTGATGGCTTGGCATGGGGTCAGGATTGGTCGATAGCGAACTCCAATTCAGAGAATATCTCTCCTGGCTATCTGGTGGGCAATTTGGGAAGAAAGGAACTGTAGGACTTTCAGGAACGAGTCCAAATCGTCGGATTTCGTCATCCGTAGAGTGAAAAACATGATCATTGAATGGGTTGCTGGTTCCGATGCTCTAAAGGGTTGTAATCTTCTTTTCTTAAGTGCTTAGGCGGTCCGCTTCCTCAGTGGCCCCCACCTTTCTGTAGTCTTTTCCTTTTTTACCTTTTCTTAATAAAATTTGTCACTTTTCAAAAAAAAAAAAGATACCACTAATCTATATTGGCACGCTCGGTTTGGATAGCTCTCTCTAAAATTGCTCAAGAAACTCTTTCCACCATTGTCTAATGTGCACTTAATAAATTGTAAAAACTTGTCAGTTGGCCAAACATAGTCGATCTACTTATTTGACTAGATTTATTAACCATAGTCATGCACCTTTTTCATTGGTACATTCTAATGTGTGGGAGCACGTTCAGATACCTAGTTTGAATAAATTTAGATACTTTGTTACGTCCACTGATGATTTTTCTCATATGCCATGGGTATTGTGATACATGACAGGTCCGAAGTATTTGATATGTTTAAGCCTTTTCACGCTGAGGTTAAGACTCAATTTCATACATATGTTCAATGTCCTTGGTCTAACAAGGCTTTAAAATATTTGTCAAATGCATTTCATGAATACCTCACCTCAACAAATATGACTCATCGAACTTCATGTGCCTACACCCCAACAAGATGGGATTGCGAAAAGAAAAAAACCGTCATATTCTTGAAGTGGCGCAGTCTATTTTAACTCACATAAAAGTTCTCAAACAATTTTGGAGCTATGTTGCCCTTATAGCTTGCATTTGAATAACCAGTAGCCATCAACTGTCCTTCATGGTCAAACACTTTTTTTTGCCTGTTTGGAACGTGGGATTGGGTGGTATGAAATTGCATTTGGTCCTATGCAAATTCCGTCCAATATTTGGAAATGACGAGAAGGATTGGATTAATTCAGGTATCATATCATCCAATCCCAATAGTAGATACAACGAGATTTCTAATAGATTTTGAAAGCCACTACATTTGTGGGCCCCATGTTGATGCATGTGTTTTATCCACACCGTCCATCCATATGCACCCTTTACACATGACATGTGTTTTATCCACCCCGTCCATCCATTGCGCCCTTTACACATGACATTCAAGTTGCATATGCATACAGCCTATAGGTGACCGCCATCAATTGTGAAATCTGGTCCGTTGATTACATTTCCGTGGTCCACCAAATACACGTTTCACTTAATACAATGTTTTTTTTTTCCAAAGGAAGAATTTGATCCCAAACGTGGGATTGCACAATCAAAATACCATGGTATTTCCAAACATGCAATCATTGCGCAATAATGGTGTTAATTCCATCTAATGCAATTCCATACCATTTAATCCCGCGTTCCAAACAGGCCCTAATGCTTTACCACTCCAATTGCCAGCTCGTGTATTTGATTGCACAGCACTCGTCCAGAAAAACAATCTGCGGTCAGACAAGCTGGATACGGGTGCTATCAAATGTGCTTTTCTTGGCTACCACCACAAACAAAAAGGTGACAAATGTTTTCACCAGATCGTTAGTCCTCTACATACTAGTGCTTATGTAACCTTCTTTGAAGAAACTTCATATTGCTAACATGAACTCATTGCAAGTAAACTCTATGGGGCTGATCCCCATCACTTGCTCTGGTAGGTACCACATCAATGCAAGTTTGAGAGAATGAAAATGTCATATTCACGAAGTAATGCCTTTGTACAATATATAACGTCCTATACCCCTACACCTAGTTAGCAATTAGCATACAGCTTGCACTACAATTGACATACATGATACACCTAGCAGTCAACTATAATTACAACACTCCCAATTTTGAGATTGTGTACGTATACTGGATTATACATCTCTACAACTATGCCTAAGATAAGTTACAGAACACTTAAGCTTCATTTTGCTGGTGGTAGTGAGAACATGCCATCCAAGCAGCCACAGACCCACTTTCAACAACATTCTTCCTGCATGAACTAAATCCTACTGAGTGATTACACAAGAAACAATAAGGCCATGTTTGGTAGTTAACAGTTATGATCTACTAGAGCTCTAGATCTCTAATACATAATTACTGTCAACATGCATTTATTATGTATTAGAGATCAAGATCCCTTATCTATAATACATAATTACGGTAAAGTAAAATATGACAAACTAGATTTTAGACAACTACCAGACAGGGCCTAATTGTTATTTGGTTACTGCAACTGCAGTAGCCCAACTCAGGAGCCACAAGTTGTCATACAGAGAAACAGCTATGGGAGACAATGAGATAAGCAAATGCAAGAAACCACCCCATAAAATTTGCAAGGAGCAAGATACATGGACACCAAAGAAATGAAGTTGGAGTTACATGAAAGATGCACACTGAAAGAACAGAAAACAATGAGGGTCACAAAAATGCATGAAAAATATGAGAGTAGGCATGCGAATTTGGAATTAAATGAAAGATGAACATTGAAAGAAAAGAAAACAACAAGGGTCACAAAAATGCGTTAAAAATATGAAGCTGCGGTAAGCAAAACACTGGTTCTGTAATAGAAAGAAAAGTTACATGGGGTGGGGTAAACGAATTGATTGCGTATATTTCAAATGTGCAATGGCAGTTGGACTTCATGTTATGAGAGTTGTCATGCATTAGGTACAATTGCAAAATAGACTCAAAGGTTTAGAATAACAAAAAAAAGTTGCTTCTTTATTTTTTGGGACTCAAGTGTGCAGCATTCATGACTCAATATCACAGTGAAGGAAATACTGGCAGCATTCATCAACTAAAACAAGCTTTGGATTATGTCCATGGAACTAAAGAGGGAAAATCAGGAGGTACGAGTGTCTAGTTATAAGTCGAAAATCATAATCCCGTCATTGAAAAATATATCACCTGCAAGGACCGTCATCAATGAATAAAAGGAAACAGGAAAGCAAACAGAACTTCATAATGTCCAAACAAGTTTACCAGGAAGAACGTATGTGGCCCAAGCAGGAACCCGCTCCAAAGGCCCACCAGGAGTGTTAAAATAAACCCTGTATCTACTTCCATGAGAGATAGCTGGAATGTACTTTTCTAACCACGCCTTTCTTCCTTTGCGCATCTCTATCCAGTAGGCTATAGGAGGCTTCTTTGCTCGAAACTTTGCACGCCATACAGGATCATCCACAACATTAAAAATATCATATTCTTTTCCATTATCAATGACATCAAAAGGAGGCAAGTTGCTGACAGGATCATCTTTATGGCTTTCTTTCCATGCTTTATATCGTGTTTCAGGATCTGCAATTTCACCCAATTCTTCTTCTGTCTGGGGACCATTGGGGCCAAACATTTCTTCATATAACTTAGATGGTACTTCAAAACGTGACTTAAGGAAGCGATCCTCTCCAGGTTCCCAGTACTCATTCATTCTTTTAAGAATTTCATCAACACTAACTCCATTGTCACCTTTGTCATAGTCGTCCATGTAATTGTACTCCTGAAAATAATATTCATCTGCTTGTTCTCCATCCCTAAGCTTATCCTCAAGAATAATTAGCCAATAACCAAAATCATCACGGCCAAAGTGTCCCTCTCTTGCACTGTTTTCCGTTGGCGACCACCCATTAAAATCACCAACAAGAGAGCAATAGCGAGCACCTGCATTGCACATGATTAGGCTCATGAAAGAAACCAGATACGAGAATGATAATAAGCAACTAAGCAAGATGAAAATAATCAATTCTAAGTCAGTATGCAAAAGATAGCTGCTTTACTAGCTTTGTAGATATGGCAAATGCAGCTAATAAATCACTGTTGTGTCACTGTAACAAAACCTGGAGCCCATTCCATGAAATCTACCCGATGTTGCCTGTGGCGGTGCAGACCTAGTAACTCATACCTGAAAAATGCAACCAAAAAATTCACATGAGGAACTGATAACACAGAGGACAATAATGCAGGTAACAAACAATAAAAACTTCTGGTACTCCACTCCGAACCATAAAAACTTCTGCTACTCCACAGCAATCATAGAAAAAAGGCATGATAACAGAGAATGGTCAAGAGTCGAACATACGTAGCAGAGGTTCCCCACACCATGGCTGATTAACGTTGCTGACTGGGCAAAATAGGATGGTGATGAGAAACAGGCCCCACTTGATCCCATCAACTGCTAAAATGTCAGAGCAAATGGGTGTGTGTTCACCATACAATCTAAATGAGACAGAGATGAGAAATGGCCCCCATTTGATCCCACCAGCTGCTAAATGTCAAAGCAAGTTGACAAATGCCATCGCCAACAAGATGGGGCAGTGCCAAGAAATGGGCCCCCACTTTATGCCACAGCCTACTAAAATGTCCAAGTAAGTGAGACACTGGTGAATATCATAATAATCTAAGGTAGAAAGGTGATCAAAAGTGATGCCATCACCCAAAATCTTAACAGAATCAGGGCCCGCTTCCATCACCATCGAACACCGAAAACATCGCACAGAGATTCAGCCATCAACAAATTTCAGCCACGAGTGTTTCACACTGAATCATTTTCCTATGATTGACAACTGTGTTATTTCATAGTTGGTGCAAAATCATTAATCTAGGGTACCAAGAAGGTTTAAAAACTCAGTTTTGGAGTGTGACTCATCCTGGTATTGGATCAAGACATTGCGAGGACTCAGTCCGATACCATAACACGTTGCATGGATGATACCAAAACAAATTAAATAAATATTAAAAAGAGAAATTTTTCAAATTATAAAACAAAAAAAAAAAAAAAAGTGAGAAAAAACTGAAAATTTTAGGTAAAAAACCTAGATACACAACTCAAACTCACATTAAGTTGGTCACACAAATTTAGACATGCATTTAGAAAAAGTTAGATGCATTTATCAAACATAAATTAAGTTATTAACAGATTTAAACCTAAATCTACAATAATTAGCCAACACATGGAATAGGAAACAATACAAATTGTAGATTAGACAACCTAGGCAGGCTAGTATGATCATACATAAGTCCAAAATGTATAGCAACTTGAATGAAATTATGTAGTATCTATGTAACTATGTGGTGGTCATGTCAAATAATACCGAAGGGAGCTGTGTGCTGGCTGAAACTGGTCTCAACTCGGTCCGTATTGGTCCGACTCGTCATGATTCAGAATGAGGACCTAGTCATAACCGAGTCACCTGATCTAAACGTATAGGTTGTCCAGATTGAACCAATTCCCACCGAAACTGATACAAGTCAGGCAATACCAACTCATGTATCAGACAAATGTTTAAAACAATGGTTGAAAGAAGGAATCGACGCAAGCCAAACACGTTGAACTTATCACTAGAATTGCGGGTTCATTAAGAAAGGTTGAAATTTAAGCACAAACCCCGCCCAGCCCATGACAAGAGTAAGTGGGCCTGGAACCTTAATGGGAACGTGTGCATAGACCCAAGCTCAAACTAAGCCCATTTATTTTTTGGGCCCATCAGAACTGGGTAAGGGCTCGGGCTTGAATTCAGATTCATGCCGAACCTCCATTCAAAAAAAAAAAAAAAAAACTTGAGCAAATCAGGGTTATTGATCCTAAAATCAGCCCATGTCTGACCTATGGGCCTAAGAGTGAGTGGGCCATCCCAGACTATTACAAACCTTTGACATAATCAATGTGGTTCTTAAAAGAATCACAAAAACCCTTCACATAATGAAAATCATCCACGGCTGTTACATTTTGAATAATAGTTAGTAAAAGAGCATACAGCCCGCAATGAAAATTCAGCAAACGGATATATATATATATATATATATATATATATATATATATATATGAAAAAGGGCTAAAATCAAGCAAATGAGTACGGGTTTAAGGCGGTTTAGATTTAAGGAAAAAAAATGAATATATAAATGCATGTGTGTGTGTGTATACTACATATAAATAAGGTTTAAAATCGAAAGCTTTAATTAAAATAAATAGAATTTCCATATGTGGACAATAATTCATGTAGATAGTCAAATGGTGTTCTTTGCCTCTCTTGAATGCTTCCTTTTCAAGTAATCCTTATATAAACCAATCCATCTCTATTATTAAAAATAATAATAAATAAATAAAATCACTTTCTACTGAGTTTTATCAATGGATGGTGAGGGCCAATTTTTATTTTTTAAATAGCCCCAAAAGTTTTTTTATTAATAAAACTATTTTATTGAAGTAAAAAAAAAATGTTTAATTTGGATTGCCCAAAAGAACGACTTTTTTCTTCTTCTTTTTTCCTACCTTAAAAAATAAAGGGAGTTTCAAACATTTGATCAATTATAAGGGCATGTTTGGATGCCTGTAAGTTCTTTTAAGTAGTAAGGGTGAGAGTTACTTACAGGTAACTTGTTTGGAAGTAAGTTGTAAGTCACTTACAGCCTATAGGTAAGTTAGTTTTTCTGTTAGGATAACTTGTTACTTACAGGTAAGAAGTTATATATTCACATCGAGCAAAGCTTAGATTAGGGAATTGTTTCAAAATGTTATGATCATATAAAAAAGCATGGGATCAAATATGTCATTTTGTTAAGCCCATCAAAATGAATACTTGAGCTAATTCTTAGGCCAATCTAATCATCAAGTGGGCCATAAAAGTAGGTTCACAAATTCAAAATATCTATAATATGGAGCAATAACTCAATTTAAGCATTGGAAAGAAACTTAAAAACATTAATCGCAAATCTAATAATCAAAGTACATTACCAATGTCTTCTTTAACTAGGAAAAGTACATTTAAAATTTTTCACTTGGGAATCATCCTCTCTAACCATTCATTACTTTGGATAGGTTACATGATCAAGGAACGTAGAAGCAAAATGCGGTCTTTCCACAAGGAATGTGTAGGCCCTATACATCATGTCAGAATCAATTGTTGTCATATTCTCCAACTCATCCTACAATCTCTCTGCTATTTTAGTTTTGAATGAAACATATTTATCCATTGTTTCCTGAATGCCTTCAAACTTTTCAATAACAGTTGATGTGAGAGAGGCATTCTTCTTCTTCTTTGGTGCCCTTTGAGCGGAGGTTCTCACATTCCATTGACCACTTCCTCCGTCATATTGATATTGAAGTTGTGTTCCGTCAGAATATACATCATTGGGTGATGCAAATGGTGTATATGATCCAGAGGGATATGAGGACAATGGGATGTCATCCATGTAATGAGATGAATGGAGGACTTCTTCCTCAAGATCGGTTGTAGTTCGTGCTGCATTCCCTATAGCAGAATCGTCCCCAAATATTATATCGAATTAAGCTAGCAGTGGGAATGGCTTGTTTCTGACATGATCAGCTTCAAGTTTTTCCTATAAAACAAAAAGAATTTACTTAATTTTTACTGTATAGGAGTGGCTTCGAGTTTTGAATGAACTTCACCTTAATGAATTCATCACAAACGTCTGGCTCAGCAATAACACATTTCCTTTCTTCATCACAACCGAAGCCACTTTTGCTAAGTGTAAGCTTTGTCAAGTTATGTTTCTTTTTAAGGTTTGTAACTGATTCCTGCATTTTTTGTCATCCACTTGCATAGAAAATGTCTATCCACCGCTATTTTTGCTACTTTATTCATAATAGCTTCTCTAAAAGCGTTGTCAGATTTTTTTTCTCGACGATACTTCCTCAACTAAAGTGTTTGTCATACATTTATCCATGTATGAAGTGAAGTTAATTTGTGCCTTTCAGCCGCTGCTGCCTGCCTTCGCATTTTGTGACATACCTTTAAACATTGTACATTTAAACATTATAAATTTGTAAAGCCACATAAAATAGATTAAAAGTAAGTGCAAATAGATGTAGAAATATTATTGAAATTGCAATAATAAAATAGCGCATTCATATGTTAAGCAATATTTTTTTATCAGCATTTACATTCTCAAAAATCATTTTAAAAAAATAACTAATTGATGTTCTGTTCTGACTTATATGATTCCCACGTAGCTAATGCAAGTCCAAGTCGAAATTCTCTCCATCTTTGTTTTTCCCTCCTAGCAGTCGTAGATTCATTTCGAAAGTCGCATTCATTCTCATCCTCATTACTCTCAATTTCCCTCTCATTACCTTCATCTTCATGCACCTCACTTTCATCTTCGTCACCACCGTTATCATTGTTATTCTCGAAATCAGGCTCTTGATGACATTTGTCATTGATAATACAATTATGGAGGACACAACATGTTGCGACTATATTGACTTGTGTATTTAAAGAATAACCTGGAGCAATCTTCAATATGGTAAATCGTGCCTTCAATACTCCAAAAGCACGTTCTACAGCATTTCGTAATGAGGAATGACGAATATTAAATAACTGTTCCTTTGTCCTATGTTGACAACATTGCCCAAATTCTTGTAAATGATACCGAACTCCACGGAATGGTGCTAAAAAACCAGGCGCATTCGCAAAACCAACATCTACTAAGTAATATTTTCCTATAAAAAACACAGCTTGAAAGTCATTTAAATTTAATCTACTTATTAATGAATAAATACATATCTATAGGTCTACTTATATTAGTACCTGTCGGGACAATCAATTTATGTTGTCGGTTAAGAGTGTCTGCTAGTATTCGTGAATCTGATGTCGATCACCCCCACCCCGCTAGTACATATTGAAATGTTAAATCAACAGAGCAGCTTGCTAACCAATTTTGGGAAATAAATCCCTTTCGATTATGCCACTTGGCTTGCTCCTTTATACCGTTCATCGTTGGAATATGTGAGCAATCTATGGCTCCAACACAATCCTCAAAGTACGAGAAAAACCTCATACTATTCATTATTTTGGGCGGTACATCATTTTTGGGTGATTTTATAATATCACGTTGTAGAAGTATAATCATATTAAACATTCTGTTAAAGTGATGACTAATTGTTTCCCCGGAATGGTTAAAATGATGTTGCATAACACAGTTCTTAATATTATGGCTAATTATATAAAGAAAAATTACTAACTCTTCTTCTAGTGATACGCCAAATGTGTCTCGCAGGTTAATCTTTTCTTGTATCATGTCGCAAAGGAAAAAGAAAGCATTTTTGTGCATACGAATTTAGTTGAAGCATGTTGGCCCTGGTCCATTAATAATCGCGTTCGCAGCCCGTGCGCTTGTCCAATTTCATTGATGCTATTGCGATTCTTCTAACATATTGTTTTTATCAAGCCAAATAGTCATTAATGGACAAGACGTGGTCATTGTATACATCCTATGAAAATCCATCTTGGAATCTGAATCCATTTCGCAAATAGATCTAAAAATTAAGGAATTATTAAGTAAAGAAATATAAAAACCAAATAAAAAAACATAATTTCATCAAGCAATAAAGGTATGAGAGAGATGAATAGTTATTACGTCTTTATTATCTAATATGCCAAGTACATGGAAACCTTCCCGTGCATGTAGGTGCAACTAGATTTGTTGGACAATTTAGATCATTGGATCTCAAGGCAGCCTATGTAGACTGCATTGGACGTAATTGACGGTCCACATTGTTGAGATCTTCTAATAAAAAATCTCCCAAGGTGGGAGAACACTAACCATTCAAGGTGAGGCCCATCATATGGACACAATATTTTTTTTATTTTTTTTTTAAATGCATGCAATTTCCACTCACTATCAGAATTATCCTTACTGTCCATTTTTAGAATTCAAATGCATGAAAATAATTAAATAAAAAAGTAAAAAATAAATGCATTAAAAGAATTCAAGGGAGCATATTAAGATGAGATCTGTGCGACCCACCTTAATATATTAAAAAATAAATGCATTAAAAGAATCCAAGAATCCATGTGCAGCCAACCTTAATATATTAAAAAATAAACGCATTAAAAGAATGCAAGAATCTATGTGGGGCCCACCTTAATATATTTTTTATATATCCAAGCCGACCATTTGTTTTCCACCTCATTTTAGGATGAGATCCCAGAACTTAAGCAAAGCCAAATCTTAGGTGGACCACACCATTAGAAACAGGCAAACAGCTCATGGCTCCGTTAAACTAATCACAATTGTTTCCTGTGGTGGGGTCCACATGAGATTTGGATCTGCTTAATTTTTTAGACCAAGTCCTAAAATGAGCTGGAGAAACAAATGGACGGAGTGGATATATAACACATTGTCAAGGTGGGCCCCACAGCAGGGGTAACACCCACTAAAGTGGTCCCCGAGTAACAAAATCAGATTGCGTACTAAGTTACTTAGTACGCTTTTATCATACTGAGTAAACTTAGTTAGGCCCACCATGATTGTATGTAGTTTATCCAATCCGTCCATCCATTTTTTCATCTAATTGTAGACGTTGAGCCAGAAATTTAAGCATATCCAAAGCTCAAGTGGACCATACCACAGGAAACATTGGAAATAATGATTTCGACCATTGAAACATTTCTAGTGTCCACAGTGATCTTTATTTGTCATCCAACATGTTCATAAGATCGCAAACACCTAGATGAAGGGAAAACAAAAATATCAGCTTGATTCAAAACTTCTGTGGCCCCCTAGAAATTTTCAACAGTAGACACTCAATTCACACTATTTCCTGTGGTGTGGTCCACTTAATCTTTGGATATAGCTAATTTTTTGGATCAGGACCTGAAATTAACTGTTAATATGGATGGACGAGGTGGATCAAATACATAAATCGCGGTGGATCCCACAGAGTTTACTCAATATGCTTAGCATACCGAGTTACTTAGTACGCAATCCGCTTCCCTTAGTAACACCTAACTGACTCCCATTTTCAAAGCAAAAAAAAGGGGGGGGGGGGGGGGGGGAGCTTGCGATCATCACTTGGGAAATAAAACCCTACTGTTTTGGCGAAGGAGGAGAGGAGGGTGGTAGTTGTGGAGAGAAAGAAAGAGAGAGAGAGAGAGAGAGAGAGAGAGAGAGAGATTGTATAGAGGGAGAGAGATCGGTATAGAGAGACTAACGCAGGGATGAACGTGATGAGGTCGAGCACCGTCTTCCTCAAGAGAATAACTATTCCGAATCCACAGAATTTCTCTAGACTCCTCATAGAGGCTTCTCGAATCCACGAGAAAGAAAGCAAGCAAAATAGAAAATAAATTCTATAAAATTTGAAATTGATTAATGAATGAAATAAACGAGTTCACAACCAAGCAATGGGAGAGAAATCAGAAGCAAACTACAACTAAAACTCCTAGAATTCGCAACTTACTATAAATAGTAAACTTACTATTTATAGACGGTCGTGATGTCTACTAGTGCGCAAGGTTTTCGGCCAAAAATAATGTCCTATTTGGCTTCACCAAACCGTTCTCCTAATTATTCTACGCTCTTTTCACGTTGGGCGCAACTCCTAAAGCCCGACGGATGAAGAGTTATAATCAAACTAAAACTTACTATTTATAGTAAAAACGGAATTAAAATAGAGAAACGATCGTCGATCCAGGGGTATTTCGCAAATCCGGCTTGCGTAACCTGGCGTAGCTGGGTTGGTTGGCTAAAGTAGCTCGTTCTACCCCAAAATCATATATTTTACGCCTGATAACTCATTCTGGATTGTGAGATACGCCTGATCTAAGGTCCGACAGTCCGGATCACTTCTGTCATCGACCGGGCCTTTTCTGATCCATCTTAGCCATGAAACTGTCCGCGACCCGCTCTACATCAGAGACGAAATCCTCAATCCCCTCTTTATAGAAGCTGATCAATGGTGGTTGTTGGTGTGGTAAATGGCGGTTGTTGGTGCGGTAAATGAAGCTCTGTTGTGGTAATGGTGTTGTAGGATGTGGATTGGTTGCACTGCTGCAAGGCCTACAAGAGTTTCTTCGATGGCTAGTGCTTCTTCTTTGTTAGTTGGAGCTTCATGATTGTTAATGGTGGTTGGTGAGCTGGTGCGTTTCTCCCTCTTCCCCTCTGTTTAAGCATCCGACCGTTGAGCTTCATGGCCTCATCTTGAATGGTTAGTGTCATCCCAACTTCGAGATTTTTTAAATCAGAATATCTCAACAATGTGGCCTAACAATGTGGACCGTCAATTACATCCAATGCAGTCTACATAGGTTGCCTTTAGATCCAATGATCTAAATTGTCCAACAAATCTAATTGCACCTACATGCATGCAAAGGTTTCCATGTACTAAGCATATTAGATAATAAAGACTTAATAATTATTCATATCTCTCATACCTTTATTGCTTGATTAAATTATACTTTTTTATTTGGTTTTTATATTTCTTGACTTAATAATTCCTTAATTTTTAGATCTATTTGTGAAATGGATTCGGATTTCGAGATGGATTATTATAAGATGTCTACAATGACTACGGCTTGTGCATTAATGACTATTTGGCTTGATAAAAACAATATGTTAGAAGAATCGCAATAGCATCAATGAAACTGGACAAGTGCAAAGGCTGCGAATGCGATTATTAATGGACCAGGGCCAACATGCTTCAACTACATTCGTATGCACAAAGATTCTTTCTTTCGCCTTCGCGACATGATACAAGAAAAGAGTAACATGCGATGCACATTTGGCGTATCACAATAAGAAGAGTTGGTAATTTTTCTTCATATAATTAGCCATAATATTAAGAACCACGTTATGCAGCATCATTTTAACCATTCCGGGGAAACAATTAGTCATCACTTTAACAAAATGTTTAATACAATTATACTTCTACAACGCGATATTATAAAACTACACAAAAATGGGGTACTGCTTGAAATAATGAATAGTATGAGGCTTTTCCCGTACTTTGAGGATTGTGTTGGAGCCATATACTGCTCATATATTATAACGATGATCAGTATAAAGGAACAAGCCAAGTGGCGTAATCGAAGGGGCTTTATTTCCCAAAATGTGTTAGCAAACTGCTCTTTTGATTTAACATTTCAATATGTACTAGCGGGGTGGGAGGGATCGGCATCAGATTCACGAATACTAGCAGACGCTCTTAACCGACAACACAAATTGATTGTCTCAACAAGTACTAATCTAAATAAACATATAGATATGTATTTATTCATTAATAAGTATATTAAATTTAAATGACTTTCAAGCTATGTTTTTTATAGGAAAATATTACTTAGGCCCCGTTTGTTAAATCTGAAGTCTAAAGCCTGGATCTGAAATCTGAAGCCTGAATCTAAAATCTGAAGCCTTAATCTGAAATCTGAAGTCAAAAAACTTGTTTAGTAACTATGGCTGAAGTCTGAAAATTAAGTACTGAATTTGAAACAATTTGTTTGTTAACAATCATCTGAAATGTCTGAAATATGTTAATTTGACACATTTGCCCCTATCTATCTCCTGTTTGGAAATGCTTTACATTATAAAGAAATTATTTTTTATTAAATGAAAATAAAATTATTCTATTTAATTCAAATAAACTATAAAGTACTTAATAGAAAAATTAAAATATCACATGGTATAAAAGTGTCATTGACCTAGACCCCTGAATTCCAGATCACATAGTTTCCATAATCCGTCTCACGTGAGATTTTATACCAGGCCTAATGATCATAAATTAACCATACACGTCGAATTTCAACCCTTAGATCGTAGTAAATTAGCTACTTGACCTCTACATCCATTCGTACACTTATCAGATCAAGATTATGACCCGTCCATCTTGTTCACACCATATGAATATGCTTAACTCACCATTAGAATTACAATCTGAGAAACTTAGACATGTGAAAAAGTCACTCGAATCTAACGATATACCATGTCCTACCCCTAATCACTTCAAAAACCTACTTTATGTCCATCCATTTACAAAACCGACAGTACAATCACCTGGATACATGACTAGAATACCATCAATCAAGTCTTCCTAGTTTTAGCATGTCATATGACCGTCCATCGTGGTTGGATCCACCAAACGGGCCACATGAATATCATGATAAACCGATCATCATTAAGAGCTTAGGGTATAGGCCCAAACTACCTGAAATTTTGTCAAATAAATATGCACAAATATTATTTTGAATTACCGAGTGAGCTAGTCCATTTAAAAAGGCACGTGGGTCATCTATAGTCGATTAAGGCCCAAACTGGACCGATGGAAAGAGTACGAAAAATGAGGAATGTTCAACAAATTTCAAGACATTCGGACGGCTCACATTAACATAATGGACATCGGAAGCTACTTGAGAAGTGGATGGCAAAGTTGTAAATACTCATTATTATTATATACCACCATTGACACTCTATTGAACTTCGTGGCCCACCTGATCAATATACTTGCTTCATTTCCGAACCTATGTCCTAATATGTTGTGCCAATCTCACTGAACAGAGTGGATTATACCACTTCAAACAATCCAATGAACTCCACGAAAATATTCAAGTTTACGTGACTTCTCTGTTTTCACACGTGTAAAATTGAATTTTCAACGTTACGGGTCATGCATAGGCGGATCGTGCGGCCCACCTGAAGATCGGATCTACTTCGAATTTTGGACCATTGGTTAGCACGGGGTGCTGAAGATGGTGAATGGAGTGGATCTTCCGGAAGATTATCACAAGTGACCACCTATTTTTAACAACAATATAGAAAAGAAACTCATCCACGTGCGGTAATAAAGGACGTGAATTCGGAAGTGACATCCATCGTTGAAACCTTTCTAAGGGCCACTGTGATGTTTTTTTAGCATCCAACCTATTCATTAGGTCATATATACATGGATGAAGTGAAAACACAAATATCAGCTTGATCTGAAACTTCTCCAGCTCTCAAGAAGTTTTTAACGGTGGACGTTCAATCCCCACCTTATGGTCCAATTAAACATTGGACCTGCTTCTTTTATTGGATCACACCTTAAATTATCTGAAAAAGTTGATGGACGGTGTAGATCAAACACATAAATCATGGTGGGGCATAAAGAAGTTTCACAAAGGTTGATTTTGTGTTGCGCAAACAATTTAAAAGAAAAAATTTCCGTAATAACTTGGAAAGGGTACTTTTGGAAGTAAAACATTTTTGTTTAATGAAAAATCACGGAGCGCATTCCGCGTTCACCATTAAGCCAGACTCCTATCACGGAAAGAATTCAATGAAAAACCACTTAGCGCATTCCGTCTTCCACGTTAATAATGCATTAACAAACACCACTAAACACGAAAAATTTTCCCCATTCCGTGTTAAGTGCACAAATTCAGCGTTAACAAACACAGCCTTAGTAGATGCTGGTTTTGCGAACACACCTGATTTTTTAGCACCATTTTGTGTAATTCGGTATTATCTAAAAGAATTTGGACAAAAGTTGTCAACATAAGATAAAGGAAGAGTTATTTAATATTCGTCATTCTTCATTGCGAAATGCTATAGAACGCGCTTTTGGAGTATTGAAGGCACGATTTTCCATATTTAAGATTGCTCCAGGTTATCCTTTAAATACACAAGTCAATATAGCCGCAACTTGTTGTATCCAACATAATTATATTATCAATGAGAAACGTCATCAAGAGCCTGATTCCGAGTATAACAACGATAATAATGATGACGAATATGAAAGTGAGGTGTGTGAAAACGAAGGTAATAAGAGGAAAATCGAGAGTAGTGAGGAGGAGAATGAACGTGACTTGCGAAATGAATCTACGGCTGCTAAGAGGGAAAAACAAAGATGGAGGGAATTTCGACTTAGACTTGTGTTAGCTATAAGGGAATCATGTAAGTCAGAACAGAACATCAATTAGTTATTTTTTAAAATTGATTTTTGAGAATGTGGATGCTGATAAAAAAAATTATAGCTTAACATATGAATGCACTATTTTATTATTGCAATTTAGATAATATTTCTACATCTATTTGCACTTACTTCTAATCTATTTTATGTGGCTTTACAAATTTACAATGTTTAAATATACAATGTTTTAAGGTATGTCACAAAATGAGAAGGCAGGCAGCAGTGGCTGAAAGGCACAAATTAACGGGACTTCATAGATGGATGAATGTATGACAAACACTTTAGTTGAGGAAGTATCGTTGGAAAACAAAATCTAACAACGCTTTTAGAGAAGCTATTATGAATAAAGTAGCAAAAATAGTGGTGGATAGACATTTTCTGTGCAAGTGGATGACAAAAAATGCAGGAATCGGTTACGAACCTTTTATAATAAAAAATATGACTTGACAAAGTTGCACTTGGCAAAAGTGGCTTCGGTTGTGATAAAGAAAGGAAATGTGTTATTGCTAAGCTAGGCGTTTGAGATGAATTCATTAAGGTGAAGTTCATTCAAAACTTGAAGTCATTTATATATAGTAAAAATTAAGTACATTCCTTTTGTTTTATAGGAAAAACTTAAAGCTGTTCATACCAGAAACAAGTCATTCCCACTGCTAGCTCAATTCGATATAATATTCGGGGACGATTCTGCTACAGGGAATGCAGCACGAACTACAACCGATCTTGAGGAAGATGTCCTCTATTCATCTCATTACATGGATGACATCCCATTGTCCCCATACCCCTCTGGATCATATACACCATTTGCACCACTCAATGATGTATACTCCGACGGAATGCAACTTTAATATCAATATAACAGAGGAAGTGGTCAAAGGAATGTGAGAACCTCCGCTCAAAGGGCACCAAAGAAGAAGAAGAAGAAGAATGCCTCTCTCGCATCAACTATTATTGAAAAGTTTGAAAGCATTCAGGAAACAATGGATAAATATGTTTCATTCAAAACTAAAACGGCAGGGAGATTGTGGGACAAGTTGGAGAATATGACAACAATTGATTCTGACATGATGTATAGGGCCTAAATATTCCTTGCAGAAAGACCGCATTTTGCTTTTATGTTCCTTGATCATGTAACCTATCCAAAGGAATGAATGGTTAGAGAATGATTCCCAAGTGAAAAGTTTTAAATGTACTTTTTATAGTTAAAGAAGACACTGGGAATGTACTTTGATTATTAGATTTGCGATTAATGTTTTAAGTTTCTTTCCAACGCTTAAATTGAGTTTTTGCTCCATATTATAGATATTTTAAATTCGTGGACCCACTTTTATGGCCCACTTGATGATTATTTTGGCCTAAGAATTAACTCAATTATTCATTTTGATGGGCTTAACAAAATGACATATTTGATCCCACGCTTTTTTATATGATCATAACATTTTGAAACAATTCCCTAATCCAAGCTTTGCTCGGAGTGAATATATAACTTTTTTACCTGTAACTTACAGGTTATACAAACAGAAAAATTAACTTACATGTAAGTGACTTACAACTTACATCCAAACAAGTTACCTGTAGGTAACTTTCACCCTTACAACTTAAAAGAACTTACAGGCATCCAAAGAGGCCCTAAGTGACTTACAGGGTAGTGACTTCTCACCCCATCCCCTTGCAGTTTTTATGTAGGTTGACTTACAGGTGAATTTTCTCTGCCAAACACAACCTGTAAGTGACTTACCTGTAAGTCACTTACATTTTAGGGCCTGTTTGGATGCCTGTAAGTTCTTTTAAGTTGTAAGTGACTTACAGGTAAGTCACTTACAGGTGAAAGTTACTTACAAGTAACCTGTTTGGATGTAAGTTGTAAGTCACTTACAGGTAAGTTAGTTTTTCTGTTTAGATAGCCTGTAAGTTACTTACAGGTAGAAAGCTGTATATTCACATCAAGCAAAGCTTAGATTGGGGAATCATTCTAAAATGTTATAATCATATAAAAAAAAACATAGGATCAAATATGTTATTTTGTTAAGCCCATCAAGATGAATATTTGAGATAATTATTAAGCTAAGCCAATCATCAAGTGGGCTATAAAAGTGGGCCCACAAATTCAAAATATCTATAATATGGAGTAATGACTCAATTTAAGCATTGAGAATAAACTTAAAAATATTAATAGAAAATCTAATAATTAAATTACATTACCAATGTCTTCTTTAACTATAGAAATTATATTTAAAATTTTTTACTAGGGAATCATCCTCTCCAACCATTCATTCCTTTGAATAGGACTTACATGATCTAGGAACGTAGAAGCAAAATGCGGTCTTTCCGCAAGGAATGTGTAGGCCATATACATCATGTCAAAATCAATGGTTGTCATATTCTCCAACTCATCCCATAGTCTTCCTGCTGTTTTAGTTTTGAATGAAACATATTCATCCATTGTTTCCTGCATGTGTTCAAACTTTTCAATAACAGTTGATGCAATAGAGGCATTCTTCTTCTTCTTTAATGGCCTTGGAGCAGAGTTTCTCACATCCCTTTGACCACTTCCTTCGCCATATTGATATTGACCTTGTGTTCCATCGGAATATACATCATCGCGTGGTGCAAATGGTGTATATGATCCAGAGGGGTATGAGGACAATGGGATGTCATCCATGTAATAAGATGAATGGAGGACTTCTTCCTCAAGATCGGATGTAGTTCGTGCTGCATTCCCGGTAGCAGAATCGTCCCCACATATAATATTAAACTGAGCTAGCAGTGGGAATGGCTTGTTTCTGATATGAATAGCTTCAGGTTTTGCCTATAAAACAAATGAAATTTAGTTAGTTTTCACTGTATATGAATGACTTCAAGTTTTGAATGAACTTCACCTTGATGAATTCATCCCAAACGTCTGGTTCAAGAAGAACACATTTTCTTTCTTCATCCCAACTGAAGCCACTTTTGCTAAGTGCAAGCTTTGCCAAGTTATATTTCTTTTTAAGCGTTCGTAACCGATTCCTGCACTTTTCTCCATCCACTTGCACAGAAAATGTCTCCATCACAATTTTTGCTACTTTATTCATACTAGCTTCTCGAAAAGCGTTGTCAGATTTTTTTCCTAGCGATACTTCCTCAACTAAGGCGTTTGCCATACATTCATCCATGTATGATGTCCAATTAATTTGTGCCTTTCGGCCACTGCTGCTTGCCTTTGCATTTCGTGACATACCTTAAAACATTGTACATTTAAACATTACAAACATGTAAAGCCACATAAGATATAGAAATATTATATAAATTGCAAATAGATGTAGAAATATTATAAATTGCAATAATCTTTCTATCAACATCCACATTCTAAATATATATATAACTAATTGATGTTTTGTTCTGACTTATATGATTCCCACATAGCTGACGCAAGTCCAAGTCGAAATTCCCTCCATCTTTGTTTTTCCCTCCTAGCAGTCGTAGATTCATTTCGGAAGTCGCATTCATTCTCCTCTTCACTACTCTCATTACCTTCGTCTTCATGCATCTCACTTTCTTCTTCACCATCACCGATATCATTGTTATTTTCAAAATCAATCTCTTGATCACGTTTTTCATTGATAATATGATTATGTAGGATACAACATGCAGCGACTATATTGACTTGTGTATTTAAAGGATAGCCTGAAGCAATCTTCAATATGGGAAATCGTGCCTTCAATACTCCAAAAGCGCGTTCTATAACATTCCGCAATGAGGAATGACGAAGATTAAACAACTCTTCCTTTGTCCTAGGTTGACAACCTTGCCTAAATTCTTTTTGATGATACCGAACGCCACGGAATGGTGCTAAAAAGCCCGGCGCATTCGCAAAACCAGCATCTACTAAGTAATATTTGCCTTTAAAAAAACACACTTTAAAAGTCATGTAAATGTAATCTGCTTATTAATAAATAAATATAAATCTATATGTCTACTTAGATCAGTACCTGCTGGGACAATCAATTTGTGTTGTCGGTTAAGAGTATCTGCCAGTATTCGTGAATCTGATGCCGATCCCTCCCATCCCGCTAGTACATATTGAAATGTTAAATCAAAAGAGCAGCTTGCTAACACATTTTGGGAAATAAATCTCTTTCAATTACGCCACTTGGCTTGCTCTTTTATACTGATCATCATTGGAATATGTGAGCAGTCTATGGCTCCAACACAATCCTTAAAGTACGGGAAAAACCTCCTACTATTCATTATTTCGGGTGGTACACCATTTCTAGGTGGTTTTATAATATCGCGTTGTAAAAGTACAACTGCATTAAGCATTCTGTTAAAGTGACAACTAATTGTTTCCCCGGAATGGTTAAAATGATGTTACATGACACGGTTCTTAATATTATGGCTAATTATATGAAGAAAAATTACTAACTCTTCTTCCAGTGATACTCCAAATGTGCCTCGCAGGTTACTCTTTTCTTGTATCATATCACGAAGGCTAAAGAAAGCGTCTTTGTGCATACGAATGTAGTTAAAGCACGTTGGCCCCGGTCCATTAATAATCACATTCGCAGCCTGTGCGCCTGTCCAATTTCGTTGATGTTCTTGTGATTCTTCTAACATATTGTTTTTATCAAGCCAAATGGTCATTAATGCACAAGCCGTAGTCATTGTAGACATCATATGAAAATCCATCTCAGAATCCGAATCCATTTCGCAAGTAGATCTAAAAATCAAAGAATAAATATATAGTAAGATAAGTTAAAGATTGAAACAAATGATTGGCAAGGTCACAAAGAACCATACAAAGAGACCACAGTTGGGCTCAGGTTGGTTCCATTTGGTGGACCCTGTTAAGTTTTTTTAGTCCCGAAGTTTTTTCTTGTAATTTCAAGAAATGGGGGGTTTTTTTTTTTCTCTCAGTTTTTTCTAACAGACTGGGCATTTCAGATTGGTTCAACTTCAGTCATAGACTCACAGAAGACGCATTTCAGTTTTTTCTTGTAATATATAGTGTTATTGTTCTATAGTATATGTTTTTCTATAAACAAAATTGCTATACACAAGCTGTTTTTATATTATGAATTCTGAAGTTGGACTTGAAGGGAATGCAATTAAATTATCTCCAAGTTGGTCAGGAATGCAACTGCTGCCAAATGACCACGATAGCCCTGACAAGTAGCCTCCGACCCATCCCAAGAGTCAGATTTCTCTATATATCCAAAGCACTTGCTCTTATTGGGGCCCACTTCCCAACCAGTGGGGCATAGTGCTGTACAAGATATGCAAAACGAGACAAAAAAAAAAAAAAATGGGTTTTTAAAAAGTAAGTACAACAGAATAAACTCTGTTAACAATCAAAATTTTATTTAGGGAAAAGATAAAAAGTACATTATCCATGGAGAGTATGGACTTCCCAAAATCCTAGAGGCATGAGTGAAGTCTATGATTGGATTCCAGCATCCGGAAATGCTTGGCTATTCAAATTTAAGGGCAGAATTGGATATTACTGATTTCGTTTTGATCGACTACCCGTGTTGGACAAGATACAGACACCATCTAAACATGGCTAAGCATGAGTGAGCAGGTTTCTGAATGGGGCTGCTGCACTTCCCGAAACAAGGCCGCATTTGAATTTGTAAGTTGGCGCGCTACAAATAGCCCTAAATTCACCCTTAAATCATATATAAAATTGTGAGTTGTAATTTGACCCAGTCAAGATGTACACCATTTTGAGGCTACTTCTTCAATGTGAATGCTAGGCAACAATAACACCATTAGTATTTGTTATTTCCTCTTGACTAAAGAGAATGGTCATGGTTCAATTCACTTGTGCATCCAAAAGCAACCTTTTTTTTTGTGAAATGTTGCTCTTGATATTTATCTTTTCACTTTTTTTTTCCAGCTCTATACTGCAAGAAAATCTGGATTCACATGTTAAAAGATGCCCACTGCTGAAACAAGTACAAGCCTTGCAAATGCAACCTTTCTACCAGAAGGGCGTCAATGGTGGCAAAGATGAGGATTGTTCTACATCATATGCTGGTACAGAGACAAGTAATTCCAAAGAAGTCAAAGATCCCATATCTTCAAAGTCCTCCCAAGCAAAGATTTCAAGCATCAAACCATGTTCAAAATCTTTGGACATCAGTTTAGACATGAAGAGGGGCGCAATATATAAAATGAGTATACTAGAATTTTAAAGGGTATGACCTTGCTGGATGGTCAGTTCAGACATGAAGAGGGGAGCATTTTAAAGGGTATGACCTTGCTGGATGGTCCAGACTGAACAATTACATGACAACTTCCAGACATGCTTCTTGATTTCATGAACACCACATATTAAGTGGAGAATGCAATAGGCAGCCTCACATTAAGAAACTAATGCTAATACCTAATGGAAACAAGAAACTATATGTTTGATTGTGCTGAATTCATACAATTTCTAATCATAGAAAAAGTTAAAAGTTTGCATTTCAAGCAAGGTTCCCAAATAGCATATATAAATATGATAAAGGTCAATTAGCATTTAGCATACAACCTATTCCATCTATAATGGTAAAGATGTGTACACGGATATATGCAATACTCCCAAAAAATCATATTTGACAGAGGTATGTATATGGGAGCTCTATTCCTGGCAAACCATATAGTGGATGGCATGATACAACAAGCATTGGATGCTCTCAATATGATCAACCAACTCCTATTGTCATGTAACCGTCCAGTCTAGACCATCTAGCAAGGTCATACCTTTTAAAATGCTCCCAATAGTCAATACAGAGCTTCTGCATGGACAACTAAACTGATTTCATGAGATGTAAGCAAAAATATTCAATCGGCACATGATTTATCCAATCGGCTATGAAATGGTTTCAAGACCCTGAAGATTTACAGGGCAAAAGAAACTCTTGTGGACAGGAGAACCCATACCAAGAGCCGAAGAAAAAAAGCTAGTAAAGAAATCCAACATGCTCAGAACTAATGTAGTAAATCTAGCAAAGAAGAAAACACACCAACAGAAGCCCAATGCATGAAATCAAGAAACAAGAGAAGTTGTAAACAGAAACCAATGCACATAATGAAAATAATAAAAATTCAAGGAAGCCGAGAAACCATGAACAGAAACCATAAATCACGAAAATAGGAACTCTGCGAATGAAAGAACTAATACTCAAAGCATTACTCAAAGACATGATTCCTTCCCGCATAATACTCAGCCGTGCACCATTTGGCAAGAGTTCTTTTGAGAACTTTTTGAGAACTCATAATACGTGATTTGAGTCCAAAATCCGAATGGTTCACGTTATGCAGAACCCCATGAAACCCCCATTAGCCAACTTATACTTCGATCTAAAATATTGATGGGCCATGAAAAAAGAAAACATTTTCCTACCTTGATTTGCATCTCTCTTTTCTACGGCCAACCAGAGTTTTAAATCAGGGCGCAAATTGGTCCCTAAACGTTTTCATGGGATGCTGCATCATATGGTCCGTTCGGATTAGAGGCCCATAATAGGTGTGAAAAAATGTGCACGTGCGCAGGTGTGCCAGCGTGCCTTTTGGCCTGTTTGGATGAACGTCAAACCACTCCCGTTTTCAAAGGAGAAAAAAAGGGTGGATGAAACCCTACCGTTTTGAGAGGAGAAGAGACGGAAGGCACTACGCAGCGAGAGATTGCAGAGAGGGAGGGGGAGAGAGATTGCAGAGAGGGAGAGAGAGAGCTTGGGATGGAGAGACGAAACCTGCAATCCCCTTTTTATAGAAGCTTATCAATGGTGGTTGTTGGTGTGGTAAATGGCAGTTGTTGGTGCGGTAATAATGAAGCTTTGCTGCGGTAATAGTGTTGTAGGATGTGGATTGGCTGAACTGCTGCAAGGCTTGCTGGAGTTCCTTCAATGGCTGCTGCTTCCTCTTCATTGGCTGGAGCTTCATGGCTATAATGGTGGTTGGTGGGTTGGTGCGTTTCTCCCTCTTCCCCTCTTTTTAAAAATATGACCGTTGAGCCTGTAAGTGACTTACAGGGAAGTGACTTCCGACCCCCCTCGCCCTGCAGTTTTTTGGTAGATTTGCCTGTAAGTGACTTACAGGTTGTAAGTTACTTACAGGCGATTTTTCTCCCCCAAACACCACCTGTACCCAACTTACAGGCATCCAAACAGGCCCTTAGCCAACTTACAGGCATCCAAATTTGTAAGAGTATTTTTCAAAAATACAGTGTTTTACTAAGTAGGTGAATTATCATAACTCATATTGGAGTGAAAATCAACCCCACTCGTATTCAAGAAGAAAAAGGTCGAGAGGGAGAGAGAGAGAGAGAGAGAGAGAGAGAGAGAGAGAGAGAGAGAGAGAGAGAGAGAGAGAGTATTCTCTTACCCAGAAGCTACCTCCATCAAATTCGCAAACCGAGTAAACATGTCTACCTTCAGATCCTTCAACAATTTATACCTAAACACAGCAACAGAGTATAGATTAGGTTACGAATCGACGACACGAGTGGTGCTCTGGAATCATCGGCATGGGGGGGGGGGAGCTTTCCGAATACCGTTCACGGAGGAACTGAGCAAACGCCTTGTTGGAAATGCCGAGCTTGGTGAGGAATCCGACGGGATCGACGGCAGTTCTCTCGGCTCCCGTCTGGGGTTTCTTTGCAGGCCGCCTAGATTTCTTAGGTTGCGGTGGTTGGTTCGTCGCAGAACAGCGCCATCTGGGGATTGGTGGGGTTATGGTCTGCTGCTGCCGATTGGGAGACTGACGAGATAGTGAGGGTTTGTTTGGAACGAGAAAGAGAGGAGTTATAGGGATGCATGAGACCATCGCGCGCTGCTGCTGCCGTCGCCCGTCGAGGAGGGAGAAAGAGATAGACAACGGTTTTCTTGGGTTTTTGATAAGGCGCGGTTTCTTGGGTTTTTGATAAGGCGGCCCTTTCTCGAGTTCGAATCACAGGAGTATCGGGCATCGAGCCGAGTCGAGGTGGCCAAGCTCGGCTCGGCTTGTCCATGCTTACTCGAGTTCGAGCTCGGCCTTGGGCTCAACATTGAAGTTTGGCTTGTTTGTCAAAGCTGTCGAGTCGAGTCGAGCTCGAGCTTGCTGGGTGAGACAATAATAAATTCTGTTCTAGATCCTCCTCCATTGATTTAAAAGAAAAGTTAAATAAAAAAATTTAAATATACATTTTACATGATGCTCCACTAAGTGAAATTTATTTTTTTTTTGGTCTAGTAACCGAAACATAGTGTAGTCCATCTTTCGGCAGTCCAGAAAATCTATCTGTGTGGGTCCTATAATAGAAGAACCATGGGCCAAAAGCATCCTCAATTGAATGTTCTGAATTACCCATCATCAAGGCCATACTTTCCAATGAATAGGATTTTGAACAGACTTGGGACCACAAAAAAGTGAGACCCACCTGTATTGTTGTTGCTCAGATAAAAGCGCAATTTCCGTTACCTTGCAGATAATTTGAGGACTTGTAGCTCACAACATATTTAGGAAGGATATGTCTATTCATGTGAGTGCTCCACACAATATATTATTTTAGATTCAAGAGATCGTCAACACCAACATCAAACTCTTCACTGTTGGGGTGAAAGCAAAGAGATCTCACTTCAACTTTCTCCACATTCTCCACAACTTTAATATATTTATTAATCAAGCTGAGTTAAGCTCGAGTTCGAGTTTCAAGTCGAGTTGAGTTGAAATGCCCCCCATTGAACTCGGCTCGAACTTAACTCGAGCTTCAAATAATTAGCTTGACTCTGCCCAAATCGGCCATTCAAGCCAAGTCAATCCGAGCTGACTCAAGCCGAGTCGAGTGAGTTTTTCGAGCTAGCTCGACTTGTGAACAGCCCTAGAGAGGTGCAACGAATATGTATTCGCTTTTCTTCTCTTGACGCTCACGACCCTTCCTCAGTTGCGGACGTACACGGATCGTAAACCGTGGAGCCCACCTTGATGTATGTGTCATTATCCACCCGTCCATCCGTTTTTCCAGCTTATCTTAGGGCACAAGCCCCAAATTGAAAACAATGGGGATAATGGCATTAACAGTTAAAATATCTATATGGTTGGGAGTGATGTTTATTTCTCATCCAACCTGATGGTCACACAAACATAGATGAACGAAAAAAACAAATATCAAATTGATCGGGAGCTTGTTGCCCAAGAAGTTTTGGCATGTTCGATTTTCCAAATGCAGGGTAAATACTAGGGTTGAAAGTCGGGCGGGTTGGTGCTCAACCCTAGCCCAATCCAAGGTTCTTGTACGTTAACCCTAACCCAACCCGACCCAATCTCGGGTAAGGAATTCTCAACCCAAGCCCAAACTAAGTGGGTTTGGTCGGGTTGATCGGGTAGATACATGCTAATATTTTAATGATTACATTAGTTTATTATATTTCAATATAAGTTTTATTTTTTATGTCTATAATTTTTATTAATCATGGATGTACTTAGTTATCGTAAAGAACTTCATTTATTTTAAACAAACAAGCTAAAATACAAGACAACTACATATTTAAAAGTCGTGTTGTGTAGCACACAATCTATTTAGAAGTGAGAAATCCAACATTTCTTGTTAGCTTGAGTCATTTGAAATGATGCGGACCAATGAGACCTGATAGCACTGAAATTTCTTATGTCTTTAACACATACGATCCACACTCAATTATAATCTATAACATCTATATTGATTGGGTTCGGGTTGGGTCGGGCAACCCAAGATCTTAACCCGAGCCCAACCCAAGTTTTATCAAGTTAGTGTTTGTATAGCTCAAAGCCTAAGATCTGACTCTATACATCCTACTCAAGCCCAACCTAATGCTGGGTCAGTCATGGGTCAGTCGGGTTCAACCCACCCAACTTTTAGCCCTAGTAAATACCCTGTAAATACTCCATTATTGCAATTTCACCTATTTGAAAATGTTGGGGTATGCCTGCTTTGAAAAATGGTCCAAAATGACTACATAAATTTGTGGGCCCCACCGTCATGTATATGGCAGATCTGCATCGTCCATCTATTTTGCCATAACATTTTGAGGCATAAGCTGAAAAATAAAAATATCCAACATTTGAGTGGCCCACACCAAAGTAAACAGTGCCGCCAAGAAGTTTTTAACGGTAAGTGTTCGATTATATTTTTATTGTGGTGTGGTCCACTTAAACTTTGAATCTGCCCCATTTTTTGGCTCATGCCCTAAAATCAGTTGCCATGATGGATGGACGGTGTGGATAATCCACATACATCATGGTGGCCCCCCATATATTTGGCAGCCTCCACTTTTGCACTGGAAAAAGTAAGAGTCAAATCGTATTTACCCAGAAAAATAATTATTACCCATTTCCACTACATTTACATTTTCTGAGAAAATCAAACATGCCCTAAGGGTAGGTATTCAATTCTCAGTGTTTACAGTGATGTCCTCTACATGAGCTTTGGAAATGCTTTTTCAATTTTGGATTTGTACTCTAAAAATGGGATGCAAAAATGTATGCCCAGCTTGGACAACGACACATACATCAAGGTGGGTCCCACAGTTTACACGCAGGGTGAGCTCGTAACATCCCGCAGTCGAGACTTTGGATTGCATACTCCCGCTCCTGTACGGGCTTGGCTATGATGAATGTGTTTTATCATCTTGCCTGATCATTTCAGGCCATGAGCAGCTATTCTGCCATATATTTTAGGGCATGATCGGTTGGTGGATCCAAATCTAATGTGAATTACTGTGATATACACTACAGTTAAAAACTTTATAAGAGTCGGTATAACGTTTATTTGCCATCTAACCTATTAATTAAGTCACATGTACCTTGGAGTAGGGGAAATCATAAATATTAGCTCATCTAAAACTTTCATGGCCATAAAAAAAAATTTAATGATGGACATTCATTCATCACTGTTTCATGTAGTGTGGTTATCTAATATTTGAATCTGCCTCTTTTCCTTTTTCTTTTTTTTAATGTCTTAAAATGAGATGGCAAAATTGACAGAAGTATGAATAAAACACATACATCATGATGCGCCACCGAGCACATTCCGGTAGCGACATTGGTGTTGGCAGGGACAGTATGCAATCGCGCCTGTGCATGGCCACCAGTTGGGGCCAACACGATGAGACGGCCCCATTAATTGAACTACCCGTACCATGTGCTTGAGATAAATAAGTTATTTCTCCGTTATCATGCTTCAGTGATCCTGGCCTACAACGGTTAAAGTTGAATATAAGCCATTGAAAACTTTCTTTGTGGGGTTAAATTCATCTGCTGATGGTGACAATCAAAATCATCCAGTAGTTTCCTTTTGGCATTACGGGATGGAGTCTATTGAAATGGACGGCCTCGAATAGACAGCAAGCCGCTCTGCCCAAGTGGCGACGGAGAGGATACCCACAATGAAACGCTGAAGACGTAGGACGTGGGATGCGGTGGTTGGAAGCTAGGTGAGGCCTACTTTGATGTTTGTGTGAAATCAAACCTGAAGATATTGTTGTGAACAGTTTGGATGGCAAATAAACACCATGGTGGACCCAGGAAGGTTTCAACGGTGGGCATTTCTCTCCCCACTTTGTCCCATCTAATGGCTCACTTTAATTATAGATGTGCTTCATTTTCAGGCATATGTCCTAGAATGATATGGAAAAACAGATGGACAGGTGAATTTCTCACAAATAACATGATCGGCCCCACCTAGAAGTTTGGTGTTGCATGTAATCCGATCTGAAAACGGGTAAGACAGGGTTTGCAAAAGTGCAACCATATTCACAACATAATTTGGGGTTCGATCAATGACCAACTAAGGTAGTCGTTTTGGTCATATAGACAGTTTGATCATTGAAAGGTACTAAGGTTGTGTTCTTATAGGATGCCTCTCAGGGATGTAGGTTGCAAACTGGGTAGCACACTTGGTAAACTCAGTGGAGTTCATTGTGATGTGCCTCTGTTATCAAGTCATCCATTCATTTATGGCATGAGCCCAAAATTGTAGCATATCCAAATCTCAAAAGAACTGCACCCACAAGGAGTTATCACTCATGCCTTAATGGTAGACTCAAAAAAGTTTCAACATGAGGTCATGGGTTCGAGTACCCATTGTAATGAAATCTCATTGTAGTGAGAGTACATGTGTAAAAAAAAAACTACACCACAAGGAAATAATGGGGATAATGATGTCCCGCATTGGAACCTTCCTAGGGCCCACAGTGATGTTTATTATGAAATTGTGCAAGGTGGTGGATGGGCCATGCAGTCTATATGTATGAAAGCTTGGCGGAGCTATAGAACAATAGGTATATTCTGAAGGAGGGGTGATTAGAACCAAATAAAAATTATGCCTTTTAAATACAATTATTTAACTTAAATTAATGTACGAATTAAACTAAGTAAAACAATTTAATATTAAGGCTTCCAAGCCATTAGCTGGTCCAGTCACATGGACTATATTGATGCTGCAATCTGGTTGTCCCTGCTAATCCCGCCGCGTACCTACAAAATGAAATGACATTGGGGGCATTGGTTGTGGTTGGGGGCCCTCCGATGCGTAAGTCAAGGTAGACACGCAATAAGTGTAGTTGGGTTAGGTAATTGTGCATATCTCCCTCCTTTTCTAAGGTCTCTATTTATAACACCTTAAGACCACTTACGCATGTGTCAATGAATTTGCTAGAAAGATGCATATTATATAATGAATATGTTCCCGTATATATCACGCCATTATTGGCAAAGATCTCGAAAGGAAATCTCACCCGTATATGAAGAGGATCCTTATATTTTGAGGTAGCAGTCGGTACCTGAGGCCAAGGTCGATGGTTGAGGCCAACCTCTGAGGTTGGGGTCCTTGGCAGAAGTTGGTCCTTGGGGCTAATGGTGGAGACCACCCCTTGGGATTGGCACACAAAGCCGACCTACAAAATCATTGGCTGAGATTATGAAGTCTTGGCTCGGCGATTGAGGTTGATATTCATGGCCGCTACTTGGGCTGGTTGTTGAAGTCATGGTCGGCACCCGAGACCGAGCTGATATCCAACCATTCATGTTGGAGTGCTTCTCCCGATCTTTTCGTTTTATTCCAGGTGTTTGGTCAGTTTGATTTTACCTATAACAAACTACAAAAGATATGACAATTAAATAACTGGTTTATAGGTATGATAGTGTACATGTATGTGTACTACCTATCTAATCATAACATTCATTTTATCATGCATACATATAATTCATCAATTCATCACGTAAGCATAATAAAACAAATGCTCAAAGACAATCTTAAACACAAGCATGTATAGTAGCTCGATTTTCCTATGCTACTCCCAGTGGATGTACTCAACTCATAAGTGTATTGGATTTCACTATTGGATGTTTTAAATCAAGCTCACCTCTAACCTTTATAATCCTACACAATAATCGACTCCCTCGAAAACTTACGTGGTTTTTTATAGGCTCATTATGAACCTCGGTCCTAGTATAATAACATACGTTTACTCCCACCGAAGGCTCCCACGAAGACTAATACATACACACTCGTGTCTGGTAGCCTACAGAGGGACTTGATTTAACTCCTACACAATAATCTAATCGAGTCTTGCAATCAAACTCTTACACACAATCATATGCAGAGGAGTATACATGAACTCACTCAATGACACTTATTGAATTGAGCCTCGTTGATGGGTTGTTTTAGGTTGCTTAATCGATACTTTTTAGTGCATCAATCAGCTCCCATTTACTCCTCCGATCATGATGTCGATGCTTTAGTAGTACTTCAGGTCCAATATCAAATACGTCATATGTAGTGCTCCTTTGAAGTAACCAAGGTGATAGGAAGTTAGATAAAATCTCCTAAAACTAGTGGGAAGTTAAATTTACAAGGGATTCTACTTGATTGACACTCCAGAGGTTGATAGACACTTGTTTTTATCAGTATCAATATTGTCTAAACTTTAAAGAATGCTTGAGATCATGATCTTCTTATAAATAAACTTGTAATGCTCATTAGAGTGAATAATCAATAAGAAAAAAATATATATATAAATCTCATTGAGATAGAGCCCAAGAGGTTTGGTAGAGTTTGAAATGCACTATGGTCTTTAAAATGCCAAAATCCATAAATTGTAAAAAAGATTTGAATGCAATATATATATATATAGCTCTAACGACTAGGCTGGTTCGATCAAACCTGGCCTTCGATCGATCAAGGTAGGCCGAAAATAGTCCAATGAATTCACTAGATTGTTTTGGCCATGTTTGATTGATTGAGCTTGATCGCACGAGAGAAATTAAGGATTCCTCGATCGATCGAGCTTGTGCTTCAAGTGCTCTAACTAATTCATATTTATGTCATACGCTTGTTAGATGCCTTTGGCCATGTTTGATCGATTGAGTTTTGCTCAAGCACACTACCAAAATTGCTGGTTTGGGCAATTTAGATTTTCAGCAGCCCGAGACCTTTTATAACCTATTTTATCATATTTAAATAAGGCTTTTAAGGCTAAGGCATGATAACACATGGTTTACCTATTAAGGTTATAATCATCTAGAAGTTTATGGTTGTTTTGGGTCAAGGATTAGGATCACTAAAGTACCTCATTTATCTATTATTTGCTCCTCGATGCTCGTGTCATCTTGTGTCTTCGATCTTCAGCTTCCAAGGCCTCAACCGACTGCATAACACACGGACTCACGTGATTGACAAAGAAGATGGACAAATTATTGCACTAACATATCTGTCATCCAACCTATTTAGAAGGTCACGTATCAAGAAAGGTGTTATCAATGGATTCATCCAAATTAGCAAAAGTTTATTTTAAAGGCCATTACATACTCGATTATTATTTATATTTGAGTATAAAGTTTGAAATCCAAATTCTATAAAGTCTCTATGTGAGCCACCGACATGGGTGTGTACATGTAAGTTATTGGTAAGTATATATAAAACCTTTTGCAAGTGTTTGTGCGAGCCATCGGCATGGGCATGTACATGTAGGTATTGGTAAGCCTATAGAAAACCTTTGCAAGTCTCCGTGTGAGCCTCCGACGAAATTATGTGTAGTCTTTGCGTAAGCCTCCAATAAGAGTGAACGCAGGTCCTTATGTATAACTGTAGATGTTAGTACTGAACCTATAGAAAACCATTGTAGAGGTTTATGGTGAACTTATAGAAAACCATTGAAATAGTAAAATTCAAAAAATTCGAGCTTGAGTTCGTCATCCCGGAGTGGAGTAGGAATTTAGCCGAGCTACTATATATCTTTGTATTTGCGATTATTGACATGTACGCATTCTATTTATGTTTACAATTTAATTAATTTATTTCATATGGACATAGATAGAGTGTATGCTAAGAGATTAATTCATTACACATGCTAGATATAACCATCTCTCATTATATATTACTTTGCATGTTTGTATTACTTATAATCTATGATCTTGAACCCACTTAATTTAATTAATTTAGTAAATAATTTTGAGTGGTCCTATTCACTCCATTTTAGGACTTAGTCATAATTCTAAGCTCCGTAGGCTCCTGCATCATGGTATCATGTTAGATAACCATACAATTTCGCATGAAAGTCTAAATAACCTAGAAGGGTTATGATGAAAGAGTTATGCGCCACTTCAACATGCAGAATTCTAACACAATGAGTACTTCAATTCCTGTTAATTACAAGCCATCTTTATATCAGTGTCTTAGCATAAAACCATATAAGATATATATATATATATATATATATATATTTCAAGTACCATATTCACCGGCAGTGGAGAGCCTTATGTTTGCCATAGTGTGCACTATACAAGACATCATGCAAGCAATGTGAGTAGTTAGTAAATACATGATGAACCCGATGCGAGATCATTAGACTATTATAAAGTGAATAATTCGTTATTTGAAGGATACTTTTGAAGCGACTATTTGTTATACTGACCAAAATTTAGAGTGAGTTAGGTTTGTGAACTGTGCAAGGGATCATGATAAAAGAAGATCTACCTCATGTTATTCTTTCTCTTTGGCTAGTTGTGCGATTAGTTGAATGCCAAGACTGCAGTCAGTGGTGGTCTTATCTACTACAAAGGTGGAGTACATGTTAGCTATATAAACATACAAATAAGTTATTTGGTTGAAGAGATTGCTGAAATAATTGGAATTCAAGAAGAAAGTGGTGGTGATTCATTACGATAGTCAGGGTGTGCTACACTTGGCAAAAAATTCGGTATTTCATACTTGGATCAAGCAAATCAATGTTCAATATCACTTTGTTAGTGACGTAGTGGAAGATGGTTAGATCTCACTATACAAGTTTCACACAAACGACAATGTAGCAGACATGCTGATGAAGCCATATTTCAAGAGAGAATATTGTTTGCCGCAAGAATTCTCTTGAGCTTGTTGTTACTTAGCGATTGGTGACGTTTGGATAGTTATTATTGTGAATATTTTTCACATTATTGGAGAAAACTAATTTTCAAGTGGGAGAATGTTGTATTAGTGAGACACCGACGTCTCCCATTGAAAGACGTCGCTCACTTTCCTTGTCTCTCCCCATTTATTTCTCTTCCACTATTGATGCATGCACACATCCGTACATATGCGAAGCTAACTTCTCTAAGGCTATGTGATATGCTCTCATACATGTAGTGGTCCATATAAGGAGGGCCATATATAGAGATAGGAACGCAATTTCATTAAATTGTCTTCCGAGGTATTTATTGCTATAGGATTCCTTTTTTGGGTGAGAGAGTAATAAGTCTTGTATTTTTATTTTTCTTGTTTACAGGGAAGAAGAAAACTTTGTATTGCTGTCGTGGACTAGGTATATTGCCGAACCACTTAAATCTTTTTGCTTATTGTCTTTTGTTTTGGTTTGTTTGTTTTTTTTTTCTTTTATATTTTGGCTTCGCTTACATTGATCATGTATTGATGTTTTTCTACAACACTCACATGGATGAAAGAGTCTAAAAATTAACATTCATTATAAGATTTTAAACTTCTGAGATTCAACCTTCACTCGTTGAATGTAAATGGTTGCTATATGGATCCTTACTCTGGCTCCGGTGGTAAACTCTTAGGAGTTTGAACACCCGGTCAGAAGTTCGAGCATCCATAGTTGGTGAAATCTCACTATGGCGTGTGTGTGTGTGTTTTTTTTTTGGGGGGGGGGGGGGTGTTGTTGTATGTCTTTTCCTTTTATCCATCAAACTGTAGCCCGCAATTTGAGAGGAGACATTGTTCAACTCAAAAAGCTTTCCACAGACATCCCATCCAGGGTTAGATCATCATACCAATGGTCTGGATCATCCACACATATGCCCCACCTATACCAACTTCTAGTGTGCCAACAAACACAACGTAAAGACATACTTGAATTCGTTAGCAACTTAGTACTGGTTGGTGGTGTGGACATTATCAGAGGGTATTTTTTCTATCTATATGTTTATTTATTTTTTCAGCCTCTTCTGGGTATGAGAGAAAAATTGAGAAAGATTTATAGTAGACCTTGTAATAAGAAACTACGATGATCGAATGCCTACCATTAAAAATTCTCAATTTCCATCTAACCTAATGATTGGGTCACACAAACGGAAACTAAGGGCTTGTCTGGGAGCGTGGATTTGGAACCCCCTGGATTCGGAACCCCCAGGATTGGAAACCCCTTGCATTTGAAATCCTCCCAATGTGTTTGGCACCTTGGAGTGTGAATCAACTTTAATCCAAAAGTACCTATGCATGGTATATTTACAGGGGTTTGAATTTAATTATTAAATCAACCTTAATATCTCTAATTAGCGAGATATGCAAATTTTGACACAATGGTTGTGATAAGCCCACTGAAATATATGTTTTGCCCGAAAACGATGAAATTCCAAGTCTCGAATGGGCCACAAGCACAAGATCATGTCCGAGTGACTAGCCAATGATTTTTTATCGTTGATTTACATGGACAATGTTTGGACGGTGCTGGACAATGTTTGGACGGTGCCGATTTACATGGACAATGTTTGGACGATGCTGATTTACATGGACAATGTTTGGACGGTGATGATCATCATTAGTGGGCCATGTGCCCAATAGAATGATAGTGTATAGTGGCACACATGTTACACCTGCAACTATTGAAATGATTTTAGGTGTAATCCAAGCTCTCACCGTAGTTTGCAAACTCCCTGAAAGAGGGGATTTGAAACCCTCAGTTACTTTCTACTGCCAAGCAACCAGGGGATTTGAAATCCCCTCCAATCCATGGTGCCAAATGACCCCCAAGGGAAACACAAATTCCATCTTATCTAAAACTTTTGTGCCCCCGAAGAGTTTTTAATGATAAGCATTGAATCAGCACTATTTTGTGTGCGCATCGTCCACTCGGGATTTAAATTTGTCTGATTTTTAAGCTCACGTAAAAAACGATTGATATAGAAAAATGAGTTTTTTTCCTACTGTATGCCTCGCTTTTAAGCCACCTACCTTACTCTGCCATTCCAAACTCACTATTCCAAACTATGACCCCTCTGTACGGGCAGCTTTTTACCATACCAAAATGCCCCTGCTTTATGGAAACAAAATTTGCTCCCATTTCACTCACACGCTGTAACCCTAGCAGAAAAATCTAATTTTCTGATTCCTTTTTTCATTTCTCTCACAGTCCACCCTAGCAGAAAAACCCCCATTTTCTGATTCATCCTCTCTTTTTTTGTGATTGTTCACCTTAGCAGTAAATCCCTTATTTTCTGATTTATTCTCTCCTCTTTCTGATTGTCCACCCTAAAACCCCCATTTTTAGTATATTTTTCTTTGGTCGAGATAACACTTTGTAGCATACATCATTTTTGAGTTTTGTCAACCCAATATAGCTTAAAAAATGGTGCCCCCATCAAAGAAGCTACGAATGACAGGTATATTTAAATGTCTTGACTTCATTATGTGGACCCCACCGTATTTTATATGATATATCTCCACCGACCACATACAACTATTTTATTTATACATTTTATGCAATGAGTAAAAAAATGATGCAAATTCAATGCTCAAATGGCCCACATTGATGCCCTTTTTATCAAAGAACGAACAACGAAGTGTAACTGAATGAAGACCGTGTGAAATAGACTGAGGACTGACTGAAATTCACCGCGAACTGAGCTAAATTGATCGTGAACTAAGCTAAATTAATCGAGGCTTGTGTGAAATTGACCGAGGACTGCTTGAAATTGATATCTTTATTGAGAGCTGCGTAAAATTTACTCAGGACTGAGTCAAATAGACCGATAACAGCTTGAAATCGACATCGTGTTGACCGAGAACTTGCGGAATTTGAGTGACAACTTCATGAGTGAATTCTCGATCAATTTCATTCACCTATCGTTCAATTTAACTCAGTTCGCGGTCAATTTTACTCAGTCCTCGGTCAATTTCACCAACTTAAGCGAGTTCTCGGTTAACGTCACTCAGTTATCAGTCAGTTTCACGATGTTCCCAGTCAATTTCACTAAGTTCTTGGTCATTTTCATTTGAGGCTCAGTCAATTTTATGAGGTTCGCCCAGTCAATTTCACTCTTGTTCAAGCTCGACCATTTTCATACTAGGCTCGTTCAATTTCATGTGAGGCTCGGTCAAATTCATGTTACGGTCAATTTAACCGAGTGCTCGATTAATTTCATGATGTTCCCTAGTGGTGGTGGCTAACATGGAGTGTGTGTACTGACATGGGTGTGTACTAACAAGCTAACCTTTTAAAAAAAGGTCAATTTAATTCAGTTAAAGACGTCAATTTCACTCATGTTCGGCTCGGTCATTCTCATGCCAGGCTCGGTGAATTTCATGTTAAGCACGGTCAATTTCATTTTTCGGCTCGGTCATTCTCATGCTAGGATCGGTCAATTTCATGTGAGGCTCAGTGAATTTCATGTTAAGCGCGGTCAATTTCATTGTTTGGCATAGTCAATTTCTTTCATGAAACTGACCGAGCCTAACATGACATTGACCGAGGCGTAAGTGAAATTGACCGAGGATTGCTTGAAATTGACCACGCGTAGCATGAAAATCACCGAGCCTCACATGAAATTGACCGAGTTGAACATGAATTTCATTGGTGAAGATCGCCGACTAGCAATATTCTCATGAAGTGCTTGATTGACTTAAATTATTTTTTATTTTTTACATTATGCTTTACAAAACTAATTATTAAACTTTATTTTTATTATATTTTGCAATTCATTCTTGTAGGTGTTCATTCTTTTGCAGGAGTCTCAAACTTATCATGCAAGTGTTCACTTAGATGGTGGTTTGATGTGATTAAGAGTGGCTTGGAGAAGGATGATAGCTGGCTAAATCTTTTTAGGTAGTCCCCATTTGATTACTGAGGGGCTGCCCATTATCTTTTATGCCACAGGTGACACGTTTGCGCTTAACGAGAAGAACCGGACCGCCATAAAAGAGATATCGGCACCGAAACAAACGAATGGTTATGACTGCGACATATTTGTAATGAAATATATTGACATGTTGTGCAGCGGTCACACTTTGGTGGGAACAGATATGCAAAATTCATTCAATTTGGAGGAATTCAATAGCATATGATTGTTTGAGTGTTGCTCATAAATGATATTTGTCTTAAGCATAGGAGGAAGAGGAAAATTTTGTGAAATGATGAATTTTGTTTCGTAATAGATATTTTGTGTAAAATTTATAGTGAATGACAATTTGTTTCATATTAAATTTACAGTGTATGAAAATTTTGCATATTTTGTTTAAACTTTAAAATATTAAATGAGGATATTGACCCTGAAGCCCGATCAATTTCATTTGAAGCTCGGTCAATTTCATGTGAAGCTCGGTCAATTTGAAGTTTGGCTCGGTGAATTTCATGTGAAGTTCAGTAAATTTCATGTTAAGTTCGGTGGATTTCATGTTTGGCTTGGTCAATTTCATGTTAGGCTCGGTCAATTTCAAGTTCGGCTCGGTCAATTTCATCTTAGGCTCGATAATAATCATGTTAGGGTCGGTGAATTTCATGTTTGCCTTGTTCACTTTCATGTTAAGCTCGTTCAATTTCATGTTCGCCTCGGTCAATTTCATGTTCCCCTCGGTGAATTTCATGTTCACCTCGGTCAATTTCATTTTAAGGTCAGTGAATTTCAAGTTAGGCTCGGTCAATTTCATGTTGGGTTGGTGATTTTCATGTTATGTTCGGTCAATTTCATGCTAGTCTCAGTGAATCTCATGTTTGCCTCAGTCAATTTCATGTTCACCTCGGTCAATTCCATGTTAGGGTCATTTTATTTTATTTGAAGCTCGGTGAATTTCATTTGAAGCTCTGTCAATTTCAAGTTTGGCTTGGTCAATTTCAAGTTAGGTTCAGTGAATTTCAAGTGAAGCTCGGTCAATTCATGTTAAGCTCGGTCAATTTCATGTTAAGCTCGACGAATTTCAAGTTTAGCTCAGTGAATTTCATGTTAGGCTCGGTCAATTTCAAGTTTAGCTCATTCAAAATCATGTTAAGCTTGTTTAGTTTCATGTTAAGCTCATTCAATTTTAATTTAGGCTCGGTAAATTTCGTGTTAGGGTCGGTGAATTTCAAGTTAAGCTCGTTCTATTTCATGTTAGGGACTCGAATTTCATGTTAAGCTCGTTGCATGATCTCTCCAAATGGATGGACGGTCCGCATACAAAACATACAACATGATGGAATCTCACAAATCTGCTATGTTGGTTGGCTAAATCAACTTCTCCTACCCCAAAATCATATATGATATGTCGAAAAACTCATTTCATTTTGCAACATACGACTGTTTTAAGGTTGGACAGACAGGCAGCAAGTTGCATATTTGCGAGATTCCATCGAATCGATGGCCGAAAGCCCATTTTATTTTCGTTTTTAGTATAAATATTAAGTTATAGTTCGATTAGGCTGCCCTGACATTCTTCTCAACTCAAACTTAAAAACTTTAAAGAAACTAAAGGCATCGATTCACACGATGAATGGGCAGGAGGATGTGAATCATGGGTTCAAAGTTTTCAAGTTTGAGTTGAAAGAGGGGATCTAATGTAAACTAAAGAAATTTAATAGTACTCGTAAACACTAGAGATGCCAAAGAGAAGGTAAGTAATCTCATGTTTGCTTCACTCAATTTCATGTTTGCCTCACTCAATTTCATGGTAGGCTTGTTCAATTTCACGTTCGGTTTAGTCAATTTCATGTTCGACTCGGTCAATTTCAAGTTGGGCTCAGTGAATTTCAAGTTGGGCTCGGTCAATTTCAAGTTAGGCTCTGTGAATTTCATGGTAAGCTCATTCAATTTCATGTCAGGCTCGGTCAATTTCATGTTCGGCTCAGTGAATTTCAAGTTAGGCTCGGTTAATTTCAAGTTAAGCTTGGTGAATTGCATGTTAAGCTTGGTCAATTTCAAGTTAGGCTCGGTCAATTTCACTCACTTTGCAGTCAAATTCAACGAGTTTAACGTAAAATTCGACGAGCCTAACATTAAATTCAATGAGCTTAAAGTGAAATTCAACGAGCCTAACATGAAATTGAGCGAGCTTAATGTGAAATTTAATGAGCCTAACATGAAATTCAACGAGCCGAACATGAAATTCAACGAGTTGAACATATAATTCAACGAGCCTAATGTGAAATTCAACGAGCCGAACATGAAATTCAACGAGCCGAACATGAAAATCACTGAGCCGAACATGAAATTCATAATATTAACATCTTCTATAGTGATTAACTACATGGGTTTAAAGTTTTCAAGTTTGAGTTGAGAAGAATGTCGGGGCAGCCTAATCGAACTAAAACTTAATATTTATAGTAAAAATAAAAATAAAATAGGCTTTCGGCCATCGATTTGATGGAATCTCGCAAATCTGTTAAGTTAGTTGGCTAAATCAGCTTCTCGTACCCGAAAATCATATATGAAATGTCAAAAAACTCATTTTGATTTGCAACATACGATTGATTTGAGGTTGGACAAACAGGTAAACAGTCAGACAGTTAGGGTCGACCCCGACTTGCTACCTGTCTGTCCAACCTCAAATCAGTCGTATGTTGCAAACCGGAATAATTTTTTCGACATATCATATATGATTTTAGGGGTAGGAGATGCTGATTTAGCCAACCAACTTAACAGATTTGCAAGAATCTATCATATCAATGGCCGAAAGCCCATTTTATTTTTGTTTTTACTATAAATATTAAGTTTTAGTTCGATTAGGCTGCCCCAGCATTCTTCTCAACTCAAACTTGAAAACTTTAAACCCATGTAGTTAATCACTATACAAGATGTTAATATTGTGAATTTCATGTTCGGCTCAGTGAATTTCATGTTAGGCTCGTTGAATTTCATGTTCAGCTCATTGAATTTCATGTTAGGCTCGTTGAATTTCACATTAGGCTTGGTGAATTTCACGTTAGGCTCATTGCATTTGACCGTGATATGACTGAAATTGAACGCAAAGTGATTGAAATTGACCGCGAAGTAAGTGAAATCGATTGCGAAGTGAGTGAACTTGACTGAGGAGTGAACTTGATTGCGAAATGACTGAAATTCACTGTTAAGTGATTGAAATTTATCACGAAGTGAGTGAACTTGACTGCGAAGTGAGTGAACTTGACCGAGAAGTGAGTGAAATTCACCGAGCTTCACATGAAATTCACCAAGCCTAACTTGAAATTGACCAAGCTTCACATGAAATTCATCGAGCTTCATATGAAATTGATGTTTGCCTCGTTGAACTTCATGTTAGGCTCACTCAATTTCCTGGTATGTTCGTTCAATTTCACGTTAAAGCTCGATCAATTTCATGTTCAGTTTGGTGAATTTCAAGTTAGGCCCAGCTCACTCAATTTCATGGTAGGTTCGTTCAATTTCAAGTTAGGCTCGGTGAATTTCAAGTAAAGCTCAATCAATTTCAAGTTAGGCTCGGGCAATTTTAAGTTAGGCTTGGGCAATTTCACGTTAGGCTCAGCGAATTTCATGGTAGGCTCGGTTAATTTCATGTTCGGCTCTGTGAATTTCAAGTTAGGCCCAGTGAATTTCAAGTTAGGCTCAATCAATTTCGAAGTTAGGCTTGGTGAATTTCACATTAGGATCAGTCAATTTCATAGTAAGCTTGTTCGATTTCATGTTAGACTCGGTTAATTTCATGTTCGGCTTGGTGAATTTCAAGTTAGGCTTGGTTAATTTCAAGTTAGGCTCGATGAATTGCATGTTAGGCTCGATCAATTTCAAGTTAGGCTCGATCAATTTCAAGTTAGGCTCAGTGAATTTCTCGTTAGGCTCGGTGAATTTCATGGTAGGCTCGTTCAATTTCACATTAGGCTTGGTCAATTTCATGTTCAGCTCGATGAATTTCAAGTTAGGCTCAGTCAATTTCAAGTTAGGCTTGATGAATTTTATGTTCGACTTGGTGAATTTCATGTTAGGCTTGGTCAATTTCATGTTAGGTTTGTTGAAATTTATGTTTGTTTATGGCTACGGTTATAATTCGTAGCCATAGGTTTCACGTAAGGATTACAATAGCTTGTGTTTCTGATAAAGCAGGGGCATTTTGGTCCAATAAAAATGCATCCATACAGAAGGATCATAATTTGGTAAAGTAAGTTTAGAGGGGCAAAGAGAGGACGGTGGCTTAAAAGTGAGGCATACACTTGGAAAAAAACTCTAGAAAAATGTATGGATGGCATGGATAAAATACCTCCATCATGGTGGGGCCCACAACACCAACGACCTCGGTACTGGATCAGGTATCACCTAATTTGAAACTAGTGGGTGTGGCCTCGGTGGACCCATGACTGTGGGGCCCACCTCGATGTATGTGCTTTACGTCCATACCGTCCATTCATTTTGAATAAAAACAAGGTGTGATATAAAAAATTAGGCATATCCAATCCCAAGCGGTCTACACCACAAAAAATGGTGGAAATTGACTGTTAAAAACTTCTTATAGGTCACAAAAAATATTTATCAAGCTGATATATGTGTCCATTCGTCCACTTTTTTGTGATCTTCTCATATTGGCAAATAAACATTTTGGTGGCTCCTTAAATGTTTTAAGAGAAATTAACCACTGTAAATGCCGCCTTTTACCCAGCATATTTTCTGAGCCATCCCAAACTTGCACTCCTAGTCTAAACCTTTCATTTCATGTACAGGCAGACTAATTAAAGACGAAAATACCCCTGCTTTCAAAGGCATTTCTCGTTTCCGTAGACCTATGGCTATGGATTATAATTGTAGCCATATGTATCGTATCAATGGCGGGCAGCGGGGCCGTTGCCAGATCAGCGCAACCCCGCTAATCCAAACAGAGTCGGCGGGGCCACCGCCAGTTCGGCGTGACCCCGCCGGGGCTTAAGTTTTGTGGGGCCCTCCACACATGTGTGGGGCCCCCTTTTAGCACTTTTAGCCCATTTTTAAGCCCTCAAAACACCCCCATTTTGAAATATTCCCAATCTCTCTCTCAAAACCCAAAAACCTCCCTCTAAGCCCATTTCTTGCATTCAATCCTCCCCACCCATCTTACTTAAGGGGGCATTTGGCGCTGGGGATTAAATAGGATAAATTTGTATTTAGTCCCGTGCAATTCCATCCATCATTTGGAGAGGATGGGAAAGGTTGGGATTTGTTGGGATGGAATTACATTTAATCCCATGGAATTGCATTTGGTCCATGCAGGATTTTTGTGGATTTTGAAATCCATTACACATGTGGGTCTCACATTGATGCATGCATTTATTTATGTCATTCATCCATATACATCATTTACATGTGACAGTTTAGTTATATATGTGCACAAGTGAACAACATCCGTTGTGAATTTGGTCCATTGATTACAATTCCATGGTCCACCAAACATGATTTTACTTAATCCGATGTTTTCCAGTAGTAAAATTTTTATCCCAAACATGGGATTGGATGGCTACGATACCGTAGTATTTCTAGACATGCAATCATTGTGCAATTATGGTGTTAATCCCTTTTAATACAATTCAATACCATTCAAATCTACGAACCATGTTGAGATGTCGAGCCACATCTGGGGGCTGCTCGACTAGTCGAGTGCCCTGCTCGACCGGTCGTGTGGCCCACTCGACCAATCGAGGACTGCTCGACTTAAAGTCCAGTGAGCATCAAGTTTTTGGTTCCGAGGTGCTCAACTGGTCGAGGCCCATACTCGATCGGTCGAGGGTCCGCTCGACCAATCGAAGTTACGCAGATTCGTTTCTGAATTTGATGCGGACTGCAGATTTTGGAGTCGGTTTTCGCAAGGGTACGAAAGAGAAGTTGCCTAAATTATAAATAGGGGTTCCTGGAGCTTTTCTAAATATTATGAGAGTTATTCCAAGGTGCAGGCAAAGGGTTTTCTCTGTACTTCCAAGGGAGATGTTAGTATATTGCCTTGTAATCTTCGTTTTTCTTCATTGTGGAAGTTTGCATTTGTGGTTTTTTACCATTGTGTGAAGTTTTTCCACGTATATCTTGTCTTGTGGTTTGTTTGGAATGCTTTGATTCTTTTTTAGTTTATATTTCTTATTGTTTATCGTTTATAGGGGAGATCGGAGATTGGATCTCGGTTCACTGTGTTGTTGGAGTGCTGCGCAACAACTAGTATCAAAGTTATTGGTTTAGTTCTATTGGGAGAGATAACGGAAGAAGGGAATAATAGAATTGAGAAGTTTGATGGTTCAAACTTTACCTTCTGGAAGATGCATATGGAGGATTATCTGTATCAGAAGGACCTCTATATTCCTCAAGGAGGAAAAGAGAAGAAACCAGAAAAGATGACAAATAATGAATGATTTTTATTAGATCAGAAGGCTTTAGGAACGATCCGACTATCTTTGTCCAAGAGCGTTGCCTTCAATATATCCAAGGTGAAATCTACAAAAGAATTAATGGAAGTCATAACCACTATATATGAAAAACCCTCAGCGTTCAACAAGGTTCATCTTATGAAACAACTATTCAACATGAAGATGTCAGATGGTGGGAACGTGATTGAACATCTAAACGAGTTCAATATAGTCACGAGCCAGTTGGAATCCGTTGACATTGTTTTTCAAGATGAGGTCAGGGCATTATTGATCTTATCCAGTTTGTCAGACAGTTGAGATGATTTTGTGATTATTGTGAGTAATTCTTCAGGGTTGATAAAGCTGAAATTTGATGATGTGGTCGATCTAATTCTCAGTGAAAAATATAGAAGAAACGCATCGTGAGTTTCAGGGGATTCAGGGAATGCTATAAATGTTGAAGGAAGAGGAAGATCGCTGAACAAATGAGGCAATAAACACGAACGTTCTAAGTCAAGGAAGAAGTCCAAGGGACCGAAAGATAAAGGCGGGTGTTGGCATTGCGGGAAGAAGGGGTATATGAAACGTGATTGCAGGGCACTTAAGAAACGAAAAGGAAACTCTCAAGGCGGGAAGGATTCAGTGAATCTATCTGATGAGAGTAACACATAGGCGTTGATATTGTCTCTTGATGTGAGAATGAGTCTTGGGTTATAAACTCGGGTGCTTTGTTTCATGCCACTTCATGTAAGAAAGTTCTGCGCAATTATATATCAGGTGACTTTGGGAGAGTGTAACTGGGTGATGATGAGTCGTGCAGTATTGTTGGAAAGGGGGATGTTCATGTAAATCAGAAAGACGGAACGACTTTAAAATTGAAGGATGTTAGACATGTACCGAGTTTGAAACGTAACCGGATCTCAGTGGGGCAGTTGGCCGATACTGGTTATATGACGACATTCACTAGTAATTCCTGGAAAATCATAAAAGGTGCTTTGGTGAATCTCGATGCAAGAAGGAAGGTACCTTGTACGTGACTTCAGGATCGTATAGTCCACTCGCAGTCGCATCAATTGAAGTGAATGGACAGTTATGGCATCAGAGGTATGAGTGGGAAGGGGATGAAAGTGCTATTGTTAAAAGAGAAGCTACCAGGGCTGAAGTCTATTGACTTAGAATTCTGTGAAGACTGTGTGTATGGCAAGCAGAAGAGGGTAAGCTTTAAGAAGACAGGATACGCTCCAAAGACGCATCTGTTGAAACTTATACACACTGATGTGTGGGGAACGGCACAGGTATCAATCTCTTGATGGCTTACGTTATTTTGTTTCCTTTATTGATGATGCTAGTAGAAAACTGTTGATTTATTTCTTAAAGCACAAATCTGATGTATTTAAGAAGTGGAAAGTAATGGTAGAAAATGAGACAGGTAAAACAGTAAAATGTCTCAGATTAGATAATGGGGAGAGTACTGTGATAAGAAATTTGAGGAGTATTGTGCAGCAAATAGAATCAAATATCAGAAAACAATTCCAAGGACACCGCAACAGAATGGTTGGCTGAGCGCATTAACATGACCATCATTGAGCGCGCCAGGAGCATGAGGTTACATGCAGGGTTGCCTAAGACGTTTTGGGCAGATGCTGTGAATACTGCCGCATATTTCATCAACAGAAGTCCTTTAGCACCATTGGATGGTGGGCTACTAGAAGAAACGTGGACTGGAAAAAAAAAGTGAATTTTGTACATCTCAGAGTGTTCGGTTGTACTTCATGTATTCACATTGATGCAGAGCACAGAAACAAGCTGGATGCGAAGTCCAGGAGGTGCACGTTTATAGGTTATGGGCAGCATGATTTTGGCTACATGTTTTGGGATATAGAAAACAGAAAAATCATCAGAAGCAAGGACGTAGTCTTAAATGAAAAAGTAATGCATAAGGACAATGTGCAGGAAAATAAGGCCGAAGAGAAAGAATTCATAGAGTTGGAAGATTTAGAGGACACAGGTGTTATAGCGCCACAGGATGATAACGCACAGGAGCATTATGAGGCAGAGCCACAGACACCGGTTGTGAGGAGGTCTACTTGGGAGAAGAGACTCATGATCCGATACTCACCCTCTTCACATTATCTACTGCTGACAGATAATAGTGAACGAGAGTGTTTTGAAGAAGCATTACAGTCAGATACATTGGTTAAGTGGGAGCAGGTCATGGATGATGAGATGGACTCTCTTGAGTTTAATCATACATGAGAGCTAGTCACTCTATCTAAGGGTAAGAAAGCTCTTCATAACAAGTGAGTTTACAGACTTAAGGAGGAGTATGATGGTTCGAAACGGTATAAGGCTATGTTGGTTGTGAAAGGGTTTCAACAAAAGGCAGGTATCGATTTCACTGAAATATTTTCACCTGTGGTGAAAATGTCTACAATTCGCATGGTCTTGAGTATAGTGGCTACAGAGGGCTTACATTTAGAGCAACTAAATGTTAAGATAACCTTTCTTTATGGGTACCTTGAAGAAGAGATATATATGCATCGGCTGACAGGATACGTGGCACCAGGAAAGGAGAATAAGGTGTGCAGACTGAAGAAGAGTTTATATGGCCTGAAGCAGGCCCTGAGGCAGTGGTATAAGAAGTTCGACAGTTTCATGTCGGGAAACAGTTTTAGAAGATGTCATGCTGACCACTACTGTTATTTGAAGAAGTTTGATACGTCGTACATCATCCTTATTTTATACGTTGATGATATGCTTGTGGCTGGTTCAAGCATGAAGGATATCTCAGAGCTCAAAAGACAACTATCTAGAGAATTTGTCATGAGAGATTTAGGAGTTACAAAACAAATCCTAGGCATGAGAATAAAGCGTGATAGAGAAAACAAGAAATTAGTTTTGTCACAGGTAGAGTACATAGCCAAGGTACTTGATCGATTCAATATGGGAGGTGCTAAGCCGGTTAGCACTCTGATAGACAAACACTTCAAGCTTTTTAAGGAGCAAGGTGCAAAGACGCGGGAGGAATGAGACTACGTGGTTAAAGTCTCATACGTGTCAGCTATTGGGAGTCTCATGTATGCTATGGTGAGCACGAGGCCAGACATTGCTCAAGCAGTAGGAGTTGTTAGTAAGTTCATGAACAACCTTGGGAAGGAACATTGGGAAGCTGTGAAGTGGATTCGTAAATACTTGGTAGGTACTAAGGATGTAGGGTTGTGCTATGGTGGATTGGAAATCAAGCTACAATGCTACGTGGATTTAGATTTGGCAAGAGATATCGACAACAGAAAAAGTACTACAAGTTATGTCTTTACTCTGGGTAGTGCTGCAGTCAGTTGGGTCTCTCAATTACAGAATATAGTATCTATCAGTATAACGGAAGCAAAATATGTTGCAGCTACAGAAGCGCGCAAGGAGATGGTGTGGATGTAAGGTTTCATGGAAGAGTTGGGTAAGAAGCAACCAGATTGCAAGCTGTACAGTGACAGTCAGAGTGCAATACACTTGGCTAAGAATTCAGTCATTCATTCAAGGACCAAGCATATTGCCATCAGATATCACTTCATACGTTCGTTACTGGAAGATGAATCGATAGCTCTGGAGAAGATTCATATAAGTGAGAATCCTGTGGATATGCTGACCAAGGCGGTCACACGTGAAAAGTTGAAGCTCTGTTCAACTTTGATTGGTCTTCAGGTTTGAAGACGGGGAGGTGGTGCACTCCGGATGTAGAAGACGAAGGTTTATGGTAACGTGTCTCTAAGTGGGAGATTGTTGAGATGTGGGAGTCACATCTGGGGGCCGCTCGACTAGTCGAGGACTGCTCGACTCAAAGTCCAACGAGCATCAAGTTTTGGGTTCCGAGGTGCTCTACCGGTCGAGGGTCCGCTCGACCAGTCGAGGTTACACAGATTCATTTTCGAATTTGATGCGGACTGCGGATTTTGGAGTCGGTTTTCGCAAGGGTGCGAAAGAGGAGTTGCCTAAACTATAAATAGGGGTTCATATGGCTTTTTTAAGTATTATGAGAGTTATTCCAAGGTATGGGTAAAGGGTTTTCTCTGTACTTTCAAGGCAGTGGTTAGTTTATTGCCTTGTAAATTTTTTTTTTCATAATGGAAGTTTGCATCTATGGTTTTTTTATCCTTGTTTGGGGTTTTTCCACGTATATCTTATCTCGTAGTTTGTTTGGAATGTTTCGATTCTTTTCTAGTTTATATTTCTTATTGTTTATCGTTTGTGGGTGAGACAGGAAATTAGATCTCGGTTCATTGTGTTGTTGGCGTGTTGCGCAACAAAACAAACACGCCCTAAGGGGATAACTACTCTGAATCCACGGAGCTGGAAATTCAACGAGGCAAACTTGAAATTGAGTGAGGCTAACTTGAAATTGAGCAAGGCAAATTGGAAATTAAGTGAGGCAAACTAGAAATTGAGCGAGACAAGGTGAAAATTAAGCAAGACAAACTAAAAATTGAGCGAAGCAAGGTGAAAATTAAGCTAGACAAACTATAAATTAAGACAGGGAAATATGAAATTGAGCGAGGCAAAGTGAAAATTGAGCGAGGCAAACGAGAAATTCAGCGAGACAAACTAGAAATTGATCGAGACAAACTAGAAATCCAGCGAGGCAAACTGAAAATTGAGCGAGGTAAACTAGAAATTCAGCGAGACAAACTAGAAATTGAGCGAGACAAACTAAAAATTGATTGAAGCAAACTACAAATTGAGCGAGGCAAGCTGGAAATTGAGCGAGATAAGCTAGAAATTGAGTGAGGCAAGTAAAAAAATGAGCGAGGCAAGCTTGAAAGTTGAGTGAGTCAAGCTTGAAATTCAGCGAGGCAAACTACAAATTGAACGAGCCAAGCTGAAAATTGAGCGAGGCAAACTAAAAATTCAGTAAGACAAACTACAAATTAAGCGAGGCAAAGTGAAAATTGAGTGATGCAAACTACAAATTGAGCGAGGCAAACAAGAAATTCAGCGAGGCAAGCTGAAAATTGAATGAAGCAAGATGAAAATTGAGTGAGGCAAACTACAAATTCAGAAAGGCAAAGTGAAAATTAAGCAAGGCAAACTAGAATTTGAGTGAGGCAAACTAGAAATTCAGCGAGGCAAAATAAAAATTAAGTGAGGCAAACTAGAAATTGAGCAAGACAAACTACAAATTCAGTGAGGGAAACTAAAAATTGAGCGAGGGAAACATGAAATTCAGCGAAGCAAGTAAGAAATTCAGTGATGTAAACTATAAATTGAGCGAGGCAAACTCCAAATTGAGCGAGGCAAACTAAAAATTAAGTGAGGCAACTAGAAATTGAGTGAGGCAAGGTGAAAATTTAGTGAAGCAAACTAGAAATCGAGCGAGGCAAGCTGAAATTTAAGCGAGGCAACCTAGAAATTGAGCGAGTTAATGTGAAAATTGAGTGAGGCAACATAGAAATTGAGCGAGACAACCTATAAAATGAGCGAGGCAAGCTAAAAATTGAGTGAGACAACCTAGAAAATGAGCGAGACAAACTAGAAAATAAGTAAGGGAAACATGAAATTCAATGAGGCAAACAGAAAATTCAGCAAGGCAAACTACAAAAATGATCGAGGCAAGCACAAAATTGAGCGAGGCAACCTATAAATTAAGCGAGACAAACTAGAAAATGAGTGAGGGAAACACGAAATTCAGCGAGGCAAATACAAAATTCAGCGAGACAAACTAGAAAATGAGCGAGGCAAACTCAAAATTGAGCGAGACAAACTAAAAATTAGGCGAGGCAAGCACCAAATTGAGCGAGGCAAACTAAAAATTAAGCGAGACAAACTAGAAATTGAGCGAGGCAAGCTAAAAATTGAGCAAGGTAACGTAGGAATTGAGCGAGGCAAGGTGAAAATTAAGCGAGGCAAGTTAGAAATTGAGTGAGGCAAGCTGAAAATTGAGCGAGGCAAACTATAAATTAAGCGAGGGAAATATGAAATTGAGCGGGGCAAAGTAAAAATTGAGCGAGGCAAACGAGAAATTTAGTGAGACAAACTAGAAATCGATCGAGGCAAAATAGAAATTTAGCGAGGCAAACTGAAATTCGAGCGAGACAACCAAGAAAATTGAGCGAGGCAAACTATAAATTGAGCGAGGCAAACTAAAAAATAAGCGAGGCAAAACCAAGAATTGAGCAGGGTAAGCTAGGAATTAAGTGAGACAACTTAGAAATTAAGATAGACATGCTAGGAATTAAGCGAGGCAACCTAGAAATTCAGCGAGGCAAGCTACAAATTGAGCGGGGCAAGCTGAAAATTTAGCGAAGCAATTTGAAAATGAGCGAGGCAAACTAGAAGTTGAGTGAGACGAACTAGAAATTAAGCGAGGGAAACATGAAATTCAGCGAGGCAAACTAGAAAATGAGCAAGGCAAATTGAAATTTGAGCAAGGCAAGCTAGAAATCGAGCGAGGCAAGGTGAAGATTGAGCGAGACAACCTAAAAATTGAGTGAGGCAAGCTGAAAATTGAGTGAGAGAACCTAAAAATTGACGAGGCAAGGTGGAAATTGAGCGAGGCAACCTACAAATTCAAAGAGGCAAGCTAAAAATTGAGCGAGGCAACTTAGAAATTGAGCGAGGCAAAGTAGATAGTGAGAGAGAGAAATATGAAATTTAGCGAGGCAAACAAGAAATTGAGTGAGGCAAGGTGAAAATTGAGCGAGACAATCTAGAAATTTAGCGAGGCATGGTGAAAATTGAGCGAGGCAAGCTAGAAATTGAGCGATGCAAGTTGAAATTTGAGCGAGGCAACCTAGAAATTGAGTAAGGGAAACATAAATTTGAATGTGGCAAGCTTGAAATTCAACGAGGCTAACATGAATTTAAATGAACTTTAAATGAAATTGAACTAGCCTAACACATAATTGAACGAGCTTCATATGAAATTGAGCGAGGCTAACTTGAATTTGAGCAAGGGTGACTTGAAATTCAGCAAGGCAAAGTGAAAATTAAGCGAGGCAAGCTAGAAATTGAGCAAGGCATGGTGAAAATTGAGCGAGGCAACCTAGAAAATGAGCGAGGTAGGCTAAAAATTGAACGAGGCAACCTAAAAATTGAGCGAGACAAAATATAAAATGAGCAAGGGAAACGTGAATTTTAGCGAGGCAAAAATGAAATTAAGCGAGGTAAACTGAAAATTGAGCGAGGGAAACATGAAATTTAGACAAATAAGAAATTCAGCAAGACAAACTAGAAAATGAGTGAGGCAAGCTCAAAATTGAGCAAGGTAAACTGAAAATTGAGTTTGACAAACTAGAAATTGAGCGAGGCAAGGTGAAAATTGAGCGATGCAAGCTAGAAATTGAGCGAGGTAACCTAGAAATTGAGTGAAGCAAAATAGAAATTGAGCGAGGCAAATTAAAAATTGAGCAAGACAAAGTAGAAAATGAGTGAGAGAAATATGAAATTTAGTGAGGCAAGCTAGAAAATGAGCGAGGCAAGCTCAAAATTGAGCGAGATAAACTAGAAATTGAGCGAGGCAAGTTGAAAATTCAGCGAGACAACCTATAAATTGAGCGAGGCAAGGTGAAATTAAGCGAGGGAACTTAGAAATTGAGCGAGGCAAGGTGAAAATTGAGCGCGACAACCTAGAAAATGAGTGAGGCAAGCTAAAAATTGAGCGAGACAACCTAGAAAGTGAGTGAGGCAAAGTAGAAAGTGAGTGAGGGAAATATGAAATTCAGCTAGGCAAACTAGAAAATGATCGAGTCAAACTGAAATTTGAGCGAGACAAACTAGAAATTGAGCGAGGCAATGTGAAGATTGAAGAGACAACCTAGAAATTGAGCGAGGCAAGCTGAAAATTGAGCGAGGGAACCTAGAAATTGAGCGAGGCAACTAGGGGTGTACACAAACCGGGCTAGCCTGGTTAGCTCGCTCGACCCGACCCAAAAAAGCCCGACTCGGCCTGATCCGGAACTGAGTTCGGGTCAGAATGGACCAATTTTCTAGGCTCGAAAGTGAGTTCAGGCTGAGTTCGGATACCTCCCAGTTCGGCCCGACTCTGTCCGAAATCTGACTCACCCCGGCTCGACCCGTGTATGACTGTATTTAATTTGTATAAAATGTTTTATTTTATACTTTGTCAAATGTATGTAAATGTCCTGACTAGTTAGATTTTTTGTGGTGTCTATAGTTCAACTATCTAAACCGTTAATCGAGGGCCTTGTAATGGGACGTGGATTACCTGCCAAAGCCCTTCCTATGAACTTGCTGTAAGGTTCGAAACTGGCTCGAACTCAGGTTCGAAACTGGCCCGAACTCGAAGGTTCGAAACTTGCCCGAACTCACGTCGGGCCCGGTTCGGGCTGGAGATGTTAGCCCGGTGACCAGGCCTGGTCGGGTTCGGGCCTTGTGTGGCTGTTGAACGGGCCTGGACGGACTGAGGCTAGTTTGACTCGGCTCGACCCGTGTACATGAAACCTACAAATTCAGAGAGGCAAGCTAAAAATTGAGTGAGGCAACCTAGAAATTGAGCGAGGCAAAGTAGATAGTGAACGAGGGAAACATGAAATTCAGCTAGGCAAACAAGAAATTGAGCGAGGTAAACAAAAAATTGAGCAAGGCAGTGTGAAAATTGAGTGAGGAAAACTATAAATTGAGCGAGGCAAGGTGAAAATTGAGTGAGGCAAGCTAAAAATTGAGCGAGGCAACCTAGAAATCGAACGAGACAAAATAGAAATTGAGTAAGGGAAACATGAATTTAAGCGAGGCAAGCTTGAAATTGAGTGAGGCTAACATGAAATTTAAGCGAGGCTAATATGAATTTGAATGAACTTTAAATGGAATTAAACTAGCCTAACATATAATTGAACGAGCTTCACATGAAATTGAGCAAGGCTAACTTGAATTTGAGCAAGGATGACTTGAAATTCAGCAAGGCTAACATGAATTTGAATGAACTTTAAATGAAATTGAACTAGCCTAATACATAATTGAATAAGCTTTACATGAAATTCAATTTCTCTTCGGTGAAGTTGATCGAGCAGTTAATGAAATTGACCGAGCGGTTCATAAAATTTTCCGTTACATTACATGAATTCGTGGAAGTTCTCAATCATATTTTTATGATATTTTTGTTAAATTTATGAATTGTTTAGGGAATTTCACCAATCATGAATTGGGAATGTCGACGACGACTCGAGCATATTGTCGAGAAGTAGGTCAAATGGACCAAAAAGTCTCGCAAATTGGAAATCAGTTTGCTCAGTACACTCTTATCGTACTGAGTTAATTGAGTTGGGCCTGCCTTGAATGTATGTGGATTATCCACGACGTTCATCCGTTTTTCCATCTAAAGTAAGGGTCTAAGCCCAAAATCATAGCATATCCAAATATCAAGTGGATCATACCGCAGGAAACAATGATTCCACCTTAGAAACCTTGCTATGCCCCACAATGATGTTTTATTTGTAATCCATCATGTTTATAGGATAACTTTTACATGGTTGAATTGAAAACCAAGTGCAAGCTTCATCCAACAGTTCAATGGCCCACAAAAAATTTACACCGTTTAGGGAAATATATTAAATTATACCTGTGGTGTGTACTTTCTTCCGTGAAGGGACCATTTTCAGAAAATCAAGAAAATGCAGATGTATGGAGAGGGCGCGATCCAATAAGATTATGGAGCGATTCAAGAAAGGGATTTTGGTGTGGGAAAAGGGTTTTTTCTCTTATTTTCTGTCCGTGCAAGGTTTAAGTTGGGAAAGTAAGTTTTGCACGATTCATAAAAGATGCTGGATAAAAGGTGGCATCTACATTGTTAATTTTCTCAAGTTTTAATATTGGCTATTAAATTACAATTGATCTGTGGTGTGATCCACCTTAGATTTGGATCTGCTTCATTTTTGGGAAAATTTTCTAAAATGAGATTTCAAAATGGATGGACGGCATAGATGTAAGGAAAATAACATCACGGTGGGCCCCACAATCAGGGATCTACATACCCCGGTGGATCCGGGGATCACCGAAGCCGCGCCCGGCAAGACACGTTACCAACGAACCTCCTATCTCACAGGCGAACTGATATTTATCTCCCCCTCCGAAAATGGAAACGGAAATCGTGAGAGGAAAATCGCTGCGTCTCCGATTCTCAGCGATTCGAGCTGTTGCATGTTTTATGAGTTGATGGCGAACCTTCCTCAATCGCTCTCCCTCAATCCCCCTTTCGTCGGTCCAAACCCTTCCTCAGCCAACGCCAGCTCTCAGGGAAACAAAGACAGGAAGATGGCCACTGCCGAGCAACTCGTCTTCGAACTCAGCGATCCCACTCTCAGAGAAAACGCCCTTCTCGATCTTTCCAAGGTGAGTCGACTCATCCCGACAACTCTTCTTCATCTCTTTCTCCGATGCTCTTTCCGTTCATCAAAAGGATTATTTATTTATTTATTATTATTTTTTTTCTACAATTGAATAAAATTGATCTCCGTTATGGTATGTACGAATTACATGAAGTCGATGATCATGTAGCCTTGTGTTTTTATCTCCACCCTTTTCTGATCTATCGATATTGGGAATGTATCAGATTCGACCTGAAATGTGCCCAGCGTCATTTGTTTTTAAATTTCATTTTTGTACAAATAGATTTGTTTTGGCATCAGAATATTTAATCTTTCAAAACCACATGATTATGGACCACATCAGCTCAACGTCATCGCACGCACTATGGCGAGTTGATGTTTCCACAATCCTTTCCTTATTCCAGTGCTTATGTGTTATGAATTGTTGGTGTTTGAGATATTCAATGAGTTTTAAGGCTGTCTCCATCTTTTTCTTTACAGAAAAGAGAGTTATTTCAGGATCTTGCTCCCATGCTGTGGAATTCTTTTGGTACCATTGCTGCGCTCTTGCAGGTTTGATTCCATTTCTGTTGAACAGGGGTAATCTGTATTAAACTTTTACAGGATGCGCTGCTTCTGTAGGAGCTGAGATTGAGTGCACAGCAAGGCCCGTCTGATCTCTGTGTACTTTCCGGATCTTACGCTGGTGTGCACTCAATCCCGCTGCATGCCACACATCCAGGTGTACCATTTGATTCTATTATGAGAACTGATCACCTATGGCTGGCTGTAGGCTATGGGCCGTTTTTTATTTGGCTGAATTTTTTGTTTCCACTTTTGCCTTTGAAAATATTGGATGTTTTTAGTACAAAATGCCTGTTTTAGTGTGTTATTGATTAAGTTCAGCCATGACCAGTTAAAAGGCGATTTATTCTCTTCTATTATTGGCAATTGATGCTTAAACATCTGGGTACTTTCAGGAAATAGTTTCAATATACCCTGTTCTTTCACCACCAACACTCACTCCAGGTGCATCTAATCGAGTTTGCAATGCTCTCGCTCTTCTTCAGGTTAATCATCTGTCTCTTAGGTTTATTCGCGGAAGTTATAATCCCATAAGATATGTTTATTTTATGCAAATTATGAGTTTCAACCTTTTGAAAAAGTTTAATTGAATATCATATTTGTGAAGCGTAGTAGGTTTGATGCCAATTCAGCAAGTTTAAATAGGCGTATTTTTTGGGGTGTGAAATGTCTTTTCATTTATTGTGGACACAATTTATTTGCCTAAACCAAGCATGTGGGGTATAATCAATGTTACCTAGATTGTTGACTCCCTACATTTTCCACTCCAAATCATGAAATCTGGATTACGGGCCTTTTTTTTTTAAAGATAACGATTTCATTAAGAAGAAAAAGATACAAAGAAAGGGAGGCTGCAGAGATTGCAAACTCCTAAACACCTAAAAAATAAAGGTCGCTAGCTGACCAATAGTCTACAGAGGAGGCCCATTCAATTAAGAGACGCTTAGACTTGGAGATGACAGCATCGATTGAATTTGAGATGTTCTCAAAGCATCTGCTGTTCCTTTCGATCTAGGCAGACCACCAGATGGAAAGAATCGCCATCCTCCAAAGTTTGGATTTCTTTTTGCCGATTTTCACCCCATACCACGTGAATAAAAGATGGTCCGCCGATTCGGGAGCGCACTAGAAAATATTGAATCGAGAGCAGATATCGGACCAGAATTTGGATATGAAAGAGTAGTGCAGGAGGAGGTGATCAACTATTTCCTCGTCTCTCATACAGCAGAGGCAGATGTTTGCTAGCGGCATCCCTTTTTTTTTTTCCAGATTGTCTATGGTTAGAATCTTCTTCTTGCTGACTAACCAACCAAAAACAACGAACTTTGGGGGGGCCGGGTATCTCCAGATATGCGAAGGGTGACAGGAAGTGGAGCTGGCTAGGTTGTTGTGGATCAGATGATAGAGAGATTTAACGGAAAAACTGTGAGACTTTTCCAGTCTCCACAAAAGTTTGTCGTCGCTTGCGTGAGAGGGCCTAGCAGAGCAGAGAGCTTCCAGCAGGGCTGAGAAATCTGAAAGTTCCCAGTCGTTCAAATTCCTTTGGCAAACAATGTTTCATACTATGTTGTCTCCTACGACAGAATAGCATTCAGCCACCGATACGTCTTTACGAGGGACTAAAAGATAGATATTGCGAAATCTGTCCTTTAGGGGGGCCTCCCCCAACCAGATATCTTCCTAAAATCTGATGTTTGATCCCTTTCCCAGATCGAAGGCGACACCTTTGAGAACCAACTTTTTCGTTTTCAGGATGTCTTTCCAGATAGCCGACGCCCTGTAGTTTGATGAATCTTAAGTCCACCATCCCCCCTCTGATTTGCTGTACTTGCTTTTGATTAGCATGTTCCAGAGGTGACCGTTTTCCGACCCTAGTCTCCAAATCCATTTCCCCATAAGGGCTCGATTCATCGACTTTAGATCCTTTATACCCGCGCCTCCTTCCTGAGTGTGGCTGCATACTTCTTTCCAGTTTAAAGGTGGAATTTCTTAACTTCCTTGCTATGCCAAAGGAAGTCCCGTCTGAGCTTTTTAAGGGTAGCCAATACTGGGCCCGGGCATCTGAATACCGGCGTAAAGTACAACGGTAACTTGGAAAGGGCCACTTTAATAAGGGTGAGCCGACCTCCTAGTGAAAGATAACGGGCTTTCCATCTAGTGAGGTAAGACTGAAACCTGGCTATAACTTTCTCCCACTGATGAATAGGCGTCGGACCATAGCAGAGGGGAAGGCCAACAAAGAAAGAAGGGAGAGAGGCTGCCGTGCAGTTGAACACTTCAACGAACGAATTGAGCTCCTCTGGCGTTAGATTGACCCCAAACATTTTTTATTTTGCTAAGTTGACATGCAGGCCAGAAACAGCTTTGAAACATCGAATTGTTGTGCGCAGGAAATCCACCTTGTCAGGACTAGCTTCAGAAAATATGAGGACGTCATTCGCGAACTGGATGTGGGAGATCGGGTGCGGCATACCTCTCAATTTGCAGCCACACAGGAATCCTTCAGCTTGGCCAGTATGCAGCAACTTGGACAAAGCTTCACCCACCATCAGGAATAGGAAGGGAGATAGGGGGTCTCCTTGGTGTAATCCCCTTGAGCTTTTGAAGAAACCGTGAGGGGATCCATTGATGAGAATGGAGAAGAAGGTCGAACCTATGCAAGCTTTTATCCAGCCTCTCTATTTGACCCCGAAGCCCATCCGCATCATCATGTAATTCAGAAAGCCCCAATCTACGTGGTCATACGCTTTTTCGATATCTAACTTACAAATGATATTCCGGGATCCAGATTTGAGGTAAGAATCCAAACATTCGTTTGCAATAAGGGCGCAGTCTACGATTTGCCTACCGGGAATGAAGGCACTTTGGTTGCCCGAGATGATCTTGCCCATTACCATCTTGAGCCGGGAAGTTATAACTTTAGCAAGGATTTTGTAAGGACCCCCTATTAGACTGATCGGCCTAAACTCTTTGAACGTGGATGCCCTAGCATTCTTTGGAATTAGAGCTATGAATGTGGCTCCCAGCCCTGAGGACATCTTTGATCTGCTATGAGATTCGTTGCAGAAGTCTAGAAGATCTGCTCTGATAATCTCCCAGAATTGTTGAAAAAACAGAATGGGAAATCCATCAGGGCTCGGAGCCCTGTCATTCCCAAGGTCTTCAATTGCCTTCCACACTTCCTCCACGTTGAAGGGAGCTTCGAGCTAAGAAGCTTCTTCTGAGGAGATGGACTCCATCCGAAGATGATCTAGCCGAGGCCTGAGCCATTTATCTTCCTTGAGCAGTGAGGAAAAGTGCAAAATGGCCTCCTCCCCAATTCTGTTTTTATCTTCTATCCACTTGCCATTGACTACGATGCTACTGATTTTGTTAATTCTGGAGCGCATATTAGCAATGTTGTGAAAATAGGAAGTTTTCCCGTCTCCCTCCTTTTATCCATTTGGCTCGGGATTTTTGCTTCCAAGAAGTTTCCTTTTCGTAGGCCCTCACTGAGATGGATTGGATCAGTTGAATTCTTCTGGTTAGATTGTCAGAAGACATAGGAGAGGATTCTGCTTCTGCATCGATCTTCTGCAGCTCTGACAGGAGGGAGTCAATCTCCATTTCCCTAGCTTTGAGATCCTTCCGCTTCCACTGCTTCAAACAGGTCTTCAGCTGTTTGAGTTTAGAGGATAATCTGTAGCTTGTAAAGCCCTGTACCTGGAAACCAGTCCACCAATCAGAGATCATTTGATGAAAGCCATCAATTAGCAGCCAAGAAGAGTAGAATCTGAAAGGTTACGGGCCCCAATTCTGTTCATCAATAGATAGAAGAATGGGATTGTGGTCCGACGTGACTCTAGGGAGAATTGACTGGAAAGAAGAAGGGAAGATGTCTAGCCAATCTGGGAAAATCAGGAATCTGCCCAGACGATACTGGATTGGGGAGGTTCTCCCATTGGTCTAAGTAAACCTGGACCCAATTAGCGGGAGATCCAGAAGCTCGAGGTCGTCTATCCAGCACGAGAACGCAACCATTGCAGGAGAGCTTATTTCCCCGAGATTTTTTCTACAGCGTATCTTGTGATATTGAAGTCTCCCGCGAAGCATCAGGGGCCAACAAAACTCTGGCGAATAGAGCTCAATTCTTCCCAGCAATCTTTTCTTTTGGCATCTTGAAGAGGACCGTAAACCGAGGCTATTAGGAAGAGACGACCGGGAGCTAGGTCTTTTAGAATTGCTGGGAACTTTGACGATTGCAAAGCCATCAGAATGCCCCCAGAGCTTCCTGAGGAGTTCAGAACTAGTCGTTGGACTCCACTGGACTTCCAAAGAGACTCCATCAGATAGTCATCGAAGTGGGGGACTTTGGTTTCCTGAAGGCAGATGATGTTCGGATTATTTCTGGAGTAGATTTCTTTTATGAGTCTACGTTTTTGCTTTGACCCCACTCCCCTAACATTCCAAGTGATTATCTTCATGGGGCAACAGATCTGCCCCGATTGCCCATTTCCTTTGAGATGTTGCTTTGGAGGTTCAGCCCTTCGGAGGGAGAGAGGAGGCGCTGCAATTCTATATTGTTGCAAGATTTGGATAGTCGACAACAGGGGGATTTTGTAGCCGATAAGGGTCTCCCTCGAGACTCCATGCGCTGGAATAGGGCAATGAAGTCCTCAGGGCAATCCCCGAAGGATAGCCCCAAGGCCCTTCCCACGTGACCAATAGCGTCCCTAATCCACTTCTTCCTTTGGATGGTGTCGATCAGCTTAGCTCTGAGAGTATCATTTCGGAAGGGATGGGAAGTCCCTGTCTGAAGATCCTTCATCGTTCCGAGTCGAAATTGCAGTGGTTCAGCTTCGATTACGACCTCGGCGGAGTCTTCCTGGAATAGCGTGAGAAGCCCTTGGTCAGTCCAGTTTGAGAGGGGCGAGGTGGGAAAGGAAATAGAGACTGAAGAATGAGGATTCTCTGATTGCATGGAGATGTTGTCGTAGTCAGTGGCATTATCACCCGTCCACAATCGAGTAATGGCGTTTGTCTGGCTACCTTGTCTCTTCTCTCGGGCCAGTAGGAGAGGAGTCGATGTCCCATTCTGAGGGGGATGAGATTGTGCGGTTCAGAGGGGTCGAGACTCGAAGAGGCGATCGAGTTTTGGTATCTTAAGGGTACCGGGTCCAAGAGAGACGATGTGTCGTCAGGTTCGGGTCTCGATCGAGTGAGGGAGGGGTCCTCTATGATTCGAGCACGTGGCAGGCATCCGCGGTCTCTTGGGGCGTGCTTTGACGTGTTGGAGATAGCAACCGGCGATAGGCTATGTGGCGAGATCTCCTATGGGGGAGAGGAGAGGTCACACGTGCCAGGGGGCATGCATCTGGGGAGATGAGTAGAGGCTTCGCCATGTGTAACCATCTCCTTCGAAAGAGAGGAGGGGTCGCACGTGCCAAGGAGCACGCGTCTGGGGAAGATATGAGAAACCTCGCCACGTATAACCATCTCCGCGATGGACGACGCATGGGTTGTGGAGAGAGAGCCACGCGTCTGGGGATGCGATTGGCCTCTGCCAAAGCCATCGAGTGCGCCAGCTGGTCCGAGAGGACTGAGGATAGGTGCTCCGAGGGAGCATGGGATGGGTGCTCCTTCCACAGGAGCCCGTCCTGGAGTGCGGGCAAGGTTCCCGAAGCTTCCAGAGGTCGCCCCATCTCGGTGCTGGCTTGTTCTTGGCTTCCCTTTGAAGCGATAGATTGATATGTCTGCCTTCTGCAATTACCTGGATATGGGGCGAGAGGGGATCTCCCTTGGTTCTACGAACCCGAACTCTAGCCATAACCACCTCCTCTCCCATCCTAGTTTTGGGGTCCAGTTCGATGAAGGAACCTATGGCCAAGGCCACCGATATGAGGAAATCTTCGTACCAGAGTTCAAGGGGAATTCCCCATATGAGGATCCATACGTCTTCTTCCCCGAAGATGGAGTACATACGTCTTCTTTCCCGAAGATGGAGTACATACGTCTTCTTCCCCGAAGATGGAGTATTCTTCCTAGGATTACACCCTAACGATTGTGTAGGGCTCCTGGCATGATCAAAGTGTCCGGATTGAAGCCGGGACCAACCCTGATCCACAACTCGTTGTAGCCGATGGGATCGATTGTGTATTCCTCCAGCACGATTCTACAGCAGCCATCAATCCAATCTCTGACTTGGGAGAGGGGAGCCCCCTCTCTGGTGGTGATTACCACTGAGTTCTGCAGCGCCTTCTTTAAGAGATCTAGGTGATCTTGGCTGATGTGTAGAGTAGGTTCGGACTCTCCGGAAGGGGGTTTCTCTGGTCCTTTCTCGTATTGTTGCTCTGGTCTTCTAGGGGTTTGAGGTAGAGATGCCTCTGTTGAACTCAGGGGGTTGGTGAGGGCCTCCTTGAAAGAGATTGTGTTTTGACGAGGGGGGTCCGCTCGAGTAGAATTCCTTTGAGCTCCCGAGGTTGCTGCAGAAGTTCGAGATGAGCTCCAATGCTAAGGACGTGTTGGGCCAAACCTGGCTCTTTGAACCAATAATGGCATCCCTCCGAATCGTTCGTCGTGAAGCATGAGGACGGCTCTAGAGAGTTCTTCCTCAGAGCTCATTCGGGCGAGGGCAAAGCCTCGATACTAGCCCGAAGCTTTGTCCCTTGGCATAATCACATCCATGACTACGCTCGCTCGTCCGAAGACTCTCGAGATGTTGATAGGGAGCCATCCAGCCGGGTAACCTCTAACAAACAAAGTAGGGTAATCGGTGGATGATCTCTTTGTGGAAACTGCAATGCCTCCTTTGTGTTTTTTCTTGACTACTTCGGTCCATTCTTCTGTATCTTCCTGTTCGTGGAATTGCTTCCAGTTTCCTGGGTCTGTTGTCTTCTTCGTCGGATTCTTTGACATCGCTGTCTTCATCGGATCTTGATGATCCGTATTGCTGTTTTTACCATTCTGAAGTTATGATTCTCGACTCTAATCATTAATTATGTCGTAATCTGAATATTTTACCGAGATTATAAAGATATTCTTTGATTAACACCACGAATGTAGGATCTACAATAATGATATTCATCATATTTCATATATTAATTCCAGTATCAGATTATCAGTTTGCATATATAACTATACTGAGCATACTTCAATTTATGCGTTGGAGTGACCCACATGATCCTACCCCAGCATAGCCCATATTGGAGAAAGTAGTGTATCGTGCGTTACATATCCATTCCTGTACATTGTACCGGAGCGACCCACGATCCCTTTAACCTTGGGTATAATGCACCAACTATTACCAATAACCTATTGAATTCATGGTGGTATTGTGTCGGAATCCTGTCAATGGTTGCAGGTGTATTTTGCCTCTCTTCAGTAGGATGACTTCTGGGTGCATCTTTTTTTTTTTTGTGGCCCGGTACATTGAAAACATCACAGTTGTAGAAAAAGTATCATTAACAAAAGAGTCTAGAAAAACCTGGGCCAAATAGGGATCATGGCATTTATATTTGTACGTCAATATGCCAAGTTCGGCCATCCTATGCCAGGATGTGGAGTATAATCAATGTTACCTAGATTGTTGAGCCCCTACGTTTTCCATTCCAAGTTCTGCTATCCGGATTATGGGCCATCTGATGACCTAGATTGCAATTTTTACCATTCCGAAGTTATGATTCTCAACTCTAATCATTGATTAAGTCGTAATGTGAAATTTTTACTGATAATGTAGATATATATTCTTTGGTTTCCACAGTAGCAGGTGCCTAACACCATGAATGCAGAATCTACAACAATGATATTCATAATTTCATATGTTAATTTCAGTATCAGATTATCAGTTTGTAATATAACTTTATTGTGCACACTTCAATTTGTGTGTTGGAGCGACCCACATGATCCTACCCTAGCATACCCATATTGGAGAAAGTAGTGTACTTTGTATCTGTTCCCATACAATGTACCGGAGCGACCCACAATCCCTGCAACCTTGTCTATAAGTCACCAGCAGGTACCAATTCACTATTGTATTTATGTTGTTAATATCATGTTGGAATTCTATCAATTGTTGGAGGTATATGTTGTGTTTCTTCTATGGGATGACCTCTAGTTGCATCTGTCAAACAACCATTCACTCCAAAAGCTCAAGCTGTCAGAGTGTGGTGTATCAATGTATATCAAGGGACTTTATCACTTCAACACCCCCCCGCACGTGCGGGGTGAGAACTCCACACGGGAACATATTGACTAGGGTGGAGGGACACTCACACCATAAATAGGCCGGGCTTAATTTCCCGGTCCCTAGGTCGTACCTGATTTTCCTGACCCCCCGTGGGAGAATAATATATTAGCAAGGCATATTTGCTGCTCTCGAGATTCGAACATAGGATCTTCCGCTTTGATACCATGTCAAACAACCATTCGCTCCAAAAGCTCAAGCTGTCCTCCCCGCATGTGCGGGGGGGTGTTAAAGTGATAAAGTCCCTTGATATACATTGATACACCACACTTTGACAGCTTGAGCTTTTGGAGCGAATGGTTGTTTGACATGGTATCAGAGCAGAAGATCCTATGTTCGAATCTCAAGAGCAGCAAATATGCCTTGCTAATATATTATTCTCCCACGGGGGGTCAGGAAAATCAGGTCTGGCCCAGGGACTGGGAAATTAAGCTCGGCCTATTTATGGTGTGTGTCCCTCCACCCTCGTCAGTATGTTCCCGTGTGGAGTTCTCACCCCGCACATGCGGGGGGGTGTTGAAGTGATAAAGTCCCTTGATATACATTGATACACCACACTCTGACAGCTTGAGCTTTTGGAGTGAATGGTTGTTTGACAGCATCTTTTTTCGTGGCCTAGTAGATTGAAAACATCACAGTTATAGAAGTATCATTAACAAGAGAGTCTAGAAAAGCTTAGGCCAAATAGAGCATCATGGCATTTAAATTTAGGTGTCAACATGCCAGGTTTGGGCCTGCCATTTCCAGACCCTGGTCTGATTATCAAATTGATTAATATGCTCATGCTGGGGCCTGACTAAATGGGTGTGGACCTTAAGCTTTGCACGATGACATTGAAATCATTGTCAATGCTGCTGTTGAGATCAAATGCAAATTTGGGGTTTAATTTGGTTTGTTCAAAATACCCTCCCTAATGCTCCCTTGGGAGGTTTTAGAAAAACTTTAGTTCTCCAAATTTTGCTTCTTTTGGCGAATAGCTGATGGGCCTACAGGCTGATTCTGAGCACAGCCTGGTTATTCGCTTAAGCAGCCAGGTCCATGCCTACAGGCTTTATTAACAGGCTCAAGCCCGGCACATCTTGGGTTGGTTCTTCTGTTCCAGGTGGGCTACTGGACCATTGCCACTTTACATTTAAAATGCTAGAACAAAAACAAAAAAAATGTCAAGGAATCTGCAGATATTTTTAGAAAAATACATCTACAAGTGAGCTAAAAACTAACTCTAAAATAAAATAAAATAAAATAAATGAACTAAAAAGTCATAGGGAGGGATGTTTCTTCAGTTCAAGCAGATAACATCAAGTCTCCTGAACCAATCTGTTAATGCAAAGTAATATAACATATGAAATGTTTTTAAGTTTCTAATTTGGACACATGTCTAGCCAGCAGATTGACATTACCAAAACACATCTATCTTGCAGGATGTTGGGTGGCTGGTGCTGAAATGTATCTTTGAGCAACCCTATGAAAAGGAGGATATGTAACTGGGATTTACCATGCTTCTGAAAGTCTCCTCGGTCAGCTTCCTAATATAGCATGAATAATCCAGCACCCTAGACCTGACAAATAGTTTGCCCCTTTTCCTACATCTAGTTATTTTACCTTGGCGACTTTAGCATGATCTGATGCTCTGGGCCAGGGTCAATCCATTCCCCATCCCACCTAATTTTAAGCTGGGGTTGAGGTGGACTTTAATTTCCAGACCTAGCCCAATCCATTCAGAGTTGTTAAAGCTTGGTCCGTCCAGTTGTATTTACAACCAAAGCTATCAAAAGTGATACTGCTTCTTATTAGAAGAAAATCAAGAATTTCATCCCTATTATTTTATTTTTTTGTCTATGCTCCATTCACAATGGAGCCAGCAATTTCAATGACCTGGATAGGTTTGCTGTATGTTACATGTACACTGTAGATGAGTTTGTGACTGTGATGAATCTTAGCAAATGCAAATTGCAGTCTAGCCCATTTTAAAAAAATACGCAGGAAAATGCTATGGTTGTTGACGTTTCCAAATAACACCAAAGCTCTAACATCTCTCTCTAAAAAAGGGAAAAAATAAAGGAAAAAAACACCATAACTCTAACATGAAAATGGAAAAATGCCATTGTTATATTTCCAAATAACACCAAAAGTCCAAATCTCTAACATCTCTCTCTTAAAAAAGAAAAATAAAAAATGAAAAAGTAAAAAAAAACCTCAACTCTAACATGAAAGCAACGGTGATGTACAATTAGTTGTATGGTACAACTGATAATCTCTTCACCTTTAAATTTAGAAGTGATTACTTGACATATCGAAGAATATGCATGTATGTATGTATATATACGCGTGTGTGTGTGTGTGTTAATTTAAGGGTGAAATAGTTGATCATACAAGTAGTAATATATTGATACTTCTCAAAAAGTACATTGTTCTACAAAAAAAGTACAATGGTTAGATTTGTAGAGTAATTAAATTCAGAGTATATCGATACTAACATAACATTTTATTAGTATAAATATATGTGACTTCTATTACATAATAGAAGTTAATGACATCTTATTGGGCCTTATGAGTTATGGCAAAGAATGTCCAGGCCACGATTTTGGTATGCTTCTAACCTTAAGCCTAGGCCCTGCCCATGGGTTCTAAACTTTAGTTCTTGCCCTGCACAACACGGGACCATAAATGCCATTGGGCTACCTAGTCTGTTGACTGCCCTACTTTACAGGGCTGTAAATGGGCCAGACCTGGGGGTAGTTTTGGCTGACTTCCCTAGTTTACAGGCCCTTCTTGTTTATACCCACCGGTCTTGTGATGTAAATTCCATCTCCACGAGGCTGTAAATATGTTATTCTTTCTTCTTCAAAGTCCATGCCCCACACAACATGGGCTAGGCCATAACTGCCATTAGGCTACCTTGCCTGTTGATTGCCCAGTTTACAAGGCTGGGCTAGGCCATAAATGCCATTAGGCCACCTAGCCTATTGCCCCAGTTTACAGGGCTGTAAATGGGCCGTACCTGGGGTTAGTTTTGGCCTGAATTTTAAACTGGTTTGGCTGGGCCTGGCCTTCGGCAGGCCTTCTAGTTTATACCCACATGTCTTGTGATATAAATTCAATCTCCATGAGGCCCTTAATATGTTATTCTTTCTTATTCTTCTTCTCTAAAATTGAAAGATTGACAGCAGTCATTGCCAATTGTTCACAAATGTCAGAAAAAAACCCCATCCGGAATCCACGTAGACAAACATTTTTGAAGGCAACTGCCAAATTGCAGTGCTTTGGGAACTGTCCAAGTGTGGTGCAAGGTGTGGAACCATTCTAAAGAAAACGCATATGACAAAACTCTGTTCCGAGATCTGCTTCTTTGTACTTCTTGTTAAGGTAGCATAGTCAAACAATCATTTTGAAAAATACTTTTGAGACTTGTAGAAACAATTCGCACACATGTCAGGATTGATGTATTGAACATGAAAGTCATTTACATCAACTAAAGTTTTATTTCAAAGAATCAATGTGCAGCTAATTTTTCTTTTTCTTACTGTCATTGCTTGCTGCTTGCACATACCCTAGGAATTCTTTAAATTCATTGACATTGTTATGCTGATCTTGCTCAATTTTGTGGACATAACTGATTTGATTTCCTTTTTTCAAAATTGTGGACAACTTGACATAACTGATTTGGATTTCCTTTTTTGTTTACCCTTTTCTACAGTGTGTTGCTTCGCACCCAGATACAAGGACTCTTTTCCTCAATGGTAATTCCTCACAGTCCTTGTTTATCCATTTGAATTAAAATTCAAGTTCCGAAGTGACATAATATTGTCATGATGCAAATCAATGGTAATTCCTCACTGTCCTTGTTTATCCAATTGAATTAAAATTCAAGTTCCAAATTGACATAATATTGTCATCATGCAAAAAGTTGAAATGAAATTCAGTAATTCTTTAATTGTAATACATAATTCAAGTATATCCCTAGATTTAATTGCAGTCTGTCACTTGAGGAGCTATCTTAGTTTGCATAGTATCTCTAAATATCTAGCAACTCTGTGGATGGATGTGTTCTCTTGTCAGTAAGGAGTTATGATTTCTGTGCCTATCATTAACCGCCAGAGCCTTCTTATGCTATTCCATTTTATTTTTGATGAATAGATATTACTTACAAAAGAACAGAAAGACACGGACACAGAGGAAAAGCAGCTCTCCGAAGTCTAAACAGAGTAAAAACTACAGGCACTAAGCAACAGAAAAAATGCTGAAGCCCTGAACCAAAAACCAAGCCCCTAGCCCTTTCCCACTATAAGCAAGTTATCTCTGACCACACTTTTCTTCATTAAGCGATTTGCCTGCATTAGAACAATGTTGCCCAAAGAATTCAAGCTAGGTGGAAGAAATGGAGATGTGCCTCTGGAGTTTTATGACATCTTTGTGTACCACTCAAACTGAAAAGGAATTTTATAGGATAGCTGCAAGACCAGCCATGCTTCGTGGGACAAAATGTTAGGCAGTCAAGGAACAACATGTTCATAGGATGAGTATAGCTGAAATGAGGATGTTGAGATGGATGAGTGACAAGATGAGGAAGGAGAGAGCTAGAAATGAATGCATTCGGGGGAACTTAGGAGAAGCACCAATAGGTAATAAAATGGGAGAAAGTAGTCAGATGGTTTGGTCATATGCAATAGAGATCAAGAACTATGCCGGTTAGGAGTGAGTTGGTTCATGTTGAAGGCTCTAAAAGACAAGGGAAAGGCCTATAAAGACATGGATAGAGATAGTAAAAAAAGATTTGATGACCTATGGTCTAACTGAATGTCTTGCCCTTGATAGAGTGGAATAGCAGACAAGATTCATGTAGCCGACCCCATTTAATTGAGATAAGGCTTAGATGATGATGATTAGCAGAACGGTGCACAATGGAGAACAATAAGAATGAAGAACATAAATCGGACACTTCCTCAATAAGATTTGTTACTTCCCAAGGGCAATTCCCATGTTTGATCCATCTCAATGCGTTGCTTGAGTCTCCTTCAATAATTATGTAATTCAGATTGTGTCAGACATTAATGTGATTCCTTGCAGCAAAGCAGCAACTTTAGTGAAATTAGAGTCCTGGACACGCAATGGGCCAGAAAACTCCAGCAGGATTTCTCCCTCGCGGTTCCTCAGAAGACCTCCAATCCCAGCCTGGCGAGGATTTCGTAGAGAACATCCATCGAAATTAAGCTTGACGCAATTACCCTGGGGCTTTTGCCACCGCTAGACATCCATTTGTGTTTATTTATCCACATGCACACAGTATCATATTTTCAGAAGCAGATAAGTAAATTGCTGTTCAAGTTGCTTTTCTTGTTATTATTCCAAAGAGCTTACATTTCAGTTTTATAGATTCCAATGTTTTCTTATTTTGTCTTTATGTATGATTTGTAGGTGTGAATCATGATTGATGTTACAGGCACCATTTGGGTAGGGTATCTTGCAACATCAGGATTAAGCGCAATCAGATTCACATTGAAGAAGTGGTTGTTTCTTCCACTTACAAGTTTGGAAGTTTTTAATAGAGGTAAAATGTTCAAAGATTGCAAGTAACTGGAATGAAGTGGCTTTTTCAACGTGAATCTGAAATGGAGGCAGGGCATGGCCCTGCCAGAATTGTGATTAGGTTTAATTGGGTTTTTCTGGGATCCCCTACCCAAAGGCAGCTGTGACTTAATTACTTCTCACTCTGCCAGAATTGTGATTAGGTTTAATTGGGTTTTCCCACGGCCACATTCCTTCATTTTATATTTTTCTCATCTTTTTTCATGTCGACAGCATTTTATGTTTAGGTTTTCTTCTAATTAGAGCTTCCTCTGTGAGGTAGCTTCTTCTGATTGGCATGTTCTTATAAACTAATATATTCCACAGTAGATATTGACATCTAGATTGCTGAGAGATTGAGGGCAATGTGGTCCATTTCTTTCCATATAAGTTGTGTTATTTGTCTAAAGAGGAACGTAGGAACATCTGGTGGCTGAGAATCAGATGTGGGCTACCAGTTGTAGTTGAAAGAGAAGTTGTGATTCCTGCTTTACAGTTGTGCCATGTAGAGGCTGCTTTCTGACTGGTCCTTGGTTTCGGGAGCTTCAATTTTGAGTCCTTGACAGGTGTTCTTACCACCTTGATTCAGTTGATCTAGGGGTTAAATGGACCTGATAGACTAGAGAACCTTCAATAGATGAGTGTAGTGGAATTGCGGACCACGTTTCATCTGAAATAGGACTATTTGCAGGGATTAAATACAAAAACCAACTTTAGCAACTCAATTTCCAGCAACTAGTGATAAATTCCAGGAACTAGGAAAGATCTCTGTAAATAGACTTGTTTTCCAGTGAGTAAACAGATTTTCCAGCAACTGATTTCACAAAAATCAGCAACCAAAATAATTGGAAACCATACCAGAATTAAGTGCTGGAAGGATAAAGGAGAGAATTCTACTTCTAACAACCATGGCTTCAAATAAGCCCGGAACTCCCTAAAATGAGTTGCACATTTCTCCAAAAAGAATATAGAGAAAAACAGTTCAATCCAGTGTTCAGAGTATCATTATCGTTACATGTATTGATGACTTGGGATATGGTGGAATTTTTCAGTGAAACTTTAGAAGATGTTGAAAGACACATCATTACACACATAGAACAAAATATTAAAAAAACAACCATGCATATTTAATTAATTATGCAATGTTGGACAAAAACATATTTAATTAATAAATGTGATGCTAATCCACTAAGTTTTAAGAAATATCGCAATAATTCAACACATATAATGCACAAATTTAAAACTAGGATCCTCAACAAAATTCAAAAAATTGGATTTTTTTTTTTTTTCCTGGAATTTTGCAGGTTTTTTTTTTGAGAGATAACAAAATTTTCATTAAAGAGAAAAGAGGGGAAAAATGTCCGCTGAGGTAGCAGGCAAGATTAACCCTTGGAAAAAAAGAAATTACAATGATTAAGATTCACTACAATGGAAGCCCATTCAATAGTATACCCATGAACTCTGATAATGACTGAGCTCACTACATTAGAGGCGTTATTAAAGACCCTTCCATTACGCTCTTCCCAAATCGACCACCACACGGCTAGGATGATCATTCTCCATACCTTAGTTGTTTGGGAACCAAGAGCAGCACCATGCCAAGCTTTTAGCAAGCAGTCCGTCGTCTTTGGAGAACACCAAGAGACACCGAATGAGTTAAGGACTTCTGACCATACTGTAGAGAAGAAGGGACATTGTATGAAGAGGTGATCCACCGATTCTTCGGCCTTCATACAGCAGAGGCAAATGTTTGGAAGGACCGTTCCCCTCTTTCTCAAATTGTCCACAGTGAGGACTTTACCCTTCCCTACCAACCGGCCAAAGAACACAATCTTAGGAGGGGCCCTGTATGTCCAAACTTTTTCTATTAAAGGCTTGCGAATATCTTCTGTTTTCTTCTCGATGAGGTTGTATAAAGACTTCACTGAAAAAAGACCTTTCCTGTCCAGTCTCCAAGCCAAGCTATCTGTCGAATTTTGAGCAGGGATATGAGGATTAATACAGCTGATAAGAGCTGAAAAATCTTCTAGTTCCCAATCCGCAACCGATATAAAGCGATCCCGAACGAGCCGATAAATACTTGGAAATTCATCTTTAAGAGGAACGGCACCAGCCCATGGATCTTCCCAAAAGTGGATCTTCTCACCATTGTCAATACAATAAGAAGTACCACCGAGGACTACCTTTTTAAGGGAGAGGATTCCTCTCCATAGAGCAGAAGCCCTATAAGATGTGGAATCCTTAGTCCACCACCTGCCTGAGGATCGACCATATTTGCATTTAATTAACGTGTTCCATAGAGTCCCCTCCTCCGAACCAAGTCTCCAGATCCACTTCCCAAGCAAGGCTCGGTTCATTATTTGAAAGTCTCTAATGCCAGCACTTCCAGCTTGGATATTTTTGCAAACCTCTTTCCACTCGACCAGATGAAATTTCTTCTTTTCCTCCTTCCTGTGCCATAAGAAATCTCGTCTAAGTCTTTCCAAGGTAGACAAAACCGCAGGAGGGCATTTGAAAAAAGACATGAAGTAAAGAGGACAAAGCAGCTTTGATGAGAGTGGGATGACCGCCCGACGATAAATATCTGCATTTCCATCTTGCCAGGTATGATTCAAATCTATCTATCACCTTGTCCCACAAGCTGTTCGGAGGTTTGCCAATGCATAAAGGGAAGCCAACATACGTAGTGGGGGAAAGAACCCATTGAGCAGTCAAAAAGATCAGCGAGGTTTCTAGTTTCTACATCATCCATATTAATACCATACATCATCGATTTTTTAAGATTTACCGTAAGGCCTGAGACTGCTTCGAAACAGCAGACAATCGTGCGCAAATTCATGATTTTTTCCTGCTCGGCTTCGCAAAAGAGGAGGGTATCGTCAGCAAACTGAACGTGAGAGATCTGATTGACCATATTTTTAATTGAAAAGCCACTGAAAATGCCTTCTATCTGACCCTGTATCAGCATTCTGGAGAGGGCTTCACCCACTATAAGAAAAAGAAACGGGGACAGCGGGTCGCCCTGACGCAAACCCCTGGAGCTACTGAAGAACCCTTTCGGGGAACTATTAAGGAGGATCGAAAAGGAAGCCGAACCGACACATTCCTTCATCCAACTCTGCCACTTGGCCCCAAAACCCATCCTTTGAAGCATGTAATGTAGAAATTTCCAATCTACATGATCATAAGCCTTCTCCAAGTCTAACTTACATAACAGCCCTTTAGATGCTGATTTGTGATATGAATCCAAACATTCATAGGCAATAAGAGCATTGTCAATGATTTGTGATATGAATCCAGACATTCATAGGAATTTTGCAGGTATTAACACTGCTATTGTTGTAATATCGATAATATTGCATGATATAAACTCTAAAATGTATATTTTCAAAGAGATGTTACTGATATCCTGTGATATCATCGATACATGTGATAATATCGGTGATGTTATTGACAATATCTTGCAAATTTTATTTTACCCCAATATTTGTATTGCTGAGCCAACAATACCAAACCAGGAACACTGATTCACTCAATCCAATATAATCTCTCTCATATTGCGGAAAACAACCCATCTGTACTATAAAATAAAGCCCTGACAACTCATACCCTGGTTACTTTTAGTCTCAAACCCTTACAACTGGTTTCTTAAGAACTACGAAACTGCAAATTCGTCTGATATCAGCCACTGGCTGACTCGAACCTTTATAACACTTCCAACTGAGGTTCCTATTATCTGTTAGAACAAAAGCTAATTATACATGCAAGCCCATGTTATGATCAATGGGGAGGCTCCAGGCCTTCCAAACAGTGGACACCTGAGGCCTTTCTATGATGGGTTGCTGACATCGTCGTTTGCTGATGATGTCAGAGCCCCCGGGTCTCCAAACAGTACGCATCTGCTGTCTTTATTTCTTCTCCGTGCTGCCTTTGGATGCACTAACAAACAGCAAAATCTGTCGTGCTTTCCCAACAACATATGACTGAAGGTTGGGCCCTATTTTGTGTTTGCTACTTTGCTTTGATCCACTTCAAGTCTTGATCCTTATGTTGCTTATGCTGGCATTTCCTGGAATCTTGGATCTAGTACCTGTGTTTGCATCACACCTGGTGCCATGAATTATAGTATGATGGCTGCAGTAACAAACCCCGAGGCTGACGCAATTTACATGAGTTTCCAGCTTGGCTTGCTTGAGCAAGTGTGCTGGTTGACTTGATTGGGGTGTCCCTGCCTTCGAGGGTATGTTAGTGCTTCCCTCTTATCTATGCAGCCACGGGTACCATTTCCTTTTTCTCTATTCTCTCTATTTTTAATTAACTTCTTATTGATTTGAATGATTGTGGAAAGTTCATCAATAAATATGTACTTCAATAAGTTTGCGCTCTTCCTTTTGTCATGGCTGACATTGAAAGAATGATCCTTCTATGGGTTGAGTTCTTCCATTGGCACTCTAGTGTTCCATTGACCTGGTTGAAATTCATTAGGATAACTGTGTAAGGGAGTATTAATAGAATGCACAACATATTGTTCCCTTGCAGCTCATATACCTTTATATCTGTATCCATTTCTAAACACCACCAGCAAGACAAGGCCATTTGAATACTTGAGACTTACCAGCTTGGGAGTTATCGGAGCGCTTGTAAAGGTACCATGTAATAGCAATTTTTTTACTATATATTATTTTAACTATGCTTCCATGTCATTCATGCTTGAGGGATGATGTATTGATGTAAACAAATCGATTTGGCAAAACTACTGTACAGCATATACGTTTATGCATTCTGATTTGGACGACTAAATGTCTTCTCAAATTAACTGTATATGGAATCATCATCATCTAAGCCTTATCCCAATTAATTGGGTTCAGCAATTTACTGTATATAGAATGCAAATGGTAATTGGGTAAGGCACATAATTCCAGTACTCAAAAACTCCAGAGTCCAACCTCATACCAGATAACTGTGGTTATGACTTTCTCCATGCGCATGATCCCCTGATCCTGTCTGCACGTCACTGACATGGGCATTTCAGCAGTGCAAAAGGTGGCAGCCACCAGAAATGTGACCACACGAGAAAATCATGCTGTCATTTCATCAGGTTGGTCGCATGTAGAATTTCTTTCTAAAGCAACCATTCTTTTCTCGTGGGGGTGGCCCACGTGATGGGTGGACCAGCCTTACTTCTGAATAAGGTCTTACATGTGCTGCAGGTGAAGGCATCTGGGGCTAGCAAACCTCCTTTTACCTATTGTAGCTCATCTTAGTGGCAACTTAGTGGGGGTGAAAAATGGTCACAAGAAGTGCAGGTGAATGCTAGAAAATATTCAAGTTGGGAAGTAGTGTATTTCCTCAAATTGTTCTGAAAGGCTACCGGACAGGCAAATAAACAAGACTGAAGTAGATCACACTAGAAAATAGCAGCAGTTATCTGAAGTGGTTGGAATTATGGATATGAAAAACTTGCATCAGTTAAAATTATTTCTTTGCTATTATTCACTGGATTATGGATTTTTGTGTATTTATAAGTTGAAGAAATTGTATCTAATATTTTCTTTTACAGGTTGATGATACAGAAGTTATTAGTTTTCTTCTATCAACAGAAATAATCCCACTTTGTCTGCGAACAATGGAGATGGGTAGTGAACTTTCAAAAACAGTGAGTACCAACTTTCTGGATCTCTTTGGTTATTTTGAACTCCCTATCATCTGGTTGTCAATTTCCTTTGGAAATCCTTTTGTCATTACCGCTCAAATGTTTAGGTAGCAGATTTAAGCATAGCTGGGGTCCCCTCCTTGGCTTTACCCGATACACGTGGTTGTGGGTAATTGCGTGTATCCGCAGGGATTAGTCTCACTTCAAAAAGAGGTGGGGAAACCCTGTGTCTTCAAAAAAAAAAAAAAAAAAAAAAAAAACATGTTATAGGAGATGACAGTTGATTATGTTATTTATTTTGTTCAGCTCACATCCTTGTAAAAGTTACATAGCTTGTTTTTCCGATTGGAGCTTAGTGGTGGATCTTATGTGCAAAAGGAAGAAAAAAAATATAATTGTCTATGAATCATTCAAACTCATGGAATTATTTTTTTAGTATTTAGGTCTACAGCTAAAATGAGGTATATAATGGCTGTCAAAGGGCTGGGCCAAGGTCTGTCCAAGCCAGTCTGCAATTGAAAACCCAGGCCTGAGTCCGTCCCACGCCCGTGGTGGGCCAAACCAAACAGGCCTGAGCCCGGCTCATGATGATTATGCATGGCCTGGTTCTAGTCTGGCTTGAGCACAGCCACCTTCTTAGTGCATGATATAGGCTGTTTGTTTGGTGTGAGTTGTGACCAATCATACATGATATTGACAAAAATGTCCTTGAAACCTTAAAATGGACTGGGCTGGATCAGGTTTATGCGAGGCTGATGGGCTTCTATACAGCCCAAGCTGGTCTGATTAATAAACAAGATTTATTTTTAGGCTTGAAGGCTTAATAAACAGGCTTAAATTTTAGGCCCAGGTCTGGCCCTTGGGCCTAGTATTTCAGCCCAAGCCCAGCCTGAAGCGGGCCAAGACTGAAAACCAACAGGCCAGCTGGCCCATCGACCTCCCTCGCTGATATGGAAGTGACACTCCATTATTGGCATGCATTTTGTTATTTCATAGATTTCATTTCCTCGGGTTTACTCAAAAAAGGCCATTTCCTTCTCTCTAAAGCCTCAGAAATGGTGATTTCACCCTTTTTGAGAGACAACTCTGACCTTTTGACATGCCTATCTTTTTCTGCGAGGGCAGTTGTATCTTATTAAAGCAGCCTTCTCTAACATGCCTATCTATTTTATGTCCCTCTACGACTGTCCAAAATCAGTGTTAGATAGGCTTGATAAATTGAAAAGAGATTTTTTTTTTTTTTTGGAAAGGGGCCAACGAAAAGAAAAAAGTTTAACCTGCGTAAATGGGAAAAAATTTGCAAGCCATTGAATGAGGGAGGAGCCAGTTTGAAAGATCTGGATCTTATGAATGTTGCCCTTCTTGGAAAGTGGCATTGGAGGTTCGCTTAGGAGACGAGAAAACTTTGGAGAGATCTCTTTGTCCAAATATGGCACTCATATGGGTGATGGAGCATAAAATCTTCCTCTCTCTATGGCACTTCTCATGTTTGGAAGGCAACTGTTATCACCGAGCATAAGTTTCATGAAAAAAATTCCTTTTCTCATAGAAAAGGGGTATTCATTTTTGGGTGAACATTCGGTGTGGGAATAGGCCTTTACAAGATCTCTTCCTGGGTATTGCTACTATTGCCGTGGACCGCTTCATCCTTGTTGATCGTTGCTACTCCATAGAGGGAGAGTCCGTTGTTTGGTCTCCTTGTCGGAGAAATTTGTCGGATGGGGAATTTGAGGAGCACCTTAGCCTTCTTGACCATTTGAAGCTTGTCGCGCCTTTGGCTCAGGAAGAAGACTCGATAATTTGGAAAGCTCATAGCTCCGACGTTTTCTCGGTGTGTTCGTTCTATAATTTTATTTCTAAGCTGTCTTCCCAGCCTTTTTTTTTTTTTGTCCCCGTTCCATTATTGGTCTTATGGTGTCCCTCTGAGGATTGCAGTTTTTGTTCGGCTTGTGGGGAGGAAGAGAGTGCTAACCATAGATAACGTTAAAAGATGATCCGTTATTCTACCTAACATTTGATTGATGTGTATGGGTGACTCGGAGTCGATTGATCATCTCTTCATCCATTGCCCCTTCACGCATAAAGTTTGGGACCACTTCATTTCTCTTTTCCATATCTCTTTGGTGACGCTGAAATTTGTTGACCATCTTTTATGAGCTTGGCAAGGAGCTGCAATGGGTAAATCTCGGAAAGCCATTTGGAGGCTTGTCACGATGGGAATCTTTTGGTTTATCTAGAAAGGTTGGAACGAACAATTGATGTTTTCAAGACAAGGATTCCTTTGTTGAAAAGCTTATTTGTTTAGTGAAATTTACTGTTTGGAATGGGCTCCTTGTGTAAAAGCAACGAAGTCTGCTAATATTTTTTCGTGGTTTTTGTCCTAGCGTCGGGTTATATTCTTTCTCCGTCTATTGGCAGTTTTTTTTAAAAAAAAAATAAATTTTCAGTTATCTTTCTCTAATAAAAAAAAACCTCTCACTTTTTTACCATTGACCACTGCATATTGCCATTGAAATCATGTATATGCTAAAACAAGCAGTTAAATAAGGATGATTTTCCATACTCTCTTTTCCATTGTTTTCCTCAGATGTGATGTTTTGCTTTTCTCATCTACCTTTTGGTTTCCACTAATCCAAACATGCCTTCAATAAATAAACAAAAAATCTGCAAATAAAGAGTTTGACTCCACTCAAACTCTATCCACCAACTTTATTCCAAAAAAGTTGTGTAATGGTAACCGTGGTAATTGCCATCCGTCATGGGGTCAGAACGACTGTAACAACCGTTACGGAAAAATTGACCTGTAACGGCCCATACTGTTTTGGAATACCATGACCATATGGGCCCTGTATAGGCTTTATACACTGTACACTTGTTTATAATTCTTATTTCCAGAAACCTGTTGAGGTGTTTGGGCATTTAATATTGCTAGAGACTCCAAAGTCCAATCTCAAATAGATTCCCTTTTTATCAATCATATCGTGGTCTATAAACAACCGCATCAAGTAATTTTTTTGGGAAAGCATTATTATTATTTTTTGGGAAAGCATTATTTTTTTTTTGAAAAGAATTATTATTATTGTTATTTTTTTTGGAAAGCATATATTTTTAAAGCCGTATAGTGTCCGTGTTGTCTATAAACAATCACATGAAGTATATTTGCCGTACAGTGTCGGTGTTGTACAGTTGCTGCAAGCATTCCAATGAATATGGTTTAATATACAGTCCTTTTAAGGGATCTCCATTGGACCTGTGGGCTCCACAATCCAGTTGGATGTGTATACGGGCCTTCTGATTGGATTTGTGCTTCCTCACTCCAAGCAGATGCAAATCTGGGCTTCATCTTTTAATGCGATGGCATTTGGGATCCAACCTAGGACTGTGTCAACATACTTGGTTTGTTGCCTGGATGCATCAGTAGGTCATTAGACTATTATCCGATTCTCCATATGTGAATGAATTCCCTAATACGAAGGATCCACTTGGTTTTTTTTATTTAAAGGTATGTATAGATACCCATGGAAGGTATTTAGTTTATTTGGGGTTTGATGGGCACATTTAAAGATGCAAATGTCAGTGCTTGTGTTCACATCTCAAATGGACGTGGATTGCCTTGTGTTCTAAAACGGAAACTTGCACTCTGCATTCAAGGAGCCTTTCTACATAGGGGGGATGTTTTAAGTACCACGGCATATTTCGTTGTGCGTGGCGTTCCATTGGCAGCTCCAGGTTCTATTTGACGTCTTCTAGTTGTTAGCCTTGCATATACTCTGGTTCATGTGGAGGACATGAATGCCATGGATGTGCTGGACAAGCATGGGTGAAAAGATGATTGTCCATTAGACTTGTTAGGTGAACTGTAGCTTTTGATCTAACTTCAGCTAAATGTTATTAGTTTAATGTTGGAGAACTGCTATTTAAATGCATTTGAATTCTAACCAATCCCTTTTGATCTACTTGAATGGTGTAGGTGGCTACCTTTATTGTTCAAAAGATTCTCTTGGATGATGTTGGGCTGCGATATATCTGTGCTACAGCAGAACGATTTTTTGCTGTAGGGCGTGTTCTGGCGACCATGGTTCAATCACTTGCCGACCAGCCCTCTAACCGGCTGTTAAAGCATATTATTCGTTGCTATCTTAGACTTTCGGACAATGCGAGGTTGGTTTATGGATTTGTTTATGGCTTGATTTATTATGTATTGTTCAACACCTTTTTATGTTTATGTTTATTGGCCTATCTTATGACGTCGAAGTGAGATCCTTAGTTTCCTCAAATGCAGGGCTTGTGAAGCTTTGAAGAATTGCCTTCCTGAAATGTTAAGAGATTCAACCTTCAATAGCTGCCTTCGTGTGAGTGCCTAATTTATGGAATCTTTTACAAATTGCTTTTTATTTATGCCCTCGGGCATTTGGGCAGTTGTAGGGATTGGAATGATTGTCAACCTGAAAGTGACCTGGTTTTTGCAATGTGCCATTCATGCAACTCCTAATGGAAACTCAAAGTCCTGAGTGGAATATGGGTCAGGCTGGTGAAAGACTCTGAAGACTCCATATGGGTCGGGCAGAGTTAAAGTTCCCCTTATATTTGCCCCAATGAGGATGTTCAGCTTACAATATTTTACTCTTTTTTGTCTTCGTTTCTTTTGCTTCACAATTTTTCCTACTTATATTTGGGTCCAAACCTGTAGATCAATGGTAGATGAGGCGTGCTCATGGCATGCCATGATGGCCATTACGGGGCTGTAAAGGCCGTTACTTAAAGGTAGTAACAGTGGCAACCGTTACATGTTATGGGGTCGTAATAGCCGTAACACCCGTTACCGAAAAAATTAGCTATAACGGCTGTTACAGCCCCCGTAAAGGCCCCATAACAGTCGATTAGGGGGCCGACACAGGTTTTTTAGTTTTTTATTTTTATTTTTATAAATAAAAAAAGGGACCGTAATGGCCGTTTTAGCTTGTATCGTAAAGGTAACGGTGGTGGCCGTTACGGCCACCGTTATTGTTACGGAATATGCATGCCTCAACATGTGTGTGTGCGTGCGCTCGTGCACGTGTGGGACTCACTGCAAGGTTGGCCCTTGTAATTCTCCCCCTGTTTGACATTGGTAACACATGCTTCAGGATGACCCAACAACCAGGCGGTGGCTTCAACAGCTCATACATAATGTGACTGGAGGAAACCGGGTAGCAGCGCTTCAGGCAGGAGGACTGGAACATATGCTGGGCAACTAGGCTATTTATATTTCTTCACGACCCACGCACACGAATTTTGCTGTTGGTTGAGGTACGTCTGTTGTTGCCTTTGTTGTAAGGACATTAGTTAGTGGATCTTCACTGAATGTCAAGTGCAGCTCAGGCATTCTTGTTTTCGGTAATTGTAACATTATTCATGCGTATATCATTGCAGAAAGCCGAGTAGCTGACAATGTATTTGCATTCTGTGTCTCACACTTTGTTCTGGATTGTTAAAGTTGTGTCGATTTTTAGGTGCCTTCTTATAATTTTGTCTGTTATCTTTTGTATTTGCTCCTTGGAATTCATATCCATGGGGGGAATTGTATGATAGTTGGTTTTATGATTAACGATACTACGGTGTCCTCGGGTCCTTATTCCATAGAGCCGGTGCCTATGATCTAGTTGACCATTTACACATAGAGCCGGTGCCTATGATTTAGTCGACCATTTACACAGTGGGACCCACGGGGAATGGACTTTGCACCCAAAGAATGTACTCGATAATTAAACCCTTACCTAACCTTGGTGTACTGATGTTGAACTATTTAGAAAATAAACACTAACGGTCCATGTTCAACTAAAAAATGGCCAAAGATTGGATGGGCCCACTTGGGCTTCCATTGGAACCTGAATTCAGTGGCCACCTTTGTGATATTTGATCGCAGCTTCTGGACCAATGGATCGACCTACATGAACTCCACCAGCAATAACCTGTCGATCCACCCTCAATGGCAGCTGGAGTAGTTCTTTGAGGCTGTGATCGTCAATTGAAAGGCATGGCCATGGATGAGAGTGGGCTTCTTTCCCTTGTTAAAGGAATGAGATTCATCCATGCGGCATGGGACTCGGCCTACCTGGCAGAGCTTTTCACCATCCGTAAGCTCCTCGTGGCCCCATCCGAGATTGCGGATGTGATCATTGATTTTGCCATGCCCACGTCTGATGTGGCGATCTTGGCCAATGATGTGCCATATCCATTCCCATCTGGTGACCCAACTTATTAACTGAACGGGAAGATCATGAGATTCATCATTGATCGATATAATAACTTGTCCCAAAAGCAGATCACTCGGTTGAAACTCGATACATTACAATGTATGAATATACAAGTGTGAAGGGAGAGCGACTTGAGAACTAATCAGCTACAGCAAGCTGCATGCTAGCTTATTGTGTAGCCCCATTTTTCCTGCAGATGTATCTTTATGTAAAACATCCGAGCAACGAAAATGGTGGACCCAGCCATGAAGATCATCTGGCACATATCACTCTGGTGCATTCGTCAAAGTATTTATTTGCTATCCAGTCTATGTCATGGATTTTAGTGCCCATGTGGTGCGTCTGTTTGAATAATAATGAAAAAATAAAACCTATTGATGAAGTCATGCAAACCTGGACGAAGGGAATACACAAATATCGGCTTGATTCAAACTCACGTAAGTTTTCAAATGTAACGTTAGCGTTCAGTTCTCAGTGTTCCTTGTGGTGTGGTCCAGTTGAGCTTCAGATGTAGTTCATTTTTGGGCTCATGGATGGACGGTGAAGATGTCATCAACGATGCAAGTAGACCCCATTGAAATTTGGTTCCTTGTGGTTTGGTGCAGTTGAGCTTTAGATGTGGTTCGTTTTTGGGCTCACGCCCTAAAATGAGCTGGTAAAATGGATGGATGGTGGAGATGTTATCAACAATGAAGTAGACCCATTCAAATTCGGTTTCTCCAAATCATCTTTTCCATTAGTAAGTTGGTAAAATGACTTTTCATACAATCAAGAGTAAAATTGACTTTTTATAAGAAAACGAAGCTTTCCATTATTCACCCGTGCATCAAAGTCAAATAGGTATAATATAATCGGTATATTTAAAAAAGTCAGGCATTGATAAGAAAATATTTTAAAAAGGGGTTTTAATTTGTCGGCTTTAAAAGGGCTACTAATTTATCGATGACGTAAAAGGTTGAAATATTCCAATAAAAAAGATTACCCTTTAAGTACCTCACATGTACTATATGTGTCAACATGCTACATATGGACATGCGCCATCATTCATCTTCGATCATTCCACGTGTGCCAACGTCTTACATTCAACAATGTGACACGTGCTATAAGTAATCTTCAGTGTATGTGTCTAGGGCATTCTTTAAACAGTATATTTGAAAATGGGGAAATTTTTATTATAAAAATCTTTTTGAAAAATAATTAAGTGAAAAATCTTTTCATTTCTCACTCTTTTCAAGAAATAGCATTTTTAGAAAAACAACATGTTCAGGTGGGCCACATTTCGCAAAACAAATGTACGGTTCTAAAAATACTTGGCTGAGTTTTCTAATCCATTCGTCTATTTCTAACCAACATTGGGGCTCACATGTTGAGTTGACCAGATTTTCAACATGCATGGACTCCTGTACAAGGCAGGAGTTGCTCCTGAGTTGGTAGGTTTAGGTCTCACTAACCTGATGGATGGACTGGTGCATGTGTGACATGTACATGAGATTTATTATACACGTGCATGCTGTCAATAAAATTACATCCGTGCGGGTTAGGTACTACCTCCGCTTGTTCGGATCTTCGAATAGGCGGAGGCTCCGAGGGCCACGGTGATGTATGAATTTTATCCACAGTCCATACAATTTTCCATATAATTATAGAGTTTTATTCCTAAAATAATGAAGATACAAGGATCAAATGGGCCACACGGTGGGTTTTAAATTCTGACCGCAGCAAATTTCATAGGGACTACACAAGTTTTGGATCAAGGTGGTATTTGTTTTTTCACTTCATCCAGTTGTATATGACCATATACACATGTTGGATGGAAAGTAAAGGACACCGTGGACCTAAGAAGGTTTCAATGGTAGACGTCCTTGTCACAGATGCTTCTTGTGGTGTAGTCCACCTGAGACTTGGATCTTCCTTATTTCTGGTCTAGTACTCTAAAATAATATAGAAAAAATGAGAAATTCATGCATTACAGTGGCCTCTCAGTTGACCTGGGAGCCTCCGCCTGTCTTGAGCTCCGAACAGACGGGGCTAGTACCTAGTCCGCGCCCAAATTACATGACCGTTATTAAACACGTGCATGCTGTTAAGAAAGTTTTGTCATAGATTACAGAAGCGGATTGCGTACTGCCCGCGCCTGTACGGAAATAGGTCCAGGCAAGGTTCTGTAGAGCCCACCTTGGTGTATGGATTTTATCCACGCAGTCCATCCTATTTCCATATCATTTTAAGATGTGAACCTAAAAGTGAGGCAGATGGAAGGCTAACTGGTGATAATGGTGCCCTATTTTCATATGGGCGGGGTGATAATGGTGCCCTCCCTCCGAACCTATACAGAGATAGGTTTCAAGGGAGGGCACCATTATCACCGCCTGTACAGAAATAGGTTCAGGCAAGGTTCCGTGGACCTATTTTTGTACAGAAATAGAATGAAGGCTAAGTGGACCACACCACAGGAAGCAGCGGTGATAATGACACCCTCCCTTGAAACCTTCCTAGGGCCCACCTTGATGTTTATTTTCCATCCAAGTAGTCACATAGTCCAGGATGAAGGTAAAACAAAAACGTCAGCTTGATCTAAAACATATTTGGCTCCAACAAGTTTTTAATGGTGGGTGTTCAATCTCCACTGTGTAGTCCACTTGAGCCTTGGACCTGCCTCATTTTTGACATCATTTCCTAGAATGATATGTAAAAATGGATGAACGGCATTGATAAAACCCATACATCACAGTGGTAATCACAGAGCCGTTGGATTGATTCCATCAGGTGGCAGGGCGCAACCCGCTTCCTACAGGGTTTTGGCATGAGAAATTGACCACTGTAGACGCAAACTTTCATCCAGCTTTTTTTAATGAACAGTCCCCAACGTACTTTACCTATCTAAACATTTCACGTACAGACAGATCATTTGAGGACAAAAATACTAGTTTGCCTCCTTGAATCTAGTTTGCCTCGTTGAATTTTCATACTTCCCTTCCTCAATTTCTACTTTGCCTTGATCAATTCCTAGTTTTGCCTCACTAGATTTCTAGTTTGCCTTGATGAATTTCTAGTTTGCCTCCCTCAATTTTCAGTTTGCCTTGTTAAATTTTTAGTTTGTCTCGCTCAATTTCTAGTTTGACTCGCTGAATTTTCATAGTTCTCTCACTGAATTTCTAGTTTGACTTGCTCAATTCCTAGTTTTGCTTCACTGAAATTGCAGTTCGCCTCACTCAATTTTCAGTTTGCCTCGCTGAATTTCTAGTTTGCCTCGCTCAATTTCTAGTTTGCCTCGATGAATTTTCTAGTTTGCCTCGCTCAATTTCTAGTTTGCCTCACTGAATTTTCTAGTTTGCCTCGCTCAATTTTTAGTTTGCCTCGCTGAATATTATAGTTTGCCTCATTAAATTTCTAGTTTGCCTCTCTTAATTTCCTTTTATGCCCGTTGAATTGCATGTTTACATCGCTGAATTTCCTATTTGCCTTGCTCAATTTTGTTTGATGCTCGTTGAATTACATGTTTGCCTCGCTCAATTTATAGTTTGTCTCGCTAAATTTTAGTTTGCCTTGTTCAATTTTCAATTTGCCTCGCTCAATTTTCAAGTTTGCCTTGCTCAATTTCCATGTTGCTTCGCTCGATTTCTAGTTTGTCTCGCTTAATTTCTAATTTGCCTCGCTCAATTTTCAGCTCGCCTCGTTCAATTTTAGTTTACATCGCAGAATTTTTAGTTTCTCTCGCTGAATTTCTAGTTTGCCTTACTCAATTTTCAGTTTGCCTCGCTCAATTTTCTAATTTACCTCGCTCAATTTTTAGGCTGCCTCGCACAATTTTCAGTTTGCCTCGCTCAATTTTTAATTTACCTCGCTGAATTTTTAATTTGCCTTGCTCAATTTCCATCTTGCCTCTCTCAATTTCTAGTTTGCCTCGCTCAATTCTAGTTTGCCTCGCTCAATTTTCAGTTTGCCTTTCTTAATTTTCAATTTGCCTCGTTCACTTTTCAATTTTCAGTTTGTCTCGCTCAATTTTCAGTTTGCCTCGCTCGATTTTCATGCTTTCCTCGCTCAATTTCTAGTTTGTCTCGCTCGATTCCTAATTTTGCCTTGCTTAAATTCTAATTTGCCTTGCTCAAATTCTAACTTCCCTCGCTCGATTTATGTTTCCCTTGCTGAATTTCTAGTTTGCCTCGCTCAATTTTTATGCTTCTCTAGCTCAATTTCTAGTTTGCTTCGCTCAATTCCTAGTTTTGCCTCACTCGAATTCCAGTTTGCCTTACTCAAATTTCAACTTCCCTCGCTCGATTTCATGTTTCCCTTGCTGAATTTTCAGTTTGCCTCGCTCAATTTCATGTTTCCCTCGCTCAATTTCTAGTTGCCTCGCTCAATTTCCAATTCGCCTTGCTCAATTTCCTTTAATGCTTGCTGAATTGCATGTTTGCCTAGCTCGATTTAAAGTTTGCCTCGATCAATTTCATGTTTACCTCGCTTAATTTCGGTTGAGGCTTATTTGATTTCATCTTAAGCTCGCTCAAATTCATCAAGTGCTTGATTGTTTTCAATTATGTTTGATTTTTCATACTATGAGTCACTAAATATCTAGTGAACTTTAATTTTGATATATTTTGCAATTCATGTTTGTAGGTGACGATTCTTTTGCTGGATTCTCAAACCCATCATCTAACTGTTCACCGAAATGGTGGTTTGATACGGTGAAGGGTGGATTTGAGAAGCATGATAGTCGGCTAAATTTATTTAGGCAATCCTCATTTTCTTTTTTATTGCACCTTTCATCCTTTAAATTTTTAGAAAATAAGAAAAGAAAAGTTTATTATTTTAGAATGAGAGAGAAAATAGGGTTTACATTTTGAATTTTTGAAAAAGCTAATTGGTTAGGCTGAGCAAATGGGCTTTTAGATAAATATATCCAAGTTTAGCTGCCTCGGTCAATTTGCTGTTTGCCTCGCTGAATTTCCAGTTTGCCTCATTGAATTTCCAGCTTGCCTTGCTCAACTTTCTGTTTGCCTCACCCAACTTTCAGTTTGCCTTGCTTAAATTCCAGCTTGTCTCGTTGAATTTCCAGTTTGCCTTGCTCAATTTCCTTTTTGCCTCACTCAATTTCCAATTTGCCTCGCTCAATTTCATGTTTGTCTCGCTCAATTTCTACTTTGTCTCGCTCAATTTTCAACTCCGTAGATTTGGAGTAGTTATTCCCTTAGGGCGTATTTGGTCCGTGGATTTGAATGGTATTGAATTGTATTAGATGGGATTAAAACCATTATTGCACAATGATTGCATGTCTAGAAATACAATAATATTGTAGCCATTGAATCCCATGTTTGGGATAAAAATTTTGCTACTGGAAAATATTGGATTAAGTAAAATCATGTTTGGTGGACCATGGAATTGTAATCAACAGACTAAATTCACAACGGATGTCGTTCACTTGTACACATATATAAGTAAAATGTGTACAATTCATCCTAGTAGGAATGACCTTTTGAACGGTATGGATGGCATATAAACATCATGGTTTACTCTAGGTAGGTTTCAATGGTAGGTAGGTTTCATTGGTAGGCATTTCTCTACCACCCTTTTCCTATTGTGTGGCCACTTGAGTTTTGAATTTACCTCATTTTGAGCCCACGTCTTAACATGATCCAGCAAAATGGATAGGTGGGGGTGGATTCTCACAAACGACGCAGTGGCCCCCACCTAGATTCTTGTTCGATGAAGATCATGCAAAAGCCTTGGTCACCTTTTGAGCGTTCCCATTAGCGATGTGTTCCAAAACGCAGAGTAGTGTAGGGCCAATGTGGTATTTTTATGTGCATCACATCTAAGCTACCAACATGCGTACCTGCTTTGGTGATTAGATGAAGTAAAAGGGACTGTCTAATCATCACGAGGGCTATAGGTGAATTTGAAGGTTTTTGGGCTGAGAGTAGATTAGGTAAGACCCATGTTAGCTCTCTATTTATTTTGGTTACGTGTGATGTGTGCGAGTATGTCAAAATTGATTGTGTGGCTTGATTTGAATCGGACAATTTGACCCTAAGCACCAAGATAGGCAGATATATTGAGCGCGATCGTATACGACCAAGATCTAAGAAGATCGGTTGTCTATTTAACCACTACTAAAGATAATTAGGTGATTACCGGAGGGTAGGGTTCTTTGGGTTGCAATTTGCCTTCCGTACAAAAGGACTTTTGTATGCGAAAATAATTAGATAAAAAGAAAATACTGTTGGGGGACCGAGGAAGTACACGAAGATGAATCAAATGGAATGATCCAATCACACCAAACAAGTACAACGCAAACACACCAAATTTAACGTGGAAAACCTTTGTGGGAAAAAACCACGGCACGAAGCGACAAATATTACTATGGAAGCAGAAAATTACAAGATTAGAGAGATTACCCAATCCGAACAACCTTGAATACACCTAAATTACACCCTTGAAACCCTAGAATGAATTAGAAATCCTTGGAATACCTCCCAATCCCGATTACACCCAAATATATATAGCCTTTAGAAGAATCATAATCGAAATATGAAACAAATCCCACAAATTCACAACTTTGCAAAAATTTGTGCGAAATAGTTCGATGACATCGAACACATTTCGATGTCATCGAAACTTAACCTTTGACTTTGATGTCATCAAACAAACACTAAAACGGTCTAAAGACAAAACATGAAAATTGGATTTTCTTCGATTGCATCGAGCCACTTCGATGCCATTGAACATGTCTTTCAATGCCATTGAACATTTTTCGATAGGATCGAAAAAACACCCAGTTAGTCCAGCGAGCAACTGAAGAAAATTCAGAAAATCTTGATGGCATTGAAGCTTGCTTGATGGTATCGAACCTATCATCGACAGACTGCTGAATATACAAATTTAAGACATATTCAACAAATACTTGCATTCGATTACAATGAGCAATTGCAAGATGCCTTTTTGAAAAAAGAACTGTTTGTATTGAAATCAAGAATAATATAGCGTAAAAGCATAGACTTGAATTACAGCTAAAGATTATCGCTACTAGATTACAACTAAGGATTATCGTTACTCCCAGGATAGAGCTAAACTATGATAATGATAAGGAAAGATAATTTAATTGGTGTGAGACGACTTGCTTTGTTAAATTCCTTGTTATTTATAGATCTCTCTCGTGACTATCTTTCAGACATTTCTTTCTTCATTTAATGGTCATGATAGCTAATTCGTCGCCATGTCAGTCTTCCAGTTTCTTCATTCTCTTCCTAACATATGTCATTCTAATTGAACTTTTCGCTTAACCACATTTTACCTTGGACTTCTCGGTTGTGCCCCGTCATTAGATGATGTGTATCACCCAAACATCTCCAGTTCTGATTCTGTAAAAAGTGTTCTAAATATCTCTAAAAGTATTTCACATGTTACATATTCCTCGCGCAATGACAAGTGTCTTTTTCCAATTGCCTATCTTAGGAATCGTAAAAAAAATAGCGTACAACATCCCCGGATTCACTCAAGACGGTGCAACCCTTACCATAGGGCCTACCTTGATGAATGTATTTCGTATCCATGCCATCCATATAATTTTAGGTCATTTTTGGGGGGAAGCAGATTGGGTGAGACCTTGGCCTCACTTAAGACGGTGTGGCCCTTACTTTGGGGCCCACGTTGATGTGTGTATTCTATATCCACCCCATCTATCTATTTTTCTAGGTCATTTTAAGGTATGATTCCATAAATAAAGAAGATCCAATTATTAGGTGGACCATACTTTAAGGAAATAATTGTGATTGAACATCATATCATTAAAAACTTTCTATGGTGTACCTTAATGTTTTCGTGGTGTTTGTTTTCCACCTAACCTGTTGATAAGGTCATGTCAGCCTTAATGAAGGGAAAAAACAAATATCAGCTAGATCCAAAACATTCGTGGCCTATTAATGCTGTATGGTCCACTTGATAATCTGGTCTACTTCATTTTTTAGATAATACCCTTGAATGAGAGCAGATTAGGTGAGACCCTTACTACGAGGCCATCTTGATGTTTATATTATGTATAAATCCGTCCATTCATTGAGCGGCTTATGTGAGACCCCATTGTCACCCATGATAGTGGGCCCTTATGTGGGGCCACCTTGATGTGTGTATTCTGTATTCATTCTGTCCATCCATTTTTATAGATCATTTTAAGTCATTATTTACCAGGTGGACCATACTATAGGAAATAGTAGTGATTGAACACCTTACCATTAAAAACTTCACAAGTGCACCTTAATGTTTCCCTAGAATTTATTTGCCATATAACTGGTTGACAAGGCAATGGATGGAGAGAGAGAAACAAAAAACAAAGATAAGCTTGATCCAAAACTTTTGTGGCTTATTAATGGTCAATCACAACTGTTTACTTCATCTGATAATTGGATCTGCTTCATCTTCAAGATAATATCCTAAAATAATTTGAAAAAATAGATGGAAGGTGTGAATACAGTATACCTACATCAGGTGGCTCCTGGGTAAGGGCCCCACTCTCTTGGGTGAGTCGGGATCACCTAATCCGCTCCCTTTTGGGCTAAGTACATTGTTTTTTGTGCTGGGTAAGTTGTTTGCTGACGTGTAACCCACCTGATGATTCCATACAGACGACCTTTCCCTCGACAACTTTTAGAATAAAAAAATGCCATTGTCTCTTTCACCTGCGAAAAGTACATTTCAAATATCAAAAAAGTCGTAGCATATGCCAGAACTTTTGGAGGAAAAATCCATGAAAATAAAGCAGCCCTTACCGTGGGCCCACCTTGATGCATGTATTTTTCTATTTACAATTTTCATCCGTTTCTTTCCCAATTATTCTAAGGAATTATAAAAAAATAAATAAGTAGATCCAACTATCTTGTGGACCGCTCCAGAGGAAACCTTTGTGATTAACCAGGTCACAAAAGTTTTGGATAAAACTGGTATTTGTTTTTTCATAATGTCGCCACCAAATATTAGTTAATCATCTTTGGTTTAGGAAACGAGCTTAATCACTTGGGCAAGTACTTTGACCTTATATGTAGGCAATCTTATAAAGATAATGTGAAATAGCCGTTAATATGATTAGATAATAAGACACTAGATATACTTGTCAGATCCTCACTACAAAAGGAAAGCACCAACAATTCATTTAATTAACAAAATAAGAAGAATATAATTTGTAAGAAAAACATTATTTATGTATAATAAATAAAGAAGAAACATTTCTCACAATTTCTCATTAAAAAAAAAAAAAGCCTTTAGAAAATTTATCTAACCCATTATCTCCATTTTGCCATATGTGAAAAGGATCTCTCTGAGAAAATTCTTCCCTCAAAAGAGATCCTTTACCAACATCTCCTCTCAACTTTGCTGGGTAAAAGGAAAATCTTAAATCTTTATCTTTTATAACATGCGTTAATTTGTAGGCATGTGAAACGGTTATTATACTTTTAAAATAATGTTCCCTACCTAACGACAAAAACAGAACTTTATTTTTGAAAAGTTGTCTTAAATCAAGCCTTTTTTGTGATGGACTAAATCCGTCGCCAAATTCAACGCAAATTTGCAATTTTAACATTGGGAGTTCCGACCTAGCTTGTGCCTGAGATATCCTAGCCGTCTATTAGGTGGGATCTACTACGTAGAAAATGTGGCCAAATACTATTTAACCACTGGGTAGTTGGCACGTACAAATAGAGAACTTAAAAGAACTTGCCTAATATGCCTTGGAAGTTCTAGGCTCCTAGCTAATACTTGGGTGTCTTGAACATATTCCCAGTTGCTACATTTATCACATATAGAGGTATGTGTTGTAGGTATTTGTATAGCCCGTCAGATAACACATACATATTTATTCATTGTATTATATTGAGATTTTTCATTCTTAAGAGTTTATATATGGATGTGATAGTTTCATGATAACGTATGCACGTGGATATTTATACTAACCATTTCAATAAGATGTGGCCATTATCCGTCGACTAAAAGCTTGGTCTTCTTTGATGGGATTTTCCTCCTCAGTTCAGAGGAGAGGTAGTGCATCCGGTTGTAAAACGGATGTCTTTCACCTTGTTGCTCGATTGGTCGGCGGGAGCTGCTCGATCGGTCGAAGCTCGCTCGACTCAAAAGTCCAGCAAATTCTATTTTTTGGCATCGACTAGTCGAGGACCTGGTTTGACCAGTCGAAGGTTACACAGATTCTGCATGGATTTTGTGCGGACTGCGTAAATTTGAGGCGGTTTCGCAGATGTGCGAAAAGGGAGTTGCCTAAACTATAAATAGGGCCCCTAGGGCTATTATAGAGTATATTAAGGCTTCCTAAAGTGATTCTAAAAGAAGCAGAAGAAGAATGTAACACCCTGGATTTTTGTCAACCTGGGATTAGACGTCCTTAGGCAATGGGTCGATCCTAACACCTTATTAACCTGTCAGAACTAAATCCCACGGTCTAAAATCGCTTCTGAACCCCCTTTCCTTCACAAATCCAACCCTTCTCCATCTTGTTCTTTCAATTTTCCTAAGTACTTTCACCCTAGATACTATCTTAAACTAGTTAAGTATTATAACTTGGATCACTCTATATACAAACTACGAAGGACTAAGTACCACCTCAGACGGAAATCACTTAGGATTAAATCCTTTAGAAATGAGAGAAAGTAACTAAGTGCTAAACTAGATTAGCTACGAAATCCGTTTGAATCGCTTTAAATATGATCTGCAAGATCCAAAACTTGTAAAATCATTGACGCTAGGTTACCCTAAAATCTAAGATCAAACTCATTACCCGACTGCTCTCGGGAGTACGTTGAAACTCCGTATCTGATCTGGACCGCACGTCGGAAGTCCGATTAACATGAAGTTAAGGAATTAGGACCGCCTTCCTGGGCTTGACAACTATCTCGGAAATCAAATCCAGCCGATGTCCCACGGCTGTTCGCTTGAGTCCAGAGCAAGAGTGTGTGAAAACACTTATTTTCTTTAAAAATAAATATCTTGAATAGTAATCTGAGATTCGTCGCTTGCGGATCAGTTTTAAGCAACCAGACCGTCAGAATCAGACCAAATTACACCCTCGGATCAGGAGAAATTTCATACACATTTACATGTACTCGGCATCTCCGATCGAGATCCGTTGACCGATTGAATTGAAATTCCTCCGCCACGCGTGATCTGGAATCCCGGCCGAAACGAAAACTTAATAGAACGTAGATCCGGCGTTAGTGAGCTTAAGTCCGACCTTTGGCTCAAGGAGGCCCGCCGTGAAAGTCCTCCGTTGAAATTTGAAAAAGTCCCGCTTTGGTTATAACCTAAGTATACTTTGAACAGGAGTCTATTTCGGTGAGTTTTTATGCTATATAAGGACCTTAAACCCTCTCTCATTGCAACCATCCGAATTCGAGAGAAAACCTAGATTGAGAGAGAGAAAAGAGAGAGAAAGTGTGGGAGATGTGGGAGGAACTCCCTATCTTTGTTCCTAACTGACTATTCGGACTCCCACCGCTTTGATTCTTATCGCTTTTCCGGCGATTCCGGCGTCGTTTCTAGGTAAGAAACCCTAACCCTAACCTGATTTGGGGCTTGAGTGGTTGTAGGTTATGAAATAGCTAACGTATTTCGTTTCATAGGTTGCCAAACTGCCCAATACGGGAACTTAGCAAACCTATCAACTCTGTTACGATTCTATGACACAAGGTAAGGACTTTAGATGTATAGGTTGTGGTTTTCAACGCTTTCAATGTCCGATAATGGTAGATTCATGATCTGTATGCAATTGCACATGTACAAAGTGCTTTCCATTTTCTGTTTCGATTAGAATTGTAGAATTTGGAATTTCACATACTCTAGGTATTCGTATAAAATACCGTATACGTATTTTTTATGGACATTTATTTGACATGTTTATTTGTCATATGGATATATGATGTATGGATAAAATACTCATTTGGCGAAAGGGTTCGCCTAAATACATGTTTACTAATATACACCATGTATGTAGAAATACGGTATTGTAAGAAGTACCGTATACGTGTATATTTTAGTGATGTGTTTGTCATGATTAATTGCTGTATAAATATATTATGTGCGTATAAATTAATTTCTTGGCGAAAAGAATCGCCGTAATACATGTTCGCTTGTAAATACTACGTATGTTGAAATTGTGTATTCTAGAAATATCGTATACGTGTAAATTTTAGAAACGTAATTGTCATGATTATTTGCTATATGATTACGATATACGCGGATAAAATACTAGCTTAGTGAAAGAATAGCCCTAATACATGTTTTACTAATATACGTCATGTATGTTGAAATAGCGTACTCCAAGTGTTTGTGTAAATGCTTGTGAGAGTAAATGCTTGGATGTTTGCACCGTAGGTCGGTGCTGAGATGGAATTCTCAACTACCTTAGAGACATGTAGGATTTCCTCCATGTGGTTGTTTACTACAACCACTCACATATGATGTATATGTATTTGTATCCCTATCTGTATAGTGCTCTATTACATGCTTTATAACATGCTTTATATCATGCTTTATAACATATTTTATATCATGCTTTATAACATGCTTTATGACATGCCTCCTAGCATGTTTGTGTTACTTTGTTTATCATGCTTAACTCCACAAGCTTTTGATGGGAAACTGTTTGAGTTTGGGACTATGTCTATAGTCCAAACATTCGGTACCAGACTTGAGATTGTGGCTGAGATTCATGTCGCCACAATGGATGTGTCTGACGAACCCGAGTCGTACTTCGGTTGGCGATAGTGGTTGGCCACACGGAGTGCTTTTGCGCTTCACATCGCCCCACTTATTGTGCGCTCGAGCTAGTCAGGCTCGTCAATTAACCCGATATGTCGAATGTGTGTTCACCATGTCTGGTCATTACTGTTTGAACCTAGGGTACCAAACTTACCAGTGGTAATCCCGTTAACCATGGTACCTCGATCCGCTAAGACTCATGAGCCGGACATGGTGGTATGGGACACCGTGGCCGAAATAGTCGACTTATCTTTGGGGCCATGTGCCTCCCGTAGTGACCATTGAGCAACCCAAACTTGTGAGCCGAATACGGTGGTATGGGACACCGTATTCGAGTTGTCGATACTACGGCGAGAGCCGAGTGCACGGTGAGACCCGTACTCGTCTTTGACGGCGACGAGTCCTCTGTAGTATCTTCGAGTATACTCCAAGGTCCGTGATTGGCGACGAGTCTTTCACAAAGAACTAGAGTATGAGTTGAGCCGAGTACGCGTGAGACACGTATTCGAGTGACGGCTAGTGATTGAGCCGAGTACGGTGAGACCACGTACTCGAGCCGACGGTCGCAATTGAGCCGCATACGGTGAGATCTGTATCCGTCTTGCCGACGGTGACGAGCCCTTTGTGATGCCTTCGCTACGCCTCTCAAACCATAATATCGTATGAGATTAACTAGGACTGACGACCCTAGAATGGATCATGTTTGGGAATGATACAAGGGAGGTACCTTAGTTTTCCAATATTGCTGTTTGAAACGGACTAATAACAACTTAGAAATCATGTGCATCATTGCACCGCATGTGCCTAGTAGATGTGGGGCACTGAGGGAGTTATGCATTCGCGAACGTAAGATGTTGTCGCATGAGGGTGGTTTGGCAAGGGCATACATCATCATGTCATTTCATTCTTGCATTTATCAAGAGTAGTTAAACTTGTTTGATTTGTATTGCTTTATCATTACTACTTGATTGAATTGATAACATGTTAACCTATGCTTTATTGTTCCACTGAGTTAGCTACTCACTCCCACGTTACGGGACGGTGTTTGCAACACCAACCAGATTTGTTGAGTTTCAGGTGATGACAATGCTTATGAAGCAGAGCCGGACTACTTCTATGGTGATGAGGAGGAGTTCTCCTATCTGTATCTCTTTGGCAGGTCTATGAAGACCTAATACTGTATTGACGGGGCTATGGTACTTGGGATAGAAGACATTACACTTACACATTTGGTATATTTTAGAACTGTACTTGTAATTATTTAACTCTGGTAATGTTATAACACTCTGGAGACTCATCATAGTTTATATATTTTATCTATCTATCATAGTCTTCCGCTTGCAAATTTAACTGTCTCTGGAGTATGATATGTTGTTTTGGCTTAATCTCACTCATGTTCACTACTCTAATACAGTCAACATTCAATCATCATTCATTTTGTTGCATAAGTGATGTTCTGGAACTCGAGAGTTGAGTTACTACTTGACCCCCGATTTTCAAGGCATTACAAGATGGTATCAGAGCATGATTTGGATTAAACCGGATCTAGGTTATGGTCACACGACGCACACTGACGCACTCTAACTTAGGAGGGAGCGGCGGAATGTAGAAACAGTCTTAGACATCCTTGTTCCGTCTAATGGCTAGTTCACTGAAAACGAACGCCAAAATCGAGTCTGTATTCAACCATGGTCACACGGGTCGACCTTAAAATATTCCTAGGCCGTCTATTAATGAGTCTATATTACAATCCGCTTCACCCTAACCGTTGACCATCGGTAGAATAAGGGATGAACGTTATGAGGATAATTACTCCGAATCCCCGGAGCTTCTCTGGACTCCTCACAGAGACTTCTCGAATCCATGAGGAAAGAAAAGCAGAAAATAGAAATAAATTCTAATAAATTTGAAATTGATTAATGAATGACAAAAAAAAAAAAAAAGAATTTACAACCCTTTAAATGGGAATACCAAGTAATGGGAAGAAAATTAGAAACAAACTACAACTAAAACTCCTAGGTTGTGATGTCTACTAGTACGCAAGGCTTTCAGCCAAAAATAGTAAGTGTCCTATTTGACTTCCCCAAACCATTCTCCTAATTATTCTAAGCTCTTTACGCGATGAGCGCAACTCCTAAAGCCCAACAGATGAAGAGTAATCAAACAAAAATTACTATTTTAGTAAAACGAAATTAAAACAGGGAAATGATTGTCAATCGGAGGCTTTTTTCACAATTTCGGGCAGCGCAACCTGGCAGAGCAAGGTTGGTTGGCTTCATTAGCTCGTTCTACCCCAAATTCATATATTTTACGTCAGATAACTCATTCCAGATTGCAAGATACGTCCGATTTGACCCGAAACAACTCGAAACGGAGTCGGGGGCCACACGCGTCAATCCGAGGGAGAAACAAGTGGACCCAGGGTGCATTTGGCACCTTGGGATGGTGGTGGACACAACCCTGCTGCGGCGGCGTGGCGCCGGGCAAGGCGGACCGCGGTGGCATCGCGGTCACCGCGGCGCGCCGCAGTCAGGTTGATCCGGTCGGGTCCTGCTGGGTCTGGTCATGGTCGGCCCGACCCCTGGGCTTATGTGGTGCATGCGAAATTGTGGGGGGACCCCCATTTTGCATCGTTTTGCCCTTCTCTCTCTCAAATGCCCCTCCAAGCCCCTTTTCTCTTTTCAACTTGCTGTTTTCCCTCTCAAACCTTCCCTCTAATCACTCATTTCATCATTTCCTGCCCAACTCATCCTCTTCCAACGTTTACAACATAACCTACTCCCTACCCTCTCCATTCTCTTTCTTTTGATCACTTACATGCCCCATTTGGAGCTCAAGTTCGGGTAAGCTCTCAACCCATCCCATCTATTCATTTTCCTTTTTCAAACCCTATCTATTGGGCCTCTATGACGTCTGTTGAGACTCCAATCCGTGGAGAACCAAAAACTCCAGCCCCCCATTTCCCCTTATCCTCATTTTCCATGGCTCTATCCGAGCGTGTATGGCCATTTTCTTAAAGGCCTAATCATCCATACTATGTTTGGAATGTAGGCAATTAAACATAAATCCCATATTTTTCTTTTCAAATTATACGTAGAAATTCCTCATCCTGGGATTTGGAAATCCCATCCCACACTTTTCTAACACCAGGCTCATTTTCCAAAGCCTATAAAAAAATTAATCCCCACCCACCCTCCTACCAAACAAGCCACTCCCAATCCTGAGGTAGGATTAATAATACAGTCTCATTTAATACTACTTAAGACTACTGGCCAAATAGTGTTGGTGTGGTAAAGTCCCTTGATATACATTAACCCACCACACTCTGATAGCTTAAGCTTTTTGAGTAAATGGTTGTTTGATAGATAGGCCCATAGAGTTTGGACCTAGAGCAGTGCTTCGACAGACCTGACAGTATAGGAAATCCAACCAATTAAGAACATGAACTCTAGAACCCCCTTAGTTGGTTTGAGCATATGTGAAGTGCTCAAGCGTAGCTACATTCATGTTCGGGCAACTCAATTCCAAACAAATAAATAATTTTCTTTATTAGAAAGGGTATAAAATCATCTAGTGTATACGCATAGACTTTGGACTCACCTATGGATTCCCGCTACTCTTAAATTAAGACTAGACTACTGGTTAGGCTAAGGAAAGTAAAAGACTAATTAATTATACTAAGCCAATTGAATAATAGACTTAGTTATTCGGCTTAACCGACTCAGACCCACTACACAATTTTCTTTCCATGTTGGCCCGACCATTTACAATTAAAAGTTTATAATTTTGTCCTTGGAAAGTGTTAGGAGTATATAGCTGATAGAGACTTTGTCTTTTAGGCCTAAGGAATTGCCCAAATGGGCAACAGACAGTTAGAAATTAGGTCCCAAGTCGCATGCCATATCGGCATACATATTGTGCTTATGAACGTAAAAAGATAGCCTGCCTATTAAGCTAGACATGATTAAATAGGATAAGTCTGGACCGCGACAAAATTCCTTGGTAGAATTAGGCATCTTGCCTCAAACTCACACCCATTCGTGATAGCCTTTTTATAATCCTAGGTACCAAGACTGATGTAGTTGGAGACCGCATCTCATTTCATGTCAAGGATAGGTTATAAATTACACCTTGTTCCGATGTACGGAGCAGGACATAAATCTTAAGCCTTGAGGGTGAAAATAAAATTTTAAGGAGGGTAGAACATTATGAGCCCAATCTGTTTAGGTCACCTATAGCATCTCTTTTATTTGGGTGGCGCAGCGGAAGCGTGGTGGACCCTACTCCACTGGCCCAGGATCGAAACTGTGTTCGTTGAATACAAACATTATAGAAGCTCTAGCAAGTTCTAATATGAGAAACCGATTTAGCATGATCTAGAAAGATTTGATTCACCATTTCCTTTGACATAGATAATAACGAGGACTCTCTTAGACTAAGACCTAAAGGGCAACCTTAGAATAAACAATTTGAACCTTTCAATGATGGACATTCCCTACGTTTCTAGAGTGATCGGACTACGGAGTTACTGAAATATACAACTGCGAAACATTCGCGGCTTGACCAATTCCTCTCAATCTGGGCGACTACCAATGGACTCACTGCTTGGCCGAGCAGAAGACCAGGATCCACCAGATTCGGAAGTGATACGATGAGCTTCCTACCCTGGCCCTAGATGATCGATGTATCAGTATCGAGCCCACTATTACCGTCTCTCCGTGTTGGTCAAATAACGAAAACAGCTATCTTACTCTAAATTGGTGGGAATTATCGTCAAGACTCCAAATAGGTAAAGAAATAAATTGTAGCAAACCATCAGGGTATGAGAAATGGATAAAGAAATAAGTTTTAAGGGGGGTAGACTAAAATGAACCAGCTAGTGCATATCCTACCACGCGTAGAAACTTGAAATCAATAAAACTTAGGTAAAAGAAATAATTAAATCTTTCCTTATTACCCTTAGGCAATTTCGGGGACGAAATTTTGTTTTAAGGGGGGTAGATTGTAACACCTCGAATTTTTGCCAACCTGGGATTAGACGTCCTTAGGCAATGGGTCGATCGTAACACCTTATTAACCTGTCAGAACTAAATCCTACAGTCTAAAATCGCTTCTGAACCCCCTTTCCTTCACAAATCCAACCCTTCTCCATCTTGTTCTTTCAATTTTCCTAAGTACTTTCACCCTAGATACTATCTTAAACTAGTTAAGTATTATAACTACGAAGGGCTAAGTACCACCTCAGATGGAAATCACTTAGGATTAAATCCTTTAGAAATGAGAGAAAGTAACTAAGTGCTAAACTAGATTAGCTACGAAATCCGTTTGAATCGCTTTAAATATGATCTGCAAGACCTAAAACTTGTAGAATCATTGACGCTAGGTTACCCTAAAATCTAGGATCAAACTCATTACCCGACTGCTCTAGGGAGTACGTTGAAACTCCGTATCTGATTTGGACAGCACGTCGGAAGTCCGATTAACACAAAGTTAAGGAATTAGGACCGCCTTCCTGGGCTTGACAACCATCTCGGAAATCAAATCCAGCCGATGTCCTATGGCTGTTCGCTTGAGTCCGGAGCGAGAGTGTGTGAAAACACTTATTTTCTTTAAAAATAAATATCTTGAATAGTAATCTGAGACTCGTCGCTTGCGGATCAGTTTTAAGCAACCAGACCGTCAGAATCAGACCAAATTACACCCTCGGATCAGGAGAAATTTCATACACATTTACATGTACTCGGCATCTTCGATCGAGATCCGCTGACCGTTGAACTGAAACTGGTCCGCCACGCGTGATCTGGAATCCCGACCGAAACGAAAACTTAATAGAACGTAGATCCAGCGTTAGTGAGCTTAAGTCCGACCTTTGGCTCAAGGAAGCCTACCAGAAGTCCTCCGTTGAGCTGAAAAAGTCCCGCTTTGGTTATAACCTAAGTATACTTTGAACAAGAGTCTATTTCGGTGAGTTTTTAGGCTATATAAAGACCTTAAACCCTCTCTCATTGCAGCCATCCGAATTTGAGAGAAAACCTAGATTGAGAGAGAGAAAAGAGAGAGAAAGTGTGGGAGATGTGGGAGGAACTCCCGTTTTTGTTCCCTCGCTATTTCGGCTCCACCGCTGATTCTTATCGCTTTCCGGCGATTTCTGGCCGTTCTAGGTAAGAAACCCTAACCCTAACCTGATTTGGGGCTTGGGTGGTTGTAGGTTATGAAATAGCTAACGTATTTCGTTCCATAGGTTGCCAAACTGCCCAATACGGGAACTTAGCAAACCTATCAACTCCGTTACGATTCTATGACACAAGGTGAGGACTTTAGGTATATAGGTTGCGGTTTTCAACACTTTCAATGTCCGATAATGGTAGATTCATGATCTGTATGCAATTGCACATGTACAAAGTGCTTTCCGTTTTCTGTTTCGATTAGAATTGTAGAATTTGGAATTTCACATACTCTAGGTATTCGTATAAAATACCGTATACGTATTTTTTATGGAAATCTATTTGACATGTTTATTTGTCGTATGGATATATGATGTATGGATAAAATACTCATTTGGCGAACGGGTTCGCCTAAATACATGTTTACTAATATACACCATGTATGTAGAAATACGGTATTGTAAGAAGTACCATATACGTGTATATTTTAGTGATGTGTTTGTCATGATTAATTGCTGTATAAATATATTATGTGCATATAAATTAATTTCTTGGCGAAAAGAATCGCCGTAATACATGTTCGCTTATAAATACTACGTATGTTGAAATTGTGTATTCTAGAAATATCGTATACGTGTAAATTTTGGAAACGCAATTGTCATGATTATTTGCTGTATGATTACGATATACGCGGATAAAATACTAACTTAGCGAAAGAATATCCCTAATACATGTTTTATTAATATACGTCATGTATGTTGAAATAGCGTACTCCAAGTGTTTGTGTAAATGCTTGTGAGAGTAAATGCTTGGATGTTTGCACCGTAGGTCGGTGCTGAGATGGAATTCTCGACTACCTTAGAGACATGTAGGATTTCCTCCATGTGGTTGTTTACTACAACCACTCACATATGATGTATATGTATTTGTATCACTATCTGTATAGTGCTCTATTAGATGCTTTATAACATGCTTTATATCATGCTTTATAACATGCTTTATATCATGCTTTATAACATGCTTTATGACATGCCTCCTAGCATGTTTGTGTTACTTTGTTTATCATGCTTAACTCCATATGCTATTGATGAGAACTGTTTGAGTTTGGGACTATGTCTATAGTCCAAACATTCGGTACCAGACTTGAGATTGTGGCTGAGATTCATGTCGCCACAATGGATGTGTCTGACGAACCCGAGTCATACTTCGGTTGGCGATAGTGGTTGGCCACACGGAGTGCTTTTGCGCTTCACATCGCCCCACTTGTTGCGCTCGAGCTAGTCATGCTCGTCACCAACCCGATATGTCGAATGTGTGTTCACCATGTCCGGTCATTCTTGTTTGAACCTGGGTACCAAACTTACCAGTGGTAATCCCGTTAACCATGGTACCTCGATCCGCTAAGACTCATGAGCCGGACATGGTGGTATGGGACACCGTGGCCGAGCCGTCGGCCTATCTTTGAGCCATGTGCCTCCCCGTAGTGACCATTGAGCAACCCAAACTCGTGAGCCGAATATGGTGGTATGGGACACCGTGTTCGAGTCGTCGATACTTACGGCGAGAGCCGAGTACGGTGAGACCCATACTCGTCTTGACGGCGACAAGTCCTCTGTAGTATCTTCGAGTATACTCCAAGGTCCGTGATTGGCGACGAGTCTTTCACAAAGAATCAGAGTATGAGTTGAGCCGAGTACGGTGAGACCCGTATTCGAGTGACGGCTAGTGATTGAGCCGAGTACGGTGAGACCAGTACTCGAGCCGACGGTCGAAAGATTGAGCCGCATACGGTGAGATCTCGTATCCGTCTTTGACGGGTGATGAGCCATTTGTGATGCCTTCGCTACGCCTCTCAAACCATAATATCGTATGAGATTAACTAGGACTGACGACCCTAGAATGGATCATGTTTGGGAATGATACAAGGGAGGTACCTTAGTTTTCCAATATTGCTGTTTGAAACGGACTAATAACAACTTAGAAATCATGTGCATCATTGCACCGCATGTGCCTAGTAGATGTGGGGCACTGAGGGAGTTATGCATTCGCGAACGTAAGATGTTGTCGCATGAGGGTGGTTTGGCAAGGGCATACATCATCATGTCATTTCATTCTTGCATTTATCAAGAGTAGTTAAACTTGTTTGATTTGTATTGCTTTATCATTACTACTTGATTGAATTGATAACATGTTAACCTATGCTTTATTGTTCCACTGAGTTAGCTACTCACTCCCACGTTACGGGACGGTGTTTGCAACACCAACCAGATTTGTTAAGTTTCAGGTGATGGCAATGCTTATGAAGCAGAGCCGGACTACTTCTATGGTGATGAGGAGGAGTTCTCCTATCTGTATCTCTTTGGCAGGTCTATGAAGACCTAATACTGTATTGACGGGGCTATGGTACTTGGGATAGAAGACATTACACTTACACATTTGGTATATTTTAGAACTGTACTTGTAATTATTTAACCTGGTAATGTTATCACACTCTGGAGACTCATCATAGTTTATATATTTTATCTATCTATCTATCACAGTCTTCCGCTTGCAAATTTAACTGTCTCTGGAGTATGATATGTTGTTTTGGCTTAATCTCACTCATGTTCACTACTCTAATACAGTCAACATTCAATCATCATTCATTTTGTTGCATAAGTGATGTTTTGGAACTCGGGAGTTGAGTTACTACTTGACCCCCGATTTTCAGGGCGTTACAAAGAAGAAGAAGAAGAAGAGAGAGAGAGAGAGAGAGAGAGAGAGAGAGAGAGAGAGAGAGGAAGCTTGTGGAAGGGAGGATTCTGCTCGTAGAGGTGATCTACTACGCAGTCGACGTCTCAGCGCTTCTACATCCTCGTGATTGGTGAGATATCTCCATTTTCTTTATTCTCTTATTGTTCATCCACTACTACGTGTGTAAAGAATGTTTGATTCAAATAGTGTGTGCTTGTGATTGGTTGTAACGTTTTACTTCAAAGTGAATCGTTACTTTGGACAAGGTCATGTGGTTTTTACTTCTTTGAGGATTTTTCATGTAAAATATCTTGTGTCGTGTGGTTTATGCTTTGATTTATTTCTTTGCTTTATTATATCCCATAATTCTAGTGTTTTTGGGAGGCGAGATCTTAAGGTTTTTATGCAACACTCCCAACACTCTTCTCACATAATGTAGTCCATTGATTAGATGCACACAACAGAAAGTGCATATTAAGACGCATGTACATGTGAAATGTACTATGAGATGTATGTACATGTGAAATGTACTATGAGATGATTAAAATGAGATTTCCTAGAGATCAATATGATCCGCTCCATACCCCATTAGATCGTGTAAGCTCTATATTATAGTAGGGATTGATTGACTAGATTTCATGTGGCGACCATGTAGACAATGATGCTCAATCATTCTTGATGTGTGGATTGAGCCACATGAGCTATGAGGCCAATAGCCTATAAGGGACGGATCGGTTTTGCTCAAGTCACTGCACAGAAATGCTAGTCTTGTAAGTGACTCTTGTGTTCTTGTTACTCTATACTATATGCAGGGTTGTGATGATATGACGTTACTTTGATGTGCATTTTCAAGTTCACGCACAGTAATATAACTGGGTTAGAAGCACTCTAAGAAAGCAGTCAAATCAACTTCATGTCATAGAAATGGGTTAGAGGAAAATCGTAGATGATCATCATGTGGTGATGATACATATGAGACTTATTTAAGGCACCAAATTGAATAGATAATCATATTTTATTATAAATTATTTTAAAAAAAATATTTTTATATTATTATATAAATATTTTCAATTGACTTTGATCGATCAAGTTTGCTAAGATACAATTCGTTTAGTATCAAAAGTAGTTAAGTGTGCGTCACGATCAAAGATGCACGCACGTGTGTATAGATTAAGTCAAACATGCGTGATTGAGTGTGGTTAAATGATGTAGAGCGGGTCGCGAACAGTTTCATGGCCAAGATGGACCAGAAAAGGCCCGGTCAACGACAGAAGTGATCCGGACCGTCGGACCTTAGATTGGGCGTATCTCACAATCCGGAATGAGTTATCGGGCGTAAAAGATATGATTTTGGGGTAGAACAAGCTACTTTAGCCAACCAACCCTGCTATGCCGGGTTGCGCAACCCGGAATTGCGAAATACCCCTGGATCAACGGTCGTTTCCCTGTTTTAATTTCATTTTTACTATAAAGAGTAAGTTTTAGTTTGATTATAACTCTTCATCCGTTAGGCTTTAGGAGTTGCGCCCAACGTGAAAAGAGCTTAGAATAATTAGGAGAACGGTTTGGTGAAGTCAAATAAGACACTTACTATTTTTAGCCAAAAACCTTGCTCACTAGTAGATATCATGACCGTCTATAAATAGTAAGTTTACTATTTATAGTAAGTTGCGAATTATAGGAGTTTTTGTTGTAGTTTGTTTTTGATTTCTCTCCCATTGCTTGGTATCCCTATTTAAAGGGTTGTGAACTCGTTTACTTTATCAAATAATCAATTTTAAATTTTATTATAATTTATTTCTATTTTCTTGCTTTCTTTCCTCGTGGATTCGAGAAGTCTCTGTGAGGAGTCCAGAGAAACTTCGTGGATTTGGAGTAGTTATCCTTGAGGAAGACGGTGATTGGCCTCATCATGTTCATCCCTGCGTCATTAAATCAACTATTTAGAACAAGTGTTTGGAGATTAAGACATAATTAATTTTGGGTCAACTTGTGAATTTGGTACAATGTCATTTCATAAGAAAGATTGTAGTCTCAAAGGCCTTATTCTAGATCTACCTGATTAGAAAGTAAAGATTATGCTTTATCAATAGAAGAATGCATAATAATTTAATATACCTCATTATCATAATAACCTAAGAGATATTGTAGTTAATTTTTAATCAGAATTTCTCAATAATTAAGGCCTATAAATATAGGTGTAGGGCTTTGATTTAAGAAAAATTTCTTTTCTCTCTCCAGCCACAATTCTAGAGAATATCTAATGAAGAAGATGATCACGGTTTACACATTGGAGGTTTTGAGCATCTAAACCTATAGTGGGCTTTACTTTATTTTTATGCATGTTTTAATCTACTGAAGAAGATCGTGGTTATACATTGGAGGTAATTCTATTCTTAGAAATTTTAAAATTGACATTTTTGCTTACACATGTAATGACAAACCTCCAAATACAAATGCAATTGCAAATGTCCTTAGTCATTAGATTCGGAATCGTATTTCAGCAATCTAAGCCATTTATAGGAGGTACCTTGCTGTGTATGGACTTAAAAAAAAAAAAAAAAACTCTTTGAGTAAGAATTTTTAATTTTTTTGATCCGCTTATCTTTTTCCTTTGAATATTTGAACACTAACTTGTCCTTAAACCTTGCTTTTGTTAGTCCTTGATAGGATCCTTTTATGTTGAAGATTATTTTGACCATCATCCAAGTTAAAGCCCACCTTATAAATGGTTTAGATAAACATGACTTTGATCCAATTGCTATAGTTTCAACTTGAGTATCATAAAAGAGCCGCACCTTTGGTGTTAGATGCTTAACTGCCTATTTGCTACTAGAATCACAATAGTAGGGTACCATATAGAGGTGTACACGAATTGAGCTAGCTCGGTTACCTCGCTCGACTCGACTAAAAAAAGCTCAATTCGACTCAGTTCGAAGCTGAGTTCGAGACGAGTCGAATTGATTTTTTGAGCTCGAAAATGAGTTCAAGCTGGCCCCAGCTCCACTCTACTCGAATCGAACTTGGATCGAACCAGTTCGGTGACTCGGTTACTTTGATATTGATGTTGCTCACCAAGTGTTTGATAAAATGACTCAAAGAAGTGTGGCTGGTGGCAAGGAAGGTATGTATATGAAACCAACACCTTTTTTTTTTTTCTTTATTTTTATGTTGCTTAGAAGATGTTTGATAAAATACCTGTAAAACTATTGCTGTTATCTCAAATACAATGAGATTTTGAAGGTGCAATCCAGGTGTTTGTGAAAATGTTGCAATGGTCACTACAAGAAAAGCCACTTTCATCAATGAAAATTTTCGTAGGCAAAACTCTGATTTTCATAAGCAAAAAGTTTTTCCCGTGAAAATTTTCGTTGGCAAATTCCTTGCTAAAAGTCCAAGGGGAAAACCTTTTACCCACGAAAAAAAGGTAAGACTTTTGCCGACAAAATCTTTCATTGGCAAAATATTTTACCAACGCTAATTTTTGGACAAAACTTTTTACCTACGAATAATTTTGTAGGTAAAAATATTTACAAGACTTTTTAGCTACCAACAATTTCGTAGCTAAAATATCTAAAGATTTTTCACCTATAAAAGTCATCTTTACCTACGAAAATAATTTTCGTAGGTAAAAACTATATTTCTTATAGTGGTGTGGTCTGTCTTTGATTAGACAAGTTATGCGTGGGAAGAGAGCTATCATGCACTTATATATACTCTAATAATATAGTCATTATGCACTGACACATCATTAATGTATCATCCGCATGTGCTTCAAGCTTCAATGACTACTTTTTAATTCTTTATAAAGTATCTTTTCATTCATTTGGAAATATTCTCTGATTTTACTCTGTAACAATTGTCTCAAATAATCAGTACAAGCAATTTTAAGTTTGTGCGGCTAAAATCACGAGTATAATTGATCGAAGTTGCTCATCTACCAGGAGAGTTATTCTATCCTAGAGGTAGACTCGTTGGAACCCATTTCATCAAAAATCTTCCCATGTGCCTTAGCTCTCCAAATCATTCTTTATCATTTTTTATTTTAATTTTCTACTCTCTTTATTATTATAACCAATAATTATAAATATTAGTAAGAAAACTAATTAGGAGAAACGAGATGTAAAATTTAAGTTATAAATATTTTAAAACTTTTTTTTTTTTTTTTTCAATGAGCTATGTATGTAGAGCTGGATGAAGGAGTCCAAGCTTCCTCAATTATTTGGTCATATGCTTTGGTGATTTGACAGGATATGATCATTCATGCTCACGCACACTGCTATCGTACATGTGCATTAGCTTGAATCAGGCCGTCCGAGTCATAGGCCTACTCCGTTTGTGATCATATCCACAAAAATCTGACGTGACTTGATGCACAAGCTTATATTGCGTGTATACAGCCTCATCGTGCCTGTGTACGGCTGATCATGCTCCTTTGACAGTGTGAGTTTTTATCCACGATTCCTGTACGTGTTGCATCGGGACTAGCACCTTTGCCTTTTTCATTTGAAATTCAAACTTTCAAAGTCGGGCCACGCCCATGTCTTCCTTTGCATGTGAAGAGCATAGGCTGCTCCCCTCTTCTGCCCGACTATGTAGGGGCGTGGATTGGATACTTACAATGTCAGTAGCCAACTTGCTAGTGAAGTGACGTCACCAAGCTCTGTGGACCTCACCATGATGTGTGTATTGTATCCATACCGTCCAACCATTTGTAGAGATCGTTTTATGGCATTACAAAGAGAACGAGATAGATCTAAATTTCAAGTGGACCCACCACAGAAAATCGTGGGAGCCGTCACACCCACCGTTGAAACATTTATAGGGCCCACAGTGATGTATTTTTGAAATCTATCATATTCCTAAGTTAACATAGAGATAGATGAAGTGAGAAAAAAATATCAGCTTCATCGGAAACTACTGTGGCCCCTAAGAAGTTTTGAAGGGAGGATGTCACTGTCCCCACTATTTTCTATGGTGGGGTACACTTGAAATTTAGATCTATCTCGTTCTCTTTGTAAAGACATATAATGATCTCTAAAAATGGTTGGAGGGTATGGATACAACACATGCATCATGGTGGGGTCCACAGAGCTTGGTGACGTCACTTTAGTAGCCTTTTGGCTACTGACCTTGTCAGTATCCAATCCGCGCCCACTCTGTAGGCTTTCATTCGAATGAGTAAACTCCGTTGGGCCTACGGTGGATGTGAATGTGTATGTGGTTTATCCAGGCCGTCCATCCGTTTTTCCAACTCATTTTAAGGGTTTAACTCAAAATTGAAGTATATCCAAAAACTAAGTGTACCGTACCACATGAAACAGTGTGATTATTGATTTTCACCTTTGAAACCTTGCTAGGGCATATAGGGATGTTTATTTGTCATCTAACCTGCTCATGAGATCACACAGACATGGATGAACAGAAAACACAAGTATCAGCTTAACTGGGAACTTCTGAGGCCCCAAGAAATTTTCAACACTACAAGTTCAATTTATACTGTTTGCTGTTGTGTGGTCCACATTAACTTTAGATATGCTTCATTTTTAGATCAAGCCATAAAATTATCTAGCAAAATGGATGGACGGAGTGGATACAATAGTGTACCTTACATAGTTTATGCGTTACACTAGGTACCCAGATTGCATCCTAGCCTGCCGTCTCTACCTTAATCGGGCAGTTCTATGGGCGGGCCCACTGCGATGTATCAGTTTATCCACTCTCTCCTATCATTTTAAGATAGATGGCACAAAAATGAGGCAGATCCAAGGTGTGTACCACACCATACAATAAGCTTGGTTCCATTTAAATGCACAAAGCATTAAATGCAAAGGTCATCTATGATGTAGTGTACTTGAGCGCCCGGATCTACTTATTTTTGTGCTCATGGCTTAAAATAATTTGGAAAGAAGAATATATGACATGGATAAAAAGATTTATCACAATGGGCATACCCACATAACTGCACATTCAAAGCTAGAAAAGAGGGAATGGGACACAATCCACTTCCATGATGTATTTGTTTTATCCGGGTCGTCCATCCACTTTTAATCTCATTTTAGGGCACAAGCCCAAAAATAAAACAAATATAAATCTCAGGTGGACCATATAATACAAAATAGTAGTGATTGTACAACCATTAAAAAAAATAATAATTCTATAGCCCACCATAATGTTTATCTGCCACCTAACCTATCAATTAAGTCACGTAGATATGGATGAAGGGAAAAAAAAATTCAGCTTGATTCAAAACTTTTATAACCCCCATAGAGTTTTTAATGGTGGCATTATTGCTGCTTCTTGTGGGTGGTCAACCTAAGATTTGTATGCTTCATTTTTGGGCAATTGCCCTAAAATTAACTAGCAGAAAAAATAGATGGACAAGACGAATAAAACAAATACATTGTGGTAGGCCACGCAACACTAACCAATAGGAAGTGGAAACTTGTTACCAAGGAAGTTAGGTGGGGCCACTATGATGTTTGCGAGAAACCGGACATGGCCCAGAAATTGAGCCAAATCCAAAATTCCACTGATTATACCACAAGAAAAGTAGATTGAGAAATAATTGCATTTGAAACCTCCGTATAAAACTACTAGAATGTTTATATGCCATCCAGACCATTTACAAGGTCATTCCTGCTAAAATGAACTTGAAACAAAAGAATATTAGCCTGACCCAAAAGTTTCATAGCTTACTAATGTTTTCACGGTGGATATTCAATCCTCCCTATTTGGTGTCACGTGGCCCACTTAAGTCTTGAATTTGCCTCATGACGTTGTCTTAACGTAACGGCCAAAATAGATATAGTGGATTTCTCACTAACATTATAACATGCAGTACAATCATTGATATTCGTGAAGATTTCTGTGGCAAGAAATTCCAGTAAAAGTCATTATAATATGGTTTCATTTCATTTCCATTTCCCGCTCACGTCATGATGGTTTCACGCACCTTTCCGTTTGCGCATGCTAGCATGAAATTTCGTTAGGTCCTTTTCCTTGGACGTGAAGGAAATGGTTTCCTTGGTGAAAAAGGAAATATGAAAGTACCATATTAGTTAAGGATGATGTGTACTAATATGTTATTTAGAACACGAGTTATGTAACTAATCCACATTAATATGCCTACTTGATAAATAGACAGACTATGGACCTTTGGGACACTAGTTTGATCGAGGCGAGCATATCCAGACCGTTAGTTTTGGATGGGCAGGATAATCTTCTAATGCACTTTGTTTTTTACTTGTTATGCTTCGTTGAGCCCCTATAATGTTTTCAAAAATTCACTGTGATCGCGTGGAATATTATTTTCAATTTTTGAATGAAATATCTATGTAATATAATTATTGTAAATTTGTTATTTTAATATTAAATCATCAAATTCATACATTGACTATTGACTTGCTTGTTTGGAATTAAAATTTCATAAAAACATATACATTCGTGATCCCAAATATAAACATCCAAAGGTGAGTATCCTGACTTTTCAGCTCAATTTGAACCATTTGTTGTATATCTTCTTAGCCGTCTAGCTGCATGCAAAAAATCTTAACGTCACAAGTGGGTTGTGTTGATGCAGAAATCTGGACGTCCTCCTTAGACCGTTGGATACCCGCAAGAAAAGATAAAGATGGAGACTTAGCTATAGCAGGAGACCCTCCAATCCTAAAGTCAAACAGGCAAACCAGGTCTAGAAGAACGTAAGATTTTAAGATATGTTTTTTTGCGTTATGTTGTGTGTACCTTTCGCCATTGGATGTGCTTCTATTTATAGTTGAGAGGGGTGGTGGCGGCGTAGATAACAATCTCCATATTTAGTAGGTGCGTATTGTAGAGGGATTCGTATCTCAAGCGTATCGCAAATAACTTCCGAGATCTTCGGCTAAAATCCTTTACAGAGCTGTGTTGCGATTATTTTTGGAGATTTTCGGCTGAGATTCTGGACAGATGAGTAGTCAGAATTGGAGGAAACACGTAGTAGGAGGTTGAGGTCGCGCATCTGAGGTGGCCTGTATAGCTGTTTCGAATAGTAGTTTGCCGACCTAGATTCTCTAGTGAGCTATGATCGAGTTTTCCCTTAACATTGAGCATATTACCGACTTGCCCTGGGAGTCATGTCCGAGCACGGAGACCGAGCTCATTTTCTTAGTAGAATATAGACAAAATCGGAGATGATCATCCTCTTCATCTTATTGTACCGAGCAGGATTTCCTTGAATGTAGTAGGAGCTCGAAAATGGATGGAACAGTAGAAAGGCTTGTCATGTGATGGAAGTGGAGATTCTTCATCTTTTGATGGCCGAGCTCGAAGAGTATGCTGCTTCCCAAACAGTGGATTACTGCTTTCTGACCATTGATGAGCTCCTTGTTCATAATAGGCACTGGCTGATCGCACAACGAGCACATATGTTTGAGCTGATCCATTCTCCTTAGCCAGTCTATTTTTACCCATAGAAGTTGTATAAGAGGTTTTTGAGGCATGGTCCATTTCCTTCGGATGCCAGTGGTCTAGATCAATGAACCATAGGTTCGGCGTTTCAGAATTGAAGATCCGTGTATGGTGCAGATATACGAGCCACACATGCCATATAATACCGAAAAATTGAGAAAAATACAGGCCCACTTAGAAAATGTACATGTGACATACATGAACTCAAATGAAACTGTCCAAGTTGCAGGATCCACCGTAGATAGTTTATCGTTACAACTTGCAATCTCAGGTTTGCTAGACCATTTTAACTCTGATTATCTGACATTTGTTGGATGATTTTAGCCTGCGTAATATTTCTCTATTTCATCCGTCCATTAAACGTCCACCAATCATCCAGTTAATAATTCAAATCGTTGTTACTTTTTTGGTTGATGGTCCAGCTGAATAAGGGCCCATGATTTGGATGGTTGAATTGGGTTATTTAATGTGATCTGTGTACAATTTCTTAGTGCCTGTGTGTCAACCAGCACAGGCTTTCAGAGTATGTAAAAGTTTTTCTTGGGATACAATTGCTCCAGTTGCATGGGAACTCCCATGCGAACAGTCTCCAACCGCACACTTCGGCACGATAGCTGCATAGGGGCCGTCCATCTAGTGATCAGTAACATGGATAATCCGTGGCCCACAAAGTATACCGATCACATACTCCACGTACTGTTGTGGACCACTATCACTGCCACTGGCCACTCGGATGACTGGATGGACAGGATCATCAGATTGCTGTGGTTTTAGGTTGTAGTCCTCCCACTACATCAATGGCTCCACTTTGCATGCGAATTCCACCTAAACTAGGGCACTGTAGCAGAGGTATGCAGTTCACTACAGTATAACCCATGTTTCAAGTTGGGTTTGGGATCACGTTGCAATGATCTAAGCCATCTATGCCATAGGCCTTGCCGTTGATGAATATACCAAACAAATTCTCAAGACTGGGAGATCCTATCAACGGACTGCGAAACAATGGGTGTATGGGATAATCTCTATTTAGAAGGAAAAGAATTAAGTGGCAAACAGTGTTGAAATATGACAAGTTGAGAGATTTTTTAAAAATCTCATATTGAAAGTGGAGTCCATATTAACGGTTTGGAAAATTGGAACAAGATTCTTGATCATAAGGGGGCGTTTGGCGTAGGGTATTAGATGGGTTACGGCAGGATAGGATTGCATTTGGTTTGTACAATTTCGTTTAGCATTTGGAGAGGATGGAAAAGGTTGGGATTAGGTGGATGGAATTTCACTTAGTCCCATGTAATTTCACTCGGTCCCATGCAGGATTTATATACATTTTGAAACCTATTACACACGTGGGCCCTACATTGATGCATATGTTTATCTATGGCGTCCGTCCATATATACCGTTTACATGTGACATTCTGGTTATGTATGTGTACAAGTGAATGATATTGGTTTTGAATTTGGTCCGTTGATTACAATTCTATGGTCCACCAAATATGATTTTGCCTAATCCGGTGATTTTCTAAATTTTAGATCTAACACGCAAGTAGTCCACACCAAAAGAACACAACAACTCTAAGAAGTATTTAACGGTAAGTGTTGAATTCCCTTTTTCCTCTGACATGGTTTACTTGAGCTTTGGATATGCCTTATTTTTTTAAAATTTTTTGTCTCATGCCATAAATTCAACTGGCATAATGGTTGAACAATGTGAATAAGCAACATGCATCATAGTAGGGACACACAAATATTTATGGTAAATAGATAAGGAAATAATTATTATCCATTTACGAGAAATTGAAATTAGGCTTTTCTTATCTTCCTTTTGTTTTTTAATGATAAATATCGAGATAGTGCCCTTTTAGACCGTCTTTTGGGAAAATAAAAAAGCTGGATTGGGATGTTAGGCGTTTTGTCTCCATTGCGACTTAGGATCCGGCGTGTGTCATGGTCCACTGGGCCCACATGCTGAGTAGTCCTATGCTTTGAAGTACCTTTATCTTTGGAAATGTATGCTACAAAGGCCATCTTTGGAAATTATGATGATTGGTTGATCGTGGCAGAGAAGAAAAGTTTCAATGGCTTGCATTCAACTCTAAAAAACAGAGGACGAGATCATTTGACCATCTCATCATATTAATTACAAGAATATGGACGGTTCAGATTATTATGCTATCTCATCGTGTGGGCCCCATTGGTGTTCAACTCACGCTAGATGTTAGTCACGACCGTGGCAAAAGCAACTCCTTTTGGAATTGAAAATCTACTTTTAATTGTGGGAGCGTATTAAGTACGGCCCTTACCGTGGGCCCAGCTTGATGTATATATCGTGGCCGCAGATTGCGTCCTAATTCCGACATCTCTAATCTGTTACGTGGGTGGACCGACCATGATGTATCTGTTTATCAACTGTGTACATTCGTTCTCCCAGATCATTTTAAAGTTCATGCACAAAAAATGAAGCAAATCTAATGCTTAAGTGGACTATACCAATGCATTAAATGCAAGTGTCATCTGTGATTTGATTTAATATACTTTATGTTTATACTTATATGAAAAATATATGAATAATGTAGGTAAACAAACACATCACAATAAGCCTGCCCAACTACCGGCTTGTAGATAGAGACAAGGGAAGTAAGATACCATGTACATATATTGTATATGTTAGATAAATAATACACAACGGAGGATAGAAGAAAACGATAACGAAACGATCAGATCTGTCAGGTTCAAGGCTTGACTTCTATAATCAATTTCTCAAGACATTTGTCGCTTTTTTTCTACCGGAATTTCAAATAAGTGCAAACAAAGGAAGTCGCAAATTGTCTTCGTGATACAATGAACACTCAATCCGATTTTCAACACGAAAATTTGCACATTTAAGTGTTGCATGATCTCTATTTTGACACCGATATGCCTTAAGACGTCGTGAGAAAAATCGGTAGAGATTAAATCGAAAAGTAATTGCATGTAAGATGATCTAATTTTAATGATTTTTGAGTATTTTTCCGGATTATAAATCCAGGATTTATATCAATTGAAAGGTTATGGATTTCATCCCGAAGAGGTGCAAAAGTGCCTCTTCAAGAAATCCATACCCATTCACAAAGAAATAATTGCCTTCCATGAAAGGACATGACTCTTTGTCCTATGGCGGCTTATTTCATGCATCATTCGCATTTAAACGCTTATCCAACAGGAAAAAGCAGTATCCACATAAGTTACATGGCATAAGTGCCACATGTATAATCATGTCACAATTACTCTCTCAATTAATAAAAAAGGTAATAAATCATCAGTACCATGGCCCAAAAATTTGAACCGAAAGTGTTAAAAAGACTAAGGTTCTTATTGCTCCTTTAGACGCAAGCACGCGCCAAGTGCTAAGTCGCTAATAAAGCGCCCATAGATATGGACGATTTTGTGCCAGACCGCTTCGAGGAGATTTGAACCCTGGTTGCATAAGCAAAAACCCATTCTCTTACCGACTAGCTATACACACTATTTATGGAAAGTTTAAATAATTAATATATTTATTTACTTTCTAAAAATAACTTTTATTTTTAAAATTTATTTTTTTATTTTAAAAAACACAACAGTATATCTATATCATTCATCCATGTTTTTTCATCTCAGGTTAGGTTAAGAGCCAAAATTGAAGTAGATTCAAATTTTAAGGAGCCTATTTCTTAGAAATCAGTTACTAACTAGATTCAAATTTTAAGGGGACTATTTCATAGAAATCAGTAACTAAGTATGAGCCAAAAATTAAGTAGATTTAAATCTTAAGTAGACATAATAAAGAAAATAGTGATGACGGTGGATTGATCATTAAAATCTTCCTATGAGCCATCAAAATATTGAATCAAGTTGATGTTTTTTTTTTTTTTTTTTTTTTGCTTTTTATTTATGTATAAGTTGTATGGAAAATAAACATTACAGTGGACCTAGGAAGTTCTTAAAGTTGTTTAGTCACCACTGTTTCCTATGACATGGCCAGTTGATATTTGGATTTCTATTTTATTGAGTTAACTTGTTAGTACACACCCCACTGTTACCCCACTAGAGAATCAATACCATGACCTCATATGTTGAAACAAGGTATCTTCTCTCACGGCCCGTTTGGCCGGGCGGATTGGAAGGGATTGGCTGGTATTGAAAGGAATTAGAGGTTAAATCCTGGGATTAGCCAGGCGTGCTGAACAAACTGAGTGGTCTTATCCCAGCATATAGCGATCCTATGGATCTTAAGACAATCCACGGTCAACACCATCATTACCTTTAAATCTCATCCAATCCACCCTAATCCATTCAAATTTGCCCAAGGACGTGTTTAGATTGGATGGTAGTGGAAGGGATGGGAAGGTTTAATCTCGGGATTTGCCATGCATGCCAAACAGACTCAATATAGCAATCCCGAGATATAACAATCCCATGGATTTTTAGACGATCCACTAACAACACCATCATTGCCTTGAAATCCATGCCATCCACCTTATTCCCATTCAATCTCTTCCAATTTACCCGTCCAAAAGGGCCATCAGTGTACCACTTGCGATATGGATTATAGTGTACAGGGTGTACCTGATAATTGGATAAGCTCTGTGGGAGCACGCCTAAAATGAGCTGGAAAGCGGATGAACAGCGTTAGCAACGTGTCGAGTGAGGCTGGGCCGGTACTAATCCCGCTTCCTTTACATGCCACCACCTCATACTCGTACTAGTGTACTCGCTCGTATGACATGGCCCAAATTGCTTCGCGACAAATGCACCCACGTGAATCAAGTGCGACAAATCTGAACATTGGACACGTTGCCTAAAAATCAGGCCCACCCGTTCAATGGTTCACGTCTACCTTTGAAGTCAAAGGTAAGAAGATCTTATCGTCGTCGATGAGATTACTTCGACCATGAGGAAACAAAAAAAAAAAAAAAAAAACAACTCGTCGAGAAGATGCGGACTGGAATTCGCTACAACTGTGTTAAATATAGCATCCGTTCCGACCATCAGATTCTATCCTCAATTCTAAGCCCTGGATAAAAAATAATAATTCAGTTCCACAACTAAGGTGATGGGATGACAACCTTAGGTTTGTTTCAGTTGTTGATTACTAGGAAGATCTGAAGGTACAAATACCAGTCTGATAAAAAAACACTCAGGTAAGCCACACTGCGTGAACTTATAGTTTTAAAAGCAATTTACATTTTCCCCATTGTAAAGCTCCTCAAAGTTTTCTACACGGATGATTTTTTGTATGTACAGTTGAAATAAGGGTTCTCACCTGATGGATGGAGTGGATTTACATAGACAACATGTTGGGCCCACACCCTTGCTGTTTTACGCACTGCGCAAAACAAGTGTTGCTGACGGGTCCAGTGTCTTAAAAAAAAAGGAAAAAAGTGTTGCTGAGTCCGGTCCAAGAGGTCCAGAAGATACATCCTATGGAGGCCCCGCACCGAAACCCACAGTGGTCATTCCATCCCCATTTTTATCTGTGGTGTGGCCCACCTGATGGACGGAGTGGATGCTACCTATACAACATGGTGGGACCAAAGCGCTTGGCTTTACTGCGCACTGCGTGTGTGTGCGTGTGTGACCGTGTTGCAGAGGTCTCCCGTATGCTGCTGACAAGTTGAGCAGCGACACTCGCTACTGAAGTGACGTCATCAAATTATGTGGGACTTACCATTTATTTATTGTATCCACACCGTCCATCCATTTTTAGAGATCATTTTGGGGCATGAGAAAAAGAATGAGGCAGATAAAAATCTTTAGTGGCCCCACCACAAAAAACAGTGTAGAGAGTGATGTTCACCGTTGAAGCCTTCTTAAGATCCACCGTGATGTTTATTTGTGATCTAAACTGTTAATAAGTTAACATAGACATTAAATAAGGGAAAACATAAACATCAGCTTGATCAAAAACTTTTTTAACCCTTATAAGTTTTTAATGGTTGGCGTCACTTTCTCCACTGCTTTTTTGTGGTGGGGTCCACTAGAGATTTGAATATGATTCATTATTTATCTAATGCTCTAAAATAATCTCTCCAAATGGATGGACGGTGTGTATATAAAACATACATTACGGTGGGACTCACATAGCTGGGTGACGTCAACTCTAACCTGTCGGTAGCCAATTCGTACAAATCGGACCCGTTTTTTTTTACCGGGAGTTTCTGCAACGGAAAGCCCAAAGGGGCCACTGCGATGTCTGTGGGAACTCCGCTCCGCCTATAAGGGTCGCCACTCGCCAGCTCATTTTACAATTAGAACCCAAAAAATGAAAATAAGCCATTTAACTCAAGTGGGCCACACCACAAGAAATAGCGGAGATCAAACGCCCACCGTTCAAAGCTTATCTAGGTTACGTGAACTTTAGATCAGGCTGGTATTATTGTTTTACCTTCATCCTGGTAGTAATCACCTTTTGAACGGGTTGGATGTCAGGTAAACATCACGCTCACCACCGTGAAGGTTTCAATGGTAGGCGTTTTTATTTCTACCGTTTCCTGTGTTCACCCCACTTGTGTCTTGAATCCGACTAATTTTTTATCTGTCGCCATAACATAATCTGAAGAAACTGATGGACGGAGGGGATTTTACACACAAATCACGGTGGGTCCCACAGGACCAGTTATTTCAGGAAACTCGAGTCTCTTCCCGATCATCCATAGACGTGGCCGCACGCGGCAACAACGTACGCTGGTAATCCTAGTACGACTACGAATCCCGACTCCAAAGCCCGTTTCTCGCTCACTCGAAGTCATCACTCTTTCTCCTTCCCATCTTTCCAGACACTATCTTCTCCATTTCTCTTCCCTTAATCGCCATGAAATCCAAATCAAAATCCAAGCGCTCAAAGAAAACGGAGGAAGAGGAGATTGATGAAGAAGACTACGGAATAATCGTAGTCCGTACAGACACTCCCCTCTTGGTGGACATGGACATGAGAACCGCAATCCCCGCCCTAGAACACCTCCTGGGCTACAATTTCCACGATCAAGGCCTCTTGATCGAAGCCCTAACCCATTCTTCCTACACGGAGGCCGAATCCTACCAACGGCTCGAATTCGTCGGCGACGCCGTCCTCGGCCTCGCCCTCACCAACCATATCTTCCTCACTTACCCCCACCTCGACCCTGGTCAGCTCTCTAGCCTTCGTGCTGCCAACATCAGCACCGAGAAGCTTGCTCGCGTTGCCGTCCGCCACAATCTCTACTCGTACCTCCGCCGCAACGCTCCAGCCCTCGATGAAAAGGTCCGCGAGTTCTCACTCGCCATCCGCTACGATGCCGATGAGGTCCCTTATGACGGCACGGTCAAGGCCCCCAAGGTCCTCGCCGACATTGTCGAGTCGATCGCTGCTGCTGTCTATGTAGATTGCAACTTCGATCTCAAGGTACTCTGGCTGGTCTTTCGCGCGCTGCTGGAGCCGATCGTCACGTTGGATACCCTGCAGCAGCAGCCCGTCACTATGTTGTTTGAGTACTGCCAGAAGCACGGGAGGCGGGTTGATATCCGGCATTGGAAGAAGGGGGTGAAGAACATTGCGAACGTCTATGTTGATGGGAAGATGGTGGGGTCTGGATGCTCTGAGCAGAAGGAGATTGCGAAGCTGAATGCCGCCAAGGAGGCGCTGCAGAAGCTGCTGGATTCTGAGCCGATGGCTATGGATACTGATAGCCAGAGGTTTGGTGGAACGCAGGAGGAAGGAGCGAAACAGAGGTTGAATGAGCTCTGCAGCAAGAACCGCTGGCCCAAGCCATTCTATAAGTAAGGCTTTTTGCTACAGCTAGTATTAGGCTATTGGTTGTTTGTTGTCTCTCTTTCTGCTAAAAGATCTTCATGTGTCAAGAGTGTATCATGAACCGACCGTTGATCTAGTGGGCCACCATGTGGATTGAACTTAGGCTGAAATTAGTGGTAATTGGGCAATTTCGACCTTCTCATTGTCACAAGGTGTGCCAGTTCATTGCTCAGTTTTGAGTTAGTTATTCCTGTTTCTCAGGCCAATGATTGGCCAACTACTGCCACTCAAATTGCCTTCCTTTTCTGGCCGTTGCATCCACATGGTGGTCGACAAAAGCGACAGTCCCGAATCCAAAGGGTACATATTCGGTGGACATGTTCTGGTGTGCACTTCATGGTAGCATCAGTGTTTTAGCCAATAGCGTGTAGCATAGCGTTCACCCCTCTGAAGGGTGAGGTGTAAGCTACACGCTACTTCTAGATTTTTTAACGAGGTTGCATGTGGTTGCACCAATTTCATGATATTCTGCACCAAATTAGACTGATTAATAATGAATTTAAACAAAATTTCATGATATTTAGTGCAAAGAAACACAACCTGAAAAGTAATTGGAAAGGGCAATGACCAATGATTAAGTATAAAGGTAAAGAAAGAGCAATAAAACTGATTTAATATTGTTATTTAGATATTTTACTAAAACCATTGAAAAGATTAACTATTTTTCATTGAAAATAGAAAAATGTAACAAATCGTTGAAAACATTAATTGATTTTAATTTTGTAATGAAAAGTAACTTGTAATGTGAGCTACATGTGACTTAAGCTATTTTCATGAGTTTGTAGCGTTAAGGCTAAGCCATGGAACGTAGTGTAAGCTACACCCTACGTAATGTGGCTATTTAAAACACTGAGTAGCATTCCTCTTTGCTAGCACTCAAGCCTTTTCGTTTAGTACTATGTGAGTCTGTGTTTCCAAAAATAAAAGAAGTCTCGGCAGAGTCCATCGGATTTATCAAAGATTTTGAGAAAGAAAAAAAAAAAAAAATTCAATTTGGTTGTCATTCATTCACTACTTGCTCATGATTTGGTTGACTCAACTCGACTTAGAAAACTCGATTCAACCCACGAAGGATTTTTAAAATTTAAATATTAAATATTATCGAGCCTTGGTGTGCGAAACACAAAAGAACCAAACTAGTTAATTGATTTGAACTGATAGACATTTGATTTGGGTCACTATTTTTGAGTTTCAAAACTATGACACTCAATCATCATTTGCTAGCATGCAAAAATGAAGGAATCCTTTCTTCGTTTTCTGTAATTATACTATGGTGAACTGCAGTATTAATTGTGTGACATATTTGATAATCATTACTAGAGAAGAATAACAGTGCTTTTTCTACTCTTTCTACACTGCAAAGAATAGGAGCTCTAGACATAGCAATTCAGTTATGGTTTCACTATATCATATATATATATAAGAGATATGCTCACACACAACTAGCTGGAACTTTCAAATTGGTCTAACTAGCTGGGCATTAAATTGGGGAAAAAACTCTTGTTGTGAATACGTAATTATCTCCCGGATAAATTGTGTATACTATATCCTACTTAATAAAGATGGGACACATATTAAAGTTATGGACCGTTTATCAAATGGCCTGCTAATTGGATATTATTTATAATAAAAAAAATTATCGAAATATACTTATTTCTGTACCTACAGGTGCAAGTAAAATCTAGACCCTTGTAATGCATTTTTAATTATCCAAATTTCTCCTATAATTGCTTTAACTACTAAATAGAAAATAAAATTTTTATTTTTTTTACACAACATGATTACAAGGTACTATATTTGTTCAATGGACCAGATCCCTTACATATTTGATCCATTATCTGAATAAATTACACTTGTACAACTCCAAACTATTATCCCTCCTATTGAAAAGGTAGCTTCTCTCTCCCCATTCATTTATTACTCTCTCCCTTGATATTCTATCCAACAATAAGAGTGCCATGATCCATTATTACTTTGAGGGTCCAAAAATTATGCCGACACACGATTTAGGTAAGGTTACACTTAAGGCAAAAATTATGTTGAGTTTGGTAAATCTCTATAACACACCATATAATCAAAGTGGATTTTACATGCAAGTCAATGTGGGCCCACCCTAATCCACCTCCTATTATTTGCATGGCTGACGTGTAGCCTCTGCATTCCCATGCAAACTGAGACGTGAATCCAGCCACTAGTCTCCGTGTCACACGAATAATGATGTGGTCTGTAGCAAATGGTGTGCCTCTCCTTGATTTATGTGTGAAATCTACTTTGACCATAAGGTGTGCTATGGAATGTTAACTATAAGGTACACATATATATAATAAATAAATAAAATAAAAAATAAAAAAATTAGCAACTTTTATGGTTCAGGGAAGTTGTACAAGTGAAAATAAGTATGTAGGGAGACAGTCACCATCCAAACTTTTTTATTGGATATGGCACACAAATCATGCATGGCCCTAATATTTGGCGCAAATGTATAACTTATCAAAATAAATCTAATACTTGGAGTGGATTTCACATAAACATTATGATAGGCCCAGTAGAAAATTAATGGTGGACATCCTATCAAAGTTGTTTTATTTTTTGCGGCCTACCTAAATTGCATGACAACCTGAATTTTAGGATCTAGACATGGCTATATCTGACTTAATTGATTGTCAGAGTGGATTGTCCATAAACATCACCATTGGCATCATAAAAATCCAGGGTTGGCATCCACCCCTTCTATTGTTTCTTGGTTTGGCCTACTTAATCACAAATCTACTTGTATTTTTAGCTCTATGGTTAAATTTCTACCATTCACATAATGGTTGGAGTGGATTTACCGTGCATTTCAGGATGGGACGCCAAACCCACATCTCCTCTGTGCTGTTTGGAGAGAGATTTTTAAACTATGCTTTCCTTTTAAAAAGGACAGAAAAGAGGTGAGATTTAAACGGTGAGAGAGTAATAAATGAAGGGAGAGAAAGTGAGAGCATAGTCTTGTTTACGGACTTTCTGGTTATATTTTAGGAGTTTTACATGTGTGATGCATTTGTACAATACGTTACATGTGTCATAAATCTGATCTGTTTATCAAGTACAACACCTTATGATAATATGAGCAGCCAATTTTTTTTTTCCTCTTCTAATCAACAGTTGATTAGAGTACCACTCTTTTAGGAGAAATTTGGAGTGGTTAGAAATGCATTATATTAATTTAAATTTAACCTCCATATGTGATTTAAATAACTAATATATTTTAATAAAATTTTGTAAATAACATCTAAGTAATGGGTCCTATTTGATGAACGGAGAGGATCTTTAATACTTATTACCATCTTACTTGAATAGGACATTGTATTACATCATCTTTTACAAGAGGCATTACATGTGAATCAAAAAGGCATTCTTGTCATTTAATGCCCAGCTAGTTGGACCAGAACTCACGGTCCAACTAATTGTGTGTGAGCATCTCTCTCTCTCTCTCTCTCTATATATATATATATATAAAAAGTTTCTTATTTTGTAACTGGAAATTGGGAAGTGATTATGTTTATGATTTTGTGGATTATGCTGCATTTTATCTGTTATTGAGTGTTATGGAAACATGTAGAATCGTAGATCATGATGACGATGCTATGGCAGCTTGTAGAATCTACATCGTATTCTCTTTGCTCTGTCATTGTGGTGTAAGGTAGTACTGGACATTGTCATGTGGTATTGGTTTAGTTGTAACTTGTAAGCTGTGTAAATTGTACATGGATGCGTGTTGTTGTCAGGCACGGACACATCATGTTGGACATGGTGCCCTTGGAATTCAGATTCCTTGATGCAATCGTAAGATAAAAAAGAAGTGATAAGCCCTTATAATGGGAACAATCACTATCCTCTTTACACCGATTATAATGCGAACAGTCACCCTCCCTTATGTAATGAAAACTGCCTATAAATCCAAAATAGAAGTAGTTATTTTCTCAATAACAGCCATTATATAATGGAATAAAGGCTTTTTTATGTATTTTTAATGTCATTTTTTAAGGCAAAAGAACAGCCGTTATTTCATGTGGGATGGCGGTTTTCCATTTTTCTCCCCCTTTTCCCCTTATTTCATGGACTCTGTTATTGTTATACTATGCTAATGTAACAGGGTCATAACACCATTTTCAAACCTTGGTCCCTAAAAATATTTAAGAGAAGAAATATTAATTTATTACATTGTAATTTTGTATATGTGAAAATGCCAAAAATAAAGAATTGTAATAGTAAAACCAAGAAATCAATTATTTATCTGTAAAAAGGTATCCCAAAAATATAATAGCAATTAAACATAATTTACTTTCTTCTTATATTAGACATGTCCAGGCGTGTCAAAGACACGGACACAGATGAGTTGGCATAGGACAATTTTGAACAAGTATCATGCCCTTGTTCCAGAGGATGCTAGCTCTGTGACCAATGAGTTTTTGAGATTATTTTTCCGTTATTTAATCACATTGGCAGCATGCAGTTGAGTCGAGCAAACTTTCGGACCTTTCAAGTTATATTATAGGTAATACTTTGAAACTATGCAACTTATGGGAAATGGAATTTACCTCTCAAATTGAATTTGTTTTGAGACCAATGGTTTCACAACAACTTATCATGGAGAAACTGGAGACTTTACTGTAAAATCCATAAGTTGTGTCATTTTGCTTTTTGTTATTTTCCCTCTGATCCTCTTGGCTTTAATACTTTGAAACTATGCAACTGTCCATATTATAGCTCAAACTTTATAGTCACTATGTTTATTTTAGTCAATCTAGTTTCAAACTCATTGCTATACAGACATAAGGTGAATGCTCACTTTAATGTAGTTCCATATGGGAGGCCATGGAATCAAGAACAATAAATATACTAAAGAGAAACTAGGGAATTACAAACAAGAAATATGATTGTGGGAGTATCCCACAGCTGACAGCCCTCTACCCAAGACTAGAGATCTCTCGGCTTCTTCCTCTCTAATATCTTCCAAGAGCGACTGCATAAAAGAGAAGTCAACTTTATTATCAAATTCCAAAGATCACATGTTTGAGCTGTGCCTTTTATAGGCTTAAACAAAGAGAGAAAACCCTAATAATGGGGAAATACTAAATTATTCCCCCTGTTTAAGTTACTACACTCTTAGATGAGAGCATTTTGGTTATTCCCATTTTATCAATAACAATGACGACAAGAACAACTAAAAAAACTAAAATAATTATGGCCCACCTACTTGCGCGGCCATGGATCACATGCGTGATTGTGTGGGGCCCACATGTGTGGTCAAGAAAACCCTCCATGGGAAAGCTTGGTTGCATCACACTTCTGGTAAATATGAACTATAAAGTTGCACCCACTTATATTCACCATGTTTGTTTTAGTTAATCTAGTTTCTAATTCATTACTATACATGACATGAAGTGATAGCCCACTTCTAGTCAAGGTGTCCTGTATCCATTACGATCTGGCTGTATCAGCCGATACGTAACGGTAACAGCTGGCACCGTTACGCAATACGGGGTCGAAACGGGTACCCTCCCGATTCTTTGACCGTAACAGCCGTTACGGCCCCGTAATGGCTGTTACGAGCCCAAAGAAAATAAGAAAAAAAGAAAAAAAATAGGAAAAAAAAAAGCATACCTTTTTTTATTATTATTTCTTTTCTTCTTCTTCTTCTTCCTCTTCTTCTTCTTCTCGCCTCGTCATGCATGGCATGGCCGCGGCCATGTCATGCATCCTCTTCCTTCTTCTTCTTCTTCTTCTCTCTCTCTCTCTCTCTCTCTCTCTCTCTCTCTCTTCTTTCCCTCTTTTTATTTTCGGTTTCCCACTCTCTCCTGTCTTTTTCGTCTGAAATCGGAAGCCGATTGAGTGGTGTACCACACACCAACTATAGCTATATAGCTACTGTAGGTATGTGTCATGCTAAAACGAGCACTGACACTCCTCGAGCTTTGAGTTGTACGAACGGTTCAAAGGAGGTCAAAGTTACATGGGCTCCACAGTGATTTATTTGTTATATCTACACCGTTCATCTATTTTTAGATATTATTTTAGAGCATTACCCAAAAAAATGAATCATATCCAAAGATCTTCTGGACCACACCAAAAATAGCAGCGGAGATAATGATTTTCCCTGTTAAACAATTCGTAGGCCCACCATAACGTTTATTTTCCATCCAATCTGTTCATAAGGTCAAAAAGACCTGAATGAAGAGGAAAAACAAATTTCATATTGATCCAAAACTTCTGTGATCCCAAAAAGGGTTTCAATGGTAGACTTTCAATCCCCCACTGCTTTTTGCAGTGTGGTCCACTTGATAATTAGATCTGTATTATTTTTAGTGTCAAGCCTTACTGACGAGTTCGTCAAATGAATGGACGGTTTAGATATAACACATACCTCATGATCAGACCCACAGGACTTACTGACGTCAATACAGGTATGTCAGTGAGGTACACCACCTAATCTCCTTTCAAAGAAATGTGCGTGGGACGCTTTTGTACACGTGCCACGTGGCCCCACCATGATGTATATATTTTATCCATGTCGTCCATCCATTTTGCTACATCATTTTAGGTCATGATCCAAAAAATTAGTAAGATCCAAATCTCAGGTGGACCACACCTAGGAAACAGTGGTTATAGAATGCTCACCATTAAAAATTTCTTAGGGTCCACTGTAATGTTTACTTTTCATCTAATCTGTTAATTGGGTCACATCGACGTGGATGAAGGGAAAACACATGTCAGCTTGATTTAAAACTTTTGTAGCCCCCAATAAATTTTTAATGGTGGACGTTTAATTATTGTTGTTTCTTATAGTGCAGTCCACCTAAGCTTTGGATCTGCCTCATTTTTGGGCTCATGCCCTAAAATTATTTGGCAAAATGGATGGACGGTGTGGATATAACACATTCATCACGGGTGGGGCCCAAAAAACTTTGACACTCATGTGCTACACTTCACAATTCGGGTCCCGCCTAATTCGGGCCCTTAAAAAATTGTACACGAGACATGTATTAACTTAAAATTTACCAGTTAAATTATGGACTGTAATTGCTAATTCACAATGCCAAAATCAAATTGTTTGAATAGTTTTAATTGTTAATTTGTGGACGCTTATTTTTTAAAATAGGGCCTTTTGATTTTTTTCATGATTCACTATCCAATAAATGTCTACCAATTCATAAGTGGGATAATGCCAATAAATTGCATGAAATTGAGGCTGATTTGGGGGATAGATTGGTCCTCCAAGTCAGCCCCAAATTGGCAACGCCATCTACCTGAATTTAATTTCATTTTTTAAAAAGAACTATTGGGAGAAATGATATCAAATTGTTAAGTATATAAATTAGATATTTATAAAATTAAATATATGAATTTTGTAGTCAAATTCAAGTTATCTGGTTCATAAATTCATCAGACAGTCCGTGATGCAGGACAATTAACCACTTGCTCTAAAAGCTCGAACTATTAGAGTATGGCGAATTAATCCCTTTATCTTATAGCCCAGGCCCCACATCACATGGGTTAGGACCTCGGCCGAACCCCCTTCGTGGGCCCCAAATCACATGGGCCGCCCACCTCGAGTGTGTCCCCGCATCCCACGGGCTACCCCACTCAAGCCCAGTGTGAAATGCGCATTAATCACCCCTGGTGAGGGGTCTCGAATACGAAACCTCCTCCGTGGGCCGCACCCACCCCGAGTGTGCCCCCGCATCCCACAAGCGACCCCACTCAAGCCCAGTGTGAAAATGCCCCTGCATTAATCACCTCCGGTGAGGAGTCTCGAACCTGAGACCTCCCGCTCTGCTACCAATTTGATGCAGGACAATTAACCACTTGCTCTAAAAGCTCGAACTATTAGAGTATGACGAATTAATCCCTTTATCTTATAGCCCAGGCCCCACATTGCATGGGTTAGGACCTCGGCCGAACCCCCTTCGTGGGCCCCAAATCACATGGGCCGCCCACCCCGAGTGTGTCCCCGCATCCCACGGGCTACCCCACTTAAGCCCAGTGTGAAATGCGCATTAATCACCCCTGGTGAGGAGTCTTGAACACGAGACCTTCTCCGTGGGCCGCACCCACCCCGAGTGCGCCCCTGCATCCCACAAGCGACCCCACTCGAGCCCAGTGTGAAAATGCCCCTGCATTAGTCCGATATAACTTCTCACCAAAGAGTGGACCATTACACCACCATAAACATGTTCCAATTTATAAATGAATGCATATTTGGAATGCTTAGAATATTCCGGATGTAATTCATATTTTTTCATATTTTTTTGACAAAATTTTTTTTTGCACCGTTACGCCCCCGTATCACCGTTACACTCCCGTATCCGTATCGGTATCTGAGTGCACCGTTACGCCAACCGATACCGATTTAGAATACCTTGCTTCTAGTAGATATATCAAGTTACACCTCCTTTGTATAAAAGTAAGTAATATAAAGTTATCAAGTGTCATGTTTACTAAGTGGTGTATTGATTTTTGATCCCAAGTGTCTCTTTCACTAGAAATTGATCTTTTATGATTCCAAGCATCACAAAGAGATTCCTCTTCTTTCTTGTTTCTTCCGGGGTACCAAATTTTCTTCTTTAGAGGGAGTCATTGGCCTTTCCTTGTTTATGCTAGAAGCAAAGGCTATATGGCAAACTCTTTTGCATCCTTTGCAAAGAAGAAAAATTTGATAATCTTATGAAAACAAAAAAGAAATGATGAATAAAGGTGTTTCCAGATGTGATGCTTTGACTTCTAAAGATCATTTTATAGTTGAACTGTCAATTTTGGATAAAATGGGTGTACTGGATGTAAATTTTGACACTTTTGTAACTTGTTAGTTATCAATCATATATGATTGATATTTTTTAAAGTTCAATCATATCAACTAATAGAGTCATCATTTTAATGTGTAATGGTAATTAGAGTTGACCCTTTGTAAGGAGGGGAACTTTGATTAATATTGATGGGCTTGAAGGAAGGATGAGGTGAACCATAGGACTTTATTGATGATGTGACGATGGATCTATGCTGGTTTGCTTATTGAGGATAGGGCCTTAGCTATGAATGAATGGTGAAACAACATCCTAAGACTGGCACTGATTGCAATGGCAAAAACAACACTCCTTTGTGAGTCTGCCTTGGATATTAGGTCATTCTTGGAAGTTTGCTCAGTGTGGCTTGAAATATTTTGGAGTCAGTTAGACCTCACAAGTCGATGGTCAACAGGTCCTTTCAACCCTTGGGGTTAAATTTTGTGAATATGATTCTTCATGCTATATAATGTGGGGCATTTGGAAGAAGCCTAGTTAAGGAATCTTCAAGTGGAAGGTCAACTAGTCCTTTTAAGCCTTGGGGTTAGATTTTGTGGAACATGATTCCTCATGCTATATAATGTGAGGCATTTGGAAGGAGCCTACTAAGGAATCTTCAAGTGGATGGTCAATAGGTCCTTTTAAGCCTTGGGGTTAAATTTTGTGGAATATGATTCCTCATGCCATATAATGTCGGGCATTTGGAAGGAGCTTAACTAAGGAATCTTCCAGAGAATCTTGCTTAGTTGAAGGAAAATGTTAAATTCCTTATCATGATTTGGAGCCTCATGTGTGAAGATTTTTAAGGAGTCTCAACCATGGACCTTGATAGAGTTTGGAACTCGATAATCTAAGATAGTGGAAAGATCAAGAAAAAGTGGCACTATGGAACACTCATCCATGGGGTCTTGGAACTTAACTATGGATGCTGGCTCCATTGGTAATCCTAGGGATTCCAACATGGGTGGGATATTAGAGATGATAAAAGTGAGACTAGGTCTTTGCTAGTCCAGCCAAAACCATAGGTTCTGATTTTGTGGAAAGTTAGATAGCCTAGTTGGGGATTGGACTTTCAAGAATGCATAGGATGGGTCATTGGGCATGTTTGTTTTTCCATTTTCTTGTGTAATGCAAAGTAAATGAGCCATCGTTAGCATTTCACGGTGTTTGTTAAAATAGGATTACGACACGTAAATCAATAGTCAAATACCCCTATAATAGGAGGTAGGTAAAGGAAATTGTAATCATTACAATTTTATATTATAAAACTACCATATTTACAATAATGCCTAGATAAAACAAACAACCTAAGCAATATCATCATTGTAGTCAAATTCATCTCATGTCATTAGAAAAGTAAAGTGGAAAGCAATCATTACCCATTTCCAGCCATTTATCGGTGTAATTGGAAAAAACAAACACGTCCTAACTGTTGAAGATAGTTCCATAAAGGGACTTCTCTCTTCTCTATGCATACACCAATGCATACCTTGAACCTTCTTGGATGCAGCTTGCACGTAGTAATTGAGATGACACTTTATGTTGGTTTTCTAGTTATTCTAGAAGTTGCTGACAATTTTTTACCATCATCATTCTTCACCTACTATTACATGATGAAAGTACGCTTTTAACCTATGGGATTGTTTGTTTCACCAATTACATTAGTAAAGGAAATGAGTAATGATTACAAATTGCTTTACTTGTCTGGTGACATCAACTGTGTTTGACCACAATAATGGAATTATTTATATTATTTGTTTATCCAGCTAAAATTGTAAAGATGGTAATTTTATAGTATAAAATTGTAATGATTACAAATTCCTTTACCTGTCTCCTATTACAATTGCATTTGACCCTCGATTTTTGTGCCGTAATACTTGTTTAAACAAACAATGTGAAATAGTAATGATGGCTTATTTTTGTTACATTACTATGGAAATCGGTAAAACAAACACGCCCCAAATTAATACTCTTCTCAGCTTTCCCATGTCACTTTTGTCCCCTTATGCATTCCTCTCTCTCTCTCTCTCTCTCTCTCTCTCTCTCTCTCTCTCTCTCTTTCTCCATAGTCCTCCATCCATGCTTAAAGAGGACATAATAGGATTTGTGCAAGTGACGTGGAGAAGGGGCCTGGTCTTAACATTCCAATGGAGCATGTGTTCAAGACAAAAAGCCTTTTCTTAGGTCCGCTAAACATGTGCGTAGGATATGGCTGTTACTATTTTCTTCTATACCTTCATTTTTTCTCATACAAGTATGTCTCACCCAATGAGTGAATTGGTATGATCATAAGACCATGACATGTCCTCCATGGGCCCTGGCTAGTGAGTGTTGTGAATCTTGCACTTGTGTCACATTGCCTTAAGGCCTAGTAAATCTCACCCCCACAAGTTCCAACGATGAGGCTCAACAAGGCATTTCCTTTCTAAATATGCATTTTTTGTGTTCAAATTTAATGGCTGAAAATGATGGTTGAGCAAATTGTCTTAGTTGGTTTGGAGAGCGATGGAAGTGTCTGAATGGATTTTACATAAATGCACCATGTGTTGGAAAATGTTGCACTTCAAGGCAAAATGTTAGGGGCAATTGTTCTAAAAAGAGAGAAAAAAAATCGTGAGTAATAAGGTGGTTGTTCGTATAAAGCCTTATACAAATACTCACCACCACCACCACCACCACCACCATCTAAACCTTATCCCAATTAATTGGGTTCGATCCTTATACTTTATCAAGGAACACTCCGTTTGTTTGCTTTCTTCTTTTTTTCCTAGAGGATGACATTTTATTAATTGATGGAAAAGACGAAAGAATACACAGAAAAAGAAAAAGAAAACATTACGAGGCTTCCCGCACCTAACCTACTAAACTACAAGCACCCAATTTAACAGAGACCACAACCCATGCTATTACATCGGATACTCAAATTGCCAATACCCCCGCCATGCCATTGCTTAAAGAAACCCCCAATTGATCTCGGCATAACCCACGAAACACCAAATGGCCTGAAAAAGCTTTCCCACATCTCCCTTGAGAACAACAAATGCACGTAGAGATCATCATCCGATTCCTGGCATTGCCAACACAAAGGGCACACATTAATAATGACGAGACTCCTCTTTCTCAGATTGTTGATCTTTAACACCCTATTCCATACCACTAATCATGTGAAAGCCGCCACCTTTGAGCAGGCACCATAGGATCAAAGAAAATAAGTATGCACTTTGTCACCTACGACAGGATTGCCTGAGAACATATTGTAGAGAGATTTCACTGAGAACTTTCCTAATTTGACCTCTTTGATCAAACTGAATCGACCCCCCCCCCCGAAAGAATAACCCCCGATATTTGCTTAAAGAGTGCCACTAATTCTTCTTTGCAAGGCTGGTCCATGTAATGGTTTCTTAACCTCTAAGTCAAAGATTCGAGGAATTGGTGCCGACATCTTCCAAAACTGCTTAAAGAGAGCCACTAATTCTTCAAATTCGTCATCTTGAAGATCCCTTCGACATGAAGGAGCCCAACGTCCAAACCCCACAAGCCCCATGCAACGAGAAACATCAAGCAAATGTTATATTTGGATTTGCGACAACTTGAGCTAAACTTGGGTATAAATCTTGCAATTTTCAATCATTAAGCCACACGTCCTTAAAAAATTTGACCCTTGAATCGACTCCAAACCCCAACACTTTAAATCATAATGGTCTTCCAAACTTCAGACACCATGAATTCTGATCTTGTGGAAAGTCAGACAACCTAGGTGCAGATTGGACTTATTCTAGGATGCATATGATGGGCCCCTAAGGACATGTTTGTTTCTCCAATTTCTTGTGTAATGCAAAGTAAATGAACCATCATTAGCATTTCATAGTGTTTGTTAAAATAAGAATTATGGTGCATAAGTCGAGTCAAATACACATCTAGTAGGAGATAGGTAAGGAAATTATAATCATTATAATTTTACATTATAAAGCTACTATAGTTATAATGTTACCTAGATAAAACAAACACCCTAAGCAATGTCATCATTGCAGTCAAGTTCGTCTAATGTCATTTGAAAAGTAAAGTGGAAAGTAATCATTACCCATTTCTAGCCATTTATCGGTGTAGTTGGAAAAATAAACACGTCCTAAGTATCAAAGATGGTTCCATAAGGACCCTCTCTCCTCTCTATGCATACACAAATGCATACCTTGAACCTTCTTGGATGCATCTTGCATGTAGTAAGTGAGATGATACTTTATGTTGGTTTTCTAGTTATTCTAGAAGTTGTAGATAATTTTTTACCATCATCATTCTTCACATAGTATTACATGATGAAAATACACTTTTAACCTACGGGCCTATTTGTTTCACCAATTACATTAGTGAAGGAAATATGTAATGATTACAAATTGCTGACATTAGCTGCATTTGACTGCAATAATGGCATTGCTTATATTGTGTGTTTTTATCCATGTAAAATTGTAAAGATGGCAATTTTAAATGTAAAATTATAATGATTACAAATTCCTTTACCTATCTCTTATTATATCTACGTTTGACCCACGATTTATGTTCAGTAATAGTTGTTTGAACAAACACTGTGAAACAGTAATGATGGCTTATTTACATAATATTACTATGAAAATTGGTGAAACAAACATGCCCTAAATTAGTACTCTTCTCAGCTTTCCCATGTCACTTTCAATCCCATCTCCTCCCTCTCCCCTTGCGCATTCCTCTCTGTGTGTGTGTGTGTGTGTGTGTGTGTGTGTTTGTGTGTGTGTCAATAGCCCTTCATCCATACTTAAAAGAGGAACATAAATAGAATTTATGCAATTGATGTGGACAAGGGGCCTTGTTTTAACATGCTAATGGAGCACCATCTGTTCAAGACAAAAATCCATTTCTTAGGTCCACCAAACATGTGCGTAGGATATGGATTGTTACTATTTTCTTCTATACCTCTATATTTTCGCATACAAGTATGTCCCACCCAATGAGTGAATTGGTATGATCATAAGACCATGGGATGTTCACCGTGGGCCCAAATGGGGAATGTTGTGAATCTTGCACTTGCGTCATGTTGCCTTGAGGCCCATTATATCTCACTCCCACAAGTTCCAACGATGAGGCTCAACGAGGCATTTCCTTTCTAAATATGCAATTTATTTATTTATTATTTTTTTTGCAGATTTAATTGGTAGAAATGATGGTTGAGCAAATTGTCTTAGTTGGCTTAGAAAGCGATGGAAGTGCCTGAATGGATTTTACACAAATGTACCATGTATTGGAAAATGTGGCACTTCAGGGAAAAATGTTGAGGGCTATTTTTCTATAAAAAATCATGCATGATAAGGTTGTTGTTCATGTGAAGCCTTATACAAATCATCATCATCTAAACCTCACCCCAATTAATTGGGTTCGACCATTCCACTCTATCAAGGAACTTTTTTTTGAAGGATGACATTTTATTAACTCAACGGAAAAGTCGAAAGAATACACATAAAAAAAGTAAAAAAGATTACAACTCTCCCCACGCCTGACCTACTAAGCTTATGCTCTTAATTTAACAGAGACCACAACCCATTCTATTACATTGGATTTTGTCCTTAGAAAGATTTTCACTGGCTTTCCAAAATGTCTCGAAAGCATCTGTTATTCCTTTTCCTCCACAAAGCCTAAAGCCCTGCAAGAAGAGATATCATATGGCTCTGCTCAATTTGCCAATACCCCCACCATGTCATTGTGTAAAGAAACCATCAATTGACCTCGGCGTAATCCACGACACACCAAAAACCCTAAAAAAGCTTTCCCACACCTCCCTTGAGCATGAACAATGCATGCAGAAATGATTAGCTGATTCCTCGCATTGCCAACACAAAGGGCATGCATTAATAATGACAAGACCCCTCTTCTTTATATTGTCGATCGTTAACATCATATTCCATTCCACTAACCATGTGAAAGCCGCCACCTTTGAGGGGGCACCATAGGACCCAAGAAAATAAGTATGCACTTTGTCACTTACAACGGGATCACCTGAGAGCATATCGTAGAGAGATTCCACTGAGAGCTTTCCTGATTTGATCTCTTTCCATCAAACTGATTCGACCCCCTTCGAAAGAATAACTCCCGATAACTGCGTAAAGAGAGCCACTGATTCTTCAAATTTGTTGTCTTAAAGATCCCTTCGACATGGAGTCCAAACCCCCACATGCCCCATGGGGCGAGAAACATCAAGCAACTGTTATATCTGGATCCAACACCACTTGAGCTAAACTTGGGTATAAATCTTGCAATTTCCGATCATTAAGCCACACATCCTTCCAAAATTTGACTCTTGAATTGTCCCCCCTCGACCATTTCCTTTAAATCATGATGGACCTCCAAACCCCATGTGCCATAGATTCTAATCTTGTGGAAAGTTAGACAACCCAGGCTTGGATTGGACTTTTTCAAGGATGCATAGGATGGGCTACCAAGGACATGTTTTTTTTTTTTCCAATTTCCTGTGTAATGCAAAGTAAATGAGATGTCATTAGCATTTCACAGTGTTTGTTAAAACAAAAATTATGACACATAAATCGAGAGTCAAATACATTTGTAATAAGAGACAGGGTAAAGGAAATTGTAATCATTACAATTTTATATTATAAGGCTACCATATTTACAGTGATGCCTGGATAAAACAAACACCCTAAGCAACATCATTATTGTTGTCAAATTCATCCAATGTCATCAGAAAAGTAAATGGAAAGTAATCATTACCCATTTCCAGCCATTTACTGGCGTAATTGGAAAAACAAATGCCCAAACTATTGAAGATGGTTCCATAAAGGGCCCTCTCTTAGCTCTATGCATGCCACCAATGCATACCTTGAACCTTCTTGGATGCAACTTGTGGAAGTGAGATGATACTTTATGTTGGTTTTCTAGCTATTCAAGAAGTTGCTGATAATTCTTCTAGCATCATCATTCTTCTCTCATAGTATTTCATGAGGAAAATACACTTTTAACCTAAGGACTATTTGTTTCGCCAATTATATCAGTAAAGGAAATGGTTAAAGATTACAAATTGCTTTACTTGTTCGATAACATCAACGGCATTTGATTGCAATAATGACATTGCTTATATTGTTTTATTCAGGTAAAATTGTAAAGATGGTAATTTTACAATGTAATATTGTAATGATTACAAATTTCTCTCTCCTATTACATTTGTAGTTGACCCTCGATTTATGTGTCTTAGTACTTGTTTAAACAAACACGGTTAAATAGTAATGATAGCTTATTTACGTTACATTACTATGGAAATCGATGAAACAACAAAGCAATAAATTGGTGCTCTTCTCAGCTTTCCCATGTCACTTTCAATCCCATCTCCTCCCTCCCCTTTTGCATTCCTCTCTCTCTCTCTCTCTCTCTCTCTCTCTATCAGTCTCTCCCTGTCTCTACCAATAGTTCTCCATCCATGCTTAAAGAGGAACATAAAATAGGATTTGTTATCTCTAAAAAAAAGGATTTGTTCAATTGATATGGAGAAGGGGCCTTGTCTTAGCATGCCAATGGAACACATGTGTTCAAGACAAAAATTCATTTTTTAGGTCAGCCAAACATGTGCATAGGATATGGATGGTTATCATTTTCTTCTATACCTCCATTTTCTATCATACATGTCCCACCCAACGAGTGAATTGGTATGATCATAAGGCCATGGCATGTTCATTGTGGGCCCCGACTGGTGAATGTTGTGAATCTTGCACTCGTGTCACTTTGCCCTAAGCCCCATTATATCTCACTTCCACAAGTTCTATGAGGCAGGCTCAACAAGGCATTTCCTTTCCAAACATGCATTTTTTTTTTTCTAGATTTAATTGGTGAAAGTGATGGTTGAGAAAATTGTCTTAGTTGGCTTAGAAAGCAATGGAAGTTCCCGAATGGATTTTATACAAATGTACCATGTATTGGAAAATGTGACACTTATAGGCAAAACGTTGAGGGCAATTTTTCTAAAAAAAATCATGAGTGATAAGGTGGTTGTTCATGTGCAGCCTTAAACAACTACTTATCATCATCATCATCACTATCTAGACCTCATCCCAATTACTTGGGTTCAACCATTCTACTCTACTAAGGAACTTTTTTTTAAGGGCGACATTTCATTAATTGAATGAAAAAGTTGAAAGAATACATATAGAAAAAGAAAAAAACATTGCGAGGCTTCCCACATCTGACCTACTAAACTTCAAGCGCCTAATTTAACAAAGACCATAACCTTTTCTATTACATTGCATTTTGCCCTTAGAAAGACTCCCCTTGGCTTTTTAGAAACGTCTTAATGGCATCTGTTATTCCTTCCCCATCACAAAGCCCAAAGCCCCGTAAGAATAGACATTCACCATATGGCTCTTCTCAATTTGCCAACTCCCCCGCCCTGCCATCGCTTAAAGAAACCCCCATGTGACCTTAGCACAACGCATGACACACTAGAAAGCCCGTAAAAGCTTTCTCACACCTACCTTGATTATGGATAATGCATGCAGGGATGATTGATTGATCCCTCACATTGCCAATACAAAGGGCACACATTAATAATGACGAGACCTCTTTTCTTTAGATTGTTGATCGTTGACACCCTATTCCATACCATTAACCATGGAAAGCTGCCACCTTTAAGGGGGGAACCATATGACCAAAGAAAATAAGTATGCACTTTGTCACCTGCAACAAGACTGCTTGAGAACATATCGTAAGGAGATTTCATTGAGAACTTTCTTGATTTGACCTCTTGTAAGAGAGCAGTATGGATGCTCCACGGCGAGAGTTTTGGCAGAGCTAAACTCCTTGTCCAGAGAGCTAGGTTTGGTCCTCAACTCAAAGCTAAAAAAGGTGTGGAGATCTGTAATCCAAAAGTGGACAAGGCCCTAGTGCAGAATCGAACTCAACAAAAGAATCCGTCATCGTTCAAAGACGCGTTAACTCGACCTATCAAGATGGTAAGGGAACAAGATATCTCTTTCAATACCACCACTCATTCTCAGGAGAGCGACTAGGGTAGGAAGTTGGAGAAGTCAAACCTAGGTCCCGATTTAGTGCTTCACATCAAGCAATCTTGCATAGATCGCTCCAAAAAAGACCTGGCTAACTCAGTGGTAGTGATAACCAGAGACAACGCCTCTATTCCCTAAATCCGAAACTGGATAGACGAGTGTTGCAGAATAACGCCGGAGCAATATAGCATTAGTCTGATCGGATACAACGAAGTCTGGACTCTGGATCAAACTAAGCCCGGGTATTAATCTAGACATTCTCATATGGGCAGGAGCTCTACACAAAGATGGTCTTATCCTTTGAATACAGTATTGGGAAGAATTTTCCCCGTTCGGCATGGAAGAAGTGTGGATACTCATATGGTCGGTTCCTTTGGAACTATGGTACGAAGAATTCTTCCTGGAAGTTGCAGCCATCTTAGGGAAACTCATCGAGATGGATTCTAAGACTCTGCTAGGAGAGGAGATGGGAATGATCGGAGTTAGGGTAAGACGCAAGAAGGGTGAGTCGCTGCCATCTCTCTTTCAGGTGGAGGTCGACAATAGGATTGTATCTCTGCCGATCCAAAGGGAAAAGAAAGACGATCCGATCACTCGTTGGGGAGATCTTTGGAGATCTAGGGAGCATTCTCACCCGTCAAATGAGACGACAACAGCCATGGATCCAACTGCAAGAGCACGATTCAGGTGCTCCACAGGTGCACCATGCCTGCCACTCCCTACTTTTTCAGAGATAGCTGTACATAGCTCTTGAGCAACTATGGAATTGGCCGTACTAGGGACACACGTGGTCTCGAGATTTGTGAGGATTCCACACGTCAACCAGATCGGATTGCTTTATCTAACACACGGATGGAATTGCCTCGTCCACGTCACCTACACGAAACAGGTAGAGACCTGAATCGCAAGACCCGATTACTTAAAGGGTCTCGTGGCCCTTCAGAAGTTCAGGTCGATATTCCGGAAGTAGTCTTAGACGTGCGGGTAGACTCCACTCTCCAACTCATCCTAGTCATGCAAGATTTGGACCATTCCATCCCATCCATTTTCGATCTAAACCAATCCCTAAGCCCAGAACCTCCATCAGACCCTGCTCACCTGAAGATTTCCAGAACAATCCCTTCGTCTCTTTCCGAGGTCCTTATCCGCATCCTCCCTCCTATCCCTGATCCACTCTGGTGGACAAATCATAATCCCCATCCTCCATCAAAGCTGCTACCCCTCTCCTGGGAGTCAGAAGAACCTCCCGATCCCAATAACCGATCGTCGAGTTCCGATTATTAGGATTCTCCCTCCAATCCTTCTTCTCCGAACCAATCCCCCAGAAGTGGGATATCCCAACTAGCTCTATCCACTCTATTTCGAGAAGATAGCTCCGCAGGTCTGATTGAAGCAGAGCCCCTTCAGATTTGGCAGGAAGGTAACTTAATTCATCCAGAGAAAACTCAGTTATCGAACTCGGAATTTGAATCTCAGAGGGCTGAGCTGATCGAAGTTATCCAAAGGAAGAAATGGATTAGAGATGCGATTGGTCACGTTGGCAGATCCCTAGGGCTATCTTTCGGAGATTACCCGGAAGACTACATAGCCTTGTTCCAATGTGTTGAAAATCAAGGTCGTCCGCTTCCTGTCACTAGATCTCCAAGACAGCGATCCTCCAGATCGCGTAGCAACAGAGAATTACACAGTCTTACATCTTCTTTCAACTCTTCAATCGGCTTATTATCGGGAGTAGGGAATGTCGATAATCAGGGCAGTTCGGTTTCTCTATGAAGATCCTATCGTGGAATGTTAGAGGGGTGGGTCGAAGCAGAAAAGAAGCCTTATCAAAGACACGTGCTGGAGGAATAATTCTGATGTGATTTGCCTCAGGAGACTAAGGTCCAAGACTTTTCTAATCAGCTGATGGGTTCTCTGTGGAAAGTCCAATATGCTAAATGGGCTTCGTTGGGTGCTAAGGCAGTGCTGGAGGAATTCTTGTGGCTTGGAATTCTTCCATATGGTCCTTAGAATCGAGCTGAAAAGGGGAGTTATCCATTTCTATTATTCTAAAAAATAATTCTTTTGATTTTCTCTGTCTCATTACTTTCGTTTATGGTCCTAATGCTGATTGTAGCAGAGACAGTTGTTGGGCGGAGCTCAGTGCCTCAAGACGCAGATTCAATGGTCCTTGGTGTTTATGCGAAGACTTCAACATCACCAGCTATATGTTGAAGATAAATCTCATGCTAGCAATGTTTCTCCCGCAATGTGGATCTTCTCCTCTTGGATCAATGATCAAGAGCTTGTGGATCTTCACCTGCTTGGAGCCAGATTCACTTGGACGAATGGGAGATTGAAGCTGACTCTAGCCAGACTGGACATGTTTTTTATTTCTTCTGATTGGTCTGATTTTTTTCCTTTCGTCTCTCAATCGGCCCTCCCGAGAACCACTTTAGACCACTCTCCAATTCTTCTCTTAGCTGACAATCAGAGTTGGGGTCCAAAACCTTTCAGATTTGAAATTTCATGGATAAAGATACTGGGATTCTCGCAACTTATTAAAAAATGGTGGTCAGAATTTGAGGTGGAAGGATTCGCTCGCTACAAGTTGAGCTTCAAGCTGAAAGTTCTGAAGGAAAAGATTAAACAGTGGAGAGAGAAAGAATCGGATAAAAGGGCCAAGGAAATGGAAGTTTTACTATTAGAGCTGTAGAAATTAAATCTGAAAGTGGAAGAAGGTACGTTATCAGTTGATCAAACATTAAGCAGAATTCAGATTATTCAGAATATCTCAGCTAGAGTGCTAGAAGATGAGATTGCTTGGAGACAACGCTCGGGGTCAAAATGGATCCAAGAAGGGGATAAGAACACTAGTTTCTTTCACAGCATTGCTAGTGCTCGTCTTAGATTCAACAAGATCAGCAACATAGAGGTAAATGGCACTGTAATTGAAGACAAGCATCTAATTGAGTCAGAAGCTATCAAATTTTTCAGTAATCTCCTCCAGGGAGAGAACTGGAACAGACTGGGCTTAGAATTTTTGTAGTTAGACAGGCTGGCAGCTGTGGACACCAATATCCTTGAAGCTCCGTTCTCGTTGGAAGAAATTAAGGCTGGGGGGGGTGGTTCTTTTTCAGATGTTCTGGGAAACTCTTCAAGACGACATTATGGCTTTCTTCAGCGAATTTTTCAATAGAGGCTACCTTTCTAAAGGCCTTGTGGCATTTTTCATTGCCTTAATTCCTAAATTTCCGGGGGCGACAAATTTCAAGGATTTTAGACCGATCAGTCTGATAGATGGGCCATACAAAATTCTGGCCAAAGTTATGGCGACGCGCCTGAAGAATGTGATAGGGAATGTTATTTCAGGTAATCAGAGTGCTTTCATCCCGGGCAGGCAGATCATTGACAGTGCTCTTATAGCATTCGAATGCTTAGATTCTATCCACAGATCCAAATCGAAAGGCATCCTTTGCAAGCTAGATTTCAAGAAGGCGTATGATCATGTGGATTGGGCTTTCCTCCAGTATATGCAAGCTCGTATGGGATTTCGGGAGAAATGGATCAAGTGGATCTGAGAGTGCGTCGGTTCTGCCCATTTTTCTGTGCTCCTAAATGGCTCTCCGAAAGGCTTTTTTAAGAGTTCAAGGGGTCTTTGTCAAGGAGATCCGCTATCTCCATTTCTTTTCCTTGTTGTGGTTGAGGCCCTATCTAGAATGCTTATCAAAGGCTAAGAAGAGGGAATCCTAAGCGGCATCAAAATCAAAGATCTTGATACTCCGATCTCTCATATCTAATTTGCTGATGACACGTTGCTCTTCAGTGAAGCCAGTCAAGAGAAGGTGAGTAATCTGCGTACTACGATTCAATGCTTTGAGGCAGTCTCTGGCCTTAAGGTTAATTTGGCCAAATCCAAGCTGTTCGAGGTGAATACGGATCAGGAGGACAACAATTTTTATGCCGATCTCTTTAATTGCTCCGAAGGTAAATTCCTGACATCCTTTGTTGGCCTCCTGTTGTGCATAACCCCTTAAATCTCTATGGGATAAAGTCATCGACAGATTCAAGAAATATCTTGCAAGATGGAAGTGTAGACACTTATCGCTCGAGGGACGCATCACTCTTATAAAATCCGCGCTATCTAATCTTCCTTTATACTTTATGTCCTTATTCAAATGCCCTGCTTCGGTCCTGGTTGTCCTTGAGAAATCGAGACGCGACTTTCTTTGGCATGGGAAAGAGGAGAGAGAGAAATTCCATTTGGTTGAATGGAAGGAAGTGTGTAAGCAATATCAAGATGGAGGTGTAGAGTTAAAACGTGTCAAATCAATGAATCAAGCTCTTCTAGGCAAGTGGATTTGGCGCTTGGGGAATGAGAACGGGAGCTTTTGGAACATGTTAATTAAAAGCAAATATGGCAGCTCTTCGGGCGGATGGTGGACTAAAAATTCTTCTTCTTATAGGGCCTCGGCCTTATGGAGGGGTATTCTTTCTATGAAAAGGAAGGTCCTTAAATGCGTGGATTTTGTTATTGGTTTATGGCGATAAAGTCCGTTTCTAGGAAGATACCTGGGTGGGAGATTCTCCCCTCGATTAAGATTTTCCAAATATTTTTCGTATATCCCATAATCAGGCCTCTTCAGTTGCTGATTGCTTTTCCTTCATCGGTGGGAAAGTCGTTTGGAACCCGGTGTGCAGAAGGAATTTACAGGATTGGGAAGTTGCCGAATTTGTGGCCCTCCTTGATTGAATCTCCTCTAGCAAGCCGGATCTTTTGGGTGAAGACAGATTACTTTGGAGAGCTGAAAAATCAGGTTTGTTTTCATTCAAATCTGTCTACAAATTTCTGGACAGCAAGTCCCCCCTCGAAGAAGATACCTCCACTAATCAGATATGGCGCTATTCGGCCCCTCCAAAGATATCTTTTTTCGGGTGACTGGTTGGTAAGAAAAAAGTTCTTATGATCGATAATATGAGGAAAAGAGGCATGATCCTTCCGAACATCTGCCTTTGCTGCTGGAGAACGAAGAGACGGTAGACCATCTGTTTATCCACTGTCACTTTATCCAACAAATCTGGCCTCAAATCTTGGGCCCTTTCGGTATCAAATGGTCCTTTCCTGCCTTTACAGACCAGTTGTTAATGGCGTGGCACGGTGTCAGCCTAGGCAAACAAAGAACCCCTATTTGGAGATTAGCCCTCCTGGCTACCTGGTGGGCAGTTTGGGAAGAAAGAAACAGAAGAACTTTCAGAAATGAGTCCAAGTCAAGGGAGTCCATAGCCCGTAGAGCTAAACAAATGATCATAGAATGGGCCGTTAACGTAGATTCTCTTGAGGGCTGTAATGTTCTTTTCTTGGGAGCCTGAGCGGTCCGCTTCCTCAGTGGCTTGTCTCCTCTTGTTTGTTTTTTCTCTCTTTTTTATTGAAATCTTCGTTATCCTTCAAAAAAAAAAATAAAAACTACTTAAAAGTGTGCTCTACTAATTCTTTAAATTCATTGTCTTGTAGATCCCTTTGACATGGAGTCCAAACCCCCACAAGCCTCATGGGGCGAGAAACATCAATTGTTATATTTGAATCCACCGCCACTTGAGCTAAGTTCGGGTATAAATCTTGTAGGTTCCGATTATCACACGCCACACATCCTTCCAAAATTTGACCATTGACACCCCCCACCCCCACCTAAATCATAATGGACCTCCAAACCCCAGACGTCATGGATTCTAATCTTGTGGAAAGTTAGACAACCTAGGTGTGGATTGGACTTCTCAAGGATGCATATGATGGACCCCAAGGGCGTGTTTTTTTCTTCCCAATGTATTGTGTAATGCAAAGTAAACAAGTCATTGTTAGTATTTCACAATATTTGTCAAAACAAGAATTATGACACATAAATCGAGAATCAAATACACTTATAATAGGGGATGAGTTAAGGAAATTGTAATCATTACAATTTTATATGATAAAGTTATCATATTTACAGTGATGCCTGGATAAAACAAACACCCTAAGCAATGTCGTTATTGTTGTCAAATTCATCTAATGTCATCAGAAAATTAAAATAGAAAGTAATCATTACCCATTTCTAGATATTTACTAGTGTAATTAGAAAAACAAACATGCCATTATTGTTGAAGATGGTTCCACAAAAGGCCCTCTCTCCTCTCTATGCATGCACCGATGCATACCTTGAACCTTCTTGGATGCAGCTTGCACATAGTAAGTGAGATGATACTTTATGTTTGTTTTCTAGTTATTCTAGAAGTTGTCGACAATTTTTTACAATCATCATTCTTCACATAATATTTCATGAAGAAAATACACTTTTAATCTAAGGCTCTGTTTGTTTCATCAATTATGTTGTTAAAGAAAATAGGTAAAGATTACAAATTGCTTTACTTGTCTAGTGACATCAACGACATTTGACTGTAATAATGGCATTGCTTATATTGTTTGTTTTATTCAAGTAAAATTGTAAAGATGACGATTTTGCAATGTAATGTTGTAATGATTACAAATTCCTTTACCTATTTCCCTATTACATCTGCATTCGACCATCGATTTATGTGCCGTAATACTTATTTAAACAAATACTGTGAAATAGTAATGATGACTTATTTATGTTACATTACTATGGAAATCAATGAAACAAACATGCCCTAAATTAGTACTCTTCTCAACTTTCCCATGTCACTTTCAATCCCATCTCCTTCCTCTCCCCTTGCACATTCCTCCCACCCTCTCTCGCTCTCTTTATCAGTATATTTGTCCATTTTCGTTAATAGTTCTCCATCCATGCTTAGAGAGGAAAATAAAAAGGATATGTGCAGTTGATACGAAAAAGGGGCCTTGTCTTAACATGCCGATGGAGCACATTTGTTCAAGACAAAAAGTCATTTCTTAGGTTTGCCAAACACGTGTGTAGGATATGGATGTTACTATTTTCTTTTATACCTCCATTTTTTCTCATACAAGTATGTCCTACCCAATGAATGAATTGGTATGATCATATGACCATGGCATGTTCACTAGGGGCCCCAGTTGGTGAATGTTGTGAATCTTGCACTGTCACGTTGCCTTGAGGCCCATTATATCTCACTCCGATAGGCTCCAACAATGTGGCTTAGCAAGGCATTTCCTTTCCAAATATGCATTTTTTCCTTACAAATTTAATTGTTAGAAAAGATGGCTGAGCAAATTGTCTTAGTTGGCTTAGAAGCGATGGAAGTGCCCAAATGGATTTTACACAAACATACCATGTTTTGGAAAATGTGGGACTTCAAGGCTAAACGTTGAGGGCAATTGTTCTAAAAAAATCATGAGTGATAAGGTGGTTGTTCATGTGAAGCCTTAACAAATACTCATCATCACCATCACCATCACCATCACCATCACCATCACCATCACCATCTAAACCTTATCCTAATTAATTGGGTTTGTCCATTCTACACTATTATGAAACTTTTTTTTAAACGATGAAATTTTATGAATTGAATGGAAAAGTCGAAAGAATACATAGAGAAAAAGAAGGCAAAAAAAAAAAAAAAAAAAAAAAAACATTAAAGGCTTCCCACACTTGACCTACTAAACTGCAAGCACCTAATTTAACAGAGACCACAACCCATTTTATTACATTAGATTTTGCTCGTAGAAAGACTCGTTGGCTTTCCAAAAACGTCCCGAAAGCATCTGTTATTCCTTTCCCCATATGAAGCCCAAAGCCCTGCAAGAAGAGACATCCTCCATACAGGTCTACTTAATTTGCCAATAACCCGCCATGCCATTGCTTAAAGAAAGCTTCAATTGACCTTGACATAGCCCATGACACACCAAAAAGCCGAAAAAGCTTTCCCACACCTCCCTTGAGATTGAACAATGCATGCAAAGATGATCAACCAATTCCCCACATTGCCAACACAAAGGGAGCACATTAGTAATGACGAGACCCCTCTTCCTCGGATTGTGGATCATTAATTCCCTATTCCTTCCCACTAATGATTCAAAAAGGAGCAGAGGCTAATTCGATCAAAGGATTTGGGGTGGACAAGTCACACACCTTTAATTTGCAAACGGCACATTGTTATTTTGCGAAGCCGATTCCTCTCAAGTAAATTTATTCCGTGCAATCATCATTAGCTTCAAAGTGGTTTTGGGTTTGAAGGTGAACATAAGTAAAATCGAATTAATGGGAGTGGGGATATCTAAGGAGGAAGTTAAAGTTCTTGCTAGTTTGTTTGGATGTAAAGAAGGATCCTTTCCTACAACATACCTAGGCCTTCCGTTATGCATTGGTAGGCCGCCAAAACAATTATGGGACACAGAGATTTCAAAACAAGCTAGCGCTTTGGAAAGAAAGATACTTATCCTTGGGTGGTAAGTTGATTCTTATAAGGGCGGCAATGTCTAATCTTCCGGTGTACGTCATGTCGTTATTCAAATGTCCGAAATTGGTGCTCGATAAATTGGAAAAACTGAGGAGAGATTTTTTATGGCACGGGGTGGATGGTAGACACAAATTTCATCTAATGAAGTGGGAGGAAGTATGCAAACCGTGGGATCAAGGGGGAGCGGGTCTTCCGAGCTTGGAGATTTGGAAATGAGGTAGGCACGTTGTGGAGGAAGGTGATTGGGAGGAAATATGGTGTGGATGCTAGTGGACGGTGGACTAGATCGTCTTCTTTGTATGGGGCTTCATAGCTTTAGAGAATGGTGGCAGCTTTGGAAAGAAAAGTATGGGAAGGGGTAGGGTTCTATTTGGAAGATGGAAAAGGCATACTGTTTTGAGAGGATATTTGGGTGGGGAACCAAAAACTAATGGATATATTTCCGCGATTAGTAGGTGTTGCGCTAGACAAAAGAATGCTCGTTGATAAATGTTTCTTGATTCAAGGGGGCCAAGTTATTTGGGCTCTGCCGTGCAGGAGACACTTGGACGATGAAGAATTTATTGAGCTATCTAGTTTGCTTCAAATGCTATCTAAAGTTCGGCCGATCCCCTTAGAAAGGGATTCTTTGAAATGGTTGTATGATAAATTTGGAAGATTTTCGGTCAAGTCTTTCTATAAGGCCTTAAGCGGTGGCAGCTTGGTGGACGAGGCAAGTCCGACTTCATATATTTGGCATTATGGGGTTCCCCCGAAGGTATCGGCGTTCGCATGGCTGGCAGGTTGCAAGAAGATTCTAACAGTGGATAATCTTCAAAAAAGGGCAATGGTTCTCCCAAATGTGGGTGTAATATGTTATCAAAATGCGGAATCAGTGGATCACCTTTTCCTTCATTGCTCCTTTATGGGTAGGATGTGGGAAGGGTTTTTCAATCTCTTTGGAGTGGATTCGGTGATCCTGGGCTCAATCGATAGCTTCAAGGCGTGGCACGGTGGGGGAAAAGGAAAGGTAGGGAAATTTGTATGGCGCTTGTCGTAGCTAGTGGGCATTGGTGCACATGGTTAGAAAGAAACGACCGTTGTTTCAGGAATAAGCAATTGAAGATGCAAGCAATCTTTCTAAAGGCAAAATCTCTAATTAAGGAGTGGGTGTATGCATCAAAGTTAATTGTGCAGTTCCCTGAGAGTTGAGTTGACTTGTAATTTAGTCTTGTTTTTTTCCTTTTGGCTGTGGTCTTTAATAAAACTATCATCGAAAAAAAAATAATAAAAAATAATAAATAAAAATGCGAAAGCCATCACCCTTGAGGGGGCACCATAGGACCAAAGAAAATAGTATGCACTTTGTCACTTACAACAAAACCACTTGAGAGCATATAATAGAGAGATTTCACTGAGAACTTTCCTGATTCGACCTCTTTCCATCAAACCTAATCGACCCTCTCCAAAGGAATAACCCTTGATAACTACTTAAAGAGAGTCGCTAATTCTTCAACTTCATCGCCTTGAAAGTTCTCGGGCAACCTCCTGCTCCACCCCATACTTTCTACTATAACTTCCTTCCATAAACCACCCTCCTCTGAAGCAAATCTCTAAATCCACTTCTGCAAAAGTGTCTAATTCATAGCTCCAAATTTTCTAATCCCAACTCCCTCTTCCTCTTTCGTCCTATAAACATCATCCCACTTCATAAGTGAAATTTAATTTTCTCCTTCCCACCTTGTCGCTTAAAATCCGATCAAAGCTTTTCCAATTTGTTGAGCACCCCCCCTTCGGACATTAGAAATAAACATAAATACAAAGTAAGATTTGATAAAGCCGCTTTAATCGGAGTTATTCTGTCCCCTAAAGATGCCTTCTCTTTCATGGCAATAATTTCCTTTCGAATCTTTCAATCACCAGGTCCCATAAATGCTTCGCCACCTTCCCAATACACAAAGGAAGACCCAAATAAGTTGATGGGAACAACCTTGGCCTACATCCAAACACTTGAGCTAGAGCACACACTTCCTCCCTAGCTAACCCTATTCCCAACATTTTGGACTTTTGAATATTCACTCTTATGTCTAACACCACTTCAAAACAAAATATAGCTTTCCAAAGATTATCTAACTAGGAGACATTTGCCTCGTCAAATAAAATTGCATCTTCCATAAATTGAAGATGAAACACTTGGAATTCCCCTCTATCCACCTTAAAGCCGCTAAAATGACCTTCCCTTATTTGCTCAACATCCAACTCAAAGCTTTCGCCACTACTACAAAATGGAATGGAGATAGATGATCCCCTTGTCTTAGACCCCTTGAAGAACCCTTTGGGAGAACCATTCACTAAGACTGAGAACTTGGCCTACTCACACGCACCTAAATCCAACTTCTCAACTTTTCTCGACACCCCATCTAGCTCAACATATAATCCAGAAAGGCCAATTGACAATGATCATATGCTTTTCCAAATCCAACTTGCAAACAAGGCTACTTTTCTCCTCCCTTTGACTCGAATTAATAATTTCATGGGCAATAATGAGGTATCCTAAATTTGCCTACCTTCCACAAAAGCCCTTGCACCTTGGAAATGATTTGACCTAGTATGGCCCAAAACCTAGAAGCAAGAACCTTAGCCAGGATCTTATACAAAGCTCCTATCAAACTGATTGGCCAATTTTTTTTAGACCATCTGTCCCTTTCTTAGGAATCAACACGATAATAGATGCTCCCAATTCCAAAGAAAGCTTGCTATTTTCGCAAAAATCACAAATTAAGCCCATCACATCCTTTTTTAGCTCTTCCTAGAAGACATGGAAAAAAAAAAGCAGCAGTAGGAAACCCATTTGGCCCCGATGCTTTATCCTTTTGCCCAAATCTTGGATTGCTATCCTCACCTCCTCCGAAAGAGCCTTTTCCAACAACGTAGCCTCTTCTTCGGACAACACCTCAAATTGCAAATTAGCTAACCTTGGTCTAATAATTTCTAGACTTGAGAGTAATTCCTTGTAAAAACTCACTATAGCCTCATAAACCTTCAATTTCTCCTCAAATGTAACGCCATCCACCACTACACTCTCAATTCTGTTAGAACGAGCTCTCGCACTAGATAAACCGTGAAAGAACTTAGTATATCCCCCTCCTTGAGCCAAGTTGTTCCCGTCCATTGTTTCGGTTTAATTTCCTCCTTTAAATGATTATTATAATTAACCCGAAGAATATCCCTCCGACCCCGCTTTGCTTCTAATAACCTTGACCTTTCTTCTTTAATATTGAGTAGTTGAATCTCTTCCAATGCACTCTCCATTTTCGCCTCTATATCTTCCTCTTTAGAATGCGTAATTTTTGAAAAAGGACAAAAGCCGGATGGCTTGCAATATGAAAAGAAGCCCACCATTCCTTAACTAGATCAATAAAACCCTTGCTCCTAATCAAGCTATTCATGTTGCTGATTGTTACTCTATCTCTGCCGGAAAAGTGGAATGGAATGTCGAATGTAGGCGGAACCTTCCAGATTGGGAGATACTGGAATATGTGGACCTTCTCGCTTGCATTTATAAATCTTCGCCAAACTCATTACTTGAAGACAACCTATTGTGGAAACTGGACAAAGCAGGTAAGTTCTCTGTCAAATCTCTATACATCGAACTGGAGAGGTCCGCTCCCATCGATGTGCTTCAGTTTAAGCAAATCTGGAAGTATTTGGTCCCTCCCAAGATCTGTGTTTTTGGGTTGGTAGGAAAGAAAATGATTCTAACGGTGGACAATTCGAGAAAAAGGGGGATGCCTCTGGTTAATATGTCTTTGTTGCATGAAGAATGAAGAAACGATTGATCACCTCCTAATTCACTGCCCCTTCATCACTCCAATCTGGTCTGATTTTTGCAACCGTTTCAATCTCAGCTGGAGTTTTCCTGATACGGCGGATCATCTCCTCAAGGCGTGGCATGGGGTTTGCTTCGACAAGCCCAGGTCTCGGTTGTGTTGAATGGCCATCCTCGTCGTGTGGTGGTCAGTCTGGGAAGAAAGGAATGACAGATGTTTTAGGGATACTGCAAACTCTGGTTTCGTGGTCGCCTCTAAGGTTAAATGTCTAATTGTAGAATGGGCTGCTCATGTCGATGTTCTGAAGGGCTATGACCTTCTTTTTCTTGGAGTTTAGTCTCGTCTGCTCTCTCAGCAGTCGTTCTAGACTTTTCCCTGTATCTTTGTTTTTTGATTTAATACAATTTTCGTGACTTCTCAAAAAAAAAAAAAAAAAAAAAACACGATCAATAAAACCCTCCACTTCGAGCCATGCTAATTCAAATCTCAAAGGTCTCGGCCCCCAACTTTCCATATCCACTTCAAGTAGAATTGGACAATGGTCAGAAGTAGGCTTATGTAACCCCTACTGACTAGTTAACGGGAATTTATCGAACCAACTTCTCAATACTAAAAACCGATCTAACTTCGATTGAATAGGTTTAGCTTGGCCACTTGACCACATAAATCTAATTCCCCCCATTGGAAAATCTATCAGATCATTTCTTCACACCCATTTAGAGAAGTCAGCCTTACTTCGTGTCCCCCCCCCCCCCACAAAAAAAAAAAAAAAGAAAAAGAAAACCTTGAACCCTTAGACCAAGGACATTTGGACCATACACTGCTAAGAGAACCCACTTACAGCCCGATGCCCTATCACAAACCACCATATTCAAGGAAAAATTCCCTACAAAGCAGTCTTCCTTGAGCCAGAGCGATGAATTCTAGATTATAAGATTGCCCCCTACAGTATCCACAACATCCTTAACTGCTCAATCATTCGAATTACCTCTCCAAATGTCATCCACTTTTCTCTGTTCCATTAAACTCACTTTCGTTTCTTGAACAACAATCAACTAAGCCTTATATCTCTTACAAATATCCCTTATTTGAACATGTTTTTGGGGACAACCCGTACTTCTCACTTTCCAACTTATTATCCTCATAGACCCACTCATTCCCCCCCCCCCCCCCCCCCCCACCCGTACCCTCCCTTCGATAATGACGCACAATCATAATTAACTGAAATCTCAAGCCCATTCATCTCTCCAAGACCTCTTGGAGATTTTAACTAGCTCGCCAGGGCTGCTTCCTTTTCTTTCTGAGCACCCCTTTCATGGATCATTTGGAACAACACCGCATAATTCTCCTCGCAGTCTCCAAAGGTAACCCCCGAAAGGATATGGGATCAAAGCTGACCCCCTGGTGTAAGCCTACAATAATTGGAAACTCACTTATTTCTCCACTAGTGGTCCTCATTTAATGGCAACTTGGTGGTGGAACGATGAAGTACAATAGGCTATTAGCTAGAAACGATCATGCCACAATGCTTGGTAAGAGAATAAAAATGAGGAAAATGTTGAAGAAGGTAGAAACACCAATTAGAATGCTAAGAAAGTAATGAGGCTCACTTAAGGTTTATAAGAGGGTGAGAAGGATGTTTTCAAGATTGCAAAAAATGAGAGAGAGGAAGGGAGAATGACGATGGTATCAACAGAAGGTGGTGAAGCTATTTCCAAAACTTGTTAAATGACAGCCACGCGGAGAGTTAAGGGATTGAAGGACTTATGATGAGGCAGGAGACCATATAAACTTTGGTAAGATTTGGATTTCTGAAGTAAAAGAAGTTTTGAGAAGGATGAAGGCTGGAAAGGCCTTCGGACCAGATGGTATGCCGGTAGAGGTATGGAAGTGTGCAAGAGATATTGGTTTTTTTTTTGCTAATGAAGTTATTCAACAAGATTGTAAGATCAAAGAAAATGCCAGTAAATGGAGGTAAGTATTGTGGTACCCATTTATAAGAAATAAGGAGACATGGAGCTTTACTAATTATCGTGGGGGTTGAACTTATGAGTCATAGTACACCCAGATCCATAGCTCAACTGGCAGACTGAGTGGAGATACCTCGTTTCAACACTTGAGGTCTTGGTATCGATCCCTGGTGGGGGTGGCTAACATGGAGTGTGTGTACTGACATGGGTGTGTACTAACAAGCTAACCCCCCCCCCCCCAACAAAAAAAAAAAAAAAAACCTTATGAGTCTTAGTATGAAACTTTGGGAGACTGATTGAGCAAGGTGGAGAAGCTATTTCCAAAACTTGTTAAATGACGACCATAGAAGAGTTGAGAAATAGAAAGAATTATAATGAGGCCAGAGACCAAAGGTACTTTTGTAGGATTAGGATATCTAAAGTAAAAGAAGCTTTGATGAGGAAGACGACTAGAAAGGCCTTAGGACCAGATGGTATACCAATAGAGGTACGGAAGTGTGCAAGAGATTGGTTTATTTGTCTAATAAAGTTGTTCAACAGCATTGTATGATTGAAGAAAATGCCAACAAACAAGACGAAAAGTATTTAGTACCTATTTACAAGAATAAGTTTTTTTTTGAAAATTGACGATATATTAATAAAACAAAAGGGGGACAAGATAAGGAGAGAATCCGCTGAGGCAGACTCAACTAAACTCCTATAAATATAAAATCACAGCCCTTTAACAGCTCTACTTGAGAAGCCCATTCTATCATGAGATGTTTGGCCTTAGAGATAACAACATGAACAGAATTCGAGATGTCTGAAAAGCTTCTCCCATTACTTTCTTCCCAGACTGACCACCAAACAGCAAGGTTGGCCAGCCTCCATAACCTGGTCCTGTGCTTGCCTATATTGACCCCATGCCAAGCTTGCAGGATTTGATCCACTGCTCCAGGGACGCACCAACTGATATTAAACCGCGAACAAAAGTCGGACCAAATCGTGGTAATGAAGGGGCAGTGCAGGAGATGATCAACGGATTTAGGCATGAGACTTTGGGAGAGTGATTGAGCAAGGATTTAGGCATGAGATGAATGTATCAGAAAACAAGTTTGGATTTATGCTAGGAAGGTCAACCATTGGGGCTTTTCCTACTTAAGTTGATTGACAAATATAGGATCAATCTCCACATGGTCTTTCTTGACTTAGAGAAGCATGCAAATAGTCCCTAGAGGAGTCTGTTGCCATGATTAAGGACATCCACAAGGGGGCAGTTATATCACGGGCATGTCGAAACCAACGCTGCAAATCAGGGTCTGGTTTCTCAAACATGGGTGGAAGTTAGTCTTGACATGATTTTTTGACATAAGCATTGCATGAAGTATAAGATAGAAGGTTTTATGCGATTACCTGCCCCACTAAAACCAACCTCTCTTTTACCCAAGATATTGAAACTCACCCTTGCAGAGGCTCGCATTGACATCAATCACCTGCCCACTGGAAGTTTTGTTGTCTTGTGACTTGTGAGGGCTTTGATGATGACTTTGCTTGTTCTTTCTCCTTTAATTAAATGAACAATTTCTCAAAAAAATAAAAATAAATAAATAAATAAAATTGTTTTCCCATTGACACCTCTCTCTCTCTCTCGTCGTGCCTATCCACTCATGTGATGGGCCATGTGTATGTGTTGTATATGGAGTTTGTTGTATGTCTTGCTAAACCTTGTTAGGTTACTGTGCATTCTCTGTGGCTTCATCTAATGAAAGCTCCAGATCCACACATGCATGCCATTGTGGTATGCATGTTATGAGGTTTTTAGCATCAACATGTGTGGGTTTGGGTGTGCACGTGTGCTTGCTCGTGCACGCAGAGAGCTCATTAACTTAAGCAAACTGTATTGTAGCCAACAGAGCATAACAAATTGGTGAACACTTTTTAGATTATTGCAAAAGCCCAGCAAAATAATCCAACTATCCTGTTCCCAATACAACAAGTGACAAACTATGAAATTTATGCAAACCATAACTGTATGCACTGACGAATTAGGTCACTAAGGAACAAAAAGCTCATCTTTCTTCGGCCAACTGCCTTAAGTTGTATATTTGGTAGATTATCCGCTTGTCATATCATTATTACCTCTAGTTTTTGTACAAGTTCCTGATTGAGTTCCTGGAGATTGAACACGTGTTCTGATTATGGTCATTCCCATTACAGTCTGTGGTAGAACTATCTATAATTGTTCTCTACGATTTGGGGCACACATGGATGGCTATTGTTGAAGTGTCCAATTATAGATGGATCCATCGGTATGTTTTTTTTTTTCTTTTTAAGTAATAGCTATACAATATTGGTTCATCCATAAAGTTAAGTTCAAGAATTTTAAGATTTAAACTATTCAGGATAAACCTGTTTTTTAGTTTTCAAAATTAAAAAGTGAAACAAATAAATCTGTAGCTTCTATTATTACCATTGTTTACTCCTGTGAAATTAAAAATGATTACTAATTAACCCATTTCTATTGTTGCTACTCTCAGGATGTAAGGGATATTTCTACCAGAATTTTATTGCTGAAAACATGGTTGTTAAGAAAAAATGCATGCACACGCGCATAAATAAACAATATAAAAAATGCATGCACATGCGCAAATAAACAATATATATCCAATTATTTTGTTTCATTTTAAAAAATAGAACCAAATTAAGCTGTTTCTTTAAACACCAATTAATTACACCCCCAATTTATCGACCCATTTCTTTTTTGTCTGTTTTTTTTTTTAATTTAATAAATCTAAACTGAATAATCTCACTGGTTTTCCAATCTTCAATTATGCTATACTTATGTTTTTACGATGTTTCACCATAAATTTGTAAATAGATTTCATGAATCTATTTTGTTGGATGCTATTGTTTTTTAGCTTGGAAAATGCGTCGGGTTTGATGAAAGCAACCAGTTACAGGCATATCTGGTTGCACATCAGTTGCATATATTTTGCACCGCAGATTTCAAATAGGTCTTAGGGGTTTTATGCCCTGCCCTGCGACTTGCCCATGCTATTTCTGCAAAAATTGGATACGAGGTGCATGGTTCAGTTGCCTGGACATCTGGTGGAGCCCCAGCATGAACCACCCAAAGATCTCATTGTCATCATCATCCAAGCCTTATCCCAACTATTGGGGTCAGCTACATGAATCCATTTCTGCCATTCTGCCCAAAGATAACTCTAACTAACTAGCGTATCTATCCAATTCTGACATGTGAATGGACAGGAGAGAATCTGCAACAATCTACATTCAGTGGAGAAAACTCTGATGTAATCACCAGGGTTGTCTGGATCATGTGATTTCTGGAACATGGACCTTCCATTGTGAGGCCCATCAGACGGACAGTCCCTGACTGAACTGCTGCCATCTGACCGTTTGTGTATGCATATGATAAGTAGCAATAGGCCTGGCAATGGGTGGGTCTTGGGCCTGGATTTTGAACTGGTCGGGCTAGGTTAACTAAGCTTGGCCTATTCAAAATACTGATTTTGCCTGGCCCAGGCCAGTGCATTGCCAGCCCTAAGTAGTAATGACCACTATTCATGGGACAACCTCGGGATTTTATTAGGATTAAACTTAATAAATGCACTGATATTTGTTTTGTCTTTCCTACAGGGTGGAGAAGGAAGTCGGGCCTGCCCATGAGAAATTATTCATGTGTTCCGTTCAAATTGGAATATCAAATGACATATATGTCTCGAGTGGAGACTTGAAGTCCAGGGTAAAGGATGCTGAAAACTCAGCTGCGTCCTGTTTACTGAATGCTCTTCTTGAGTTGAACTTTGCATAATTGATTGAAATTAGCATTTGAAGACTCAGTACTCATACCTGCGCTCAATCTGTTTGTCTGTTGGTGCTACCACGTACTGTCAACAGTCTTGCGTGTTTCTTCTCTGCGCTACTGAAACTGCTGGACCACTTGTTTTCGTTTATTGTGTGATGCTTTCAAATGGATTAGACAGGCTATTGTTGCTCGGACACTGACAGGTTACCGGCGGGCCTTATCAGTCCAATCCTAGATTTGGTGGTGATGTATGATGAGGCATTTATGTGCAGTCATTTTATGATGCTTGGTCTTTAATCCATACAAGTAGGACCAGTTGTTTGGTGGTCCTGGCCAATGATCTGTGCCCCACCATGGAGGGATCATGTCCAAAAATATTTTCATATATGGTCTCATGCGTAACCCCTTTGGATGTGGATTTTGTTGCATGTTTTTCCTTAGCTGTCAGCTGTTGCCAATTCAATTGGAGAATTTTAGATTTATGCATGTTGTGGGGCCATATGATAGCCCTCTTAGCTACCGTGTGGTAGGACTGTGTGAAACCTATGTTTACTTTCTTTTCCCTTTGCCCAACTTGTCAGTGATTCCTTTCCCCAGGCAGAAATGTACAAGATCTCAATTCATGATCGGCTCTGGCCCTTATCATGTATGGGTACACCAGAGTCCAGAGTGGCCAGGCAATCCTAGTGGTTGAATTAGAGGTTTTTAGGAAAGATCAAGGCTAAAGGACATCTATATGACAATAGATATTCCTTCATGTCCTCCAATAGGAATTTAGAACTGTCCAATTGCCGTGATTTTTGGTGTATGGCCCATCTAAGGTAGTTCTCAACAAATGCCATAGTCCAGCCCAAGTGGTTTTACTGCAAGTGTTGCATCACTTCCATGGTACCCGTCCTTTCAGTGCAAGGGCTGGATGCTTCCGGTTTTTTAACTTGTGAGATCCTACCTGATTCATAAATGGCATTGTCAACTTGTTGAGCCGGACAGGCTAAAACAAACAGGCCCAAGCCCGGTCATCAAATTTTGTAAAAGGTGTGGCCCCCACACGTACAACATATGAAAAATGCAAGCCTGCATACTAGTATACCAGCTCATGCCCAGCTTGAACAGGCCAGGCCCAAAAGCTAGGTGAGCCAGCCCTGCCCCGCCCCGTCCCTCCCCTTGAGAGCCGTACTTGTAAACAAGGTCCATACGGATGCAACAAGTGGTAAAAACACCCCTTTTCCATGTTAGTGCGAGGAAAATCTGGATTTTGTGGTGCCTGCCTATTCTTCTGATCTTACTATGAAATTCCTGGGGGACCTCGGTGGCCCACCTAACAATCATGGTGGACCATTGGACAGGATGGGTCCACACTGGACGAAACTAGAATCATCCATTGGATGATCAAAGAAACTCAATTATGTGCCTTCAAAATGGATGGCAAGGCCTTCTTTTACTCTTACCATCCATTGTGCATGCCTTTAACCGGATGGTCTTGATCATCAAATCTGGTGAATTTAAGGCCACATGCAATCCATAGGAACCCCTCATATTACGATAACATTAATGATCATAGGCAGGCCCATCAGGGCACCACACCAGAATAAGGTAAAGGATCATTGCCAGTGTATCTTAACTCCAAATACCATTACTGCTTGAACGGAATCCCTGCAGCACAAAATATCCATTGAAAGGCTAATACTTGTGCCATGACAAGGCCAAACAGAACAATTAATCGTGACCATCCAATCGTCTTTGATCATCACCTTTTCCTCCCTCTTCTCGTAGGTAACCTGGGCACTAAAGATATAATATGACGTGATGACTGCCCTCCACCGAGCACCGACCTTGAACCTTGAATATCACCTTTTTCAAGTGGGCCGAGAACTTTTCATCAAGAGGGATACTATACATCCCAAGATGGCACCAACCACAACCTGCCAGTTTGCACCTATATGAGGACGCATCATACAAGGACATCTTCGTAACAAACAAACAAAAAGAAAAAAGAAAAATGCACACTAATCATACACAAGGGAGGAGCATTCAAAGTAGATCTTCAACCACTTTTATTTCCACATGATAACCTAACCGTCTGAAATCTCAGCCAGTGACAAGAACATATAAATTCTCTTCCAAGTGCATAGTCTTGTTGATGTGTGACCCCAACACCGGGAACCTCATCACTGAGAATGAACTAGTCCTGGTTTTGGCACATTTATTGGAGAAGGGTATTTGTCTGATGCAATGTTGTCAAAATCATTATCGTATCACAAATCGTAAAGGGGGCTGAATCGTAGCGAATCACAAATCGTAAGATTTCTTTTTAGTTTTTCTTAAAATATATATATAAATAAATCAGAGAGAATTAAAAACTTTAACACTATCATGACATGACATGGTATTACTTAAATGTTTTTTTTTTTTTTTTTGTTGTTAGCTTGTTAGTACACCCACTGTCAGTTCACACTTCACTGTTAGCCATCTGGGTAACAAGGTATCTTTCACTCAGTCTACCACTTGAGCCATGGATCTGGGTGTTACTTAAATCTCTCTCTCTCTCTCTCTCTCTCTCTCTCTCTCTCTCTCTCTCTCTCTCTCTCTCTCTCTCTCTCTTATTTCAAGAAATTTTCCTTAAAAAACATACAAGAACCCTTCAATAATTTATGTTCTTGTTACCTTTCTTGATTCTGTAGACAGACGAAAAAAGATACTCTGATTTTTAACCATCATTCCACAATATATATACAAGTCAACATGATCATAACCATCCACAACAATATTCCAAATAAATCATACATCAATTTGGTATTTTGACTAGTTAAGAGGTAAGAATTCATAAATAAATAAAACTCTACGATTTAACATTGAAGAGATTAAATATCATAAAGAACAAGTAAAATAATTTACCTTTTCTAAATGATTCTTTTTTTTTTTTTTGAAAGGTTTTTTCTAAATGATTCTTAAAGCTCCAATCAATTTAAAAACATAGAATAAAAGCCAAGGGAAGCTTAAAATAGAAGAAAACAGGCATAATTTGAATTGTAAATTGGGATTTGAATCGTAAATCATAGGATTCAAATCATAAAATCATAGGATTCATATAATAAGGGATTCAAATAATTTTGCTTAAGATTCGACTCAAATCGTAAATTGTAAATCGTAGGATTTTGAGAGGAAGCAGCGCCGGTTTCAGGTGCAGTAGTGGGGAAGCTTATGTTTCAAAATGGTAGCAAGCATAAAGTATAAACAATCAGGAAGGTGGGAGAGGGAGATTGAGTTCAAACTGCCAACTGCGCATGGGTAGAAGGTTCCTGCAACTATTCTAATGTAATTAGATATGTGACTAGTTTAGAGAAATTATCCATGGAGGTTGGAAAGGTGGGGTTGAGAAGGTGAAAGACGCATACGAATCCTCTGGTTTCCTTTTGTCACTTATCTTAAGAAGCCAATTAGAAGGTGGACTCGTTGTGGTTGGAGATCTCGCTTTGTTTTGTCTGTTTGTTGTATGTTTTCTCTCCCTTTTAGTTATGTCATCTTTACTGATAAAATAATGAGAGTGGTGATGATGACCCATAGAAAGGGTAGAAGGCATATAAGGGCTCTAGAGATCGAACAGACGGGGACCTTGGAAAGTTCTATCATCATCATCATCATCATCTAAGCCTTATCCCAACTAATTGGGGTCAGCTACATAGCCCTGTTCCGCCTTTGCACTCTATCGCAGACCATATACTGGAAACTTCCAACCACAAGTATATACATCTCAAAAGTAAACACCCTTGACAAACTGTGAGGGTTAAGCTGGAAAAGTAGCAGTGAGAAGTTAAGTGCGCGTACTTGCACACACAAAGAAAGAAAAAAGAAAAGGGCAAAGGACATGAAACTGCAGAAATGTTGACTTGAGGGAAACTAATCCGGTGGTGGAGCTCCTCAGACTGGTACTCTGAAAAGAAAGGGATTACCATAGTTTGCATGTGCATCAACCTTGTGCTATGAAATGGTGAAGATTTTGTGATTTAAAATTGAAATAGTCTCAAATCCATCTCCAATGACTAGAACAATACTAAGGAAGATGGGTCACCACTTTGAATTTAAAATCTGTATTCACTTCGAATCTCAAGCATGAATTATGTACCTGTAATGACCATGTTGGTCAGATCAACAGCATGTGCATTTTCATACCCATTTCAGAATCACTTAACAGTGATTTAGAGACAGTTTGGATTGGGGGCATATGGATGACCAAGATATTTCAATATTTGCAATACTGGAGTATTGTAATTGTTCAGAATGAATGTCATCATGTTTGGATAATGTCTTGGAGTAGGTGAGTGTCATTCCCAGAACTTATAATACTTGCCTTTGGTTCAATTATAAGTTGCAAGTAATGGCTGGTCTTGACAATACTAGAAAACAGTCCGGTCATTGAACTAAACCATCCGTCTGTGGGTCCCACCCATGCTTTCCCATCGCTATAATAAATAAATTTTGTGGATGATCCTAACCATCCATTCAATGGTTAAGAAAATGCACGGACCATATTGATCATACTACAAAATGGTTTGATCATTGATCTAGAGCATGCCAGTGGGTCCCACCCATGATTGCCCATTGGTACAAGTTTTATTTGATGAGCCTAACCATCCATTCAATGGTTAGGGAAATGGAAAGTCCATGTTGATCATACTAAAACTGGTCCAACCATTGATCTAGACCCTCTGCCATGTGGATCCCAACCTAGACTGCCCATCTCTCTCAAAAATTCACTTCTGTCAGATGATCCTGACCATCCATTCAATGCCTAAGGAATAGATTGTCCATGTTAATCATGCAGTACCATCATTAATTTAGACATCCATCATGTGGGTCCCATCCTTGATTTCCATCACTATAAAATCATTTTTATAGGATGATTCTAACCATCCATTCAATGGTTAGGGAAATTGACGTCCGATATCGATCGCATTACAAATGACTGATCATTGATCTAGACAATATATCATGTGGTTCCGACCATCATCCCTCTCAAAAACCACTTTTCTTGGATGATTCTAACCGTCCATTCAACGGTTATCCCATCCATCATGTGGGTCCCACCCTTCGCTGCCCATCCTTCTCAAAAGATCACTTTGGTTGGATGATCCTAAGCGTCCAATCAATGCCTAGGGGAATGGACCATACGTATTGATCATACTACACCAGTCCAATCATAGATCCATGTATCATGTGGGTTTCATTGCCTATCCTTCTCACACAAAAAAAAATCGCTTTGGTTGAGTGATCCTCGTCCAATCAATGGCTAGGGAAAATGGACTGTTCATGTTCACCATAATACAAAATGGTGTGATCTAATCTAGGACCCTCCAACACATGGGTCCCACATTTAATTGCCCACCTTCTCAAAAAATCACTTTGATTGGGTGATCCTGACCATCACATGTTCCTGCATTTGATTGCCCATCCCTTTCAAGAGGGGTTAATCGCTCGTGGAAATTGGGAATAAAAATCCGAGTTTTTTTTAGCATTGTGGTTCCCTAATTTTGGGGGATAGATATGCCCATCAAGCACTTGAATATCTGGGTATTCCAACGTTCAGCAGCCCCAAAAGCAAAAATTGCATCCCAAATGGAGATTGGGATTCCCAGGAATCTGAATGCTCTCAATCCAAATGGTCTATTAGTGTGATCACATGGAAATGTCATTAGTCTTTGCAGCCTTGGAAGCACTTGTATTTGCAGTGTCCAACTTCCGTCTTTTCTTGGTCTCCCAACTACAGCAGAATGAATTGGAGATAATCTAGTTGTGTATGGCTTTATTATCTACCCGTCCATGGGGCTTGCATTAAGCTTTTGGCTTTCGCAACTCAATGAAATTATGATTATACCTTGTCGCAGATTCTTGGGATTAGCTTTAATGAAGCTGTTTTGCCAGGAACTCTCATGAAATAAATCAGCATGACCAATTAAGTTACAATCTGAGGTGAAAATCAATCATTTAATGCAAAGACATTTATTTGAAATAGCAGTTCAACATTGGCAGGAGCATTTTGAAAGAAGAAAAGGACTGTTGGGTAAATGCAGTTGCCATTTGAACAATATAGTATAATAACATTTCTTGAAATTGTATGCTACTTGTGGGTAACCTAATGTGGGAAAACTATCTTTGCATCCACAGGATAAGGGGCATGGAAAAACGATAATTGGAAACACTTAATTCTCACATACCACAGCTACAAGAAGCATGCAAAGAAGATTGTAAGCATCTATTGTACTATAGGAAAGTTTAGTATGTAGAGTGGGTACTTTTATATGTATTAGGTGTGAAGGGTGTTGGGTGCTCCCTCAGAGCATGCATTCTATGTTTTGAGTGCACTGTTTTGTGTGCTCCCTTGGAGCATGTTCTCCTTTATTTTCTAAGGGAATAATATTTGTGTTAGGGTTTTTAGTCCTAACACACAGCAGTGAACTTTTCCCACTTCCTTTCTCTCGCTCTCATACTTCTTACACCCTTCTACACCTCAACTCTCTCAAATCCAACTTGGTATTAGAGTGTGTGGTTTCTCGCTTTGATTGGTGACACTGGAATTTGCTGACATCAGCAAATGAATGGATCGTACGACATTAAAAAAAAAAAAAAAATTTATCGAGAAGAACATGATTTGATAGATCTCGATTTTAGAAGATTTGTGGTGATTTTTACAAGATTTATGGAGCTCATCTGAGGTACGTTTGAGTCACTTATTCATTCTGGCCGGAAAATCCCAGATCTCATCGGTAGTTTATTCCTCAGATTTCTTACATATGTCAATGTTTTAAATATCGACGATATAGGCCGATATATCTTGTATCCCACTTGTGCTATACAAAACGCACAAGTAGTGCCAATATATCCCACATGTTCGATCCGGTAAATATTTTCAATTTCCGATCTTTTTTTTATTTTTGTTGAAATTATGTTAAATCAAAGTCAAGTGGTTAGAAATCTATTGGTTCTTCATGTTTTGCATGAAAAATCATGGAGTTAGAGCTTTGATTTCGATATTCATTGGCTCTTCATGTTCTCCATGTTTTTTATTATTATTATTATTTTTAACCAGCTGTTAATTGAGGCTAATTTAGAAGTATTTAGGAGTATTGATAAAATGATCATCATAAACACTCTAATTTCAAAATTTGAGTGTAGGTGGTCTGATTTAGGGAAAATTTGAAATTTACCCAATTTCTCCCAAATTGCTTGTAATGGTGCCCTCCAAACATGCAATCAAGCATTTATGATGGGTGATCTACTGATTTGTTAAGTCCTTGTCAATTTTCAGAAAATAAAATTCATTTTTAATTAAAAATTAATAATAAAAAAATTAAAATATTAATTTCTTTTCAAAAATTTCCTTCAACCAGCTGTCAATTGAGACTAATTTCGAAATATTTAGGAGTGTTTGATGAAATGATCATCACATACACTATAAATGTTATTCATTCAATTTGAATATAGTTGCATTAGTTTAGTCAGACAGCACATAGCTTAGGACCCTATACAAAGGAAACTTATTATGCGCACTTCTTTTTTGAGATGTTATGATTTGAAAGTGTGTATTAAGGTCTTTTTTAATAATCTGTGAAGTTTCATTGAAAAATTCACCTATTTTCCCAATGTTTCCCCATGTTTCCCAAAAAGTGTGATAAATTATCCGATACAAACGATATATCCGTGCAATAACTGATACGTAACACGATACCAATATTTCGAACATTGACATATGTTGGGTCAATTTTGCCCTATCCATCTTCTCATAGAGTTATCTTTGGATGAAATGGATAGTTGGAGGTGTTATTGAGCTATATTAAGGTACCACGGTACCGGTTTTTGGGTTTTTAGAGGTCTAGCAATGCATCGTAATCCTCTGTATATATCCTGGGGGGTTATCTTTTCTTGTGAGGCATTGTTTATGCTTGTATCAAGTCTATGGTGATCCTTGTTGTGTGTTTTCTTTCCTTTCATATGTCTGTAGACCTCCCTAGCCTAGTCTAAGTTATTGCTCCTTGGGTTTTGTGTGTGTGGATCCCATGGAAGACAAGATACCTTCTAGAACTAGCATGGGTTTGTCGGATGCTCATCCGCTGTTAATCACTACTGGTAAGTTGAATGGCAACAACTATTTGTAGCGGGCTCAATCAATTAAATTGTTTATGGGGGGAAGAGGCAGACTCTCATATATAATGGATGAAGCTCCAGACTTAATAGATGAGAACTTCGAGACTTGGAAGAAGGAAAACTACCAAGTCATGGCTTGGCTCCTTAATAGCATGGAACCAACTGTGAGCAATTTTGTCATGTTCTTAATTTCTACGAAAAAATATTTAGGATACTCTTTATGATATGTACTCAGAAGCTCAAAATATATCCAGAATATTCACGTTGATTTCAGAAATTGGGAGATTTCAACAAGATTCTAAGTCTTTGATGGAATATTTTTCAGGTCTCTGAGGAATGTGGGATGAATTAGACCTCTATCATCCTCTCCCATCCAATTGTATGGCGGACTATGAGCTTATACGGAAGTAGCATGAAAAGATTGGAAGCATGAAGTTTCTTTCGGGCCTCAATCCTAAGTATCATGGTGTTCGGAGACAAATCATTGTCATGAACCTAAGTGGATATGGAAAAGAGATGTTTCCTCCAAATCAGAAGCTTTTTCTACATCCATATGATCTACTAAAGTAGATCGGTATTGCCCATATAATGAAAGCAGATCTTGGTCCATGGAGCCCCAAGAAGGTGATGGGACAGAACGATTTACCTATAGAAAGCTCCTATGGTTACGCAGCTACTAATGTGCTTCCAGTTGTAGATAATGGTTGCTCCAATCCAGTTGATCCTAATGCTCGGCCGATGATGGGAAAGAAATGAGATGGAGTAATAGTGACTAAGCTACGTAATAGGGCTCGACCGAGTCTCCCTCCTCTTACCGCTATCCATGCCATGTGCCAAAAGGTCATGGCATAGTTCGCCTCTCCCTTTGTTTCGTCCAATCAATCTGCCTATACTGCCCATAGTTCGCCTCATTTAACCATGAATCTAGAGACCCGGCATGGGGTGCTCAAGGACGTGAGCGACATTCTAGGTCAAGTATTCGAGGCAGAGGCCGTGATATTGATAGGGGGCGTGGGAGTCGTGGCTGTAGCAGAGGACGTGGATGTGATGGTTCTCACATCTGCACTCATCGTGGGGGCTCAAATCATACTACAGATCATTGTTGGAAACTCGTGGGCCGCCCATCCTGAGTGGGTATATCAGTAGCTGGCAATGTTGCCTTTGGTTCTGAGAAAACTCAAAGAGTCATCTGCTGAGAGACCCATTGCAGGTGATTCTGTTCTCTTGTCACGTGAGGCCTATGAGGCCTTAATGCATTTTCATGTACATGAGGTCCCTAATACTTCTAGAGCCTCTATAGCTTAGTCATGTACTGCTCAACTTACCTCTTCTATGTCCTAGGTAATTGATTCTGAAGCTACCTCACACATGATGGGTATGCCTAATCTGTTTAGCTCGTATTCTCCTACTCAATCTCACTTTGTCATCGTGGCTAATGGAAATTAAACTCCAGTATCTGGAGCTAGTTCCCTGAAGCTCTCTCCTACCATGCACTTGTACTCAATTCTACATGTACCCATCTTCCCTCTCAATTTATTATTTGTTAGCTTACTTACAAAATCCCCGAATTGTTTAATAAACTTTTTTTTCCCTCTTATTGTGTGTTTCAAGACCTTCAGACAAAGAAGATGATTGGTGGGGGATATGAGCATGGAGGAATCTTTTTTTTTTTAATGATACACTTGTGATGGCATTGAGTGTCGTGTCCTTAGAGGAGTCAGTGTTCCGATGGCATTGCCGCTTAGGGCATCCATCTGTGTCTAGACTGAAACTTTTATTTCCTTCCATATCTGTAGCTAAATCCTCAAATTGTGAAACATGTGAGTTCTCCAGGCATCACAGGGCTGCGTTTCCTCCTAGTTCATCTGAGAGGAAACCCACACCTTTTGAGTTAGTTCACTCTGATGTCTGGGGGAGGCTGCCCCTGTTACATCCTCTTTTGGACATAAATATTTTGTGACATTTATTGATGATTGCAACCGAATGACATGGGTTTACCTTCTTAAATCCAAGCATGAAGTTTTTTATATGTTCAAACTTTTTCACAATGAAGTGGTTAACCAATTTCAATGCCCCGTTAAGGTCTTACACTCTGAAATTTTGAGTCAGGGGGGGGGGGATTACATAGCCGAGTGGAAGAATCATCATCTTCTTGAAGTCACCCATACTCTTTTATTGGGTATGAATCTTCCAAAAGGATTCTGGGATAATGCGTTACTTACTACCGTTTTCTTGATAAATCACATTCCCTCTTGCATACTATCACACAAGTCCTCATTTGAAATGTTGCATCCTCATGACAAACAATTTCCATTACCTCTTGAAGTATTTGGGTGTACATGTTTTGTTCAGATTCTTGACGGTAGTAATGACGAGTTTGAGTCCACGTGCCATAAAGTGTGTTTTCTTAAGCTACTCTTGGACTCAAAAGGGGTATAAGTGTTATAATCCCCTAACCGGTAAGAGGTATGTGTCAGCTGATGTTACCTTTTTTGAAGAGGTCCCATACTTTTCTGTTGAAGGGAAATCGCTATGCCATCCTCTTGTTAATCAGGGGGAGATTACACATTCTGATGATCACTCCATACCTCTTTCAGCTGTATATCCTGGCGATGATAATGATGGATCTTCTCCTCCTATTTCTAAGTCTATCCCTATGTATCATCGACGAAATAAATCCTCTAAGGATCACACTTCTACCATCCCATTTGGATCAGCTGAAGGTTAAGGTATAGGCTCTCTCTCTCTCTCATCCTCATGACGATCTTCCTATTGCCTTACAAAAACCTTCCCGCTCATGCACCAGGCATCCTATTAGTAATTTTGTTTCATATCAGCATCTCTCGCCTTCACTCCAATCTTTTGCAGCCTCCTTATCCTCCTCCACTGCACAACACAATGTAAGGAAGCCATGAGCAGTCCTGACTGGACTAAGGCAATGATAGAAGGAATGCGAGCGCTTGAGAAAAATAATACTTGGGACTTGGTTTCCTTACTTGAGGGCAAGCAGACCGTTGGATGTCAATGGGTCTACACTACCAAGTATCATTCAGATGGTTCCAAGGCACGATTGGTTACAAAGGGTTTCACTCAAACATATGGTGTGAACTACTTCGAGACATTCTCACCATTGGCCAAACTCAACTCAGTTCGTGTGATAATCTCCTTCCCAGTTAATCTGAGCTAGCCCCTATTTCAACTAGATGTGAAAAATGCATTCTTGCATGGTGATCTTGTTGAAGAGGTCTATATGGATCAACTCCCTAGTTTTTCCATTTCCCATAGCTCCCATTATTCGCCCTTGGTGTGTCGTCTAAAGAAATCTATTTATGGCCTCAAACGATCTCCATGTGCCTAGTTCAATAAGATCAGTCGTGCCCTTCTAAACTTTGGTTTTAGTCGCAGCTAAGCTAATTCTTCCCTATTTATCCATCATCGACCAGCAGGGATTATAGTTCTGATTGTCTATGTGGATGATATTATGTTTTCTGGTGATGATACTGAAGAGATGATAGCAGTTAAAGCCTTCCTCCATACTCGATTGAGATTAAGGATCGAGGAACTCTTCGATACTTCCTGGGGAGTGAGGTTGCACGATCAAAGTCGGGAGCCGTGCTATCTCAGAGGAAATATGCTCTTGATTTGCTCTCCGAGACAGGAATGCTAGGGTGCAAGCCTGCCACCACGCCTATGGATACTACTATGAAACTCAGTCCCGATGATGGCGCGCTTCTCTCTAATCCAGGGATGCATCATCGGTTAGTTGGCCGACTGATTTATCAAACTATTACCCGGCTGGATCTATCTTATGCCGTGGGGGTCGTTAGTCAATTCATGCATACTCCTCTTAAAACACATCTAACAGCGGTGTATCTAATTCTTCAATATCTGAAGTCTGCTCCTGGTAAGGGATTGTTGTTTCAATCGCATGGTCATCTCCGCCTAGTTGGCTATTTTGATGCTAATTGTGTTGGAAGTTTACATGATCGACGATCTACCTCTGGGTACTGCACATTTGTCGGTGGCAACCTTGTTACATAGATAGAAGAGCAAGAAGCAGTCAATGGTTGCTCGATCCTTTGTTGAAGTTGAATATAGGGCAATGGCCCATGCGGCCTGTGGGACTGTGTGGCTGCGAACTCTATGATCCTCCAAGCCCAATTCCATTATACTGCGATAATCAGGCTGCCATTCATATCGCTAACAATCCCGTGTTTCGTGAACGGACAAAGCATATTGAGATAGATTGTCACTTCATTCAGGAGAAGGTTGCTAACAAAGAGATTGCCACTCCATTTGTTTGTTCTGGAGAGCACTTGGCCACCAAGTCACTCAACTGGAATGCTCTTCTTCAACTTACCAGCAAGTTGGGCATGATCAACATCTATGCTCCAACTTGAAGGGGTGTATAGGAAAGTTCAGTATGTAGAGTGGGTACTTTTATATGTATTGGGTGTTTAGGGTGTTGTGTGCTCCCTTAGAGCATGTATTCTATGTTTTGGGTGCACTGTACTATGTGCTCCCTTGGAGCATGTTCTCCTTTATTTTCTAAGTGAATAATATTTGTGTGATAGGGTTTTTGGTCCTAACACACAACAATGAACTTTTCTCACTTCCTTTCTCTCGCTCTCATACTTCTTCTTCCTTCTTTATTGTCTTATACCCTTCTACACCTCAACTCTCTCAAATCCAACTTATACAACCACTACTTTAGAACAATGACCCTAGTACTTGTTGTTGAATTTATCATCCAACTAAGCAAACAAAGTGCCAAAAAAAAAAAAAACTTTTTTATAAATCCAATTACTTGGATTGAATGGATTTATCTTAACACGGAACAATCATATTTAAATTCCTTGGAAATAAAACATTACTCATAACTTTGTAAACCTTGTTGCAAAATGCAAATCAAAATTAGTTGTCTAGAACAGACCTGAAGTGGAGTATGACCGAGTGGCTCACGTAAAGGCCTGACATTAGATAAAGGGTGTTCCTCAGGCAACTCACAAACTATTTGATTCAGCAACTGCAATTAACATCATATACAATTAACCTCAATGCAAAACAGAAGAAATAATAAGAAAATTGCTCAAACACAAAGGAAAATATTGGTGTATATTAGATTAGTACATCCCAAAAGCCAAAGCAGTGAGCCCTATTATGAAGTGGGTGTTTACCTTTGTGAATAACAAGTACAAAAACCATCTTGGGCCAATCAACAATATTCAAATTGTTGACAGATGATCAATTTCAGATTTTCAATTACATCCATTCAATTAATTTTCTGATCTACACTGTCACACAGTATCATATTGAACCAACAATCATTAGGCAGAATATTTAAATTTAAATATTTCAAGATGGGCATTTAGGGTTCGAGTCTGTAGCTAAATGGTAGATAGCCTGCGTTTCAACATTTAGGTCTTGGGTTCAAGCCCCAACTTAACTATAAGAAGAAGAAGAAGAAGAAGAAGAAGAAGAAGGATATTTGGATTCATATTACACATGTCACTCCAAATATTTCCATGTAGTACTATTAAATATTGCAGTTAAAAAGAGTACTTAAAACACAATTAGTAGAAGAGAAGCATATGGAGATCATGAGGCATTTTATCTTTGATCCTATAAGCATTTAGATTGTGACTGTCATCAATGATCCTTCAGTCCCAAGACAAACTCCACGAAGCGAATCGTGGAAGGAAGATCAATGGCAACAAAATCTTGTGCTGATTCCCTCGACTGCTATCGAGTGGCTTCTATCTAATGAACTTTTTGTTGTCAAAGATTGCTATAGCTTGAGACCTATAAAACAAGTGAAAGAGAAGGAAATGGATTTTACAAAGAGTTCATATCAACAACAAAGAGAGCCATATGTTGACTCTGGTTTGTTCATATCAACAACAAAGGAACAGAAACAACTAATATACATTCCTTGAGAAATTTACAAAGAAAAAGCAATAAATAATCCAAGTCACCACGAACTGATTTTAGTCTCTGTTATACCCATACCACAGATATCTGAAATATAAACTGTGCTTGCATCGGAATATATAACGGAACGAAACCTATAGAGAGCAAGAAACTAGAGTAATGGCACCTAAGGGTTGTAGAGGTTCCTTCTGGGCAAAGTATTTGGTGAAACAGACACCATTCCTGCAGGTTTTTTTGGTGGGAAAATGTCATTTCACAAGAAACCTAATGTGCTGTTCTCTCAAGGTGTTAAATCCTAAACAGCATCCTAAAGCCACGAATGGAAACATAAAAGGCCATACAAGAATCCATTCATAAGGTTCCTGTTTCAGACCCACTTGAAGAGATCCACCCGAACCAGATGAGGAAAATGTCTAGAGCCATTTGGTGGAGTCAAAGGCACAAAAGTATTTTTCCACTTTATGACAAACACAGCTATGCAAGCTAGACTGGCAATGAGTGGGAGGGTTGGAACAATAGTACAAGCAAGCCATTAGGAATTCAAAGGTTCCTCCCTCGAAAAGGAATGGTTGACCATCTGTTAAGGACTGCTATGCCAAAACATTCCATAGGAGCAACAACTGGAAGATTTGAGACAAATGCAACATTTCACTTTCCCTACCTATTTAGATGCATATAGAAGTCCATCTGAGGTATGAAAGTCATGCCAAGAAATCAATTTATTTCTAATGAAAAAACGAAGAAGAAGAAGAGATGTGATACTAATGACGCACTTATAAAGTGAAATAACTATCTTTCTGAACTCCAACACAATGGATGTATTAAATATATATATATATATATATATATATATATATATATATATATATATATATATATATATATATATATACACGAATCTATACTAACCCTCTCAGTTGGACTAGCAGTTTGAATTCTATGGCTAAGTTTGCCAGCAGAGAATTAATGATATTTATGGCCATGCCCTTAGTGAAAGGCACTAACATCAGAGATCATGAGGCAGCAGGAAAGGAGAGAGTTTTCAAAAAAAAAAAAAAATCTTTGGAAGCCAAGAGAGTTTTCAATATAATGGAAACGTTCTGCAATATTGGCTCATAAATGCCAGCGTTGCCACTTTCGGTGCTTCCTCATATCACCACAACAGCCTGGTCGAGAGGAACTCATATGACCAGGTCAGCAGGATTGGAGTTGAGGACAGATTCCACAATCTTATCCATGTACCAGATAGCTCATATCCAGCACAGGAGTTGGAAACTCTTACAAATCACAGATTATTCTGCAATCAAAGATGTCCCAAGACAAAGGCAACCAACAAAGAGCCTTCCATCTATGCCAAACCAGTTAGGCAAAGAATGGAAATGATTCAGTGATAATTATGAGTGATCGAAGGTATCTAACCAACAGATGAATAACCAATGATGAGGCCATCTTGATCGTTCATCATCATCATCTCAGCTTTATCCAACTAACTGCGGTCAGCTACATGAATCTGTTTCTCCATTCCACTCTATCAAGGACCATATCCTCAGTTAACCAGGTCATCAATGTTTTTCTTACTGCCTCTGCCAAAGTCCATTTGGACCTTCCCCTTTCCCTTCTCTATAGCCTTCAACTTGAACCAACTCACTCCTTCCAACTAGTGCAGTTATTGGTCTTTGACACACATGGCCAAATCATCTAACTCTACTTTCCCTCATCTTATTACCTATTGGGGCTGATTGTTCAAAAAAAGAAAAACCTATTAGGGTTGCTCTTAAGTACCCTCCAACATATCCATTTCTCATTTTTTCCTTCCTTATCTTGCCACTTATCCATCTCAACGTCCTCATTTCAGCTACATGCATTCTATGGATGTGTTGTCCTTTGACTATCCATCATTTTGTCCCATAAAGTACGGCTGGTTTTATAGCTCCTACATTCTATTCCTTTGGTTTGATTGGTACGTGGCAATAACATAAAATTTCAAAGGCACATCTCTACTTCATCCACTCAGATCTAATTCTATTAATAACATCCTTCTTGGTCCCTCTATTCTCATGAATCATCGATCCATGACATAGGAAGTCATCATTTTGGTGTACTTCTTGGTCATCAATCTTAATTAATTCCTTGTTTCCAGTCCTATTTTTACTGAATTTGCATATAACATTTTTTTTTTTTTTGTCCGGCTAATTTTAAACCTTCATATTCTAAAACATTCCTCCAGAATTCTCTGTGTTTGCCCCCTTGTCTCGTCAATCAAACCTATGTCATTTGCAAACAATATACACCACAACACCTCTTTCTCTGAGTGCCTAGTTAACTCATCCATAACCAATGCAAAGAGATACAGACTCAATGGCGACCCCTACATACAACCAGTGTTTTAAATATCGACGATATTGGCCAATATATCCCACAATATATCTTGTATCCCATATGTGCGATATGAAACACACAAGTAGTGGGACATATCCCACATTTTCGATATAGTGAGCATTTTCGATTTTCAATTCTTTTTTTTTTCTATAAATCATGTTAAGTCATTGTCAAATTGTTACAAATCCATGATTTTGGCATGTTTTGCATGAAAAATCATGGATTTGTAACCATTTGACAATGACTTGACATGAAAAATCATGGATTGAGAGTTTCGATTTCTCGATTTCGAGGAGATAGGCCGAGTTGTGAAAATTTGAAAAAAAAATAAAATAAAATAAAAAAATCCCAATTTCTCACAATTGGTTGCAATATTTGTGTCCAAACATAAAATCAAACACGTATATAACCTAATCTAGTGATTCTTCTTTTGCTTTTGAATGTATTGCTTGTGTTTCCACACGTCCTCTTATATTTATAAATTATATGAATAAACTTTGAATATATTTGCATCGATTCAGTTACACAACGCATAAATTAGGACCCCAAACACAGAAAACCTATTATGTGCACTTGTTTTTTTATAACGTTTTGATTTATAAGTGTCTATTGATGTCTTTTTTAACAATCATTGAAGTTTCATTGAAAAATTGGACCAATTTTCCAATATTTCCAACAACAATGATACATTATGCGATACAACTGATATATCCCATGCAATAACCAATACATATTTGTATCCCAATGGCGCAATATGTAATGCAAGACCGATATTTCGAACATTGCATACAATCCATAGTGTGGCCTATTGTAATTGGAAACTCACTTGTCTCTCTATTAGTGGTCCTCACATTTAGATACCGCTTGCTTGTACATGTCCTTAACCATATCAATATATCATCTTGAGATTCCTTTCCTTCCCAACCCACCAGATTATCTCTTTAGGAAGCCTATCATATGCTTCTCTAAGTCAATAAAGACAATGTTGTAATCCTTTCTCCTCTCCCTAAACTTCAAAATGTATAAGTTAGAAAATAGCCTCGACGGTTACCTCCCTGACATAAATACAAACTGTTTTTTGATACATTTGTCACGAGCCTTGCTTAATAATTCTCTTCCAAAGTTCATGGCAGGACTCATAAGTTTTAACTTGTGATAATCTCCTTTATTCTTGTAAGTAGGTAACACGGTACTTTTCCTCAATCTCTGGCATTTTCTTCATTCTTACAAATTACAATCTTGTTGAACAACTTAGTGAACAGAAATAAGTCAGTCTCCTGTTCCTGCAACTCTATCTACGATTTACAGCATCAATCGAGTTCGTGATTCCTTCTATTGCCAAGCTCTCAACGCAGTCATCATTTAACAAGCTCTTATAATAATTTCTCCACCTTCCATTGACCTCCCCTTCCTTAACCCATACCCTCTGGTTATCGCTCTTAATGCATCTAACATGATCTAAAACCCTACATTTTCCCTCCCTAACTTTTGCAAGTTTGAAGGCGTCTTTCTCACGTTCTTCTATCCCCCAATCCATTGTATGGATTATCATATTCCTTAAGTTTAGCCTCCCTACTTTCTTCACATTTTTCTGGCATGTCTATATTCTTCTAAAATTTTCTTGTTTTTAGCTCTTCGCCACCTAGTAACATGATCGTTTCTCATTAATAGCCTTTTGAACCTCACCATTCCACCACCAAGTTTCATTATAAGAGTGGATTTTCCTTCTAGACTCACCTAAAACTTCTTTTTGCAACTCTCTTAATGCACTCAGCCATCTCATAATCATTCCACATAACACTAACTTCTTCCTCAACATTCCACTATCCTTCTTTTATCAATTCGTTCCTAAATAACACTGCTTGCTTTCCTTTAGAATGCTAGCACATTATCCTTGGATACCTATTAGTTTCACTCAACCATTAGAAAAAATGAAGGATTTGCTCAACCATTTCTTGACGTAAACATTCATAATCATCATCCTATGTTGCGTTGTCAAAATCTCTCCAGGTATAACTTTGTAGTCTTTGCTTATTAATCGTTCTCTTCCCAAGTAGAAAGGAGCTTATCCAGCTTGTATGTGATCCACTTTTGAAGGATATTAAATGTTCATCTCTCCTTTTAAAGTATGTGTTTGCTATTGTCAAATTGTATGTTATAATGAAACCAAGGATAGCATCCCCCATCCCATTATATCTCAAAACCATATACCCTTTTATATCCTGTATTATCATTTCCCACGTGAAAAGTCCCTCCTATAGATATCCTCTCCCTAGTTGGAATTACGTGTATTAGTATCTCTCCCCAAAATTCTCTTATTTCTCCCCTCTAACCCTGCATGCAATGCATATGCACTAATGACATTATCTCCCCTCCCACATAAGCTTATTAACAAAAAGTCTATTGTCTACTCTTTTAAATCTGTGTACAACTATTCCTACACAATTTCTACTATCGTCCTTTCTTATATACCAAAGTTTATATCCATCAATTTCCTTAGCTTTTGTTCCTTTCCACTTGGTCTCTTCTATGCAAGCTAACTCTCCTTTGCTTCATCGTATCCACTAACTCCATACTCTTACCTGTTGAAGTTCCTATATTTTATGTGGCAAAATGAATCCTATTCTCCTAGACTAGCTTCTTTACTTGCGGTTACCTAAAAATGGTGCGGGGACCCTCGCCTACTCTTCATTGCAACCAAACGCTATTGTGATGCATTGTTTCTAGGGGACTCCCTAGCCAACGTTGCCCATTTCTCACTGCACTTGGGCGCCAATCCAGCATGTCGCTTGCAGGGAAAGCCTAACATGAGCTTGAAACATCATGTCAAGATTCATGAGAAGATATGGCAAAAGTTTCACGCAGCCGCCTACCTGAGACGACCATCCTCCGTTACCTAGACTTGGAACCAACCATAAGAGCATGAAAATTCACACTTGCAAAGTTGTCATCTTGATCATTCATGAACTGAAAATGTAAATGAATGCATGCTTGCTATTTGTTAATCAAGAGGTGAATGGGCATGAGACTACATTCCACAGCAAAGTGGAGTGTCACGACCCAAGTGCTTCCCCTAAGCATAGACCATGCGACACTCGACTCATAGTCCCATCATGAATGAGTCGGTCTATCCTCCAAGTGCAAACCCGGAGTTTTATGCACTAAATCCACTAGGATGCAAGAGAGAGACAAAAGAAATGGAAGAATGCTTCTATTGAACTACTGCTCCAAAGCTTACAACTCTTGATGGATGGTTACAAATGAGAACCCCTCCTTCTATAGACCTAGGAACATTATAGACTCCCTCCATAAATGGCTAGGATTGCGTCATGTCTCAATCATCTAACGGTTGAAGAACACTCTAGAAACCTTCTAGAATACTCTTCATTACTCTATCTACAAGATCCACTAAAGAACTCTCTAGAGATGTCAATACCATTTTACACCCTTTCACCATTCTCTAGAATTCTCTACATTCTATGTACCAGAACTATAATGTACAAAATGGAAAAGAAAAAAGAAAAAAGAAGGCTGAGTTCCTGATTTAGCCCCTTGTTAATGATCAGTACGTGATTATAGGATTAGGATGAAGCTCACCATCATATCTAGAAGCAGATTCTTGCCAGGACAACATGTATAAACCACATTATGAATAATCTATCTCAACACCAAAACGTATTGGAGATCATGAAGGTGCTTCATTAGCATTCTGTTTGTCACTTATTAAATGGAAACTTATTAAATGGAAAGCAAAAAAGAAGAAAGAAAAGTGAACTACAGGAGATGCATCATCACCAGTGATCAGTATCTCGGCAATACTCACCAAACTTCCCTTGTATGTAACTTCAAATCATAACATTCGAAAAACAATGGAAGCGATGAGAGTACCTTAATGTTTGACCGCATTTGCTAATGCACAAAGCATATAGAGGTACAGTTGTTTGAAGTTTGGGTTAGTCATGATAAAAATAATAATAATAAACAAAATTAAAAAATAAAAAATCCTACATGTTAAGTGGTATAACATAAAATAGCAAACCCTCTCAAAAATTCCAAACCCTAAAACACGCTACATGCTTCAGTAACTATGCAAAGTAACGGCCATAAAGAATTGCAACACTTTCAAATGCCACGGAAGATCTTACCTCAGCATGCCGGCCAGCATGCAGTCTAACCCCAGAAGCATCATACATCACCTATAAAAAAATTAAAGTGATTAAACCAGACAAGCATGAACACAGCTTTAGCATTGTAATAAACAAAAGACATACAATGAGACCATAAATGACTACTTGGACATATATGCATGGATGCATGAGAGCAGAAAAAGTTACTGTTAGAGAATAAAACAAAAGGAACTCTTTCAAAGTAAGGAATTAAATTCTTTAGGGCGTTCTCAGACAGTTTGCCCTCAACCCAAGAACTTGGCAAGAAAGAATACATAAGGAAACACATCCATACAAAAGAAATGAAAAAACACTGGTTATCCAGTACATACAATAGCTGCCAAAATTACAGCAAGGGCAAATGAGGATCCTCCAGTTCCTTCATGTAAACCAATAGCTGTAGCAAGAGCTGTCACAGTTGCTGAATGTGATGATGGCATTCCACCGGATCCAAGCAGCCTTTTAGAATCCCATCTCTTCTCCTTGAACCTGCTTGTCTAGGATAAACATATTGAATGCTTCAGCCGGGAGCAAGGAAAAAACCATGAGGATGAGCTAGAATTAAAAAATAAATAAAAAACTAAAACCATTGCTGTTCATGTGCAAACCATCAAGTCGACTTCTAAAGTTGTACTCGGAAGCATTCTCAAAAAGAAAATTACAGCAGGATCCCTTCCAATGGAAAATGATGTTATGCAAGCGCTAAGAAAAAGAGAAACGACACTTAATTGCCAATAGCATTGTGGTGAAATAGGGAAAAAAATAAAGTTCACTTAAATGATACCAGTTCAATTATATGATATGCGCGTTTTTTAAAAGCCAGAAATATTTTTCATATATGCTTTTGGAACGCCTAAAATATTTTTCTATCTATATTCATAGCACATTTGTGCTAACATCTAAAGATTGGTAGATTCCATGCTGCCAATGTACACATCGATCTCTTTTTCATCACATCTTGCCATGTAGTATCTGAGTCAAGACCATTTGAATACTTTTTAATGGTCAATTTGAGATTTTATCGTAAGGAAAGAGAAGAGGTAAAAAAAAATAATAATACAAATACAAAGAGGGGCTACACTAAGGACCCTAGAAGGGGAAAAACAGCTAGAAAACACAGCAGCCAATGCATAGAGATGCTGGCAAGAAGCTCCTATCTTCTGTCTCAAACAAGGTGTCCTTGACCACACCTAATTTGGCTAAAGCATCAGCTTATTCATTTTCTCTAGACCTAATAGAATATCAATGAGTAATTTCCGCACAGGTCCATCGCTTCCCTCAATCAGGTCTGAGATCCTCCACAAACATGATCTCAATCTAGCCCAAGAGATTGCATTGTAGAATTCCACTTCTATGATTACTGGGAAAAAAAATAAATAAAGAGCCACTTTAATTGCTGGCAATATAGCAGCAGCTTCTGCAAAAATTGGAGTCTTTGATTACAACAGGACCTGAGAAGTCAACCAGCACAGCACCACTGTATCCTAAACAACCCCACCCACCCCCTGATGGCCTGAGATTGCCAAGTGAACATCCATCAAATTATTTTGAAGCTGCTGCCAGGAGGGGCTGACCATTCGAATGCTTTTAGGTATTGTGCCCAACAAGTTCTATTAGCTGATTGAAGTTTTCATCGAGTCGAGATGGAAGAGTGCTATGATATCATGTCTTATCACTAACACCTTTTACGGTTTTTACAATTGATCAATTTCCAAAAAACAGCATAAAGAGGCAATAGACTTTTTCAACACTAGTGACCAATGTAACACCAGGAGCCAGAGTATGACATCCAATGAAAGGACAGCATTAAATTGCTTAATCAGATGAATACAAGACATGCAACAGCGATCAAGATTCATTACACCTATCAATTCTAAGAGCTTCTAATGAAGTTGAAGCAATTTAAATTCGTTTCGTATTGCATGCCATGTCCCGTATGTAGAATCTGCATTTGGACATTATGAAAAAAATCATGTTATGTTACAAAGGCAATCGACAAGAGAACATGTCAAAGCAAGAGAACATATGTTTGGGATGAGTTTCTTATATTTATACATAATACCGAACATCCGGTTGCTAGACTAAGGTGGGTGTTTGCCACATTTCAATTGTGGCTACTCATCAACCGTAGACATATCGTACAATCCAGGCCATCCAAATCACAGTCTCCATCGTGCATGGACATGTTCCAAGAATCACAATGCTTGGATAATCTTAATGTCCAGCTGACTTTCGAAATGGATGGCCAAAAGGAAAATGACCAGTTGTCCGAATTCAAAAGCCGGAATCAGATGGTTAAGAGGGTAAATTCAGTTCCAGTTTCATGCTACAGTCCGGTTTGACGTGTTTACATGCCACGTGCAGTGCAGATGAGCTGATACAATTTCATTCGATCGGAATTATACAATGTTCGGGCTGAAAGATTGTTCGGTATCTGTACAGATTTTCAGTTTTGTATGAGTGGCCCATGATCCAATGATCCAGACCACATACATAATGGACCTCACAATGCACAGCCCATGCACAAAAAATCCCCAAATTGGAAGAATCAAGCTACATGAACCGCCGCTGTATCTTCTCTCTTAACCGTCCATTCGCTGACCAGCTATTGAAGGGTTAGGATTCTCCCAATCTGGGGGAATTTTGGATGCATGGGCCATCCAGAGCAAAGCACATCAGCTGTTTGAATTACTGAACCATGGGCCCCACTTGCCCCCAATTCTACAAATTGCAATCCTCACAACTTATACCCAATTCAGTAAAATGCGACATACGCACGCTGGACGGTAACTCGACATTCAAAGAAAAGAAAAAAATAAGAAGAAATCTACATGATTCACATTGCCTATTTCACCAAATCCGCACAAGATCAGCCGTTCAAAATCCGAGAATCATATCAGTTTTGGAATTCATTTCAAGAGAAGGAGAAGATGAGGAGAAAAATGAAAAGAAAAGCGAAATAACTATACAGCGAGAAGATAGTACGGACCAGGTTGTGAAGAGCTTGAGGAATTGGGCGAGAGCGAAAGCGAGGAATGCGCAGATGAGAGGGAAATTGGTGGAGAAAGAGGATGATGGGATGGAGGCCGTCGATCTGGTGGAGGATGATACATCTGCGACCGTCAACACCTCATCCATCACTCTACTTCTTCTTCTTCTTCTTCTTCTTCTTCTCCTTTTTTTCAATCGACGTATGTAGCGAATGACACAGAGATTATACACGATTAGAATGGTGTGATGATTCGATTAGAGGGAGAGAAGGAGAGTGCGAATTGACAGAGATTATACACAATTAGAATGGTGTAAAGTTTCGCAGCGAGGGAGGGAGGGAGGAATCCACTATTCCTTTCTCTGCTCACCAAGCTACCATTGGCTAGACCGTCGCGGAGGTGGAGTGGATTACGTGTTACCCGGTAACACGTTAGCGGGTGTTTCCGTGACTGTGGGGCCCACCTTGATATATTTGTTATATATCCACGCTGTCTATCAGTTCATTTTATGGTATGATCCCAAAAATGGAACAGATGTAACTATCAAATGGACCACACAATAGGATTGAATTATCACCGTTAAAATATTCCTGAGCCACAAAAGTTTTGGATCGAATTGATATTTGTTTTTTTTCTTCATCCACGTACGTTTTTATTACCTTATTAACAGGTTGAATGGAAAATAAACATTACCGTGGACCTAAGGAAGACATTTATAGTGGGCGTTCAATGATGTACGACGTGGTGTGTCCACTTGAGATTTAGATCTACTTCATTTTTTTTTTTGAGAACGCTATCTAAAACATTGATGTACGACGTGGATATACAACACATATATCAAAGTGGGCCACGGTCAGGGCAACACCAACCTACATGGTACACCTAATTGCGGACGCGGATTGGGTACTACCCTGCCTATCGCAAGCTCGGCGCTGGCAGGGGCTGTTAGAAACCCCCGTGATGTTTGGATTTTATACATACCGTCCATTCATTTTTACGTATCATTTTAAGGATATGATCCCAAAAATTAGGCCCATCCAAGCAAAAGTGGACCACACCAGAGGAAGCTGTCGTATTAATGACTCCCACCATTAAAACCTTCCCAGGGCCCACTGTAATATTTATTTCTATTTAATCTGTTCGTAAGGTCACGTGGACCTGCGCCGGGGGAAAACAAAAATATCATCTTGGTCCAAAACTTTCGAGGCCACTAATAAGTTTTTCACGGTAAACGTTTAATCATTACTGTGTGGTCCACATGAGGCTAGGAGCTGACCTATTTTTTATATTTATGCCCTAAAATATATGGAAAAGTAGATAAACGGCGTGGTTAAACCCATATATCACTGCGTGACGAGATAGAGGGGTGGTAGATGCGTACCGTGATGAATGTATCTTATTTACTCTGTCCATCCATTTTCAAGCTCTTTTTAAGGCATCATCCCCAAGATGAAGCATATAGAAAGATTCAGTGGACCACACTGTGGGAAACGTTGGGAATTCAATGGCTACCGTTGAAAACTTCTCAAAGGCGATGGAGGTTATGGATCAAGCTGATATTCATGTATTCTGTTCATCCATGTGTGTGACCATACGAAGTGGATGGATGGCAAATAAGCATCACTGTGGGCCTTAGTAAGGTTTGAACGGTGGACATCATTTTATTTGACCTTATAAATAGGATGGATGGATGACAAATAATCATCAATGTGGCCCTAGGAGAGTTTGAACGGTGGACATCATTAGTTTACCTTATAAATAGGATGGATGGATGACAAATAAGCATCAACGTGGCCGTAGGAGAGTTTGAACGGTGGACATCATTATCTCTCTTGTTTCCTGTGGTGGGGTCCACTTGAGTTTTGGATGTGCTTCAATATAGGGTGATGCCCTAAAATGAGCTGGTAAAATGGATGAACGGGGTGGATAAGACACATACATCACGGTGGCCTATTGAGTTTGAGCGTACTCAGTCAGGAAACCGCCTGCGGTGCTGCACGTATCTGTGGGACGCGGATTGCGTCCTACCCCGCCCGGACGGTAAGGCAGGGCTCTGCTGGGCCCACTGTGATGTAAGTGTTTTATCCACGCCGTCTATCGTTTTTCTAAGGTCATTTTAATGAACGAGACAAAAAATGAGCCAGGTAACGGCTTAAGTGTAGCACAAAGTGGGGATTGAACGTTCACCATTAAAAACTTCTTGGGATCTGGAGAAGTTTCAGATAAAGTTGATATTTGTTTTTTAACTTCATCTACGTCTACATGACCTTATGAATATGTTTGGATGGTAAATATACATGACGGTGATCCTTAAAAAGGTTTCAACGGTGGGTGTCATTATCACTTCAGCTTCCTTTGGGGTGGTCCACTGGAAATGTGGACGTACTTCATTTTTAGGATGATACCTTAAAATAACATGAGAAAAGCGATGAACGCCGTGGATAAAACACTGACATCACAGTGGCCCAAAGAGTCCGTCCGCGCGGGGTAGGACGCAGTCCGCGTCCGTATCTGCGTGGCAATCAGGTGGTCCCAAATCGGCCGCAACCGCAAGGTTAAAGAATTCGCATGTCTTATTTGGAAGTGGATTGCGTACTGAGTAAACCCTGTGGGACCTAGTGTCATTCATACATTTCATCCGTTCCGTCCATCCATTTTACCAAATAATTTTAGGGATTCAGTCCAAAAATGAAGGATATCAAAAACTCAAGTGGAACACACCACATGAAACAGTGTGAATTGAATATCTACCGTTGAAAAGTTCTTGGGGGCCACAGAAGTTTTAGACCAACCTTATATTTGTTTTCTTCCCTACATCCATGTCTGTATGATCTTATGAACTGGTTGGATGACAAATAAACACCACTGTGGGCCTTAGGAATGTTTCAATGGTGGAAATCAATATTTCCACTGTTTCCTGTGGTATGGTCCACTTGAGCCTTCGATATATTTAAATTTTGTTCTCAACCACTAAAATGATCTGGAAAAACGGATGGACGGCGTAGATAAACTACATACATTCACGATGGGCTCAACAAAATTTACTTAGTACGATAAGAGCGTACCGAGTGACTCAGTACGCAATCCGATTCCGTGTTATTTGGGGGCGTGGATGCGATAATATTTTACTATGCACGACTTTTCACCTATTTGACCCAACGCGACCGACCACAACTTAGATAACTAAAATAGACCACGAACCGTACGGAGAACCTATTTCGGACGAAAATAACCCTCTTTTTTTCACCTGCTTCTTACCTTAACCGAAGGTATTTTGGTCCGTCCGTACCTAAAAAATCACCTTCCGCCGTCTAAGTTTTCCGCCAGCGAAAAAACTAATTACCCTATGAGACACTGTCTACTTTGCTAATTATTTCTGCGCGGAGCAGCTACCGACAGGTTAAATAACGAGACTCGCTGCTGAAGTGACGTCACCATGTTATGTGGGTCCCACATAATGTATGTTCTGTATCAACACCGTCCATCCATTTGGAGAGACCATTGTAGGGCATGATCCAAAGAATGATTCAGATCTAAATCTTGAGTGGACTCCACCACAGAAAACAGTGGAGAGAGTGACGGCTACCATTAAAAACTTCTAAGGGCCACGAAAGTTTTAGATCAAGCCAGTGTTTGTGTTTGCCCTTCTTTAATGTTTGTGTTAACTTATGAACAAGTTGGATCTCAAATAAACATCATGGTGGACCTTAGGAAGGTTTCAACGTGGGCGTCACTCTTTCCACTGTTTTCTGTTGTGGGATCCACTATAGATTTGGATCTATTTAATTCTTTGGATCATGCCCTAAAATGATCTCTCCAAATGGATGTACGGTGTGGATACAACACATACACTATGGTGGGACCCACATAACTTGGTGACGTCACTTCAGTAGCGAGTCTCGCTACTCAACCTGTCAGTAGCTAATCCGCGTCCTTTCTCTCGGGGTTGACGATGTCAACATCTCCAATGTGGTGACACGTCAGTGATGGTTTCGCTGATGTGGTGACTGAGGATCGTTGCACGTGTCACCCCTCTGGGCCCACATGCAGAATAGTCCGGTGATCGGCACCTTCATCTTCCAGGTACTAGTGTAAATGTTTCTTTTCAATGTGGTACGTTCATCTACACGTAGTAATGGTCCGTATTATAGTTTCACCGTAGTTTACTTACGCTGACGCATAGGGTAGAATCTGGATGGTCTGGATCATCGACCATTTCAGCATGTGGGTCCAGTGGGTGACAAAAAGCAAACCCATTTGCACCAGCGCATGTACACCCCACCTAACAAAGGAATTATAGTCCCTGCTTATCAGGAAACAGAGAGGGGAAAAGAAAAGGGAAATTTCCCACTGTACGACCCATTTATGGCCCCCCATTTTAAGCCCACCTCTTTTTAACCTTCCAAGAATACTCCCCTGTGTACGGCCGACATTTCAAGGGACCAAAGTTCCGGAAGCCGATTGGCTAGTGTGTGAAAACGAGCGCTGACGCTCCTCGACATAGGCCCCACAGATGTATTTATTATATCCACACCGTTCATCCATATTTCGAGAACATTTCAGAGCATTATTGGAAAAAAGGAATCATATCCAAAGATCAACTGGACCACACCACAAATAGCAGCGGGAAACTTGATTTTTACTGTTAAAAATTTCGTAGGACCACCGTAACATATATTTTCCATCCAATCTATTCATAAGGTCACAAAGACATGGATGAGGAGGCAAAACAAATTTCATATTGATCTAAAACTTCTGTGACCCCTAAAAGGGTTTCAATGGTAGACATTCAATCCTCCACAGCCTTTTACAGTATGGTCCACGTGATAGCTAGATCTGTCCTATTTTTCGTCTCAAGCCTTAACAGGAGTTCGCAAGGTTTGGATATAACACATACATCATAATGGGACCCGAAAAAAGCAGTGGGATTACAATAGGGAAAAAAAAAAAACACAGTGCCTCTCCACCTGTGTAATTTTTTAAAATTTTTTTTAGGATAACTTTTCTCTCCTACATTTTTCTCTAATATATGTTCATATAATTATGTATATATAAGCATATAAAAAAAATTCTCTTTTTATTCATTAATAAACATATCTCTTAAAACAGAATGAGTTACTTGACGTACCATATAGGATCTTGGGGTAGGAGATAATACTTTAGCTAAGCAACCTACTTATTTTTTAAGATTCCATCAGGTCGATGGCCGAAAATCTATTTCATTCACTTCGAGGTCAATTTCAATCAATTCGCGATCAATTTCATTCATTTCATTCACTTCACAATTAATTTCAATCAGTTTAGGGTGAATTTCATTCATTTCATTTCACGGTTAATTCCATGCATTTCACGGTCAATTCCTTTCACTTTCACAGACAATTTGCTTCACTTCACGGTCAATTCCGGTGATTCTCATTCACTTCACGGTCAATTCCATGCATTTCACGGTCAATTTGCTTTACTTCACGGTCAATTACGGCGATTCCCCCTCACTTCACGGTCAATTCCATGCATTTCATGGTCAATTTCCATTACTTCATGGTCAATTCAATGCATTTCACGGTCAATTCCCTTCACTTCACGGTCAATTCCATGCATTTCATGGTCAATTCCGGCAATTCCCCTTCATTTCACGGTCAATTCTATGCATTTCACGATCAATTCCCTTTACTTCAAGGTCAATTCAATGTATTTCACGATCAATTCCCTTCACTTTACGGTCAATTTCATGCATTTCATGGTCAATTCCCTTCACTTCATGGTCATTTCCATTCATTTCATGGTCAATTTCGGCGATTCCCCTTCACTTCACGGTCAATTCAATGCATTTCACGGTCAATTCCCTTTACTTCACGGTCAATTCAATGCACTTCACAGTCAATTCCCTTCACTTCATGGTCAATTCAATGCATTTGATGGTCAATTCCCTTTACTTCACGGTCAATTCCATACATTTCACGATCAATTCCCTTCACTTCACGGTCAATTCCATGCATTTCACGGTAAATTCCGGCAATTCCCCTTCACTTCACGGTTAATTCTATGCATTTCATGGTCAATTCCCTTTACTTCACGATCAATTCAATGCATTTCACGGTCAATTCCCTTCACTTCATGGTCAATTCCATGCATTTCACGGTCAATTCCCTTCACTTCACGGTCATTTCCATTCATTTCACGGTCAATTCCAGCGATTCCCCTTCACTTCACGGTCAATTCTATGCATTTCACGGTCAATTCCCTTTACTTCACGGTCAATTCAATATATTTCACGGTTAATTCCCTTTACTTCACCGTCAATTCAATGCATTTCATGGTAAATTTCCTTCACTTCACGGTCAATTCCGGTGATTCCCCTTCACTTCACGGTCAATTCAATGCATTTCGTAGTCAATTGCCTTTACTTCACAGTCAATTCCATGTATTTCACGGTCAATTCTATGCATTTCACGGTCAATTCCGGCAATTCCCCTTCACTTCACGGTCAATTCCCTTTACTTCACGGTCAATTCATTGCATTTCATGGTCAATTTCCTTCACTTCACGGTCAATTCCATGCATTTAACGGTCAATTTTCTTTACTTCACGGTCGATTCAATGCATTTCACGATCAATTAGCTTCACTTCACAGTCAATTTCATGCATTTCACGGTCAATTCCCTTCACTTCACGGTTAATTCAATGCATTTCATGGTCAATTCTCTTTACTTCACGATCAATTCAGTGCATTTCATGGTCAATTCCCTTCACTCCACGGTCAATTCCATGCATTTCACGGTCAATTTTGATGATTCCCCTTCACTTCACGGTCAATTCTATGCATTTCATGGTCAATTCTCTTTACTTCACGGTCAATTCCATGTATTTCATCGGAATTGACCATGAAGTGAAGGGGAATCGTCAGAATTGACCGTGAAATGAATGGAAATGATTGTGAAATGAAGGGAATTAATCGTGAAATGAATTGAATTGATCGTGAAGTGAAGGGAATTGACCGTGAAATGAATTGAAATGACCGTGAAGTGAAGGGGAATCACCAGAATTGACCGTGAAATGCATGAAAATGAACGTGAAGTGAAGGAAATTGACCGTGAAGTGCATGGAAATGACCATGAAGTGAAGGGAATTGACCGTGAAGTGCATGGAATTGACCGTGAAGTGAAGGGAATTGACCGTGAAATGCATTGAATTGACCATGAAGTAAAGGAAATTGACCGTGAAATGCATGAAATTGACCGTGAAGTGAAGGGAATTGACTGTGAAGTGCACGGAAATGACTGTGAAGTGAAAGGAAATGACTATGAAGTGCATAGAATTGACCGTGAAGTGAAGGGAATTAACCATGAAATGCATGGAATTGACCGTGAAGTGAAGGGAATTGATTGTAAAATGCATGGAATCGACCGTGAAGTAAAGGAAATTGACTGTGAAATGCATGGAATTGACCGTGAAGTGAAGGGGAATCGCCGTAATTGACCGTGAAGTAAAGCAAATTGACCGAGAAATGCATGGAATTGACCATGAAGTGAAGCGAATTTACCATAAAATGCATGAAATTGACCGTGAAGCGAAGCGAATTGACCGTGAAAGTGAAGGGAATTGACCGTGAAATGCATGGAATTGATCGTGAAATGAACAGATTGAAATTGACCGAGAAGTGAATGAAATGGATTTTCGACCATCGACCTGATGGAATTTTGGAAAATAAGTAATTTGGTTAGCTAAAGTAGCATCTACTGTCCCAAAATCCTATATGGTACGTCAAGTAATTTATTTTGGTTTAAGAAATATGTTTATTAAATGAATAAAGAAAGAAATGAATAAAAAGAGAGAAAAAAAATTTACATTCTTATATATACATATTTATATAAATATGTATTAGAGAAAAATGTAGGAGAGAAAAAGTTCTCCTTGTAAAAAAAAAAAAAAAAACAGGTGGGATAGCAAGTCGGGGTCGACCCCGACTCACTGTCCCGCTGACCCAGTCGACCCCAACTCGCTATCCACCCTCTTGCAATCAGCGGGTTATGGCTACAATTATGGTTACGGTTATAAATGGAGGGGCATTTTCAACATGAGAAATGGGGCCGTACAGCTGTGGCTTATTCGTGGGAGCTCAAAATAAGTGGGCCTATTTTTTGATCCGAAATGGGCCATAATGGGTCGAACAGTAGGAAATTTCCAAAAAAAAAAAACAAAAGAGGAAATGATGCTCGGGCTGCATAGGACGCTTAATACGGAGGCACTGGACATTATAAATGTGGCATGTGTACAATCAAATAGAACCGTCTAAGATTGTGCACCCCGCCGTTGCAAATCAGAATCCCAACACTATGTGCTGCTTTGATTCATATGGACAGTTCTTTGTGGTAATAGGACAGTAGGATTGGTTTTATTTTAACCGTCCAATACATGTCCACCAAACTGATAATTAGTTTTTTTTTTTTAAAAAAAACCACCGTCTATGTAGTGGTAAATAAGTAATGATCTCATTTCAGAAGACAGTGAATCGACGGAGCATTTACGGCCCTCCTTTTAAATTGTCTTTTTGAAAAAGTACAAGAATGCCTTAATGAAATATGTGGGTCCCACGGTGATGTATGTGTCTGATCCACACCGTTCATCCGTTGTATCAGATAAATTCAGAGCATGAACCAAAAAACGAATCAGATTATAAACTCAAGTGGACCACACTACTGAAAATACGGGAGATAATGGTGTCCACTATTAAAAGATGAAACCGCCCGTGCTTCTAACTGCGATGTGTATCTATGATCCAACCTGTTCATATGTCACACATACATGCACGAAGGGAAAATATAAATATCAGTTTGATCCAAAACTTCTATGGCCCCCAAGAAATTTTCAATGGTAGGCGTTTAACTCCCTATGTTTTCTTGTGGTGTGGTTCGCTTTCACTTTAGATCTGCTTCAATTTTGACCACATACGCTAAAATAAGCTGTTAAAATGAATGGATGGCGTGGATCAGACACATATATGACAGTGGGCCTCACAAATTAGGTCAAGCACATCAAATGATCAAATGATAAATAATAATTATTTATTTACCTCAATTTACACGGGTAAATAGAAAATCAAACACTCCTCTAATTTTCAGTTCATGTTACATCTGCGGATGGTTTAATTTAACTACACTACGTGCTACTTTGATTACGGGGAAATGGGAAAAAGTCGCAGCTGTATGACACACAAGATTTTGTTGAAATGGGATCGTTCTGTATTTAAAAGGCCCGCCAGGCACATGCACCTGTACGTGAGCCAAGTGGAGCTTGGCATAGCTTGACTCCGTTTGGCCAGTAGCCTTATCTCAAATTTAGTTCAGCTTGGCTCAGTCATCGAGCCTAATTGGCCAACTCACTGAGCCGAACTAGCTACTTCAACTCTCTTCAAATAGCAATTCAGGTCAGCTTTACTCAAGTTCGAGTCAAGTTCGAACTCAAGCTATTGAGTTGAATTTGAATCCAAGCTTGTAAGTTTAACGTTTTTTTATCTAGTTTTTATATAGGTGGACCCCTTTTTATATTATATGTAATGTAAATAATATATTAATTAAGTTATATATAATTATATAATTAAGTTATAACACAAGCTGAATTGAGTTAAGGTCAAGCTGAGCTTCGAGCCGAGTTGAGTCAAACTTGGGATAATTTGAGCTCAACTCGGAATCATTTCGAGCTTAAAAAATCAGCTCGGTTCAGTTAGACCTGAACCTAGCTTCGAGTCCAGTTGAGTCAAGCTTATTCAAGCTTAACCAAGTGAGTTAATTGACCTAGCTGAATTCATGTTCATCTTTACATGCAGTGGTGGAGGGATGCGGATTGGGTGGTACCCCCGCTAGCCCCGAGCTTGAAATAGGTTGAGGTTCTAAGGGTCTCACCATGATATATGGGTTTATCCACATTGTTCATCCATTTTTTCATATCAATTTAGGGTGTGAGCCAAATAAATGAGGCAGATCTATCGCTCAAGTGGACCACACTACTGGAAACAACGGTTATAATGACACCCACTGTGGAAACCTTGCAAAGGCATGATTTTTATTTACTATCCAACATGTTCATCAGGTTAGATAGACCTATACAAAGGGAAAACACAAATATAAGCTTTGTCACCTTGATCCAAAACTTTTGTTGTCCCTATAAAATTTTCAATGGTAAACATTTAATCCTTATTGTGTGATCTACTTGAGCATTGGATCTATCTCATTTTTTGGTTTATACTCTAAAATGATGTCGAAAAATGGATAAACAATGTGGATAAATCCATACATCATAGCAGGACCCTCAAACCCCCAGTTTGTTTCAAGATCATAACAGGCAAGGTAGTACCTAATCTTCTTCCGTGGTGCAGGTTATTAATTAAACTAGCCCTCAATTATGACATCATAAAGTTAATGACCTCATCATATGAAATTATTATTATTTTAGCCTTTTAAGCACTATTTACCTTTTCAGGACGAAAATGCCCCTCTGCCAGCCATTCCCTCGTATAGTGGTAACTTTTCGTGGAAGTCAAGAGTCTCAATTGTATTGGATACCCCAATGTAAGGGTTCCTCCTCATATATATAATAAAGTAGTCGGCTCTTTACAAGGCAATTACAAGGAAGCAATTACAGGGAATCAAACTAAACTAGGAAAATATAATCAACCTATTAATTATAGAATATTTTACAGAATATTTACATATTACCAAAATCATGCCATAATTATAGAGACTAATTATAGCTAAATATATCCTAAATATATCCGGCTGACATCTCCCCTCAAATTGATGTTTGGTCAAGAAGCATCAATTTGCCTACAAGAAACGATGACGTCAAGTGGTCATGGCCTTTGTAAACACGTCACTATCTCAAGATCGAAGAAACATGCGGAAGAGAAATAACACGAGTGTCCAATGCCTCCCTAATAGAATGACATCCACCTCAATATGCTTCAACGCTCATGATAAACGGGATTAACAAAGAATCTGAATGGCACTAGTGTTATCAAGCATGAAGAGGAGTATGATCAATTTGAGAAAAACCAAGCTCAAACAATCTCGGAACAAGCGCGAGACATTGCACGATACTCGGATTCATTCGAAGACTTAGAAACACGAGCTTGTTTCTTACTTTTCCACGAGATCAAAGAATCACCGAGAAACATGCACCAACCAGTAACAGACCGCCGAGTGTCAGAACATCCGGCCCAATCTGCATCACTATAAGCAACAAGACAAAGAGGCGAGCCGGTGGGAAAGAACAACCCACGATCGGGTGAACCTCGAAGATATCGAATGATACGACGCACGGCAGCTAAATGGAGATGGCGTGGAGTTTGCATAAATTGACTAACTTGTTGGACAGCGAAGGAAATATCAGGTCGAGTAATAGTCAAATAGTTCAGGCTGCCTACCAATTGGCGAAACACAGTGGGATCAGAAAGAAGATCACCCTCCGCATGACGATATTTCACGTTGACCTCCATAGGAGTATCTACTGAGGGAGAATCCTGAAGACCAGCCAAACTAATCAAATCCTGTGTATATTTGTGTTGATTCAAGAATATACCCGAAGAATCTGTGTGTACCTTTAAACCCAAAAAATATGTAAGAGGACCAAGATCCTTCATGTGAAAGGAAGTCTGAAGATGCTGCTGGAGGCGAGTAATCAGACTAGAGTCAGTCCCAATAATGACAATATCATCCACATACACAAGTAAAAGAACAAGGCCAGTCGGGATTTTGCAAAGGAACAAAGAGGAGTCATATTAGTTTTGGACAAAGGAGAAACGAAGTACAGTGGACCTGAACTTTTCAAACCATGCCCGGGGAGCCTGTTTTAAGCCATAGAGAGACCGCTTTAACTTACACACAGCAGAGACGGAGAGGAAAAAGCATCCCTTGGAGGAGGGAGTTATGTAAATATCCTCTTTGAGATCACCATGAAGAAAAGCATTTTTGACGTCCATTTGGTGAAGAGGCCAACCTTGGGAGGCGGCGATAGATGTAACCGTACGCACTGTAGTCATCTTCGCAACTGGAGCAAATGTCTCTTCATAGTCCACCCCATATTCTTGCCGGTTCCCAAGAGCAACTAATCGTGCCTTATACCGATCCAGAGTCCCATCGAGCGAGTTTAATTGAGTAAACCCATTTACAACCGATGGCTGTAACATTAGAGGGACAAGGAACCACGTCCCAGGTAAGATTATCCTGGAGAGCCTGAAGTTCCTCATCCATCGCTTTTCGCCAACATTCACTTTTAACAGCCTCAAAAAAATATGTAGGAATGGGAATAGAAGTCAAAGTAGCATTAAAGCCATACCAATCAGGAGGACGGGATACTCGGGTAGATCGCCGAGGACCCAGCGCAGGAGGCATGTCAGGTTTAGCATCACAGAGTGGAACGATCTCAGATGGCGGGTTATCCTCAGGAGAAGTCACTGGAACAGTCTCAGATGAAGGGTCAGTTTCGGAAGGAGGCAAAGTCGGTAGACGTCGAGTATACACGAGTCCAGCTTTGAAATGTGTAAGGAGAGGAGTCAATTTATCGAAACAAGGTAGAATACTAATCTCAGGTAATGACTCAATATGGGTAGAGAAGAAACATTGATTTTCAAAGAAAACAACATTACGAGATATACGAAATTTGTTAGAAGAAGGATCATAACAAACATAACCTTTGTGAGAAAGACTATAACCCATAGAAGCACATTTAACAGACTGGGCAGAAAGTTTGTGACGTTCATGAGGTGGTAAATGAACAAAGCAGACACATCCAAAAGTATGCAGAGTAAGATAGCTAGGATGCTGATGATACAAACGATAATAAGGAGAATCAAGATTCAACACTTGAGAGGGCAGTCTATTAATTAAGTAAACTGCAGTAGATAATGCCTCAACCCAGAATTTAGAAGGAACATAGGACTCAAGCAATAAGACACGAACCACATCCAAGAGATGTCGATTCTTTCGTTCGGCCACACCATTTTGTTGAGGAGTATAGGGATAAGACCGTTGAGAGACAATTCCTTTGTGTTGTAAAAATTCATGAAAATTGTGGGACATGTATTCCCCACCAGAATCAGACCTCAAAATCTTAATACAGGTAGAAAATTGATTCTCAATGTATGTGACAAAGGTTTGAAAGACAGACAATACCTCAGATTTGAATCTAAGAAAATAGACCCAAGTGTACCGACTGAAATCATCGATGAATGTGACAAAATATTTATATTGAGCATGAGAAATGACAGGGGAAATACCCCATACATCACTATGCACAATATCAAAGCATTTTGCGGCACGACTACCATGAGAAGGAAACGAAAGAGTCTTACTTTTACCAAGTTTGCATACAGAACAATCAAATGACAGATTTTTAGAAACTTGTTCTTTATTGCCCAACAAACCAGAATTTAACAAATGAGATAGAACAACGGAGTTTGGATGACCCAAACGTTTGTGCCATACTTCACTCCAATTGTTAACTGTCATACAAGCCAAAGATAAACTACTAGGAATTGAAAAATGCAGTGGAAAGAGTCTGCCAACTTTAGGCCCCTTCGCGAGTATCTTCCCCGACCCCTGATCCTGCACAAGACAACCATCACGAGAGAAATGTACATCACAGTTATTATCAACTAACTGGCCAACAATCGAGTCAGAGATGTTTAGAGATACATAAACATCTCTAAAAGAAGAGTTAATATCTCCTACTTCATTAATAGCTAAATGACTCCCATTAGCTATCTGAATCTGGGATGAACCATGATATGGACGAACATTGCACAGCAGTATCAGACGATCTGGTCATATGATTGGATGCAACAATCAACCACCAAGATTTAGATGAAGTAATGTCAGTACCTTGGAGCCCTAAGGCGAATGAAAAGGTGACATAATCATCTGTTAAACCATTTCGTTGATGGTCCAAATTGAGAGGAGGAAGCTGATGACATTCCGGGAACAGAAGAAGTATTCACTACAGCCTGATGAGCGTTAGCTTGACGGTTCTGAGGTCGAGTGGGACATTCTTTGATAAAGTGGCCCGGTTTCTTACAATAGTTACAAGACTTCTTGGTACAGTTGGCGGCAATATGACCATACTCCTTGCAATCGAAACACTTTTACGCATATCCTTTCCTTTCCCGTGGGCTGCATAGGCGACTTGATGCGGATTAGAATCTTGCTGGAACGTAGCCTGTGTGAAAAGACGCTGCTCCTCGCGAAGTAATTCACTAAAACATACATCCAAGGATGGAGAGGGATCCCGGTTCATTAAATTTGAGCGAGCAACCTCAAATTCATGACGCAATTTCATCAGGAATTGATCTCTCTTACTCTGCTCATGCACAGCTTGAACAGCAGAAAGAGAGGGAGCAGGTACCTTCGCATAAACCATATCAGAAAATTCTCCCCATAAATTCTGAAAACCAGAAAAATACTCCTGAATGGAGAGATTGCCTTGAGTGTAACTAGCAATCTCATATTCTAACTGAAAGCGGCGTGCGGTATTATCCTGATGATAAACCTTTCGCAAATACTCCCACATGGTTTGCGCAGTCTTATAAGGTCTTAGATTAAGCACAATAAGAGGATCAACGGATCCTAAGATCCAAGACATCACACGTGCATCATTGACCTTCCACTTACCCAACTCCTTAAATTCGTAGGAGTAGGATTACTACCATCAATATGACCCCACAATTCTTTGCCCATAACAAACAATTGAAACTGAATTCCCAAGCATAATAATTTTTTCCAATAAAGCGAACTCCGAAAGATTCGCTAGAAGACATGATGAAGCTAATATAGATACCCGAAATTACTAGAATACAGATCCTACCTCCGGATCAGTTCTCTCCGAAAAGCTCCACCCGAAAATCAGAGTATTTCGAAAGAAATCATAAAGAAAAGAAAATTGGCAAAGACCAACGAAACGCTACTCACCAAAAAAATCATCCAATCGACAGATCCCACCCACAAAAATTTAGCACCCACAAACGAAAAGAAACACTAAAAAATCACAAACCTAATTTAGATGGGTTTGGCTTTGATACCATCTCAATTATATTGGATACCCTAATGTAAGGGTTCCTCCTCATATATATAATAAAGTAGTCGGCTCTTTACAAGGCAATTACAAGGAAGCAATTACAGGGAATCAAACTAAACTAGGAAAATATAATCAACCTATTAATTATAGAATATTTTACAGAATATTTACATATTACCAAAATCATGCCATAATTATAGAGACTAATTATAGCTAAATATATCCTAAATATATCCGGCTGACAGAGAAGGCTCACTAAATTAATGTTTGGAGTCACCCCTCAGCCAATATGATCAATTCACTTTCATTAAATAGTTGGGAACCCACTATAGGGTCATTTCAAAAAAATAAAGCTGGGTGTGGCCCTCAACTACAATAATGTTGCGCATTAATCATGAATTGTTTCCTCCGATGTGGTACGTTCATGATAAATTATTCACTTGAATTTCGACAGATAGCATGAAATTAAAACCCCTTTCATGTGGATAGCTTTGATCTACTCTAAGATGATCCAGTGAACCCCACATAAGACGTGGGATGAGTTTAGTATATGGGTCCCTTGTGTGAGAAAGACCATTTGGCCTTTTCCTTCTTTTCTTCTTCGTTTGTTCACGGGAGAGGACCATTTGGCTATTAGGACCATTGTCACCTCCGTGAGACCTACTTCAATGAGCTTCCGACATGCATTAGAGGTCATTCCCTCCAGTCCAGCGAGGTTTTAAGTTTTTTTAAAGATTTTTTGCTAAACATTCCAACGTAGAAGCTATGACGACCAAATGTGGTTTTAGGTTAGGATAATAATGACTTTTATGTATGTATGTGTGCGTGTGTGTGTGTGTGTGTATATATATATATATTTGTGGGTGTGGGAGTTTGTAAAAGGGAGGAGGGTGTGGTGGTTCTCTTTATAATTATTTTTTTAATCAGTATGAATGGTGAGAGTTTGTGAAAGGGATAAGTTTTGTAATGGATGAATATTGTAATGAAAAAATTTTGTAATGAAAAAATGTTGTAATACATGAATTGTGAAATGGAAAAATGTAGTAATGGAATAATATGATGAAAGTTGTAATTGATGAATGTTATAGTGGAAGAATGTTGAAATGGATGAACAGTGATAATTGTCCTAACTCCCTATAGATTGTATATCCCACAAAAGCAGTCATTACTCCCTCGTTACATGTCTAATTTATGTGATCGTGTACTTGTTGAAAATATAATTTGATGAACATTTAAATAGCTTTGGAATCACCTCGATTTGACGTCATTTAGTATTCCGAAATTGAGCCCAAAGTGAATTATGACATTTATTACCGAATGAGATATCCAAATATATGAACTTTGGGCCCACTTTTGGATAATTAAATTGTGTTTAAATGAGTTAATTTTAAAAATATTTGAAATTTAATCAAATTACATTTCCAATAATTACAATATCACCAAAATCGGATATGCAGCAAGGGAGTTATGATCGTTTTAGTAGGATTGGCAATCCATACTGTGTATCGGTGATCCACAGTCATTGAAAAACTTTGGGCCCAATTTTGAGAAATAAAATAGTGTCCAAATGATATGATTATAAATTAATTTAAAATTTCATCAAATTACATTTTTAACGAGTATAAGATCGCCCAAGTTAAATATATAATGAAGAAGTTATAACTATTTTCGTCGGATCGATGATCGATAATGAGAATTGCCAATATTAATTGTGGATTGTTGATATTTACTGTTAATAACTAATATTCATTATGGATCGCCGATAGCAACTGCAGTTTATCTATATTCATTGTAGACAATCGATACTCACAATGGATTGCTGATGCTTACTGTGAATCGCCGGTACATACTCTAGATCATCAATCTGATGAAAACCGTCATAACTCATTCGCTACATATTCTATTTGGGTGATTTTGTACTTACTGGAAAGGTAATTTAATGAATTTTCAAATGATTTAGAATTACCACATTTGAACACAATTTAATTACCCAAAAGTGATCTCAAAGTTACTATGGGTTGTCGATACTCATTGTGTATCGTCATCCGATAAAAACAGTCATAACTCTGTTGTTTCATGTCCAATTGGAGTGTTCTTGTACTTGTTGGAAAGATAATTTGATAAACTTTCAAATGATTTTAGAATTACCTCATTTGGACACCATTTTCTAATACAATATTCATTTATTATAACATTTATCACATTCATCCATTACAAAATGCATCCGTTATAACATTCTTTAATTACAAAAATTCATCCATTACAATATTCTTCCACACCATCCTTTCTTTCACAAACTCTCACCATTCATACCCAGCCAAATAAAAAAAAAAAAAACTACCAGAGAAACCACCCCACCCTCTTCCCTTTCACAAACTCCCACTAATGATACCCACCAATAAAAATAAATACAACACATACAAAAATCTGTATTTGGCCGTCATAACTTCCATATTGAAGATTGTGACTGGATAACTTTAAAAAACTCTCTTTTTTGCGTTCGGAGCTTCATTGAAGCTTCGTCAGAGGTTGATCAGAGGTTTTTGTTATCACTAGGGAGTGTAGTGTCTATCCATACAACTACTAACCAACAAAGAACTTTTAGTTCTTGGTGTGGTCCCCTCCTGTGAAAAAAATGAAGAAGAAAGGAAAAAAAATGTTAAAAGGCCTTTCGCCGCAAGGGTCTCGCCCTTTCAACCCACATAAAACCCTATGTGGGTCCCACCGAATTATCTTAAAGCATATACAACTCGTCCACATGAAATGGGTTTTAATTTCATGCCATCTGCCAAATTTGAGGGAAAAATTTATCATCAATGGACCACACTGGAAGAAATAGTTCAGAATTAACACACAACGTTAATGCAGTTGTGGGCTACAAACAGTTACAAATTTTTGTTTGAGATGACTCTACTATGGGTTCACGGATTTTCTGATAAAAGTGAATGGATTAGATCAGATGAGGGATGACCCCAATTATTGATTTAATTGAACTCACACTCCAATTCTCAAAAGGACGTTTCTATTTCCACAAAAAGTTACCATATTATGAGATGATGGCTGATAAAGGAGCATTTTTGTCATGAAAAAACTAAATAGTTGATGTAGAGCTGCTCCCGGACACTTTCATGTCCAAGATGGATCAGAGAAGGCTCGATCAGAGGCAGAAGTCATCAAGACTGTCAGAACCTTGAAACAGGCATATCTTGCAAACCGGAATGAGTTACTTGACGTACCATCTATGATTTTAGGGTAGGACGAGCTACTTTAGCCAACGAACCTGGCTATTCCGGGTTACCCACGCCGAATTTGTGAGATTCCATCATATCAACGGCCGAATTCCATGTTTAATTTCGTTTTTACTATAAATAGTAATTTTTAGTTTGATTATAACTCTTCATCCGTTGGGCTTTAGGAGTTGCGCCCAAGATGAAAAGTGTTTTAAAAATTTAGGAGAATTACGTGGTTAAACCATATATGACACTTACTATAAATAGAAAATTTACTATTTATTGTAAGTTGCGAATGTTAGGGAGTTTTAGTTATAGTTTAATTCCTAAACTTCTTCTAAGTCTTGGTATTCCTATGTAAAGGGTTGTAGATTTGTTTATCAATGATCAACAAGTTTCTTTCATATATTTTAAAACTATTTATATTTCTTTTCTTTGTGGATTCTTTCTGTGAGGAGTCCAGAGAAGCTCTATGGATTCGGAGTAGTTATCCTTGAGGAAGACGGTGATCGACCTCATCACGTTCATCCCTGCATCAATTGGTATCAGAGAGAGGATTCCCTTCGAGCCGATGACAAACAACAAATGTATGAACAAAAATCCAGTGGACGGTGATACGGGGATTCATTATCTTTTAGAAAGAATGAAAGCTTTCCACTGGGAGAGTCAATTGACTATGCAAGCGCTACAGGCAACCTTCAACCGTATTGCAGATGCACTAATTCTACCTCGAGATCAAAGTGATGCTCAACTGCACGTGGTTGTTGTATGACACAACCCCGATTTCTGCAAAGCACCATCAGATGATGATAAATCGCAGGCCACTACTTTGATCGTGAGGAAGCCGTTATACATGTCAAAGGTAGAAATTGAATTATAGCAAAATAATATCTTTCGAATGAGATGCACTGTAAGCCAAAAAGTATGTGATGTGATTATCGATGTCAAGAGCAGTGAGAATCTCATGTCGAAAATAATGGTGGAAAAACCACAACTGAAATCAGAAAATCATCCATCTCCATACACGATTGGATGAATCAAGGAGGTCAATAAAACAGAGGTAACCGAACAATGCACCGTCTTGTTTTCAATTGATAAAAATTATAAGAATCAAGTACTTGGTGACGTAATCGACATGGAAGTTTGTTATATGTTACTTAGTCGACCATGATAATATAATATTGATGTTATTGCTACGCATAGAGGTCGAGATAACGCATTTATATTTATTAAATACGGTAGAAAGATTGGTCTTGTCTCTATGGGAACGAAGAACCAACCCAAGACTTCTAAAATTGAGGAATAATCTCTCATAACTAAACAGACTTTTGTTAAAAAATATGAGGAAACAGAAGATATATATGCATTAGTTGAAAAAAAGAAGAATATATGGAGCCTGTGAACATCCCAGGAGATTTGAAACCAGTGTTGTAAGAGTTTAAAGCAATTGTGCTCGATGAACTCCCTAATAAATTGCCTCCCATACAAGATATACAAAACTATATTTGTCTTATCACAAGGATAAGTCTGCTTAATTGCCCACATGCATTACCAGAAGGAATATGAGATTTTGAAGACACAAGTGAAGGAACTGATCCATACTAGCTAAGTCAAGAAGAGCATGAGTACATATATTGTGTCAACTCAAGAGCCTAATGCCAAGCACAAAAAATGGCTAATAAACTGTAACGCCTTGAAAATCGGCACCCGAGTAAATAGACTCTGATCCCGAGCTCTCAGGTGTTAACCAAATGAAAACACACGTGTATCCTTATTCAGATTCAAATTCATTTCACACACAGATAATCAAAGTAGCATAATTCGAATTAGCGTATCCAAAGCGAGGTAGAGGTAACAATAGATTCAGAAATATAGGGCTAAGAGTTAAAAGATACAATTTCAATTATGATGATCGCTCAAAATGAGTTATATAAGCCACAATATACATGCTCAAGATTATTAAAATGTAAAACTTTCAGTTTACTCCTAATTCTCCAAAACACGACGCGTTGGCACAACCCGATATAAGCCTACCTGTTTGAGGTTTCACTAGCGCCTGCATCATTGATATACCTGGTTGGTGTTTTAAAATACCGTCCCAGGTGGGAGTGAGTAGCTAACTCAGTGATTCCATTAGTTCTAAGTTACACATGCTATCGACACAATCAGCGCAGGTAATGATAAAACAAGAAATCAAACATTTATTAAATACTCTTGTTAAATGTGCGTAACACTCCCTCATACGTGACTCTGACCACCTATTTTGTAAATGACAACACTTCCTCATCACGTGACAACCATGCCTGTTCACCACATTCAAAGCTAATGCAATGCAATGCAGTAAATGATCATGTTAGCCGAGTAATTATTAAGTTTAATTCATCCAGCATATTGACAAAGCTAAGATACCGATGTTATATTACGAGTCCTTATCTAGATCACGTGACTCGTTACCACACGTAGTGACTCCTTACCAATGTCCCTTGATCCAAATTTAGGTACCACTTGTTTATATCACAAATCAATAATTTCAAAGATACGATATGGTACCTAAACGTATGAGGATCAACCCGGTATGAGTCGTCATCCAAACCAAGTATAATCACTCAGTTTCGAGGTGCGAGCTTGTCACATAAAATAGAAAATACATAAAGAAAAGGGCTCGCCACCTAATTCGATTCACGCTCAGGTCGTTCGAACGGTACTCTAGCACGTAATCATCGGCCGAGTAATTTGACGGGGGCAGTTCGAACAATAATATATCACCTCCATTAGTACTCATTGGTCACTATGGGGAGACTCGTCACCCCAGCAAAGGCTGACAACTCGGACACGGTGTCCCATACCACCATGCCCGGCTCATGAGTCTTAGTTGCTCACTGGTCACTACGAGGAGGCTCATCACCCCATCGTAGGCCGACAGCTCGGACATGGTGTCCCATACCACTATGCTCGGGCCATGAGTCTTGGTGGGATCGTATCGCACCAACGATTATGAATGGACACATCCATTGGGAATGGGGTATCTTAGATTCCATTTAGTCGTGTCATACATTGTGAATATACATGATCAGTCGGTTAGTGGACTAATTTGATTGACCCGGGAGAATCACGATACAACCAACATTGGGTGTAAGTAACCCATATAGTCTAGCTACTGTCGGTCGTCCGTGTTTAACCCAGGTCGTTCAAACAAGCCTAGGGTGGCCGCCCTAACTTGGGCCTCCCTTTCAGCTCAGGCGGTTAGCCAACTGACCCAACATCGTAACAATCCCAAGTATCGCTATGGACTAACACTATATCACATAATTATAGATAAGTTTCACTACATCATCACTTTGGCATTTCATCGAACATGTGAGCATCCATAGTGTACTACGTTCTCTAAAGCATTAAATTAAGCATACGAACACGCATAAAGTAATACAATCACCCAAGCATTTAATCAAACATGTGAACATCGACAAAGCAAGATATTTCACCACTCAGATATTTCATCAAACATGTGAGCATCCATATCCAGGTAATAACATATATTATGGTAAAATTAAAATGTTAACATACTAGCATACATAAATTCATCTACAAGCATCTAATCATTAACCGAGAACTTCAAGGATCTATAAATGGAAACCTAGGCATAATGGTCAGCAACTTAAGAAGGAATATCCGATTTGAGCTCCTAAGGTTAAGGATTTGGGGAAAAGTCATCAATTCCCAAATCAAAATCAAGAAGACACAATTAATGACTAGAAATCTATACTAGGTTGTTTAATCAAAGGGTAAGATATAATTTTTACCTCTGATTCTTAGCATGGGTGGATTTGGTGGAGGTTTAGTAGTAGCCAAATGTTTGGTTGAAGAAGTACTAACCCTACAAGCATCAAGATTTCCATCACTCAAACACACATACACCCTCCATTCTCTTTCTCTTTCTTTTCTCTCCATCTCTCTCTTTCTCTTTCTCTTCTCTCTGACCCAAGATAGGGTATGAAATTCGTATGGGAGAAGGGGGTGCCCAAAAGAGGCCCTTATATAGTGCCAAATTTGGTGTAAATGGCCCTAATGGCTGAGTTTTTACTATACTAGCCCTATGGGAGGGTTTTTCTAACCTATAGGGCCCATTATGGGGTGTATATGTCGATATACACTGTAAGATAATTAGCTCTAATGATGATCTATGTATGGATATGATCGGCCCACCATTTGGATGCACTGATCGACGGGTATGATCATAAGTCTATTTGATGGTCACCGATGGTCGATCGGGGCTGCGGCTATACAGATACGTATGGAGAAATATCCTTACTCTACGTGTGAAGTTTGGTCATAAACCGACGGTCCGAAATTCTCAACTTTGCGTAAGAGTGGACGACCCAATTCACTTAAGTTTCAGCTTTTTCCTTTAGGGTATTCGTGCTTCTCATGCACTCGTCCCTCAGCTCAAGTTGAGCGGTTCTGGACACTACCTAGGTCTGACTCCCACGATGGACATCAAGCCCAGTAAAACGAACATTATTCTATAGTTTTGGAACTAGTGGCCTACTAACGAGCAGTCTAGAGCTTGTTTGAAAAATCGGGGCATTTCTGGAATGAATTAGGTATTGAGATTTCTCGTGGGCAATGATTAGAGTTTGAATTAACTATGTTCATAATGTGACCTATTTTATAATTAGTGAAAGTGGAGATTTGGTCATGATTACTCTAAACCGTCGGTTTTAGGCTAAAAGGGTAACGAGGTTGATTTGGTCCATCAGTCAAGATCCGGGCCTTATCTGACTCACCTTCGGGTAGATCTGAAAGTGAAGGAGGGTTTAGGAGGGTTTTGGGGGAGTGAAAATGAGTTAAAAATGGGTAAAAAGAGGTTTAAAGGGGTGTAAGGTCGTGTAGAGGGGACCCCCGCATGTGGGAGGGACCCATGGCGGTGCCGCCGTGCTCCTCTGGAGCCTTCGGCGGTGCGTCGTTGATTTGGCGGTGGCCTCTCCCCCGGGGTTTGTGTTTTCGCTCCGTGGGACCCCTTGGGTCCCCCTAAATGTATTTGTTTCATCTCTAAGTTGAGTATGGTGTATGTACTGAGTCCAGGGGTTGTTTTTAATTAGTGGTAGGTCAGTTATATTTGGGCCTAATGTGAACAAATCACGAGGCTAAACTCAATACTTAGTGATCGGGCAGGTTAATTGGCTTTCTACAGTTGATTTATTGAACTTGTGCAGTTCTTTACTGGTATCACCCGTGTATAAACTAACATTAATTGTCAGTAAGCGATAATATAAGTTAATTATATAAAAAAATTTCAAGGATTTTTGGAAATCCAAAACAGTGAAAATCCAGGACGTTACATAAACATCGACATCAAAAGTTATCTCAGAATCATGAACCAAATCCCTCGAGTAACTCGAGGATGAGTTTTTTCCAAGCGGAGGAGTTTGATGTAGAACGTGTTTGTAACATCCTGGATTTTCACTATTTTGGATTTTTAAAAATACTTTAAAAAAAATTGTAATTAACTTATATTATCACTTATTGACCATTAGCACTCAATGTTAGCTTATACACGGGTGGAACCAGTAAAGAACCGCACAAGTCTGATTAATCAACTGTAGGAAGCCAACGAATCCACCCGATCACTTGAACATCAAGTTTAGCCCCATGATTTACTCACATAGGGCCCAAATCTAACTGACCCATCGCTAACTAATCAAGACAATCATAACTAAATTAAAAATCTAACCGAAGCAGAGTCAGATAAGGCCCGGATCTTAACTAATAGACCAAATCAACCCCATTACTCTTTTAGCCTAAAACCGACGGTTTAGAGTAATCATGACCAAATCTCTACTTTCACTAGTTATAAATAGGTCACACTATGAACATAGTTAATCCAAACCCTAATCATTGCCCACGAGAAATCTCAATACCTAATTCATTCCAGAAATGCCCTGATTTTTTGAACAAGCTTTAGACCGCTCGTTGGTAGGCCACTAGTTCCAAAACTATAGAATAATGTCCGTCTTACTGGACTTGACGTCCATCGTGGGAGTCGGACCTAGGTACTGTCCAGAACCACTTAACTTGAACCAAAGGACGAGTGCATGAGAAGTGCAAATACCCTAAAAAAAGAAGCTGAACTTAAGTGCATTGGGTCGTCTACTCTTATGCAAAGTTGAGGATTTTGGACTGTCGGTTTACAACCAAACTTCACACGTGGAGTCAGGATATTTCTCTGCTCATATTCGTATAATCACGACCCCAATCGACTATCGGTGACCGTTGAACAGACTTCTAATCATATCTGTCGATCGGCCCATCCAGATGGCGGGTCGATCATATCCCTATGTAGATCATCATTAGGGCTAACTATCCTACTGTGTATATCAATATGTACACCCCATAGTGGGCCCTAGAGCTTAGAAAGACCCTCCTATAGGACTAGTATAGTAAAAATCCAACCATGGGGCCATTTACACCAAATCTAGCATTGTAAAATGGCTTCTTTGGGGCACCCCTCCTCCCTCTCATCCTCTCTTTAGCTGCCTCGCTGTAGTCGGAGTCGGAGTTGGAGCTTTACCGATCATGATTGGAGGTAAGTGTTGAATCTCAAATATAATTTAGGGTTTTAATAGTTGTTTATCCCAAATCTCATAAACTTATATGTTTGTTTAGGTCTTTCAACAATTTTCTTTAAAAACCTAATCCTAGGAGGTCAAAATCGGAGATTCCTTTTTAAAGGTGCGGACTATTATTCTTAGATGGCCTAGCACCAATTTTAATATGAATCTAATGATTATGATTGATTGGATGATGTATTTGAAGAATCTAGAGAAAACCTAAACAAGACCTTACATTTTACATCCTCTCAATCAACATGGATTGATTATGACATGTTTGTTGTTTCTCAACATGATTAGGCATGAATTGGTGAATGCGTGTTCATTTATTGCTTGATTTTTGTGTGATGTTCCATTTTAGCTTGTATGTTACATTAATCCTTGTTGTATATGTGTGCTTGCATAAGTCGTCAATGTATGTTATGCTAGCATTGATCCTTGTTACATGTTTGTGTTATGAATGATTTATAGCTCTTGATCTCCTCGCTAACCCACACGACACACATGCACGTTTATCTCGTAATATTGTTAGTATTTGCATTTATAGAAAAATCTAAATTTTCATATTTTGAAGTATGAATGCATGACATCACTTGTGTTAGATGTTAAATTCTGAATTGTTGAAGTGTTATTGATTACCCTAAAATCCCTAGTTAGTTAGGAAATTGAGGTGAGAGAAGGTGGTCCCGTTGTAGGACTTTCCTGCGGCTAGACCGACAGATTTGGGCGAATGTGAATGGGCGACAATAGTTGGATTACACAGGTCGCTTGTACCCGATGTCGTCCGTCACGTACTCGCCTGGACTTGCATGGTCTAGTCCACGTATTGACTAACTATGTTTGTTAACCCTGTTTACTCAGGCCTGTATGGAACCCGAAACACCCTTTAACCATTGAAGCCCATTTGATAACCGTCTGAAGCCGATCTACTAACTCGAGAGCCGGGCATTATGGAATGGGACACTGTGTCCGAGCTTTTGGCCTAGGCTAGGGTGACGAGCCTTCTCGTGATGACCGCGAGTGATCCCTTTTCTCAGCACTCCATATGTGCTTGAAGTCGGGGATGGTGAACTCGATGGGATCAAGGATCTTGGGGTCCTGGCCTCGCACGTTGAGGGGTCTTGGCCTCACAACTAGTTGAGGGCATTGATATGTGGGGTGTACCAGTTTCCCCAACCTGCTGGATGAATAGAATTAATTAACAACTCGACTAATACTATCATAATCGCATCGCACTAGTTAGGTTGGCGACTTGGCAGTTGAGGTCGTAATGAGGGAGTGTTGGTCATACGCGATCATTAGACGGAGTTGCTCGAGGGAGTGTTGTTGCGAGGTCATGTATCATATCATTCACCATGCACATGCATTAACAAGATTAGTTAGGTGTTTATGAATATTTACATTTCATTAAATTCATTATAAAATTGATAATTATTGTAACTTAAGACTAATAGCACCCACTGAATTGATTACTCACTCCCACTCTCGGACGGTGTTTTAAAACACCAACCAGACCCTTCGGTAGTTACAGGTGACACTGAGTACGAGGAGCCTTGCGACGCGAGCCTGTATGAGGAGGATGAATTGTCCTATTTCCAATTGATGGGCGGTTCGCCATAGAGTTCACATGCGAACTTGGATCGCCTAGTAGGGGTTCAGTGCAACATTCTTTTTGGACATATCATTTTTTTATATTTTTGTTGGGCAACGCCTTATGCGACCCATTGATATTGTTTTGGACTTGTATACATTTAGCCACTTTCCTCTCAGTAGACTAGTTGTGATCGTGATTCATGTTTCAAGTAATTCCATACAGTGCAATAAACCTGATTAAAGTAAAATAACAAAAATCGGTGGTAAGTGATACCCGGGAACTTGGGAGTCGAGTGTATGCACGACCCCCAATTTTCAGGGTGTTACAAGTTGGTATCAAAGCAATGATTTAAAATTAATTAGGTCATGGGTCATGAACTCACTAACACATCCATTGACTTGAGAGGAAATGCAACAGAGACTTAGAACGCTAAGAACCATCCTAGTCCCTGAACCGACAATCTTAGACGGAAGGTAAGACTTTGAAGGTGTAAGGGTTAGGTAGCGAGAGAAAGTAGCGACGTTAGGGAATAGGTCCGAGAGACTTACAATACCTTAGCCCGATGATATGAACAAACCAAAATTGAACGATTAGACGGTCGAAACTATCGTCCTAGACCGAATGAGTTAATACCAGGCCAAATTTGATAGTTCCAACCCATTCGGGGATAAAGGCTTAGGGATGAACGAAGATTTACCAGAAATCGTGAAACTATAGAAGAATTAGATTTTGGCCACTAACTTGGAGGAATTTCTTAAAATAGATAGGCCCATTGCGTAGATCAGCTTCTCATACCCCAAATTCATATATGGCATGTCGAATAACTCATTCCGGTTTGTGAGATATGACCATCGCAAGTTGCCCCCACTGGAAAACAGTGTGTCGGCGGGACCATGCCCATCCGGCGGGACCCCGCCTGTCCACGTGTAAGACTCGTATCCTAGACCATACCATTCCATAGGCTTCTGCGGTCTTTCCGGTCGGATTTCGGCAACCTTCGATCCTTAACTGGCGTTTGCGTATGACCCTGATTCACACTTCGTCAACCCGAGTTGACTCAACCTAAGACTGGTACCTTAGCGGCCGTGCCGTCGCCGCGGTTCCGATGACGCGTCTCATGCGCCAAGGCGATACCCAGGCCAGGAGATGTGGGCCCGCATTCAGTTCGAGGAAAATGCCGCACGTTGTAAATATCGAGGGAATCTTTACGACACATCACATTGGTTATATCAATTAAGTACACACTCCCATCACTCACACCCATACCCAAGTACAACCACCTTTCCCTTAAAGTCAACATTTTCTTACAACAAAGTACATGCTTACATCACCTATCCATCACTCACATCCCATCCTCTCTCTCTCTCTCTCTCTCTCTCTCTCATTTCTCCCATTTCCAAGCAAACAACCCAACGTCCAAGTTCTCCATGAGAAGAGCTTGGTGTGGCCCACTTCCTACCTCCCATCTCCACCATCCAACCATTAGATTTTCATCTTCCTCCATTAAAGTTGAAGATAAGGAGTTAAAGAGTCCATGGAGCCAAGAAGAAGAAGGATAGGTGGGTGATTTTATATTTTTTTTATCATTGATTTTGTCATTTGAGGGCCCACATATGGTGGGACCCATCTTGATGTATGCCTTGGATCGAGGGGCCTATAGTGGCAAAGTCCCTCCACCATCCGATCTCTCTCCCTTTATCCCTCTCGTTACTTTTTATTATGGTATTGATAATAGTGAGGTGTGGCCCACCTGATGTGTGTGCATGGCCCACCCCATCCAGTTGGTGGAGCCCACATTGCTGTAGATGGCGGGACAGACCCTGATGGAGGGAATCACAAATAATAGCTTGATCCAAACGGTGGTGGCCCATCCTCATGGCACTACATGATATATGTGCCTTATTTACACCGTCCGGCCATGGACCCCACCCACGTGGAACCCACGTTGATGTATGTGTGACACCCACACCGTCCATCCATCTTGCTGCCCAGGGTGGTGGAAACCACCGTGATATTTTTTTTTATACAGTCTGTGCATCCAGTGAGCCCAAAGAAGTTTTTTTTATATTTTATACAATACACTGTCCACACACACATGGATCTGACCTTGATGTATGTATCCGATCCACACCGACCATCCTACTTCCTAGCTCATTTTAGGCGTTGAGCCGAAAAATGAAGCTGAACTGAATCTCGGGTGGGCCTTATTGTAGAGAATAGGGGTTTGGGCGGTGTAAACTGTTAGGGTCCGCTGTGATGTTTCTACTCGCCAAAATATATCGAATGTTGGCTCCTTAGGCCTGTCTCGAGCCCGGGAATCCAACAATTAGGGTAGATTCTCTTGATGTGGGTCCCACCTAAAAAAAAAAAAATTTGTTGGGACGCTGCTGCAGGCAGAGTCCTTGCTGCCTTTGATGTTGGAACTGTGGGTCCCACCACAGGCCCCACTATAATATATGTGGTATATCTACACCATGTATTTGATGGGTCCCCTTTGGGAATTGAGATCCCCCAAAAATCAACCGTACACGTAGTTCAAGTCGTCCACACCACAGGAAACAGTGATAACAGTGATGAATTGAACGTCTACTATTGGAACTTCTGTTCCAGAAGTTTTGGGTTAGTATAAAATTATTTATTTATTTTTTTATTAGGCCTGTGGGACCCTATCAACCGTTGGATGAAAAAATAAATGTTATGGTGGGCCACACATGTGGAACCCACAGGATTTGTGCTAAAGATCGGCACCGTCCAGAGCTTCCAACGGTCTGGACAGTGGCCTTTTTTTTAAGCCCTTGCATGATATATTATATTATATAAATATAATATAATGTAATATATACTATAAGATATATGGTGGTGGGCCCTACGTGGGACACACTCACATGTGATGAATGCACGTCCAGGCCATCCACGTGTGATGAAAGCACGTCCAGAGCCTGGACGTGGTTGGGTATTAGATATAATATTACTATATTATATTATATTATATTAGTATATATAATATAATATATTGTATATTATATTATAATACAATGTACTTGAATGTAGTGGTGGGCCCTACGTGGACCCACCTCTCCCTTTTAATGGAAAAGCTGCATGAACAGCAACTAGCTTTATAATATATTAATGTATATATATACTTTATATCATATGAGGGTGGCCCTACGTGGGACCTACCTCTATATCTTTAAGTAACTGAGGCTGCACGTCCAGCAGCTATGTAGCTATTCTTGTTCCCTTGGCGTCAGCTAGGTCGGTGGGACCTGTTGTACATGGTGGGTACAATCCTCTCCGTTTAGTTCCGTAGTACCCACTGCTATTCTACATGTAGACCCCACTAGGAAGTATATGTTTTACCTTCGTGGTGCTTTGTTTGGGTGGTGGGGCCCACCATGATGCATGTGTTGTATCCATACCGTCCAGCTACTTATGATATCATTTTATAGCGTGAGCAAAAGAATGGGTTAGATCTAAAGTTCAAGTGGACCCCACCATTTAAATAGCGGACCGTGACATCCACCATTCAAACTTCTAAGGGCCATGGTAGTTTCCAATTAAGCTGATATTGTTTTCACTTCATTATCCCTATGTTACCTTATGAATAGGCCGGGTCTTAAAATACATAAGGGCGGGCCTGACTCGATATATATGAGGCCCACCGGTGTGACTTATTTGATATACATGAAGCCCAATGGTGCGACCCATATAATGCGGCCCATGTGATGTGGCCCACTTAACATATGAGGCCCAGGTGCGAGGCCCGTTATGATGTATTTGAGGCCCAAGTGTGAGGCCCGATGAGATGTATGTTGGTCCATATGACAAGGCCTGTGTGATGTAAATGAGGCCCATCATGATTATACATAAGGCCATGAGCCCATTATATGTTTGGCCCTATGTAGGCCAACCCTTGGGAGCAATGTTGGTTAGATGTCCACATTGATGGGCAATGATGGTTGAATGTCCACATTGTGACCTTCCCTTAGGCCTTGTTAGGCCCATTCTCATCATTCCCTCAATGGGTTAACCCAAATAAGTGGGCCCCATTCGCCGCAGACGGATGGCTCCGTGTTATCGGATTTGATATAACCACGGCCGAGTGCTGATCTTTATGCCATAATTGATCGGCTGATCATCTATGGACCCTATTTTGTTTATCTGCTAATTACCGATTCCGATTGTCATGACCGATTGACCGATTACCGATCGAGGCCGATTATCGTGACCGATTACGAATCGAGGCCGATTATCGTGACCGATTACCGATCGTGGTCGATTATCGATTGACGTGGCCGATTGCTGATTCTGCTTGACGTGGTCGGTTGACCAGTACCGTCGAACAGCCGATTATCATGCCGATTACACGATCGTGGCGATTATCGATTGGCGTGGCGATTGGTCGATTACGCTTGACGTGGCGGTTGATCGACATTACGATCGAGGTCGACATCGTGACCAATCCGATCATGGCCGATTATCGATTGGCGTGGCCGATTATTGATTCGCTGACGTGGCCGGTTGACCGACATTTCGAGGTCGATTATCGTGACCGATTACCGATCGTGGCGATTATCGATTGACGTGGCTGATTGCCGATTCTGCTTGTCGTGGCCGATTGACCGATTACCGATCGAGGCCGATTATCGTGACCGATTACCGATCGAGGCCGATTATCGTGACCGATTACCGATCGTGGCCGATTATCGATTGACGTGGCCGATTGCCGATTCTGCTTGTCGTGGCCGATTGACCGATTACCGATCGAGGCCGATTATCGTGACCGATTACCAATCGTGGCCGATTATCGATTGACGTGGCTGATTGCTGACTCTGCTTGTCGTGGCCAGGGGCGGCTCTAAGGGGTAGGCAGGTGAGGCAATCGCCTAAGGCCCCCTAGTTATGAAGGCCCTGTATTATAGGAACAGGCTTTTAATACTCTGACAGCGTTTGATAATCTATACACAAGCACTGAGAAATTGCAACCTTTGAATATTTTTAAATTAAATTAAATAGATATAAAAGTGGGTCCTAGTTTAGATGGTTCATGAAAAACAAAAACAAAAACACACAATAGCTGGATCTCCTAACTGGTTGATTCTTGTACACTAAACAAATTATTTAAATTCAACATACAAATTCCCACTAATTAGAAGATATAATAGTTAAATCAATAGATTTTTTGTAATTTAGCCAATCTAGAATGGATCACCTAATTTAGACGGTTTGGATGGAGTCAAAATATGCTATATTAACAATCTAGGAGTGCCTATTTATTAACTATAACACTACTAGGTACTATACAATTCTAAATTCATTATCCTCACAATAGACGCAGATTGCGGATTGCTTGCAACCACTTTAGGGATTCCTGCAGCCCTGAGCTCTGTGGGGTCCACATTATTATTTGTGTTATATCTATTCTGTTGATCCGTTTTTTCATCCCATTTTAGAATATTAGAAAAAACATGAAGCAGAACCAAAGCTCAAGTGAACCACAACACAGAAAAAAAAGTGGATATTGAATGCTCACCATTAAAAACTTTTCGACAGGTGGCAGAAATTTTGGATAAGCTGATATTTATGTTTTCCTTTCATCCATCTAGGATTCACCTTATGAACGGTTTAGCAATTTTATCTATTGAAATTGATTTATTGGGTAAATTATAATACAAAAGTTTAATTAGTAATTTTGCATCTAAAACGACAAGAAGCAAATTTATGGTTTAATTTTGAATTTATTAATTTTTTAAATTAAAAAGCCTCATTTTTATGACTTGCCTAAGGCCCCCAAAAATGTTGAGCCGCCCCTGGTCATGGCCGATTGACCGATTCCCGATCGTGGCCGATTATCGATTGACGTGGCCGATTGTCGATTCTGCTTGTCGTGGCCGATTGACCGATTACCGATCGAGGCAGATTGTTGATGCCGGTTATTGATACCGATTATGAGTATGTGATAGCATAGCAACATGATACATGCCCAAACACATCATCTGCATGTTTGTTATGAGATGTGGTTGACCATTGCATATGTCATTAAGCATGTTGATATGAGACTCCCTGATAGGCGGAGGTTATCTCACATGAGCGCACGGCATGCGCAGGATTGATGCATGACTGGATTGCGTGACTCATGTATTTTGCATTATGTGTTATACGCCCTAGTGACATCAGGGTCGTAGCCTCCACAGGCATATCGTGGATGGCCAGACGGGACATCGGAAATGTTTGGTTTTAGCATACGGGCGCTATAGATGTCCCTGGGTGAAAATCCCTAAACCTCCGTGGCCAGGAGATGACTCCAACGTCGAGACCGAGTGAATATATGAACGCACGATGACCGAATACCAAGAGGCCGCGTCTCCCACTGTGTTGTGGTCGGTTAGAAAGGGGTGTGGCCTTACTCGCCCGAGGGTAGGGGGCAATATTAGGCTGATTTGACCAGCTAGTGAATGGGTCCGTTATCGACGTGCCGGATAGGTATTGGCAGACTATTGGCCAGGCGGATAGTGAGGTTTCTTACGCTCACTTGGACTGTTCTGCTGGGAGAGAGACAGTACCATTTGGAGTGTATTAGACCCCGGTGATGATTTCAGAGAGGAACCGTACTGATACGTGGACTTATTGAGCAGGATTTGTATATTCATACATTCATTTCATTCACTATCCACTCGGGCTGGTGGTGCGCAACTAATTGTTGTGTACCTTCGCATGACAAGGATTTTGGTTGGGCGCGCGACTAACTTGAGGTCAGGAGTTTACCACATTGAGTCTGACTATCCAAATTTAGGTATGGGACTGGTTTGGATAGAAGTTCTTTGTGATAGACCCCATAGCTTGTGATACTACATACTATCATCCCGACTTCACTCCAGCTTGGTCATTTCACTCGCACCGCATGTTGCATTACATCCACGACATGTGGCATTTTGGGTTATTATGTTTCAGCACTTATATAGCCTAAACGGACTTAACATGATTTGCATATTGCCTTGCATCATCAACACATAGTATTTGGCTTACTGTCTTCGCTTTGCATAGCTGATCTATATTTGTAACATCCCGAATTTTCACTGTTTTGGATTTCCAAAAATCCTTGATTTTTAAATTAACTTATACTACCACGTACTGACTATTAGCACTCAACGTTAGCTTATACACGAGTTAATTAATCTAAGATTAGCCCAATTTAATGGACCAGACAGGCCGTGATAAGGCCTAGTGCGGCCGCCAAGCCAGATGACCCGTTTACACTTAACAACAGCCCGTGTGGGCCACCCAGCGACCGAAAAGGGTCAGAAAAATCTAAAACTTTAGAAAATCATATATCTCATCATGGTCCATCGCGGATCATGGACCCAAGAGACACCAAAGTACCATCGGTGCTTGCCCAGTGCGTCCCACCAATGCCGTGTTAAAATCGCACCGACAAAAAGAAATTGAGACTCGGGCTTTCCAAATAGGCCGGATTTCTTCCAAATTTACGGTGAAGGTTTAATGTATTTTTCAACGCTTGCCCACCAAATCCGGGCCCCGATCGTGGCACGATGACCGTTGATCGCGAATCGGACCCGTGCAGGTTGGTACCAAACCCCGCATCCGTTCGTTCCCCAATTTTGTAAGGCCCTCATCGGGCCATGGACCACTTATCCTATAAATTTCATGGCGAGGGGCCATCGAAATGCTCCAATCACCAAAATGGGCCTCCGGGCCACTTAAAGGTCGGAAACGCTTGCTCGGATCATATATCCGTTCATCCGTTCGCCTTCATTTTGCATGGGCCCTAATCGGGCCATAAGGCACTTACACACCGAATTTGGTGGCCAGAGGGGTGATAGGGCCCTAGATCCTAGAAAGACCCTCCCATAAGTCTAGTATAGTAAAAACCTAGCCCTTGGGGCCATTTACACCAAACCTGGCATTATAAAAAGGCTCCATTTGGGCACCCCCTCTCCCCATACGATTTTGCCCTAGAGAAGAAAAGAGAGAAGAGAGAAAAGGGAGAAGAGAAAGAGGAGAAAGGAGAAGAAAGAGAGAGGGAAGAAGACAAGGTGGACCCTAAATCAAGGTGGGGCCCAAGGGAATCAATCTCTCCTCTCCCTACACCTTCTCTAAGGGAAAACCCATCCAAAAATTGGCCTCTTCATCTCATGGATCGTTTAGGTAAGACCCAACCCTCTTTTCTTTGAAAACCCTTGTAAGGAGGGGGGTTTTGCTTGTAAATCTAACATGTGAAGTTGTTTTAGGGATTCCGGCCGATCTACCGCAAAGCCCTCTTTCCTAGGATGTTTTTCCCAAGCCTCCAACGACCCTAGGTGCGGACTATTGTTCTTAGGTGGCCTAGCACCAATTATAATACTAGCTTAATGATTTTGGATGCTTGATTGGTACATTTGAAAGCCTAGAGAATCCTAGGAATTATAGGTTCTTGAAATTGTATGGATGCACATGATGTTCTTCATAATGTTATTGTTGTTCACATGATTTTCATGAATGGATGATAATATGCTTATGCCGTGTCATTCTTTCACATGTTATTGATCCATGTTGTGTATGCTTCTATTACCCTTATGTATATGATGGCTTGAGATGGAGGAAGTGCGTAACTTCCTCACCCACACCCACACACCTCACATGCACTATATTACTTGATTGCTTGCTAGAACATCTAATTCGTATGATGAGATGCGTGGAGTATGATGATGACATACTAGTGATAGTCATATAGTTGGCTTGTTAAGGTTGGCCCTCACTACATTGGGTTGGTCGGAAACATGAGGAGAGCGAAGGCGACTCTAAGGGTAGAGACGGCCTCGAGGCTAAACCCGTGAGTTTGGGCGGGCGTGTTCGGGTGGTGTAGTTTGACTACATGGGTCTCTCGTGCACTCGAGGTCGCTCGTCTCACGCTCACTTTTCGTGCGGTCTAGCCTACTGTCAACGATCAACCCTGTTTGTTAACCACCACAAAACCATGCCACATATGAATGGAATCAACCACCCCGCAACCATCGTAGCCCATTGAAAATCCACTTGAAACGGGTCCACACCTCGTGAGCCGGGCATGGTGGAATGGGACACTATGTCCCAGAGTCATTGGCCTACGCCATGTCCAGTAGTCGCGCCTCCCGTAGTGACCAACGATCCCTTCCTTTCGGCACTCCTCATGTGCTTGGTGTCGGGGATGAGGAACCCGACGGGATCACGGACTGCGAGGTCTCGGTCTCACGCATTGATGGGGTCTTGGCCTCGCAAACCGGTTTAGGGCATTGATACGTAGGGTGAATCGAATCCCCAACCCTTCCGGATGAATGAACTTAATTAATAACTCGGCTAACACGATCGCATTGCACGCATTAGTTAGGGTGGCGACTCGGAAGTCGAGGTCGCTCCGAGGAGTGTTGTCATATGCGATCGTTAGATGGAGTCGCTTGAGGGAGTGTTGTGGCGAGGGCATGCATCATATCATCCAAATTGCATGCATTTTAAATAAGAGTTATTAGGTGTTGATGATTGTCTGCTTTTCATTAAGTTCATATTACAATTGATGTCTGTTGTAACTTGAGACCGATAGTTCACACTGAGTTGATCACTCACTCCCACTCTGGGACGGTGTTTTAAAACACCAACCAGACCCATTCATAGATGCAGGTAACTCAGGGCATGAGGAGCCTGGCGAGGTGAGCTTGGACGAGGAGGACGGACTCTCCTACTTACAGCTGATGGGCGGCTCTCCATCGGCTTGATCGGGCTGAATTTAGATTTGCTGAGCCATGGGCTCAGCTTTACTCTTTTTGGACTAGCCTTCTTTTGTTATTCTGTTGGGCAACGCCTTGCGACCCTTTTTATTATTTTGGACTGTACATATGTGGGATATCCTTCATTTCGATGATGGTGTGTGATTGTGCTTCGTGCCTCAGGTAATTCCAAATTATGCCGTTAAATTTGATTAATCATTAAAAAAACCATAACTGCATGATAAGTGACACTCGGGAACTCGGGAGTCGAGTCTATACATGACCCCCGATTTTCCAGGGCGTTACAATATTGCTTCCTCAGTATATTGGTTATTATATTTTTGCATCGCATAGCCTTAGTACGGCTGATAGCATTCATGGATTTATAGATTGCCAGTATTTTTGCTTACTCTGATATCGTATGATTTATGATCTTGCCTGTATTACCGATGTTATATGATTTATGACATTGTATTGCATTCTTGGCACTTATCTTGTGCACATACTTTCACCATTCACTAAGCTTTCTATAAGCTTATGCACGATAGATGCGTGCAAGTGGCCTTAGGTTGCAGCAGTGTTGAGCTTGGAGCGTGCAGCGGTCTTTTGGAGCTTGATTTTTGATTTATGTATTTCCCTTACAGCATTGTAATCAAATGATTGTATTAGTGGATATGTGATGATGATGTTGCCTTTATGAATTGGGTAATCTTGTGGTTATGCTTATTACAAGTAAAATGAAAAAAAAAATCCTCCTTGTAGGATCTCAGGATCGGAATCTGGCGTATGGATGCTAAGAGCCGAGAATGGGGTACTACGGAGGCTGTCAGCACCGGATTCGGCGATCGGGATTCCTGTGAATCCAATTTTCGAGTTTGAGGCGTGACACCACGTGCTCCCGCCCGTCCGCAGGACCCCGCCTAGTCAGCCTTGCCCCCGCCGGAATCTTCTGTAATTTTTAGTCAATTTCAAAAAATCATACCTCATTTGTTACAACTCCGATTTAAGTGATTCAAAAGCCAGATTGAAGCTTGATGAGTCTAGTTTTATATAAAAATTTAAAAAATAAAATAAAAATTATTATATAGTTAAAATTAAGATGTTCTGTCAACTATACAAAATTTTTTAATTTCGGACAACTGTTGCTCCTAGAATTTTAATAATTTATTTACAACTCCAAATTATATGAAATTTTGTGGGATGACTTGAAACTTAATGATAAATCATAATAAAAATTTTAAAAATAATTCAGTTACTAAAAGTATAAGAAACGTTACAAGAATTAGATATGTTTTAGTATCTTACATAAAATCGTTAATTTCGAATGACTTATGCTTCTAAAATTTTTATAATTTTTATGGAACTTAAAATAGATTGAAATTTTGTATGAAAAAAGTTAACTTAATGATGAATTATCATAAAAAATTATAAAAATTATCCAGAAATTAAAAGTGATAAATACTTTATGAACAAAAGATGTATTGAAACTGAAAGTTTCTACAACTAAAAGTTGCCGATGGACTAGATGTATCTCTTTCATCATAGAGTTTTAGGATTCGAAGTCTAATTAGGAATTGCTTTCAAAAATCTTAAGAATCATCCTGGGTATTAAATTAAATTCTTATTTTTAGTATATTTTACTATTTCAAATAATTTATAACTTGACGAATTAAACTTCTTAAGTAGGGATTCATTTCATTGCTTAAGAATTTGTGAGTTCGTATTCGAAGTGGACTTTACTAAAATATTTTGGGTTCTTATTCTCTTATGGATTCAAAGTTCTTACCATTTTGAGGAGATAATGTTCTTCCTTTTTCCTTTTCTACGGCATTCCTTGCGTCACCATCACTCCAAACCTCCAGAATACCTTAAAACTTTCGATTCTTCCTTCCCTATTAAAATTTATGAAACCAAAGTGTGATTTGCCCATAACTTACTAACCATATGATAAAAATGGTAATATTGAGAGGAACCTTAAGTTCCTGGAAACCTTTTTAGGATAGTCATTTGATCATAGGTACCGTGGGAGACTCACCACGCACTAAAATATTATAAATGTGAAACTTGAACTTTTTAATAAATTTTGATATCTTCCAAATGTTAAGAATAATTGGACTACGGAATTACAGAACCATACATTTGTGAAGTATTCGCGGCTTAACCCAATTCTCGATCCTGGGTGAATACCAATGGACTCACTGCTTTGACCGAGCAGAAGACCAGAATCTACCAGGACTAGGAAGAGGATACAGCGATCTTTCTGCCCTAGTCAGGCAAAGGATCGACGTATGGGATCAAAGCCTACCACAACTGTCTTTCCTTATTAGCCCAATCATAAAGAACTTTATCATCAAACACTTAGCACGATAATGATGATTTTGACATTTGTTTTCAAACCTCAAAGGTGAAAACTTTTAAGGGAGGTAGATTACAATGAGTCAGGCTAGTGTATTTATTATATACCCTAAAACGTATATAAACCTGAAACCAGCAAAACTTAAGCAAATGAAATGATAATATCTTTACTTATTACCCTTAGGCAATTTCGAGGACGAAATTATTTTTAAGGGGGGTAGATTGTAACATCTTGGATTTTCACTGTTTTGGATTTTCAAAAATTCTTAAATTTTTTTTTTGTAATTAACTTATATTATCACTTATTAACCATTAGCACTCAATGTTAGTTTATACACGAGTGAAACTAGTAAAGAACCACACAAGTCTAATTAATCAACCGTAGAAAGCCGACGAATCCGCCCGATCACTTGAACATCAAGTTTAGCCCCATAATTTACTCATATAGGGCCCAAATCTAACTGACCCATCACTAACTAATCAAGATAATCATAACCAAATTAAAGATCTAATCAAAGCTGCGTTAGATAAGGCCTGGATCTTGACTAATAGACCAAATCAACCCCGTTACTCTTTTAGCATAAAACTGACGATTTAGAGTAATCATGACCAAATCTCCACTTTCACTGGTTATAAATAAGTCACACAATGAACATAGTTAATCCAAACCCTAATCATTGCCTATGAGAAATCTCAATACTTAATTCATTCCAGAAATGCCACGATTTTCCGAACAAGTTCTAAATCGCTCGTTGGCCGGCCATTAGTTCTAAAACTATAGAATAATGTCCGTCTTACTAGGTTTGACGTCTATCGTGAGAGTCGGGCCTAGGTACTGTCAAGAACCGCTCAACTTAAGCCAAATGACGAGTGCATGAGAAGTGCAAATACCCTAAAGAAAGAAGCTGAACTTAAGTGAATTGGGTCATCCACTCTTATGTAAAGTTGAGAATTTCGGACCGTCGGTTTATGACCAAACTTCACACGTGGAGTTAGGGTATTTCCATGCTCATATCCGTATAGCCGCGGCCCCGATCGACTATCGGTGACCGTTGAACAAACTTCTAATCATATCTGTCGATCAGCCCATCCAGATGACGGGCCGATCATATCCCTATGTAGATCATCGTTAGGGCTAACTATCCTACTATGTATATCAATATGTATGCCCTATAGTGGGCCCTAAAGCTTAGAAAGACCCTCCCATAGGGCTAGTATAGTAAAAACCCAGACCATGGGGCCATTTAAACCAAATCTGACATTATAAAAGGGCTTCTTTGGGGCACCCCTCCTCCCATACGAATTTCATGCCCTAGAGCAAGAGAAAAAAAAAGAGAAAAGAAGAAGAAAAGGAGGAGAAAGGAGAAGAGAGAGACCTTAGGGTGTGGGTGTTGGTGCATCTCCTCCCTCTCATCCCCTCTTTAGTCGCCTCGCTATAGCCGGAGTCGTCGTTGGAGCTTTTCCGATAATGGTTGGAGGTAAATGTTGAATCTTAAATATAATTTAGGGTTTCAATAGTTATTTATCCCAAATCTCATAAGCTTGTATGTTTGTTTAGGTCTTTCAACAATTTTCTCTAAAAACCTAATCCTAAGAGCTCAAAATTGGAGATTCTTTCTTAAAAGTGCGGATTATTATTTTTAGGTGGCGTAGCACCAATTTTAGTATGAATCTAATGATTATGATTGCTTGGATGATGTATTTGAAGAATCTAGAGAAAATCTAAACAGGACCTTACTTTTTATATCCTCTCAATCAACATGGATTGATTATAGCATATTTGTTGTTTCTCAACATAATTGGGTATGAATTGGTGAATGCGTGTTCATTTATTACTTGATTTTTGTGTGATGATCCCTTTTAACATGTATGTTACATTAATCCTTGTTGTATATGTGTGCTTGCATAAGTCGTCAATGTATGTTATGCTAGCATTGATCCTTGTTGCATGTTTGTGCTATGAATGATTTATAGCTCTTGATCTCCTCGCTAACCTACACGACACATGCACATTTATCTCGTAATATTGTTAGTATTTGCATTTATAGAAAAATATGAATTTTCATGTTTTGAAGTATGAATGCATGACATCACTTATGTTAGATGTTAAATTCTGAATTGTTGAAGTGTCTTTGATTACCCTCAAATCCCTAGGTCTGTTAGGAAACCGAGGTGAGAGAAGGTGGTCCCGTTGGTAAGACTTTCCTGAGGCTAGACCGAGGGATTTTAGCAGATGCGAATAAGCGATAGTAGTTGAACTACATGGGTCGCTTGTACTCGATGTCGTCCGTCACGTACTCGTCTGGACTCGCATGGTCTAGTCCACATACTGACTAATCATGTTTGTTAACCCTGTTTGCTCATGCCTGTATGGAACCTGGAACACCCTTCAACCATTAAAGCCCATTGATAACCGTCTGAAGCCGATCCACTGACTCGAGAGTTGGACATGATGGAATGGGACATTGTGTTCGAGTTGTCGGCCTATGCTAGGGTGACGAGCCTCCCTGTAGTGATCGTGAGCGATCCCTTTTTTCAGCACTCCCCATGTGCTTGAAGTCAAGGATGGGGAACTCGATGGGATCAAGGATCGCGGGGTTCTGGCTTGGCAACTAGTTGAGGGCATTAATACGTGGGGTGTACCAGTTTTTCCAACCTACTGGATGAATGAAATTAATTAAAAACTCGGCTAACACTATCATAATCACATCGTACTAGTTAGGTTGGCGACTCGGCAGTTAAGGTCGAGATGAGGGAGTGTTGGTCATACGCGATCGTTAGACGGAGTCGCTCCAGAGAGTGTTGTTGTGAGGTCATGTATCATATCATTTACCATGCACATGCATTAACAAGACTAGTTAGGTGTTTATGAATGTTTGCTTTTTATTAAATTCATTATAAAATTGATACTTGTTGTAACTTAAGACTAATAACATTCACTGAGTTGATCAATCACTCCCACTCTGGGACGGTGTTTCAAAACACCAACCAGACCCTTCAGTAGTTGCAGGTGACGCTAAGTACGAGGAGCCTTGCAGCGCGAGCCTGGATGAGGAGGACGAACTGTCCTATTTCCAGTTGATGGGTGGTTCACCGTAGAGTTCATGGGCAAACTTGGATCGCCGAGTAGGGGCTCAACGCAACATTCTTTTTGGACATATCGTTTTTTAGTATTTTTGTTAGGCAACACCTTGTGCGACCCATTGATATTGTTTTGGACTTGTATACATTTAGCCACTTTCCTTTCAGTAGACTAGTTGTGATCGTGATTCATGTTTCAAGTAATTCCATACAGCGCATTAAACCTGATTAAACGTAAAACATAAAATATCAGTGGTAAGTGATACTTGGGAGTCGAGTGTATGCATGACCCTAATTTTCAGGGTGTTACAGTGTCACAGATACATTTCTACCATGGTTGGTCTAAAAGAAGGCGGATCGTAAATTGATCATAACTTTTTATCCGGGTATCATTTCGGCGCACCAGACCGAGTATCATAAATTGAAGCAGCACAAGAACTCGAGGACGAGTTCTTTTGAAGTGGAGGGAATTGATGTAGAGCGAGTCGCGAATACTTTCATGTCCAAGATGGATAAGAGAAGGCCCAATTAGAGGAAGAAGTCATTAAGACTGTCAAAACCTTAAAACAGGCATATCTCACAAACCGGAATGAGTTACACGGCGTACCATATATGATTTTGGGGTAGGACAAGCTACTTTGGCCAACTAACCCCGCTATGTCGGGTTATCAAAGATGAATTTACGAGATTCCATCATATCTACGGCTGAATTCCATGTTTAATTCCGTTTTTACTATAAATAGTAAGTTTTAGTTTGATTATAACTCTTCATCTGTTGGGCTTTAGGAGTTGCGCCCAACATGAACAGTGTTTAGAAAAATTAGGAGAATAATGTGGTTAAGCCACATAGGATACTTAAGCTACGAATATAGAAGTTTTAGTTATAGTTTAATTCTTAAACTTCTTCCAAATCTCAGTATTCCTATTTAAAGGGTTGTAGATTCGTTTATCAATGATCAACAAGTTTCTTTCATATATATTAAAATTATTTCTATTTTTTTTCCTCGTGGATTCGAGAAGTTTCTGTGAAGAGTTCATGGAAGCTCCATGGATTCAGAGTAGTTACCCTTGAAGAAGACGGTGATCGACCTCATCACGTTCATCACTGCGTTAATAGTACACAAATGACTAAAATAATAATGGCTTTATATGCTAAAATCATTACCTTTGTATATAACATAGCTATTGTAATTGTTGGGAATTTACGTTTGGATACACCGAAAATATAAAAAATAAATAGAAAATAAAATATTTCACTAGGCTAATCATATATAAAATACGTTGTCTTTAAAGCGTGATTTGCTTCCTTATCAACTGCTAATGGGTTACAGCCGAATTGCTTCCGGGATAAGACATGCCTTATATGTCGAAAACCTTTAGAAACTAACTACAAGAGTTTTCTTCAGATTTCCGATGTGAGACAAAGCACACACACGACACTTTTTAATTCAAAAAATTCAAAAAACGTTTTGGTGGAAAAATTCCAAAATTTTGAAAATTTCGAATTTTCGTTTGTATTATTTTAAAAACCACTTATTTTCAACAGTAATTAATAACCCGCCATGCAACCTACTTTGATGGGCCTTTGCAAAGTTAATTTAATATCATATGACTTAACGTATCAGATAATAAATTCATAAGAACCGATGCTAGGCTTGACTTTAGCCAAAAGGTTGTAAAAGACGTTCTTTAACCAAAAGGTTGAAAAAGGCATTCTCTGAATGGGATCTAAATCACGGGTGCCGATCAGGTGCGGCCGACTAACTCAGACTGTACGGCACTTACCGTGGGCCCAACCTTGATATATGTTGTCTATATCCAATCCGTCCATCTATTTTTTCGGATCATTTCATGACATCAGTCAAAAAACGTACTAGATCCAAATCCCAAGTAGACCATATAATAGAAGGCAGTGGTGATTGACAATTAAAATTTTTTTAGGGGTTAAAGGTCTTGGATCAAGCTCATATTTCTTTTTCACTTCACCTAAATTTAGGTGATCTTATCAATAGGTTGGATGGCACATGAACATTAATCTCTTAGTCCATGTGTATGAACAGTCACATTTCAGAAGAGTATCAAGCTTTTCTGATGAATAGATAAATGGCTGAAAAAACGAAACCAGCTGTCCACATCCTATTTACAAGATGATTTTTGGTGTGGATAATCATGTGAAAATAAAATATGACGGTGTTTGCATTATCGGTCCACTTTATTGGTGGACCCACCACCAAGATTCTACGATGATACCCGCATCATTTGGGAAGTGGATTGCGTCCCACCGCTGCCCGTCTCTAGCCACGGATGGGCAGATCTGCATGGTCCCCCGCCGGGATGTATCTGTGTATCCACACCGTCCATTCCTTTTTTTCAGGTCATTTTGAGGTATGATTCAAAAAAATTAGGCAGATCTAACGATCAAGTGGACCACACGAAATGGTAAGCTGGGTTGCATTAAATGCACAAAGCACAAGTTGCATTAAATGGAAGGGTCATATGTGGTATGGTCCACTTGATAGTTAGATTTATCTTATTTTTCATCTTTTACCTTAAAATTATCAGAGAAAAGGGGTGGACGGATAAACAGATACTTGAACCTTTATCAATGGCCAGATCTTTGAACCACAAGATCTGATCAGTGACGTCCGTCTGATGGAAAGCTCAGACCTCACACACGTATGCCACATTGGCACGAGTGAAACCTCATTAACGAACACGATTTTAATCCAGGAAAATTGAAAGGAGAAATGATCACCTACATTCCGCAGTACGCTAATGCAGCATGCAGCGCCATTTTCCGGCGTACGTGTCCCTCGTGGAGGAAATCCCATCCATGTAAACAGTGGGTCCTACCATGAAGATGACCTGGTGAGAAAATCAGGTTGATCCACTCATCAAGCAGGCCACAACGTCGAAATCAAAGGATGGACGATGGATCACCCAGTGTACTCTGTGTGGCCCACTTAATGAGCGATCAGCCTGATTTTAGAGACAGGCGATATCGTGGTGGAGGCCCACTGTTTTCATGGAATGGATTTCCCAAACAAGCGAAGCTTTAGCGGGAAAGATGTCCAGCAGTCGATGATCAGTTGATAAGCAACGGTTGTGATTGGTGGACCGTGATGTCCGATCAAAAATCATCTGACCGTTGCTAATTTCAGTTATATCCAGTCATGTGTCTGGCCTGGGCGTGAGCCTTGATAAATGTAGCTGAGCTGGGTGTGGGCCAGCCCTGGTCCAACGCATTTGACAGCTAGCGTCCACATCCGACGACGATCGGTACCGTACGGTTTTCATCCAGGAATCTGCAGGCGTCAATCTGCGGTTTCAAATGCACGTGCCTACAGTGCACGCTATAGTACGCACGTACACTACTGAAGGGCCTTCCAGTCCGTTAGAGATGTGATGGCTACTCGCGCGCGTGGCAATTAGAATCCCACTCTTTTCAAAAGCGGCAATGTAGGAAGGGTCTGCTTGGGCGGTGGGAATAGATGGGATACGGTGGGATGGGATTCATACTCCGAGTGGAAGAATGGAAAAGCTTGGAATTACATTAAATGAAATTGCATTGATAGTGTATGATGCTTTCAACTCCTAATGTACGCACCGTAAATGGCATATATACTCAGAAATTTTAAAGTGGGCCATCAGATCTGTCTGTTCGTCCGCGTCCATCATTGGTACATAACAGTGCAAAAAAGGCTCACACAGTATCTTTGCATTCCTTGTAAGATGGAAGGGAGTAATTTTGATACTCTGATAGTGTATGATGCTTGATACGCAGGCACTCAGAAATTGTATACGTTACATACGTTAACTCAATCAAACAGGCCCCAAATTAGATTGGTTGAACCAGCTTAACCTCTGATTCACGGACACTGGTTTGTTGAAATAGGATCACTGAACATTCTTCATTTTTGAATGTCCAATAAATGTTTACCAACTCAATATTCAGATGATGAAAAAGTGTAATTAATTGGACAATTTAACTTGAATTACTTGTATGCTAGCTATGCAATTTTTAAATGCTTGCTAGAGGACCTGTCATGGACTAGGTAGAACAAGCAGCCTAGTTTGGACAAGCAACGGGTCGTGGTTTCGTTATCCAGACCGTTGGTCTGCTGCATCCCACCATGGATAGACTACACCCAAAAAGATCTCCTTATTAGGAGGATCCTAACCCATACAATTCGCTGGATGCAAATAGACGGTTAAAAAGATAAATACAGCAAAGGTCCACCACCTCCAACTGAAAACGGAGTGTTACGTGTCTATGATCGGATAAGGATCGCACTCGGCCTTCCCAATCGCGCCATTGGACACAGTGTTCAGGGTCCATCCATCTGTACCAAAATCCCTTCCAGGAAGGCTTTTGTTTGGGCTGAAATGTAAGAATCTTTGAAGGGAAAATTCAAAAGGGAGAATCCTGATTCACATTTCTCACTCATCTGTGTCCACATCACAATGTGTAGCTTTTTGTAGCTTCTTGAGATAAGCTTGAAAGAGTATTTCTCAACTACGTTCTCCTCAATAATCTCAGCCAGACATTGATACTGATGGGATTTCAACGGTGGTGATTGCATCCCTGATGCCTCTTACACTTCATTCCCCCTTTCTACGGTGAAGATTGCATCCATGATGTCTCTCACGCTTCGTTTCCCCTTCTTCCGTGTTGCACCAAACTACGTAGACTTCAATGCACATTGTAAACACCGACTGTCATTGCCCGCGTCATCTCCTACCGTTAAAGGACTGTTGGCAGGGATCTATCAAGCATTTCAAAATGTGAAATTTCATTCTTATTTTGAAATGTGTGCTGAGATTCCCGCTTGACAGTTATTGGTTGGTGGGGAATATGAGTGAATCCCTGGACTTGGATTGCCTGATGACCCGACTCTGTGGGGCTCACATCACTTATTTGTTTAATCCACGCAGTCTATTTGTTCATTTTAGGGCATGAGCCTAAAGGCATATCCAAGCTCAAGTGGACCAAATTATAGGAAACAATGAGGATAGTGATGACCTTCCTAGGCCCACCATGGTGTTTATTTTCCATCCGACTTGTTCATAAGGTCATACAAACATAGATGTCAATGAAGGGAAAACATGGATATCAATTGATTCTGAAACTTTTGTGGCTAGCCTCCAAGAAGTTTTCAATGGTATACATTCAATTCCTACTATTTCCAATGGTGTACTCTGCTTGGGTTATGTTTTCTTCATCTAAAATAAGCTAATGAAACAAATGGATATCATGATAAAACACATACATTATGGTGAGCCCCACGGATGTGTCCATGCATGTCCACTCTCCTTGCACACAGTAGTCCTCTTAGAGATTAGGGAGCAGATTAGGTGCGGCCCCTCACCCAAGATAGTGCGGCCCTTACTGTGGGGCCCACCTTGATGTATGTATTCTATGTCCATGTTATCCATCCATCTAGGTGTTTTTATGGCATGAGCTCAAAAATGAAAAATATCTAAATTTTAGGTAGATCATGTTATAGGAACAGTGGTGAGTGGTGGAAGAATGCCCTACCATTAAAAACTTCCTAGGTCCATTGCAATGTTTATTTACCATCCAACTTGATAAGGTTACATAAACCTAGATGAAGGGGGGAAAACAAATATTAGGTTGATCTAAAATTGTTGTGGCTCATTAATGATCCATCACCACTATTTCTTATGGTATGGTCTGCCTAAGAATTGGTTATAGTTCATTTTTAGGCTCATGCCCTAAAATGATATAGCAAAATGGATGGACGTCATGAATATAAAATACATACATCAAGGTGGGCTCCATAGTAAGGGCGACACCATCTTGGGATAGGCTGGGCCACACCTAATCCGCTCCCTATGATCCAAGTGGGTAACATTGAGGTTGGTTTCAACATTTGCTTAACTATTCAAGGCACAGTTATTGGTTGCGTTTGGGTGCCCAAGTCAATCAAATTGCAATTTCTAGTCAAGTATTTGTAATTTGAAGCCAAACCCACTTTATTAATAGACTAATAGATTCAATTCAATCAGATGAGAAATGCTTCAGTACTCTCACAGCAGTGTCAATGCTCCTAGTTGCGTCCATTGATCCAGACCATTCCTTAAGTCCAAAACACATTTCATAGACTACCATACAAAGATTGCGCCGATCAGGCACATGTAAACCATTCGATCAATGGCCCAGTAAAGATTGTTTGCACAAAAGTAGTCCAATCAGCAATTTAATCTGATCATGTTTCTGTTAGGGCCATCATGAATTGCTGAGGTTTACATAGAATCCTTTTCTTAGGCAGCCATAACTATTCCATCCATGGCTTGGAAAAGGGATGGCCATAGAAAATAAGGTCAAAACAAGGACAACTTGATTACGTGGTTAGTGATTTTTGCATAATAATCTATGGATATGTTTTGGAAATAATAGACCGTTCAGATTGATAGATTAGATTGTCCAAGAGAACCATTGCAACTAGGTGCACAGTAACTTATAGTGCTTTCAGGGTATTTGACCATTTATCTGGAGGCTTGTTTGTTTTCCAATTACAACAATAAATGATAGTAATTACTTACTCTTATAATTATGTCATAATCTGACTTATTGCTTTCACTACATTGTTTGTTTCAATGAGAGATTTTTATAAAAATTGATTTTATTACGTAGAAATATAATGATTACAATTTACTTGTTTTGTGGGCCTCTCTTGCTTTCAAATTTCTTGAAAATTGCAAATTAAATGAGTCATTGTTATCTACATGTTTGTTTAATATTAATTATAGCTTATAAATCAAGATTCAAATATACTTGTAAAGAAAATAGGTAAAATAAATTGTAATCAATATATCTTTACATTAAAAATCTATAATTTTTATATTGATTTGTGGATGAAATAAACAATGTAGCAAAAACATCATGGCCGTCAAATTTAAGTGATGTCACTACTCAATTACAAAAGTCAATAATTATTATCTATTTACAATCATTTACCATTATAATTGGAAAACCAAACAAAGCCGTATTTGACTCTTGATTTACTAGCTATAATTTCGGATTAATTAAACAGATATCTAGAAATGAAAATGATAGCTCATTTGCTTTGCATTTCATCAGAAATTGGAAAACCAAACAACCCCATTAGAAATTACATCCAAACACATCCAAAGAAAGAAAGGAAGAAATGTATTCCACCATCACAACATACAAGGTTCGATGGCATAATTTTCTTAGATCTTTATACATAAATAAAAGAGAAAAGCTCATAAAATAACAAAGCCCATCTCCTTCAACAACAAAACTACTGCAATGAAAGCTTTCATAACTGAATAATAAAGAAGACATATCCTAATTAGAGATTATTGTGCATGAATCTAACCACCCTTGATCACAAATGAACGGTGATTAGATATATATGTGGCCCACCTGATGACCACACAAGGCCATTTCTTAATAAGCTGGCTCAGAAGGCCCTTTGGTGAAAAGTCCATGAATCTTCTTCCATGACTCCTCCCTTTGTATCTTCAACTGCTTATAGAAGTTGCCGATGAACGTCTCCGCCTTGTTGAACAGCTCCGGCCCGCTAAGTCCCTCTATCTCTTCTTCTTCTTCCTCTATCACATTCTCTTCCACCTCACACCCCCCTATAAAAAAGAGGCTCGGCGTGGATGGGCACTTCCTAACAACCTTACGCACCTTAACGACGGCTGTGTCGTTCTCTATGGCCGGTTTCTCGACTATGGTCATGGAACGATCGTGACCGTCGAAAACACTACCACTCCTCTTGTCATTAGGGACCTCCATTGTTGAAACCGTAGCAATTGCGACCGGTTTCTTATCATCTGGACCATTAGAGAGGGCGGTTAGCAAGCCGGACTCGGCGCCTAATGCTATAGTAAGGAGATTAGCGATGAGATAGAGATAAGGCGGCCTCATCGACGTCGATAAAAGGGGAGTGATGAGGAGAAGAAGAGCAGCTAGAGTTATCTTGGCAATGTGGAACTTGTCCATTGCTTAAGCAACAGTGGTTGTGAGGGACTGAAGGGTCTGCTTGCATGCATATATAGAGTGAGAAGAGGTGATTGAAAGGGATGTATTAGATCAGGGAGTTGCGTTGTAAATGGTGTGTGTTTGTCACCGTTTACTATATTGTAGCAACTCATCTATCATGTATCTTGCATTCATTTGTGTTGATCTGGGCAGTTCGATTCATGGGTTTCGTTGTGGATGGAGTATGGCCAGAAATTTGTGCTGATCAGATGATCCTAACCGTGTGATTTCTTGTGTCGAATTTGGGGCACTAATCATTTACTCTTTTTCTGTCCATTTGAGACCACTGATTGGATGGTTAGAATCATCTGATTGGTCTGATTTTTTTGGTGCTATATTCATGGTGGTCAATTGTTGGATGGTCTGGATTGTTGTATACCATAATATTTAGTAAGTTGTGAGAAACGCACACTAACGAGTGTAGAGAAATTAGAAATGTTAGAAGGCTGTTATTGGGTGGCGCTCGATAAGGTCGGTGCGCATGTGGGCTCGCTTGTTGGGAGTTAGCAAACGAACTAATTCTCGCGCGAGCGGGACCCACAAGAAGGACCTTTAGGATCTTTGTCGATCTAAGGGATGCGAATCTCGTCCGTCTAGACCCACTTGGACTAGTGCTTTGGTGGTCCCTCACTGCTTTTTTCTTTTTTCTTTTTTCTTTTTAGCTACTCACCTTTTGCATGCGTGGACAGTCGTACACCGCATCTTATGCCGGCAAGCTTTTTCCCAGATACAGAGGTGGTCTACCGGTCAAATCAACGGGGACGGATCAGGTGTTGCCAGGGTAATTACGTCGTGAGTGTTTTCCCAACCGTGGGGCCTACCTGTATGTATATATTGTATATCCATGCCGTCCATCAGTTTTAAAAGCTTATTTTACGGTATTATAAAAAAATTGAATCTGATCCAATTCTCAAGTGGGCCACACCAAAGGAAATAGTGGTCATTGAACGCCCACCATTAAAAACTTCCTAGGCCCACCGTAATGTTTATCAGCCATCCAACCTATTGATAAAGTCACACAGACCTGGAAGTAGGAAAACAAAAATATCAACTTGATCCGAAACCTTTATGGTCTGTAAAGAGTTTTTAATGGTCAAGCACCATTATTTCCTGTACTGTGTTGGACCTGATATTTGGATCTACTTCAATTTTTTGGTACCATCATTAAAATGAGCTGGAAAACGGATGGACGGTGTGGATATACAATACATGCATCAAGGTGGGCCCCACGGTTAGTAAAACATCCACTGGGTGTTACCCGGGCAACTCCTTATCCGCTCCCCAAATCAACGGTCCTCGTTATCTCGTGAGAGGAATGATAAGTGAACACGAGCGAGTACACTCATTTGAAACTCATCTCTAACACGTGTAAACGTGACAAACGTGTGAAAGATCCCAGCTGCCCATCAGACAGATCCCATCGTGTGGATGCCTCATCTGTTAAATCATGATAATCTCAGCATCATATTGGCCAAAGTGACCATCCAATGTATACCATTGGTCAGATTATCTTAATCATCCATTTACTTCTAAAATATGGTCCACCTTATGATTAGAGACAAGGAATCTACTTAGTTGGATCTGTCCGCTGAGTGGCTCGGATATTTCACACGTGTGTCATGCTTACACGTTTGAGAGGAAAATGTGAAAACAGAGGCATAGTAAGCTATAATTAACAGAGCACCGACACCGTATCTTGATGTAAGAGGTGAAGAGTGGGTAGGGAAACGGATTGGCTACTGCCCCTGCCACCAGCCCCGTGGCTGCAGGTCGGTGCTCTGTGGGCCCCACCATGATGTATGTGTTTCATCCATTCGGTTCATCCATTTTTACAGATCATTTCAGAGCTCGTTCCAAAATATGAGGGATATAAATCTCAGGTGGACCACACCACAGGAAAACAATATTGATTGGATATCCACAATTAAAATTCTCCTAAGGCCCACTGTAGTATTTATTTGACATCTAATCTATTGATTAGGTCATAAAGGCCCAGATGAAGGGAAAAAACAAAAATCAGCTTGATCCAAAACTTTTATGGCCCCCAAAAGATTTCTAACGGTCGACGCTCATTCAACACTGTTTCATGTAATGTGATCCACTTGACATTTGAATATATCTCATTTTTTTCTCTTATACCATAAAATGATCTGGAAAAAGACATGAACGGAATGGATGAAACACATACATCATGGTGCCGTCCACAGACCACCGACCACCAGCCATTGGCTGGTAGCAGGGGGAGTAGCCAATCCGTTTCCGGATAGAAAAGGGGAGAAAAGGAATATTTGTTGGGGAGTAGAGATACTACGTACAGGTTGTCATGCTTTTCTCACCTTTTCCTAAACATGGCTTCACATCAAAGATGACTTGTGTTTATCCATAACGAATCTCTCTCACACAGACTGCACGCGAAGGTACGCTAAGAGCAGAAAGACCAGAGTTCAAAAACCAGAAAAATCGACTCAAGTGGACGTTGGATTTATCCAAAGACAAAATTCGAAACGGCTCTATATTTGATAATTAGACAAAGGAATATTTAGATTAATGATAGGTGTTGGGCTAGTTTGAGTAAAAAATAATAGTCTAAAAGACTTTCTAATTAGGATAAATATCAAGATAAATAGTGATAAAAGCATAATAATGAAATGCGCTCGTTGCTTACAAAAGCGGTAGAATTATACTGAAATATCATCCTTATTATCATTAGTTTTAAGCTAAAACCTTGTGGGCCTCACAATAATGTATTTGTTTTATTTCCATCATCCATTATTTTTAGATCATTTTAGTACATCCACCAAAAAATGAGGCAATTCCAAGGCCCAAGTCGGCCACATTGTAGAAAAATAGTGTGGATTAAATGCCTACCAGTGAAAACTTTTTTGGTATCTAGAAGCTTTGGATCAAGCTAATATTTATATTTTTTTTCTAGGGTAACCTTATGCATGCGTTGGATGTCAAATAAATATCATAGTGGGCCTTACATATGTTAGAAATATAAGTGATTCTTGTACACAACGGAGGATAGAAAAAAAAAATAACGAGATGATCAGATTTATCGAGTTCAAGGCTTGACTTGAATTGTCAATTTCTCAAGAAAGATTTGCTCCCCTTTTTCTGGAAGTTCCAGCAAGTGCAAACGAAGGTAATATGCAAATTGTTTTCAAGATACAATGAACTCACAATCCGAATTTCAACATGAAAATTTGCACATTTAAGTGTTGAATAGATCTTTAGTTTTGACACCGATATGCCTTTAAGACGTTCAGAAAAAGCCTAGCAAGAAGTTAGATCGAGAGTAATTACACAAAAGATGATATAATCTTAAGAATTAAGAGTGTTTACTTCTGGATTATAGTATCCAGGATTTATATCAATTGAAAGGTTATGGATTTCTTCCTGAAGAGATGTTAAGGTGTCTCTTCAAAAAATCCATACCCATTCACAGCAAATAATATCCCTTCATGAAAGGACATGACTCTTTGTCTTATGGTAGTTATTTTTGTACCTATTCAGCCAGAAACAGTTATCCAACTGTAAAAATTGTATCCATATAAGCGACACGTGGCATAGGTGCCATATGTACAATCATGTCATAATTACTCTCAATCAACAAAAGGTAATAAATCATCAGGGTAAACCCTAACCCAATTCCAGTTGTACCATGACCCAAAAAGTTTGAGTCATGTGCCAAAAAGACTAAGGTTCTTATTGCTCCTTGCGACAATACGCACGTGCAAAATGCTAAGTGCGCCTAATAAAGCGCCGAAAAAGCACCCTACAGCCCACGCCGCACGTGGACAGTGCTTCACACCGTTGTCGAAGAGATTTGAACCCTGGTTGTATAAATAAAAAACTCATTCTCTTATTGACTGACTATACACTTTATTTATGAAAAGTTTAAATAATTAATATATTTATTTACTTTCTAAAAATAACTTTATTTTTAAATTTTAATTTTATTCTAAAAAACACAACAATATAGGTTTTAATGTTGGGTGTCATTATTCCTATAGCTTCCCGTGGTGTGTTCCACTTGAGCTTTGGATTTGCCTCATTTTTTGAACTCATGCCCTAAAATGATCTGGCAAAATGAATGGATGATGCGAATAAAACACATATATCATATATCATGGTGGCACCCACAAAGTTTTTCCACTCCAATATAGTAATATGCAACAATATGAATCCCCTTTCAAATGCGATACCAGCCAACATCTTATCATCAAGAAATATTCAAGTAAATAATCATCACTTATTTACATCAAATAATTTGTAATTTTGACTAATCTTACTTGTAATTTGGACAAATCAAGTTGGCCCAGGTACTTGTGAGGATAATTGTGCAAGCACTATTGGCACCAGGGTCAAGTGCTTGAATCCTATCTCATCTTGACGAGTTGTGTCGACTGGTTGAGTTGACTGAATGGGTGACCTGATTCGATAAGCCTTGGAGGGTCGAAGCTGAGTCCCCACTTTCAGAAAAATTTAAAGGGGCCTATGGATTATAAGTTTCTTTATATAAGTTACTTATGCCTTAAGTAGCTTATCTTGGTTTTACTAATTAAGTAAATTAGGTTGTTTGGTACTTGTAGCTAAAAGGTAGGAAAACATGTTTTCTTTTCAACATCACATATGTATTTTTCTTTCAAATTTGTTTAGTCCACCTTCATATTCACTGTCCATGACCTGGTGATAACTTTTAATGTGGATTGTTTATTGTGTGGGCCCCACCTTTAACGTGGTTTGTCCATCATGCAAGGTCCACCTTTGATGTAGGTCATCCATCATGAGGGGTTGACCTTTAATGTGCACTGTCCATTATGCATCGCCTGCCTTTGATATTGATCATCCATCACATGGGGCCCACCATCAATGTTATTATCCATCATGTGGGGTTCACCTTCAATATCAACTGCCCATCTTGTGGACCATCCATCATTCAGACCACTCATCATTAGGGCCAACCTTTGATGATGACCACCCATCATGTGGGGCCCACCTTGATGTGGGCCATCCAACTCGTGAAGCCCACCTTTGATGTGGATTGTTCGTCAATTGGGCCCCACATTCAATATGGGTAATCCATTATGTGAGGCTCGCCTTGGATGCAGGCCATTCATAATTAAAGGCCAAGCTTCGATGTGAACCAACCATCATTTGGGGCCCACCTCAATATGGGCCTTCCATCATTTAGGGCCCACCTCAATGTAGGCCTTCCATCATGTGGGGCCCCCATTTCAATATGTCCACTGCCCATCATGCAGAGCTCACCTTTGATGTGGACCATCCATCATGCAAGCCCCAACTTTGAAGCAAGTAGTTCATTATATCAGACTGTTTTGGATGTGAGGTATTTATCATTAGGGGCCGACCTTTAATGTGGACCATCCATTTTGTGAGCCTACATTAATATGTGGTCGTCCATCATGTAAGGCCCACCTTTAACGTGGATTGTCCATCATGTGGGCCCCACCTTCGATGGGGATGGTCCATCATGTAGGGCCTCCTTTAATAAGGATAGTGAGCAAGAGCCTCCTTTCATACCGACATGATTAATTAAGATAAAAAAGTAAAACACTAAAAAGCAATTTAAAAAAAGCTTACTAAAATATGTAGCTTTTGGCATTAAGTTATTTTTATAATGATGCTTATTAAAATAATTTGAGTGAAAAAGTAACTTCATGACTTAAAATAAGTTAATAAGTAACCTATTTAATGGTATCCAAACGGGTACCAAATAAGTTACTTTTTAACTTATTTTAAGTAATTAGGTTACTTTTTCATTTAAGTTAGTTCGGTAAGCATCCTTATAAAAATAGCTTATTAGCTAAAAACTACTTATCTTAATACTTTATTATTTTAAGCTTTTCAACTTAATTACTTTTATACTTTTTCTCTCTTTATCCATGTCAAAAAGTAGGCCCACATATGGTGGATTGTCTACAATAGAGGTGGGGCTCACACGTTGAATGGTCCACATAAAAGGTCGGCCCCATGTGATGGATGACCCATATTAATGTGGGCTCACACATGGATGGTCTACATCAAAGGTCGGCACATAATGATAAAAGATCAACATCCAAAATGGGCGATATGATGGACAACCCACGTCAAAGGTGGGGCCTAATTGATGGACGATCCACATAAAAGGTGGGCTCCACATGATGGGCAGTGGACGTTGAAGTTGGGCTGCACATGATGGATGGTCCATATTGAGGTGGGCCCACATATGGATGATCCACATTAAAGGTCAGCCCCTAATGATGAACGTCTTGCATCTAAGGCGAGCCCCGCATAATGGGCAACCCACATTGAAAGTGGGGCACACATGATGGATAATCCACATTAAAGTTGGGCTCCAAATGATGAGCAATTAATAATAGTGGGCTTACATGATAGATGATCCACATCAATGTGGGCACCACATGATGAACGGTCCACATCAAAGGTCAACACTAATGATGAGTGACCAATATCCAAGGCAGGCTCTGCATGATGGACAACCCACATCAAAGGTGGGGCCACATGATGGACGGTCCACATCAGAGATGGGCTCCAAATGATGGGCGGTGGATATTGAAAGTGGGCCCCACACGACAGATAATAACATGGATGGTGGGCCCCACATGATGGTTGATCAATATCAAAGATGGGCCCTACATAATGAACGGTGCACATAAAAGTTCGGTCCCTAATGATGAATGGCCCGCATCCAAGGTGAGCTCCACATGATGGACAGCCCACGTCAAAGGCGGGGCCCACACAATGATCAGTCCACATCAAAGGTTGCCCCTAAATGATGGATGGTGGATATGAGGGGACCAAACAAGCTTGAGAAATAAATATTAGTACTTATGATGTTGGAAACCAAACATGCTGTTCTACTTTTTGGCCTATACATATCTTGTTTGTCAAATATAATTATCTACTTAATAAGTAGAAACCAAGATAAGCTACTTATAGCCTAATTAGCTTATCTTAAGAAGCTTAAGATCCAAGAGTCTCCTACGTGACTAGGGTTGAAATCCGGCCAAGTCAAGTCAAATCACTGAGTACAACTATGAGAAAGACTATGAGGAGTTATTGACAAATGCCCCAACATCCTGTCAAAAAATAAAATATCAATATGGTGAATGGGCGAGTTCATTAAATGGTACAAATGTCTCCATTAGACGGTCCAGTGGATATTTTGGCCGGAAAATCTATTGGAGGGTCACATATTTCGCAATACAAACCGTTACTCTAGTGGGGCGCATCATGAAATATCTGAATGACGCTATAGTAGGTGAATCTTTTAGTTCTTTTCAAGGATCATTGGTTGAAATCATCAATCTGTAGGTTAAATTGGCAAGGTAAAATCATATATAGTACTCTTTTCTGGCATGGCCCACCCACAGGGAGTCCCACAACATGAACGTCTAGATTACAAAAACATATGTCCAGCCTGTACAGATGCTAGGCTGATAACAAAAGCCATTTTGTTTCACCAACATCACACTCTCATTCTAGTTCACATGCCATGGATATAACAGGGATGTTATCCTAATGGCCTGTTTGGGTGCCACTTAAAAATGAGTTCACTGAATGTATCTAGAAAATAATTAATAAGAAATTCATAATTTCTCTCTTATCTGTTATTTCACATTCACCTTATCTCAACTGATTAAAATTATATGTGATTGGAATCAAATTTCAATAATTATAATCTCTAATACATAACTATGATTACTCAAAAAAAGATGAATTCATTTTTCAGTAGCACCCAAACAGGCCGTTAATGCATGGCTCCAACATCTAACATATATAGACGATTTTGTTGGGGCCATTGGCAAGAACAAAGGATTGAATTATGATAAAGCAATGAAAATAAATCAAAGATCAATCACACACCACACAAGAGATTTTGTGGAAAACCCTCAAAGAGGTAAAAACCACGGGACCTCGTCCAGATCAACAATCCACTATGAAGTAGAACGTTACAATCTTCTTCACTCACGCAGTGGATAAACAATAAGAGAAATAGAGAAACGGATAGATCTAACCGATTACGAGGACATAGAAGCGGCGAGATGTAGATGCGATGTGAGAACCTCTACGAAGCGAACCTCCTTCATAAGCTTCCTCTTAACTTTTATATCCCTCTCTCACCTTATGGTCATGGATAGCCCATAAACCCTTTAGCAAATCCTTGCAAAGCTTTAGGAAACCCTCTTGCTATTTTGTGATCATACAGAAAAACCCTAGGCAACCCCTTTTTATAGTTTTGGAAACTCCTTTCCCTCAACCCGGTTGCGAAAGGACTCAACATGGCGCAAAATCGCGGACAATTGCGTAACCTACGACTAGTCATTTTGCTCTCCTACGACCGGTCGTAGACCACCTACGACCGGGTCGTAGCTCTCACCAGTAGCTACATCAAAAAAGCAACGAACTCGCTGGACTTCGAGTCGTGCCAGGGCTCGAACCTACGACCGGTCGAGCACCTCCCACGACCGGTCGAGCACCTCCCACGACCGGTCGAAGACGGGGAAAAACCCCATCAAATCTCCCCCTTTTTGACCCGGAGGATCCACCTTCTTCAAAGCAATTAGTTTCTACAAACCTCAAACTTGCTTCAGCAAAGCCTTGGTCATCATGTCGACCCATTATCGTCCGTGTGGACCTTCTCAAGCAACACCTTTTGTTCCAAAGTATCCACGATCCAAAGGATACTTCGAATACTCATGTGCTTCGACTTGGAATGCTACTTGGATTCTTGCTCATGTGTAGCACTCGACTATCGCAATAGACCACGTGCTCCTCCTGTTAAGTTCCCAAAACCTTTTCATCCAAAGCATCTCTTTACATGCTTCGTGACCGCAATGTATTCGGCCTCTGTCGTCGACAATGCTATTGCAGTAGCTTGCTGAAACCAAGAAACCGCTCCCCCGCAAACGTGAACATGAACCCCGATGTAGACTTCACGGAATCTATGTCACATGCCATTTGTATCTCGCATAAATATGGCATGGGACCCTCATCTGCAGTTTGGAATATCACCATAGCATAGGCTCAACACATGAGCCTCTTAGATACCGTCGTATCCATTTCACCGCCGCCTCAATGTTTTTGCCGGGATTGGCAAGATACCGTGCCGACAACACCAACCGCATATGCTTTATGTCCGGGCGTGTACACACCATATACATCAAACTTCCTACGGTACGCGTAGGGTATTTTCTGCATCTCTTCCACCTCCGCCTTCGTCTTGGGACACCGCCTGTCGCTCAATCAAAGTGACCATCTAGTGGAGATGTCTTTTTTGCATTCATATTGAACCGCTCTGGGACTTTCTCAATATACCGCTCTTGTGAGTACCCAAAGCTTCCCGAAGCTTCCACACGGGTTATCTCCATTCCTAGGATCTGTCTAAGAAAATCTACCCAAGTCTTTCATCGCAAAAGACTTGCCCAACTCCCGTTTCAATGTCAATCTTCTTGATGTCTTTTCCATGATGAGCATGTCATCAACGTATAATAGCAGCTAAGAAATCACCATCGAGAACTTACGCGTGAACACCGATGGTCAACTTGCAGTTCATGTCATACCCATGTTATGTAACATGAACGAATCGAACTTCTTGTACCATTGCCGTGGAGCTTGTTTCATCCATACAAGCTCTTCCTCGTTTGCCTACATGACTACACCATGCTCCTTGCCCTTGACTTGAACCCCTCGGTTGGTGCATGTAGATCTCTTCTTCCAGTCACCATGGAGAAAGGCGGTTTAACATCTAAATGGATCTCCGGATCCATGCTTGCCGCCAATAAGCCTCAACACCCGTATATGTCATCTTCACCACTTTTAAGAATATCTCCTCGAAGTCTATACCTTTCCTCCGACCAAACCCTTTAACCACAAGTTTGAACCTCATCCGTGGAATTCTTCGCTCAATCTTCTTTCTGAACATCCAGACTAAAAATTGTTGCTCGAGCTTTCTTGCCCTTAGGCACTTTCACCATATCATAGGTGTGGTTCTTATGCAAGGATTCCATCTCCTCTTGCATAGCTTTCAACCACTCCTCCTTATGCTCGTCGGCTTTTAGGGCCTCGAGATAATAATCTTATTTCTCCCCCATCGGTAGCATAATGTACTCATGCGGCGAGTACCTCTTGACGTTTTTGTACTTGTCCCAGATGACCTCCTCACCTTGGCTCAATGATCAAGTGGGGCCGCTCCCACGGTCCATCTTCAAGGAACTCCCTCGTCCTTGCACCTTGATGTACTCCCCGTCATCGGGCACCACGGAGGAGTAATCGGATCCATGTCCTCTAGCTCACTTAGGCAAGTTCTTCTCTCAATTTACCAATGTCTTCGATACATGATCTTCAAAGAAAACCACATCTCTGCTCCCGACGAGCTTCTTCTCGGTCGGATCCCATAACTTGTAACCGAATTTTTTCATCACCGTACCCTAAGAACACACACCGCCCGATCTTCATATCGAGCTTGGACCTCTCGTCCTTTGGTACGTGAACGGATGTCCCGCATCCAAACACTAAATAATGATGGATCATGTCCAAATACACCTTCTCGTGTACTTCTCCATTCAACGGGGCTTGGAGACCTTGTTTATCAAATACACCGCCACAGTGCTATTCCACTTCTCCCAAAACGTCTTGGGCAACTTCGCAAAGGATAACATGCATCGATTTTCTCAACAATGGTGCGATTCATTCGTCAGCCACACACCATTATGTTGAGGGGTCTTGGGAAACCGTCTGTTCATGCCGTATACCCTGGGACTTGCGGTACTCGTGAAAGTCGCCAATGTATTCACCACTTGTCGGTGCGGATGCACTTTAATGGTCTACCAATCTCTCTCTCGACCATAGCATGAAACAATTTAAACACACCAAAGACCTCGTCCTTGGATTTCAAAGCATAAACCCAAACCCTCCTAGATGCATCATCTATAAAAGTAACAAAATACAATGCCCCACCCAAGGTTTTTGTCCTCATAGGACCACAAACATCGAATAAACCAAATCTAATGCATGCACTTTGTTAACATGAGAAGCGGTTTAATGAATGAAACTCTATGTTGTTTCACGATAAACAATCAAGACAGTTTTGAGAGGCATACCATCACGTCAAGGAGTGCTTCCTCGCTAGTAGTGTGAAGCCCTTTTTCACTCATGTGGCCTAGACGCATTTGTGCCATGTCAATAGCCGAATCTTCATTGCGTTCAATCCACCCTTGCACATACCGACACTTGCCTTGTACAGGGTGCAACACTTCTTTCCTCTAGCCACGATCAACGAACCCTTGATGAGCTTCCATCGCCCACCAAAGAAACCTGGTGATAGCCATCATCATCCAGCCTTCCTAAAATCGACATCAAGTTGAGGCGAAGGTCCGGGATATGCCTCACATTCCGAGAACCAATGTGCGGCCCACATCGGTCTTCACACAAATATCACCGACTCCCACGATCTTTGATACGCCGAAATTTCCCATCTTCACGGTCCCATAGTCACACCGACTTGTAGCTTGTGAAGGAGTCCTACGTAATGGAGTCGCATGAAAAGAAGCCCCGAGTCTCATCACCCATGTCCGGTGCCCGACTCGTGGCCGTGAGACATACATCGTGATCTTAACTACCATGTCGCCATCCGAAGCATCGAACGCAGAATCAGATTCTTCTTCCTTCCCTTTTCCTTTCTTGTCGTTTTTCTTACCACGACATTCATGCTTGTAGTGGCCCTTCTTGCCACAATTCCAAAGATTCAACCTCTTTCAAACACGGCCTACTCGACTTGCCTCTTGATTTATCTCGGGCCTTCCCGCCCTTCCATGTTCTTTCCTCTCCCCGTTCCTGTGTCAAAGGGCCTCTTCTTTGAGTAGACCCACGAGACTTCCTCCTTGTCTCCTCATTGAAGAGACAACGAAGTACTAAGTTCTCATGGATATCTTTTTCGTCTGCGCGCGAGTTACTTAGAGACACCACCAATGTCTCCCAACCGTCGCAATGAACTAAGCAATAGTAAAAATCCTGCAAATTCATCATCCAGGACCATCTTCATAGAGGTGAGTTGGTTCACTATATTGCCGACCTCATTCATATGCTCGGCCACGAACCACCATCCTTGAACTTGAGATTTACAAGTCGCCTTATCGAAATATTTTATTACCCTAAATTTTCTTCCTCTCATACATTGAATTTTAGCCATAGGCTTTAATTTGAGTTTACGACTAACTTTAGACACATGGTGGAACACATATAAGTCATCCACCATTGTCTAATAAACCCCACCGCCTTTTCCATCTTCTTCCAATCATCATTAGTCATATCCTTGGATTTTTCGATATGCCTAAGATTGGAGAATATAGTCCACTAAAGCAAGTCCTCCATCTTAGCCTTCCATATGGTCCAGTTAGAACCATTGGTGAATTTTTTACCGATCATCTTGAGCCACCTTCCATAATTCCAACCGATCCTACCCGTTCAATGAACTTAGCTCGATACCACTTTGTTGGGGGCCTTGCACAAAACCTTGGATCTAGCCCTCCGAACAAACCGGAATTATGGATAAAGCAATGAAATAAATCAAAACATCAATCACACACCCACAAGAGATTTTGCGTGAAAACCCTGAGGTAAAAACCACGGGACCTCGTCCGATCAACAATCCACGAAGTGTCTTCTGACTCACGCAACCCAATAAGAGAAATAGAGAAAACGGAGAGATCTGGCAGATTTTCGAGGACATAGATGTAGATGGGCAATGTGAGAACCTCTCACGAGCGTTAGCCTCCCTTCTATAAGCTTCTCTCTCTCAAATTTCTCCTCTCTCTCACCTGATAGCCCTAAACCCTTTAGCAAACCCCTTGCAAAGCTTTAGGAAACCCTCTTGCTATTTTGTGATCATACCTAGAAAAACCCTAGGCAACCCCTTTTATAGTTTTGGGAAACTCCTTTCGCAACCCAGTTGCGAAAGGACTCAAATCCAGCAGTTTCGCGCAAAATCGCGAACAATCAAGCGTAACCTACGACTAGTCTGGCTCTCCTACGACCGGTCGTAGACCACCTGAACGATAGTTTTTGTCGTAGCTTCCACGACCGTCCCATCTAAAAAAAAAAAACGAACTATTATCGTGCCATCGAACCTACGACCGGTCGAGCACCTCCCACGACCGGTCGAGCACCTCCCACGACCGGTCGAAGACGGGGAAAAAACCCCATCAGATTTCCCATTGGCAAGAAGCAGAAGGATTGAGTTTTGGCACTGATAAAATCTTAAAATAATAAAACACCAAGGTGCATGCAGCGCTATGCGTGTGGGATAAAAGGAATGCCAGTGGGATGAATGCTAGTGGGATGTGCTAAAGATACATGGTAGGATAAAAGGAACTAAACATGGTCATTGTTGTATATAGATGCCATTTCCAACTTCTCATTAGATTGAATAAAAGGGACAGAGCAGACTTGCATAGTCCAACCCAGTGTTCTTCATGTTTAAACATGGTATCCGAGCAAATGTCAACTTATGATAATATTCTACTATCCATGATGTATAGATGCTCACTAAGATTAACCTGTTAACAAACTGTTATATCCTGTCTATGTTTGTTATGGTCATGGAAAAAAAGACCCATTCATACTTGTTTACTTTTATAATAGATAAAATATAGTTTCCTAATATTTTAAAAAGCAAAAATATGGCATGGGGACCCATCTGCAGTTCATGGAATATCCTCCCTCACATCTGGTATTTGTGTTTGATGCTGTGCCACTTTGACATCCTTATATATCAATTTAAGTTGTATTTTGCAGTGATAAGGAATGAATGTCCTGTTATTGCATAATTGAAGAGGATCGTGCTATGCATTGAGTATGGTGATCAAATAAGCTAAATAAAAAGCTTACCGGACGGAAGTTGTTGCATAATAAATTATTAGATCTTCTACACTATACCTTTTAGAGAATCAAATGAACTTTAGACATGGATGGTAAGGAATATATATGTTATTATTTTATTGTTTAATTCATGATTGAAAACTAACACTGATTAAAAGCAATTAGTTGCAAATGGCGTAGAAAGTAGGGAAATTTCATGTCACTTGGACTTGGGTTTGGTAGCCATTGGGTCTTAGGGCTCTGGTTTTTGCGGACGACAAAACACAAAACACACATCCTATAGCTTCTCATGACCCCATATCGTCACCTCCATTACCACCATTTGGGCCTTCACTTCTTTTTTGTACCATTCTTGTTTAGACTTGGGAAATGCTAAAGGCCTGTTTGATTTTCCATGATGCATGTAAATAATGGTAAATAAGTAATTATTACTTTTTCACCTTGTTTGAAAATATAAGAGTAATTCCACCTCCAAAAAAAAAAGAAAAAGTGTTGACTTAAATATGTGGACCCCACAGTAATGTATATGATATATCTGCACCGTCCATCTATTTTATGAGAACATTTTAGAGCATGAAACCAAAAATAAGGTAGATCCAACACTCGAATGGCCCACATGAAAGGAAACAGTAGCCTTAATTTGTCCACCATTGAAGTTATTTTCTTCATTGGACCCACATTGAGGTTTTTTCATCATTTAACCCGTTCATAGGGTCACACAGACATGGATAAGGGAAAACACAAATATCAGCTTGATCCAAAACTTTTAAGGGCCTCAAGAAGTTTTTAATGGTAGGCATTTGATTTCCGTCGTTTCCCATGGTGTGGTCCAGTTGAGTTTTGGATCTGCCTCATTTTTTGGCTCTGCCGTAAATTCAGCTGGCATAACAAATGAACGGTGTGGATAAGTAACAGACATCACAATAGGCCCCACGTTGATGTTGTAAATTTTCCTATTTAAGTGTTAAAAAAGTAAGGTGTCACATCTGCAATTTACGTGAGTAGAGATTGAAGAGGTGCTTCCACATGGAGCATGAGAGATCTGGTCCATTGATAACATAGGTTCCATCTCGAAGAATCTATCCAAAATTAAGGCCACTACAAAAATCTGGTGGGCCACATGTGTAAGTTGAATACCAATCTTTGGTTAATTTTTTACCTAATTGTCCATTATCACAAGCACACCTGATGAGTGGGCTAGCCTGATTTTCGGGCCAGGTTATGTCTGATGTCAGCCCCATCTGCTGACTGGCTCAAATCTTGCACACGTGTCATGAATCAAACCCTTTGTTATCTCCTAGTGCGAATTGCCCCCCAGCATTTCTCTTCCAAATTAGAGCTTTGGCTGTGGCATACAAGAATACGTTTACCTCGTTTGGGAGTAAATGACTTACAAAGTTATGTCCGAATGAAAGTAAATGAAATGGATTGAAATCTAAAATATTATGATTAGATAAGATAAATGGGATAAATTAAAATGCGTTTGAATTTTTCAATATACCTCAAGTAATATATTTAATATTTTAAATATTTTTTAATATCTAAAATTAGAGTACATATATGATATTTGACATAATAATTATAATAAGCCCATTGAAATATATACTTTAGCTAAAAATGAAGAAATTCTTAACCTTAGGGGGGCCACAAACGTATGGATCACAAACAAGCAACTTATCAATATTTTTGAATTGTTCATTTGGATAGCCAATGTTTGGACAGTTTGGATCATTCTATTTGTGTGATTTTAGTGATGTAGTTGATAATTAACTTATTTTAGAGTATCGTAAGTATGCCACATGTACAACAGACCCATACCTTATGACACCTTTGTTTACTTGTGCAATGACCTCAAAAGGGCATTTACCTCAATATTTTTTTGTTTAACACACGCACACACACCACCACACACTCACGCCTTAGTGGGATTTCACCACCTATGGGTGCTCGAATCCTTGACCAGGTGTTGAAACTCCTAAAAGTCCACCACTGGAGCAAGAACAAGGACACTAGGACTTGTTTGAGAAATTATAAATGAAAATAAATGGATAATGAACTTGGAGGTAAATGAATTGGGAGTAAATGGTTTACTCACTTGTGTTTGGATGGTAGTAAATGAAATGCATTTGAAATTCAAATATTATGTTTGCATGGGAGGAAATTAAATGCATTGGAACTTTTCAATATAGTTACATGAATATATGTGATATCTCAAGTCAGCTTTAATATCTCAAATTAGTATACATATATGATATTTAACAAAATGATTGTAATAATCTCATTGAAATGTGTGTTTGTCAAAAATGAGGAAATTTCGAGCCTTGGGTGGGCCACAAATGTAAGGATTACAAACAAACAACTTGCCAATGTGTTTTAATCATTCATTTAGATGGTCAACCTTTAGATGATTTGGATCATTCGATTTGTGTGAGTTTACTAATGTATCCAATAATTCGATTGTTTTGAATTATCATCAATGTGCCAGGTGTATGACAGACTTGTACGTAGCAATACCTTTGTTTACTCGCGCAACTATCCAATGGAGCTCAAAAATGCATTTAACTCAAAGTAAGGATTTCATGTACATGCCCATTTAATTCTTTTTCATTTCATTTTCATGCATTTAGTCCCACCCAAACATACTTCAATGCCATTTACATCCATTCACTCCCAATCCTCCCATGTTTACTTCCATCCAAACAGCGAATGTTTACTTCCATCCAAACAGCCTAAGTAAAAGCCGATGGCACATAAGCCATTTACCTAAAAGGATTCCCACCTATGGCATGGTGGTAGGCAAAGTGCATTTTAACACGGGGTCATTGGTTTGAGTGCCCATGTAGATGTAGTATGTGCATTAAAAAAAGGAGTAAAAGCCACTCACCTAGAGGGGGGTTTAAAGCTTGATCGGGGTATCATCGTGTATTTTAAAAATCCATTTTAATCATGAAGTGAGTGACATAATTTTTGACCTAGGGTTGAAAAACCAGCCCCATCCCTAATATAGGTGAACCATGACCTAATTTTAGGCCTAAGGTTTAAAAATTAGCCCCATCCCTTATACAGGTGGACCACATGATTAGAAACAGTGTACAGAAACTATATTCACCCTCTAAATTATTTTCCTTGGTGTGGGCGACCTGAATTAGGGTTACGACTAATTTTTGGCTCCTACGACTAACTTTTAGTATGTCATGTTATGGTTGGAGTGGATTTCATATAATTATCCACTGAAAAAAATAAAAGGTGGACCTATTTCCTTCATCTGTTTCAAGGGTAAAAGTCCGTAACTATTTTCCTTCGAATGACTCACCTGAAAGAAGGACAATGCCAATTTTTTAGCCCAACGGTTAAAATGGAGTGACTGACCTGATGATATGGGTGGATTTCATTTAAACATCAGGGTGAGGCCCACTTCAGCAAGCCACATGTTAACACCGTCGATAAAAGTCTATGTGGACTAGTGCACGGGAGGCTAGGAGTGCGCGCGCTCGTGCGTATAGGGAAACGACACTGAGGTCATGGGAGCTTCCCATGAGGTTGAACTCTGTGGACCCCACCATACTGTGTGATGTAAATCCATGCCGTGCATTTGGTAGTTCCCATTTAGTTTATGCGATGTGCCAAAATTCAGTTGTCTGCAGAACTCAAATAGGCCACACCATCTGAAATCAATGAAATCATGCCTAAATCATCTCAAAGCACTTGATGGGACCCATTTGATTTTTGGAATGGCATAAATTTGGTGTGGCCTTTCATCCAAGTGGGACGCACAATGGATGGGCTGGATATATAAACCTCATCTCACTGGGCGTTATGTACAATCAAAAAGATTTCAATGAGTGGGCATCTACTCTCAACTAGTGGTGTAGCTCCCATCCAAGTCATGGATTTGCCTGATTTTAGGCCCATGGCTCACCTAGAAATGGTGCATCTGATTAACTGGATGAATGTCTGTCACACATCACAGTGGAACCCATAATGCGGAACCTCATGAAAAACCTCATTGTACCATTTCCCACATGTGTCTACACACATGGCGCATCCAGCTAATTGGTATGTGGGACCCAATCGAGGTGTTTGTATGCCATCCCACCCTTCAACCATAGCACTCCAACAACGAAAATAGTGGATGCCTTCTGAAAGTCAGGTAGATCCATATGAACATGATAGTTTTTGGGTGGTTGTTCATTATTTTTTATAGAAAAAAAAAAAAAAAAAAAAAAAAAAAAAAGGCAGAACCTCCACAACTTTTATAGAAAAAGCTTATTCTACAACTTTGTTTGTGGAATCCATTGTGATTTGTTTGTGGAATCTGACAAGTGCATAAAAGTCACCTCACCATGAAAATGGGACGCCTATCAAGGCTGATCCAACCATGATATGCGACCAAGTGAATTGAAAGTTTTTGGGTGGATGTTTATTATTTTCTTTGGCGTGGCATACGGAATGACGGTATAGATATGATTTTTGGGGTATCTTATTTTCATGGTGGGGCTTACCCGATAACTAGTCTAAATAGCATACACGAACCCAACACAAAATATTTTATGTATACGTGAATGAGTTTCCAAGCATGTTAATAACTATTATACCGAGGTGAATAAGAGTTATAGAAAAAGCTATAAATTATAATGGAAGTATCAAGGTAAACATCACATAAATCTGAATGATTTTAGTTGGTTGTCAATTATTTTCTATGGTATATCATATTTAATATTTAATAATCCTATCATTGAAGCATCCCAATGTCAAAATGAGGCTTAGTTGATGCATGATTTTATGGAATACACATCACATGGTGGTCCCCACATTAGTGTAAGCAGGAAAATAGGTGAATATATACGGCTAATAAGCATGTGAATAAGTTTTTCCAATGCAAATGAATCACATGTAAATCAAAGTTAGTCTACGAGGCTTTGTAGAGCAACCCAAAATTCTAATATAGTACCAATAATTGTGAATAATAAAATCAACTTAAAAAAGAAGAAGATATAATTTGGTATCCCTTTGAATTGGTCTCAACTCATTCAAAACCACCACCACCACCTAGAGAGAAGAATTACTGGTCCTCACATACAGCATGTTGAAGGTGTCAAGATCTAAACCTCTTCTAATGATATGGATGCATCATCTAAATAGAATTCCACGGCTGACTTCAAATTGTTGGTTGGATGATGAAATCTTTTAAAGGAATTTATGGAAACCATTATCACTGTCATGGACTGTATTGTGTGAAATATTGGTAAATACATTGAAACTACTTTTTGAGTACCTTCAACTTTCAAACAGAAGTCTTGTCTCACATAATTGAAATTGAACGAGTTGTAGGGGTGTTAATGGGCTGGGTTGGCTTCTGGGCTTTTGGGCCTGGCTCACCTTAGGCCAGACTTGGGCTGGAGTATTTGCATGAAGGCCGAGCTCAGGCTAAAAAGTCAAGCTTGTTTCTGACTCAGGTCTGGCTTGGACATAGATATCTAAACCCACCTGGTCAAGCCCAACGCCTTCCCCCAACTCTCTCTCTCTCTCCCTCTCAAAAGCAACCCCAAAAGCTTCTCTTTTCCTTCCAAATTCAAAAAATCCCATTTCTAATTTCCCTCCAAATCACGTAAAACTCATCTCACATTCAATCCCAATTCTAGATTTCAATCTATTTCACTCCACCTCTTCAATCCCCCAAAACCCAAACCCTTCACTGCTCTCATTACAACAGCCCCATCAAATCCCTTTTCTTTGGCATCATAGAAGAGATGAGCCAGATCAAACAGCTAGGTTGTGCCGAGGATGAAAGATTCAACATGAAGATCTTACCATTGTGGAATAGATGCTTGGCGTATGAAGATGGGGCGCTAGAATTCATAGTCGGGTAAGATTTTGACCAGCTTGGGCTGAGCTCGGACTGGAATATTTTAGCCTATCATAGGCCAGGCCGGGTTTAGACTTGCACTAAATAATACAGGCCAGGCTTCGACGAGGCTCAGCCCAGCCCGTTGTCACTCCTAACAAGTTACGTGTTCATTATAAAGATTATATAATCATTACACACACACACACACACATATATATATATATATATATACACTCAAACTAGATGGAGGATAACAAAAAATAGAAACACTTAAATCCTTGGATCATTCGATTCCCTTCCATTGCAAGGGCATATAGTGCAGGAAAAAGGCCACAATGGCACTGGCTATCAAGGCATGCATATAGTGTGGGAACACGACGCATGGAAGGACGTGTTGAGGTTGGTTTTCCTTGGGGGATAGCTCCAAATCCAAGAAGTTTTTATGGACTCCTCACAGAGAGACCTGAAATCTTAAAAAATTGGAATAAATTACTTGATACTCAAAAACGAATTTACAATCCTTTAAATAATACTATGAACCATGGAGAGAAGTTTCTGAATCGTTCTACAACTAAAACTCCCATAAATCGTGACTTCCTATAAATAGTAAACTTACTATTTATTGTCAAAACCACAACACACACAAGACAGAATACTACAAACACAAGAAAAATGATTGTGGTGAATTTCTCTGTTTTCATCTGAGAGCTCTCTCGTCCATAATATAGATCTTCTACCTTCTTTACAACAATTTAGTTCCCCAATTTAAGGGTCAGTTACATTATTTATAGCAATCTAGATTCCCAATTTAGGGGTCAGTTACATACCTTATTTACAGCAATCTAGATCCCTAAGTTAGGCGTCGGTTACTAGAGAATATTACAAGGATGGCTAAATATGGTATGTACAAATGTGATATTCAGAAATCTAGTGAAGGTCTGCCGATATCTAAGATATTCATTGATGCGAGAGAATCAAGTAGCATCAATTTGTTTACGAAGAACTAATGCCGAGCGTGAAGGAGATATTTGGTGAAAACATCCGCAATTTGAAGATTTGTAAAAATGTGAGGAAGGGTAATGATGTTGTTTTCAAAAGCTTTGAGTGACAGTCAACCTCTATATGCTTGGTACGCTCGTGGAACACTGGATTTGTCACAATCTGAATAGCACTCGTGTTATCAGCATGCAGGGGAGTAGGGACGGTTTGTGCAAATCCCAGTTCAGAGAGCAAGCCACTCAGGCAAGTAATTTCAGAATAGGCCGAGGACATAGCAAGATATTCAGCCTCAGTGAATGATTTTGAAACTCGATCTTGTTTCTTACACTTCCATATATACACCATCCAGTGGTGGAACGACGCGTATCGAGGCAGCCGACTCAATCAGCATCACTATAAGTAACAAGTTGAAGAGGAGAACCCGAAGGAAAGAATAGCACACGAGTAGGAGAACCAAGAAGATAACGGATGATGCGTCAAACTGAAACAATATGTAAATGACGGGGTGAAGTCTTGAATTGACTCACGAGATGAACAGCGTATGAGATATCCGGCCGAGTAATCGTCAAGTAGACGAGGCTCCCAACTAGTCACCGATATAATGTAGGGTCGGGAAGAAGATCACCATTATCTTGGCAAAATTTCACATTAACTTCCATAGGAATATCAACCGGAATAGAGTCTTGTAAGTCAGCCAAGAGATATCACCGATGGCGGTGATGGGACGACAATCCCCATTGGCGGTATGAACTTGCAAATTGTCATCATACTTTTTTTACATTGACAAGATTGTCAGAGGAAAAGGTCATGTGATTCGAAGCACCAAAGTCAAGAAATCACAAATCCGAGAGAGATTGATGTTTACCGGTGAGACCAAGTGCAGAGAATGCAGATAAGATCATCTGTTGACTGTAAAGGCAAGGAGGCTGAATCCATGGAGTCAGGGACTATATCATCCACAGAGGTATGAAAAGCTCGAGGATTTCGATTCTGAGGGTGTTTCCGACATTTAGAAATGATGTGGACCTTTCCTTTACAATAATTGTAGAATTTTTTTTGACATTGATTAGCAATATGGCCAAACTCCTTACAACTATAACATTGGACATTGATCACATTCCGAACCCATTGTTTTCCTTGTGCGGCGTATACAACATTAAGAACATTGGGGGAACTTTCCTGCTATTCCAAAGTTGCTAGAGTCAAGCAACGCTGCTCCTCCCTAAGGAGTTCATGCAGACAAATATCCAAGGATGGCAAGGGAGTCTTGATTATGATTTTGGAGCAGACAGTTTCAAACTCATGTTGTAATTTCATAAAAAATTGGTCTCGCTGAATAGTTTGATGAACTATCTGAATATCTTTTAGAGCATCTTTGGAGACCGACGCATACACGATGTCTATATATTCAGTCCATAAATTGACAAAACCTTAATAATACTCCTAAATCGACATATTACCTTGAGTATAGTTGGCGATTTCATACTCCAATTGAAATCTTCGAGCCAAACTATCTTCATTATACACCTTCTTCAAATAATCCCACATAGCTTTGGCTGTCTTATATGGTTGTAGATTGAGAATAATGGCGGATTCATAGAGCTTAATATCCAGTTCATAATACGAGCATCATTTGCCTCCCATTGAACGGCCTTTGCTGGATCAATGGGCTTGGTGTCGGATCCATCAATGTGCCCCCATAATTCCTTCCCCTTAACATAGATCTGGAATTGAAATGGCCAAGTAAAATAATTCTTACCCGAAAATCTGATGCACACGAACTCAGATTTCTCCATAAGTGAGTTGTAAACAATATCGAGAAAAAAGAGAATCTGATCAAGTGAAACTGATGCTGCCCAGGAATGCCATAAAACCAGAGGTGAAGAACCTCCACGCCTTGCCAAGATCCAACTTCAAAGAGCCAAGAATCGGATACTATGAAAATACCCAAGAAGATAACCTCTTTATACCCAACGAAATCACAAATCATATAAAGATTGTTCTAAGACGATGGTAAGAGACTTGTCTTTGATACCATGTCAAAACCACAACACATACAAGACAGAATACTACAAACACAAGAAGAATGTTTGTGGTGAATTTCTCTGTTTTCATCTGAGAGCTCTACCATCTATAATATAGATCTTCTACCTTCTTTACAACAATCTAATTCCCCAATTCAGGGGTCAGTTACATATTTATAGCAACCTATACCCCCAATTTAGGGGTCAGTTACATACCTTATTTACAACAATCTAGATCCCTAAGTTAGGGGTCAGTTACAAGAGAATATTACAAGGATGTCTAAATATGGTATGTACAAATGTGATATTTAGAAATCTAGTGAAGGTCTGCCGGTATCTAAGATATTCATTGCTGATATCGTTGTCATTTATAGATGGTCATGATTTCCATCGGACCTCATGTTTTCAGTCAAAAATAGTAAGTGTCCTATTTGGAAACCATGCTATTCTCCTAATTTTTCTTAGCACTTTTCGTATTGGACACAACTCCTAAAGCCCAACGGATGAAGAGATACAGTCAAACTAAAACTTAATATAATAGTAAAAACAAAATTAAAATTAATTTTTGATCGTCGATTTGATGGAATCTGGCAAATTCGGCATGGGCAACCCAGTGTAGCAGGTTGGTTGGCTAAAGTAGCTTCTCCTGCCCCAAAATCTTGTATGTCATGTTGAATAACTCATTCTGGTTTGCAAGATATGCCCATTTTAAGGTTCTGATGGTCCGGATCACTTCCGCCTCTGATTAGGCCTTCTCTGTCCATCTTGGCCATGAAATTGTCTGTGACTGGCTCTACATCAGAATAAGTTGGGATGTCAGATGTCAAACCTCCAAGATAGATACTAGTTGCAACAACTTTAATAGTTAACACAAGAACAACTTGGGGTGATAGTAGATACAACAGAAGGAAAAGGAATATAGTAAACCTATCCTTCAATTGTGGACAACATGTTTATCTACTGGTCATCTACGTTTATATATTGGGACTAACAAGGATGGTATGGATGAGCGTGATAAGGATGATCATTATCTTCCTTGAGTGATAACACCTTAAATCCATGAGGCTCAGTGCATGATCACCATCTTCCTCTAGTGATAACACCTTGAAGTCATGAGGTTCTTTTGAATCCATAAGAAATTTTCTCAAATTTACAAGAAAAATAAGAAAATTTTGATTGATATCTATCTAAAACAAACATGTTCTCAAGCTTATATAACCCTAAAGAAATTCTAAGACAATTAAAAAAGACTTAAACAAATAAGGAAATAAAAACTGAAAAATGTATAAGTTTCTGTCGTTTGTCATCAAGCATTCGAGATGGCCCAAAAAATGCCTAGAGACTTAAACAAATAAATTATGTGAGTTTCGATCGATCCAACGAACTATGCTTAGATTTGTTCGATCACAGTCGATGCTTGATCTCTATCTTATATCAGCGTATGTGTAAAAGAAATTTAAAATTATTAGACATTGTTGACCAAGAAGTGCACCGGTTAGGGGTCATATTTGGTGATGCCAAAGTCAAACAACCAATTGCTCTAAAAGCTCGAGCCATTTGAGAATGACGTATCAATGTATATCAAGGGACTTTAACATAATGGAAAAAGGCTTGACTTGTGGTTTAATTTGAAGGTCCGACCCTTGATAAAGTGGAATAGGGAACAAGATTCATGCAGCTAACCTAATCAACAGATTCTAAAAATTGGGCAAAACCTATCATTTGCAAAATGTGTTCGACAGTTCATTACTAGTTTACCTATGTTGAAAGCTAGTTACACTGAAATATAAATTTCCAGATCTAATGCATGAACTTGAAATTCTAGGTTGGACGTTATACACACAAGGAATAATCATTTAGCTGCCCAAAAATGAAAAATATGGAAGACCATACTCAATGAAAAAATAAGAAGAAAAAATATGAAGTAGGGCTACAACCTCTCCAAACCATCTTGGCCCACCCAATGGTGGTAAGGCATTGATGGGCCTCAATTGCCTGCCTAACCCAGCTTGGACCTACTAGGTTGGCCTTGGACCTACTAGGTTCGTCCATGGGCTGGGTATAGGCGTTGCATGCATGGAACAATTTTTGGATCTGGCCAGGGCTCTATCCATTTTAGCCCAAATTGGCTCAGCCCAACCTGACCTGACTTTATACGAATGTATTATATCTTACAAATATTCCTTGGACCCTTTTTCTTAAAAAAAAAGAAAAACTTTCTTTCATTTCCCACTACGGTTCTGTGCTTCTGCTATGCATGTACACGTGTTTTCATTTGTGACCTGGTTTGGTAATCTTGGCCATTGATTTGCTGCATCTCACTATGGATGGTCTATGATCAAAAGATCTCTTTAACAGCAAAATCATTTTTCATTGCGGCCTACAGATGGATCCCTTTCCGCACAGATACACGGTTAAGAAGCAAAATTCAGACATGGTTCACTTTCAATTGGAAAAGTCCGAAGAAGATGGGATATGCTCTATCCATGGTGAGATACAACAGGTCAATGGTCTGGATTATCGAACCATGGGCCCCACTTGTCAGAATTGAGCCGCACACTATGACCAAAGAAGCAGGTTGGATATCATATCATTCCTCTTTAAACGAATCAATGGGGGCACATCTACCCGTCCTTTTTAAAAAAATAATGAAAAAATAATGGGAAAAAAAAAAAAAAAACGGTCACCATCCGATCTCAACCACCGGTGGTCTAGAAAGGGAAAGTACAAAAGAACGGTGGTAACCAGACTAACCAGAGCTTTTGCTAATTCCACACGCGTATGATGGCCTTTCACACGCAACGATCAGATCTTTCCATTAGGCAACAACGATATGATCTAATGGCTAAAAACTCAGGCCGTTGACAGCTTAAGTGGGCCATAGCATGTAAGATAATGGATGGTTAGAAAAGAATGTTTTAACCAATAGTATATTGCCGCCCACATGAAGAGTTGAAATGCCTAATTTTCTTAACCATATGATCCAAGCGTTACTTCTAACAGAGAAAAAGCTCAGATCTCTCACTCGTATTCAACATTGGCATGTGTGCCTGCTTGTGTATAGCAAGGCACCATACACGTGCGGATTTACAAAACCTGTGGCAGACATTTGTTTAGAAAAAACTTATTCTACACCTCCACTTGTGGAGCCCACGGTTTTTTGTTTACCCAATACAATTTGTACAAAAGGGTCGCCACACCATGAAAGTGGGACACCTAAAAAATAAGGCCTATCCCACCAAGTGAAGTTAGAAGTTTTTGTATGGATGTTTATTATCTTACATGGTGTGACTCAATTAATGATTATATAAAAATAATTTTCGGTCATTCCATTATCATAGTGGGACTTATTTAATTACTGAATTAAATTGCTGCACACAACACAATTGACCCTAAAAAAACTTGAATAACATTAATGTATATGTGAAAGTTTTTACACATGTTAGAAACTGTTACATATACAATGATATCTATACAAAAAAAAAAAAAAAAAAAAAAAAAAAAGCTATAATTTTAAGGATGGAAGAATGAGGCAAGTCATACAAAGCCCTTAAAAGAATAAGCTTATTCTGTTAGGGTTGTGTATGGAGGCCATGGAATGTATGGCATTACAGCCTGTCTATGAGATTCAACCTACCATGATAGTTGGATGCCAGAAAAACTAAGCAATTACACTAGGACCATGGTGTGAATTTCGGGATTTTAGGTGGTTGTCAATTGTTTCCTATGTATGTCATGTTTAGTGTTTAATAATCCTATATTTAGAGTATCTCATTATCAAGGTGATGGAATATACATCACAAAGTGGTCCCCACCACAATTGTAAGCAGATAAACAGGGAAGTGGATTGCGGAGACCAAAATGGTGCGTTGATGTCACCAAGTGTTGTGGGCCTCACCATGATGTATGTGTTATATCCACACCATTTTGTAAGATCATTTTAGGCTATGAGTCTAAAAATGAGGTAGATCCAAAGCTCAAGTGGAAACTAGTAGAGATTGAACACTTGCCGTTGAAAACTACTTAGGAGCTACAAAAGTTTTGGATTAAGCTGATATTTGTGCTCTCCGTTCATCCAAGTCTGTGTGACCTCCAAGTTTGTGTGACCTTTTGAACAAGGTGGATGGGAAAGAAACATCATGGTGGGCCCGATGGGCATCACTATCGCCATTATTTTCAGTGGTGTGGTCCATTTGAGATATGGATCTGCCTCACTTTTGGGATCATACCCTAAAATGATAGTACAAAATAGATAGATAGACTATGTGGATATGACACATACATCATGGTGGGGCTCACAGAACTTGGCCACCTCAACACACGTTGCAATCTGCATCCAGTCAAGAGCTGAATATATATACAAGGTGGATAAGCATGTGAATAACTTTTTCAAATGCAAATGAATCGCTTGCAGTAGTGATGCGGGGAAGATTACGGAGGGATAATGGGAAAGATTACCATCTTCCTATGTAGGTAAAATCCTGAATGTATAAGGTATTTTCTTGAATCCACGGGAAAAAAGATATATAAAAGACTAATGTCCAACGCTTTCACTTACACATTAATAAATAAAAAATCAAAATTCATAATTACTAAAAATAGAGAAATTCTAACCCTAATAAAAGTTTCAATTCTAGCAATACACTTCTAAAGCCTAGTTTTTTTTTTTTTTTTTTAAAATCTAAATAAACTTTTGCTAAAAGAGTTCTAGCATGATTACAAGTATTTTTATTTTTATTTTTAAAGAAGAAAATCTAAAGCTCTAAAAAAAGGAAATACTACAAAATTTGAAATTACTAAAAACAATATTTTTTCCTAAATCTTGTTTTTGAGTGGGAACCACACGCTTTCTTGCGAAATGGATTGAAGCAACCTACGTTGTGGGTTGGTTAGCCCCTCATACCCTATTCTAGTCAAAATTCATATGTCGTGCGTCCCGTAATGATACCTGAATCAAAAGTTTTGGCCAATTTATGATTCACACTTCACATGACAATTTCTTCCTATCCATATTGAATCTCTTCGAACCGAACGTGCTGGGCCCCATTATATCATGCCTTGTGTAGGACTAGCCCGGATATGATGGATTACTTACGCTTTCATTTAGGCTTCTTTTCGTATAGTTGTGCTAAGAGTGCATTTGGGCCATGTCCTACATAAGAATCCCTCACCTGGAAAAAAAAAAAAAAAAAAACCCTCGAGTTACTTAAGAGACTCGGCTCATGATACTCAAACAACCTCTGGCATTGATGTTTTTCAACATTTTCCTTATACTTTGCATTAGGCTTTTGAGCTTGCAGAGCACATGTACTCATGCTCTCCTTAACTCGACCCTTATGGATCAATTCATTCGCTTGTACCTGTAAGATCTTACATTATTTCTGATAATGTGGAAAATTAGGCAGACTTGCCCCTGGGAGAATATCAATGTGGTTTTATATATCTCGCATGGGAGGTAACTCCTTAGAAAGTTCATCGAACATAATCACCTTGAACTCATGTAACACTGGTTTCAAAACTTCTAGAATGTTCATGGGCTTTACATCATTTTCCTTTTCAACTAATGCATTTATCTCCCCCGTCCTTCTCAAATTGTTCGACAAAATTCTATTCGGTTATGAGAGGCCGCCCCCTCCACTTTAGAAGCCTTGGGTTGGTTCTCCGTTCCCATAGGGGTGAGGATAATCTTTCTACTGTCTTTAACAAAAATAAATATATTATCTTGACACTTATGAGTAGCATGGTGATTATACTGACATGGTCAACCAAGCAACATATGACAAGCTTCCATAACAACCACGTTTACCTTTGTCTCGCCAACCTTCTCATATGTAGAGAGGGGTGCTTTTCTGTCTCTAGTTGTAGCTTTTCTACCATAAATTTTGACAAGATATTTTCACTACTTCTGTCATCTATGATCACATCACAAACCTTTTTGTACACAGTGTACCTTGTTCAAAAGATATTGTGTTGTTGCAGATTTATCTCCTCCTTCAACGTATGTAATAACTTCCTCACAATCAGAGTCGTGATTTGTGATTCACCACTATCACATGGTGACCTACGATTGATCACTAGCATCACACTATGAACATGATGATCGGGAGCTTCATCGCCAATTTCATGTTGCTCATTATTAAGAACATAGGTCTGTCTTAAAGCTTTCGTTAAACGATCGATTGCCACCAACAATCCTTGCATGACTCGCCAATTTCTCCCGCTAAAAAGCTTCAAACACTGTTGCTGTCAAAGGGTAATTCTCCGGAGCACCGTACATGGGATTGTTGCTTGAAGCTTAGTTAGATGCCATTAACCTAAGAAAAAGTCTCACTTTAATACTAAGGGCGTGAAGGGATAATGAGAAAGAACGTCGTCTTCCTCAAGTAGGTAAAACCTTCAATCTACATAGTAGTTTTTTGAATCCACAAGGAAAAGTGACGCAGGGATGAACGTGATGAGGATAACTACTCCGAATCCACGGAGCTTCTCTGGACTCCTCACAGAGACTTCTCAAATCCACGAGGAAAGAAAGCAAAAAAATAGAAATAAATTCTAAGAAATTCGAAATTGATTAATTGATGACTAAAAACGAGTTCACAACCCTTTAAATAGGGGTACCAAGCAATGAGAAAGAAATCAGAATCAAACTACAACTAAAACTCCTAGAATCCTCGACTTACTATAAATAGTAAACTTACTATTTATAGACGGTTGTGATGTCTACTAGTGCTGTGAGGTTTTCGGCCAAAAATAGTAATCTTCCTATTTGGCTTCACAAAACCGTTCTCCTAATTATTCTAAGCTCTTTTCACGTTGGGCGCAACTCCTAAAGCCCGACGGATGAAGAGTTATAATCAAACTAAAACTTACTATTTATAGTAAATAAAAAAGAAATTAAAGCAGGGAAACGACCGTTGATCTAGGGGTTTTTCGCAATTTCGAGCATCGCAACCCTACATAGCTGGGTTAGTTGGCTAAAGTAGCTCGTTCTACCCCAAAATCATATATTTTACGTCAGGTAACTTGTAATACTCTGTTTTCTTTTTCAACGGTGGGTTTCATCGTTGCCTTTAGTATGGCTCACTTGAGCTATGGATGGCCCTCATTTTCGGGCTCAGGCCCTATCCTTGATGGGCAAAATAGATGAATGGTGTGGATTTGTTACATCACTCCTGTGGGGCCCATTCACAAAAAAATAATAATAATATATAACAAAGCAAGTGACGTGGGTCACTTGCTTTTCACTTCTCCACGACTCTCTCTCTCTCTTTCCCACTTCTCTGCGATACGGTTGCGGATGGGAACCCATCACCCATGATTGCCATCATCATGGTGGGACCCACTCCTCAATCTAAATCGCCCATTAAACTCCTAACCCACCAACTCACCTGACACCATTTTTATACCCTATTTTTGATGCAATCAAGAGAAAACCATAGAGAACATCTGTGAGAAGAAAAAGAGAGCTCGGGAAAAGGGAGAGTATCCGTGAGGGTTCAATATCAAGTTTTGACTTGATCAATCCAAGCTATTACACATAGAATTCAGCATCGCTTCAGATTATTTTCCTCCCATCACACAATTTTTCCACAGCAGGTAGGTAATCATTCTCCATTGAAAAATTCATAACTAATAGCCTTATATAATCTAGACATTGAAATATTTTATTTATTTATTATTTGAACCAATGCAAATATTATTTTGTTTCCATTTAATATTATATAGTGGTGATAATGAATATTCATTATGTGAATATAAACATTATATCTGTCATATTTCTATGTAAGTTATATGCATCTTATGTGAACAATTATTTGTTTTATGCAATGATTTTTACGGGTGCTCTGCCCAGGGTCATTCCCGAAATGATCAGCACGACACGGGTGCTCTGCCCAGGGTCATTCCCAAAAGAATCAGCACGGGTGCTCTGCCCTGGGTGATTCCCTAAAAGGATCAGTACACATGGGTGCACTGCCCTAGGCTTTTGTCCCTAAAAAGTTATACCGGTGCTCTGCCGAGGGTCATACCCTAGAAGGATCAACACCGGTGCTCTGCCGTGGGTCATCCCCTAAAAGGATCAGCACACATGAGTGTTTTGTCACTCCAAATCTTTATATTTTTAGAAAAACTATGTTGAGTAATGTATTCATTTCATATTCATAAATGTCAGATTATTAACTATGATTTTACATCCAATGTTCGTCTTATTTTGATTAATATGTCGAGATTAAATTTAGTAATATTTGTGAGATTTTCAACTCGGGATTGATGTGATCCGATTAAGTTGTCAACTCATTATGTTTTAACCGTTTCAGGTTATGAATATTTTGAAGATGTAGGGTACTTCTATTAGTAGTGGAGCATGGAATGTGATTTGATGCACGTGGCATGTCATTCTACATACGATGAATTTTATTTTATTTTAGAACTCTGAATGTAGTAATGTTTGACTTAATTTTCTTATTTTAAGTTAAGTTAAATAACCATGCATCGATGTAATAACAGATTATGCAATTAGTTATCTTAGTCTGTGTTTGGAATTTTAAAGTTTTGGGATATGGTGGGAGAAAATGAAATGCATATGAAATTGTCATATTTTATTTTTTTTATTTTTATTTTTAAGTCACGGGTCTGGAATTCGGGTCCTGGACACCTTATTCGGGTACCCGAATTTTGGGGCGTGACAAAGTTGGTATCAAAGCCAGGTTGATCTTAAACATCGGACCTAAAATAGAGATTTAACTCTAAGTCTTCCTAAATGGCCTTAACTAGGAGATGAAAAATTTAGAACACTTACGTAGGATATTGTAATCTATAATGATATAATACTTAGATCCTATTTAGGCTGTATATTAACATAAAAAATCAAATCTGGACGTTAGGAATTTTCTGAGAATTTTTCTAACTATTTCTTAAATTGTGCAGCAATAATCAATATAATATGTCTGAATTTGAAAAATCATAACTATTTAAGTAAAATTCCGATTGAGGTTATTCAAAAACTCAATTGAATCTTGATAAGTATAATTTCATAGAAAAATAGATAAAAATTAAAAAATACTAACTCTTGATGTATGTATTTTAGGTTAAGAAAAACTTGTCCAAAAATCGTCTAAATCTGAACAGCGTGTACTCTCTAAATTTTTAAAAATTTTATAGGCTTCAAAATATTATGAAATTTTACAGGGGTACATTAGACTTATAGATATATCTATAAAAAAAAAATTTCAAGTTAAAATAATGTCTAAAAATATCAAAAACATCAATTAGAATATCACCCTTATGATCAGAAATTTATGCACATAGTTCTAAACTATATCTTAGTTCAACTTCTCTTAGATCTTCATGTATGCCTACCTTGAACCATCTAATTTCTTAGAATTTTAAAATTATTCAGTAAAATTTATAATTCTCTTTATTTATCTTAGAATTTTAAAATTATTCAAAGGAAAATTTATAATTCTCTTTATTTATCTCAATAAATAGCTATGACACTTGTAGCCCCGAATCAGTATGAAAAGTTTAAGAGGCGATACCGCCGCATCGGAGACTCAAGTTGGACGATGCGAGAAAATTTTAGGCAAGGAACAATTATTTGAAGGAAGATCCTCCCAGGAGAACTGAATGAAAGGTGGAAGGATTTACCCCATTTATGGGAATACAAGTGCTTATAACTCAATCTTAAGAATAGACTCAAGCGACACTTGTAGCCCCTAAAGGGACGGGGTCCTTATTGAAAAAGTTTAAGAGGCAGAGACTGCCTACATTTAAAGGTGGGCTTGACCCAAGTGAAGTTGAGGGTTGGAAAAGGTAGATCCAGCCCCGACCTCAAGCTCAAGGACGTGTTTACGCTCTATCTTCATTCACAAATGATCCAGCCCAACTTCAGGAGTATAAGGATCTAAATCGAAGCTATGATGATCCAACGCCACCTCAAGATGATCTTTCAGTATCAACGACCACGATGTATGAGACTACCGTTTTATCTTCTTACGATTCCAGAGGACCCAATCCGAGACAACCTAAACAATCGATATCACTCCCAATCAACATGGTGTTGAACTCAAGCTACTAATGATGTGGTGGAAGGTACTATCTTGGCTTACACCTTTCTTGCTAAAGCATTATTCGATTCAGGAGCTACACATTCATTTATATCTTATTTCTTCATATGCTCACTTGGTATATCACCCGTACGATTAGATAAGAAAATTATCGTAGCAACCCCTCTCGGTAAGTCCATGAATTTAGAGCAAATATGTGAAGAATGTCCCATCATAATTGAAAATGAAATACTGCCAGCAAATCTCATTATTATGCCTATGAGGGAATATGATGTCATCTTAGGAATGGATTGATTGTCCCAGTATCGTGCCACGATAGATTGTTTCAGGAAGACGATTACATTGAACATAGAAGGACAATCTCCACTGAAATTTTATGGGACACGAAGAAAGAAAGCGTCGATTGGGTTGTTAGCTATTGTGGGAATCGAGCAATCAGAAGAAGGGATTGAACAAATACCTGTGGTAAGGGAGTTTTCAAAAGTTTTTCAGGACATTCCAAGGTTACCTCCAAAGAGAGATGTGGACTTCGGTATCGATCTAATGCCCGGAACTACACCCATCTCTAGAACACCTTATCACATGCCTCTTGTAGAATTAAAAGAATTAAAGGATCAGATCTAACAATTGCTAGATTAGGGTTTCATTAGACCCAACACGTCATCATGGGGAGCACCGGTTTTATTTGTAAGGAAAAATGATGGAATTATGAGATTATATATTGATTATCATCAGTTGAATAAAGTAACAATCAAGAACAAATATCCTCTTCCTAGGATTGAAGATTTATTTGATCAGCTTAAGGGAGCGAGGTTCTTTTCTAAAATAGATTTGAGGTCAGGTTACCATCAATTGAGAATAAAGGATGAAGACGTGCACAAGACGGCTTTTAGGACTCGTTACGGGCACTATGAGTTCTTGGTAATGCCATTTGGATTGACAAATGCTCCAGCGGTATTTATGGATCTTAAGAATCGGGTATTCAAACCTTATTTAGATCGATTTGTTATTGTATTCATCGATGATATTCTTATATACTCCAAGACTCATGAGGAGCATGAAGAACATCTCAAGACCACTCTGCAAACGTTAAAGAAAAATCAATTGTATGCTAAGTTATCAAAATGTGACTTTTGGAAGCATGAAGTAAAATTCTTGAGGCATGTGGTGTCAAAGAAAGGGATATCTGTGGACCCAGCTAAAATTGAAGCAATATTAGAATGGGAGCAGCCCTCGAATGTGTCAGAAGTATGAAGTTTTTCTCGGCCTTGCTTTTTACTATCGAAGATTTATAGAAGGATTCTCCAATATATCAAAACCCTTAACTAATCTAACTAAGAAGAATACAAACTTTAAGTGGGATCAAGATTGTAAGCAGGCATTTACCGAACTGAAGAAGCGGTTGACATCAGCCCCAGTTCTGGCATTACCGACCGAAGGAGAAAGATTCATTATTTATACCGATGCGTCATATCAGGGGTTAGGATGTGTTCTTATGCAAGGAGACAAAGCTATCGCATTCGCATCACGGCAGTTTAAGACTCACGAGCGAAATTACTTGACGCATGATCTGGAGTTAGCAGTAGTGGTTTTTGCTTTAAAAATTTAGAGGCACTACCTATATGGGGAACAATTCGACTTATATTCAGACCATAAGAATTTAAACTATCTCTATAATCAGAATGAATTGAATATGCGTCAGAGAAGATGGATGAAATTTTTGAAAGATTACCATTTCGATATTTCTTATCACCTAGGAAAAGTAAATGTTGTGGCTGATGCCCTAAGCAGAAAGACACAAAAACTTGTAGCCAGCCTAATAATCAAAGAGTGAGAGATGTTAATGTCATTAAGGATTTTGATCTGCAACTCCAGCTTGAAGAACCTCAGTGCATCTAAGTAACCTAGTAGCACAGCCTGCCCTAGTGTGTAATTTTATTTTCATTTTCTTAAGTTTAATAGCTAAGTTTAACTTATTAATCTTTAGAATTGAGATTAGATCATGATAAACTTTTCTCTTAGATTCGGCGTATTTTAGAAGCTCAGAAGGAAGATATTTGGCTACAAGAAAAAGGAGCAGAAGAAATAGGGAAGGAGAATGCAGAATGGCGAATTGGCACTGATGAAGGGATTAGGTTTCATGGAAGGTTATGTGTTTCAAACGAACCTAACTTAAAGCAAGAGATTTTGGACGAGGCTCATAGATCAAGATTCATTATCCATTTAGGGGAGATTAAAATGTACCACGATGTTAAGCGCCAATACTGGTAGAACAACATGAAGCGAAAAATCGCCGAGTACGTATCTAAATGTACGACATGTCAACAAGTGAAGGCAAACCATCGAAGACCACCAGGACTCTTGCAGCCATTACCGGTCCCCAAGTGGAAGTGGGAGCATATATCCATGGATTTCGTAGTTGGATTTCCAAAGACAGGTCGACACCATGACACTGTATGGGTGATCGTGGACAGGTTAACTAAATCCGCACACTTCATCCCGATAAAGATTTCTACATCTGCAGTGGAGTTGAGTAAAATTTATATTAAAGAAATCATCCGACTTCATGGTACTCCAGTATCCATTGTCTCCGACCGAGATCCCAGGTTTAAATCGTGGTTTTGGGCAAGTCTATAGGAATCTTTGGGAACTACTCTCAATTACAGCACAACATTTCACTCGCAAACTGATGGGCAAACAGAAAGGACAAACCAGATTTTAGAAGATATGTTACGCAGCTACATTCTCGACTTCAAGGGTAATTAGGACGATCATCTGCCGCTGGTGGAATTTGCATATAATAATAGCTACTAAGCCAGCATTGGTATGACACTATTTGAAGCTTTATACGGAAGACCCTGCAGATCACCAAGCTGTTGGACCGAAGTAGGAGAAATGACATTGTTGGGACCAGAACTTATTCAAGAGACCTCCAAGAAGATTGACATTATTCGAGAACGTATGTACGCCGCCCAGAGTCGCTAAAAGAGCTATGCAGATAATGGACGCAGAGACTTAGAGTTTTGTGTGGGAGATCATGTGTTCATAAAAGTTTCCCCAATGAAAGAAGTTATGTGTTTTGGAAAGAAATGAAAGTTCGTGCCACGTTTTATCGGACCCTTCGAGATCCTACAAAGAGTAGAAGTTGTAGCATACAAGTTGGCCCTACCGCCTCAGTTATCCAATATCCACAATGTATTTCACGTCTCCATGCTTCGAAAGTACAAGCCGGACGATTCTCATGTTATCGAATGAGAGTCGCTAGAGATTCAAGAAAATGTCACATATGAAGAGCAACCTGTGCGCCTTCTCGATCGTAAGGAACAAGTACTTCGGATGAAGGTTATACCACTCGTGAAGGTACAGTGAAGTCATCACAACGAGGAAGAAGCATCGTGGGAGCGAGAACAAGAAATTCGAGAAAAGTATCCTAACCTATTTTAGGTATATAAATTTCGAGGACGAAATTTTTATAAGGTGGGCAGAATGTAATACTCCGTTTTCTTTTTCAACGGTGGGTTTTACCTTTGCCTTTAGTGTGGCACACCTGAGTTGTGGATGGCCCTCATTTTTTGGCTCGGGCCCTAACTTTGATGGGCAAAATAGATGAATGGTGTGGATTTGTTACATTACTCCTGTGGGGCCCATTCACAAAAGAAAAATAATAATATATAACAAAGCAAGTGACGTGCGTCACTTGCTTTCCACTTCTCCACAACAACTCCTCCACGACTCTCTCTCTCTTTCCCACTTCTCTGCGGTACGGTTGCGGATGGGAACCCATCACCCATGATTGTCATCATCATGGTGGGACCCACTCCTCAATCTAAACCGCCCATTAAACTCTCAACCCACCAACTCACCTGACACCATTTTTATACCCTATTTCTTATGCCATCGAGAGAAAATCATAGAGAAAATCTGTGAGAAGAAAAAGAGAGCTCAGGAAAGGGGAGAGTATCCATGAGAGTTCAATATCGAGTTTTGAATTGATCAATCCAAGCTATTACACATAGAATCAGCATCGCTTCAGATTATTTTTCTCCCATCACACAATTTTTCCACAGCAGGTAAGTGATCATTCCCCATTGAAAAATTCATAACTAATTGCCTTATATAATCTAGACATTAAATTATTTATTTATTTATTATTTGAACCAATGCAAATATTATTTTGTTTCCATTTAATATTATATAGTGGTGATAATGAATATTCATTATGTGAATATAGACATTATATCTGTCATATTTCCATGTAAGTTAGATGCATCTTATGTGAACAATTATTTATTTTATGCAATGATTTTTACGGGTGCTCTGCCCAGGGTTATTCTCGAAATGATCAGCACGACACGGATGCTCTGCCTAGGGTCATTCCCAAAAGAATCGGCACGGGGTGCTCTGCCCTGGGTGATTCCCTAAAAGGATCAGTACACATGGGTGCACTGCCCTGGACTTTTGTCCCTAAAAAGTTATACCGGTGCTCTGCCGAGGGTCATACCCTGGAAGGATCAACACCGGTGCTCTGCCGAGGGTCATACCCTGGAAGGATCAACACCGGTGCTCTGTCGTGGGTCATCCCCTAAAAGGATCAGCACACATGAGTGTTTTGTCATCCAAATCTTTATATTTTTAGAAAAACTATGTTGACCAATTTATTCATTTCATATTCATAAATGTTAGATTATTAACTATGACTGTACATCTGATGTTCGTCTTATTTTGATTAATATGTCGAGATTAAATTTGGTAATATTTGTGAGATTTTTAACTAGGGATTGATGTGATCCTATTGAGTTGTTAACTCATTATGTTTTAACTGTTTCAGGTTATGAATATTTTGAAGATGCAGGGTACTTCTATTAGTAGTGGAGCATGGAATGTGATTTGATGCACGTGGCATGCCATTCTACATAGGATGAATTTTATTTTATTTTAACTGAATGTAATAATGTTTGACTTAATTTTCTTATTTTAAGTTAAGTTAAATAATCATGCATCGATGTAATAACAGATTATGCAATTAGTTATCTTAGTCTGTGTTTGGAATTTTAAAGTTTTGGGCTATAGTGGGAGAAAATGAAATGCATATGAAATTGTCATACTTTATTTTTTTATATTTTTTTTTAAGTCACGGGTCTGCAATTCGGGTCCTGGACACCTATTCGGGTACCCAAATTTTGGGGCGTGACATAACTAATTCCGGATTGCGAGATATGCGCAATCTAAGGTCCGACGGTCCAGATCACTTCTGTCGTCGACCGGGCCTTTTCTGATCCATCTTAGCCATGAAACTGTCTACAACCCGCTCTACATAAAAAAGGAATATAAAAAACTCAAATGTTTTATTGAATAATGTGCAATAATATCTAATGTTCTCACTTACACCATTAATAAATAAAAAAATAAAATTCATAATTACCAAAAATAGCAAAATTCTAATCCTAATAAAAGCCTTAATTTTAGCAAAATACTTCTAAAGCCTAATTTCTAAAAATAAAAATTTTCGATAATTTTTTACTAGAAGAGTCCCAGTATAATTACAAGTAATTTTTATTTTTTTTAAGATGAAAATCTAAAACTCTAAAAATAAGAAAATAATATAAAAGTTGAAATTATTAAAAATAATAATTTTTCCTAAGATCCTATTTTTGAGTTGGAACTGCACGTTTTCTCGTAAAACAGACTGACGTGGCATACTTGATTGGCTGGTTGGCCCCATATGGTTGTTTCAATCAAAATTCATATGTTGTGCGTCTGTCAATTTATAGCTTTCTTCATATTGAATCTCTTTGATCTAAACGTTCTTGGGGCCCAATTACGTTATGCTCTATGTAGGACTGGCCTGCATTTAACGAACTACTTGCACTTCCGTTTAAGCATATTTTGAAATAGCTGTGCTGAGAGAGCATATGTGCTATGTCCTATATCAAGAACAAATTTATAATACAAGGATTTGTAGAGGAACCAAGAATTCTAATACAGTACCAATAAAGATAGACAATAAAATCAGCCCAAATATATAATATATAATTTGGTAACCCTTGGAATTGGTCTCACCTCATGCAAACCCACAACCACCTCCAAAGAAGAATTACCAATCTTCTTATACAAGATGATATCAAAACCTTTTTCAATAAGACTTTTTCAAAGATATTGGGAATGATGGTTCATCTAGATACTGTTCCAAGTCTGACTTCCATTAGTTGGTTGGATGTTGAAATCTTTTCAAGGAATTTATGGAAACCATGCCATCATCATTGAATGTATTGTGTGAAATATTGGTAAATCCACTGAAACGACTTCAGAGTAGTTACAACCTTCAAACATAAGTCTTGTCCCAACATAATTGTAATCGAGCTGAGTTGTAGGGTGTCGATGGGCTAGGTTGGCCTGTTGGGCTTCTCGCCTGGCCCGCCTCGGGTTGGACCTGAGTTGGAGTATCAGGCCTGAGGGCCAGGCTTGGGATCAGGCCAAATTAAGACATATAGGTCTGAAAGCCCGTAACCTGGCCCAGTGCCTCTCTCTCTCTCTCTCTCTCTCTCTCTCTCTCTCTCTCTCTCTCTCTCTCTCTCTCTCTCTCATCCCATTTTGTAATTATATTGATACTTACAATTGTTTGAAATTGGTGCCACTTTCACATGGATGGTTCAGATTGATTGATCGCATTGTATCGGTACAATTATGGGCAGTATAACTTATAATGCTCTGTCCATCTTTCTTTATATATAAGAGATCTTATTATTGAAATTAATAGGGCACCTCACCTTGTCTAATTAAAATTAACAAGAGATATCCAGTAGGCACCTAATCCAACCTGATTTTGATTTGAGTCTTAGATAGTGGATCTGAATCTGACCTAATCTTTTAAATGGGTTCAAGAACTAGACCTGAACCTGTTTAAATGGTTTGTTAGCCCGATTATCCACCGATCAGGTAGACAATCATATCTGTAAATGCACTAAAAGAATGTGATTCTTGGACATGTCTTACCTACTACCCCAGTAAATTGGGATCAGGTGGTGATGATGATATGATAGGTTTGATTTTTCAAAACATAAAGAAATCCTTATTAGTGCCCAAATGGATGGATGGAATAGAGTGATAATTTTATTAGACCATCATCCAAACAAGATTCATCAAGGTCCCATACAACTCAGAGATCTCCAAAATCATGTAAAAAATAAAAAATAAATAAGTAAAGTACAGGTCGAAACCGGCTTGGCCCACCTAATGATTTCGAAATTACCGGCCGAGAAGTTCTCAGCCTGATGTTCATAGCAAGTGATCATCTTGGGGTGGTCCGAGCCTGCATGGATGGGATAATATACACATGTGGCACGACGGCGGTTGGAAGGTGTTGATGGGCCCAATTGCCTGCCTGTATCTCACTCCCCTGTGCCCCTCCTTCCTTAGTATAAAGCCAGACCCAACCCTATCTCGCTCAACATTTCTAGAAACTGACACAAGAGCTAGCTTTGTGGAGTGAATCGAAGTTTTCATCACCAAGTCATATGTTCAACGGCTCAAGAAAAGAGCATCATGGAGTTAAGTCCCTCAACCTGGCCATCTGTTTGATGTTCTATGCGGTACAATCTAACCATGCATGGACCACCGATCAATTTTTGGATTTGGCTATTGATCAAGCCATTTTAGCCCAACCTGACCCAACTTTATACAGACGTGTTATATCTTATAACTATGCCATAGCTCAGCGATAGACAAGTTTCATTTCAATAATGAGATGATGGGTGCGAGTGCTCCTGTGGTGTGGGTGTGTAAAAAAAAAAAAAAAAATTTAAAATCTCCCTTTGAATAGACTTTCTCTTTCTATTATTGAAAAATGTTAATTTTTTGGACCTGCTGTATAAGGCGTATGCCAGGCTTGAACCTGGCTGGCACCTTGGGTCTCAAGTATCGGGTCGGACCGGGCCTAGTCAGCCCCGGCCAAACCTCATTGTCAACTTCAGTTGGTAGGTAACCAATCCCAGGATGCCTTCTGTTGCACTTTTACGGGAAAAAAAAGGGCGGTACAGCACGTGGATTCGCGTGTACACGTGTTTTCGTTTGTGACATGGTTTGGTAATCTTGGCAATTGATTTGCTGCATCGCACTATGGATGGTCTATGATCAAAAGATCTCCTTAACACCACAATCGTTTTCCCTTGCGGCCTACAGATAAACCCCTTTCCCCACAGATATACGGTTAAGAAGCAAAATACAGATATGGTTCACTTTCAATTGAAAAAGTCCGAAGATGATGATGAGATACGGTCCATTCATGCTGAGATGCAACTGATCAAAGGTCAGAATTGAGCCGCACACGATGACCAAAGAGGCAGGTTGAATATCATATCATTCCTCTTTAAACAAATCAATGGGGGCACATCACCCGTCCATTTTTACGAAAATAAATAAAAAATAATGAAAAAAAAGGGTCACCTCTCACTTTCCTTTAGTTGACTCTGAAGCTTGCCCTAAAGGCGAGTAGCTTTGCTTGCTAGCCTGAATATTTGAATATTTGGTGCCGCCTCTCACCATATACAGAAACGGAAGCGGATTGCGTACTGAGTAACTCAGTACGGTAAGCGTATTGAGTAAACTCCGTGGGCCCCAGTGTCATTCGTTCATTGTATCCACTCCGTTTATCTCTTTTAACACATAATTTTAGGGCTATAGCCCAAAAATGAAGTATATTAAAACCTCAAATGGACCACACCACCAGAAACAGTGTGAATTGAACATCTACTGTTGAAAAATTCTTGGGGACAACAGAAGTTTTAGATCAAGCTGATATTTGTGTTTTCCCTTCATCCATGTCTTTCTGATCTTATGAACAGGTTGGATGACAAATAAACTTTACTGGGGCCTTAGAAAATTTTCAACAGTTGAAATCAATACTTCCACTTTTTCCAATGGTATGGTCAACTTGAGATTTGCATATGCATAAATTTTGGGTTGAACCCATAAAATGATCTAGAAAAATGAATGAACAGTCTGGATAAACCACATGCATTCGCAATAAGCCCAACTGAGTTTACTCAGTACAGTAGGAGCGCATTAAGTAACTCAGTACACAATCCGATTTCTACAGAACCCTTGCACAGAGAAAGATTTTCCGCGGCCAGAATGCATCTGTGCCACGTCCTATATCAAGAACAATTTTATTCTACAAGGATTTGTAGAGGAACCAGGAATTCTAACACAGTACCTATAAAGATACGTGATAAAACCAGCTCAAACAAATAATATATAATTTGGTATCCCTTGGAACTCACCTCATTCAAACCCACAACCACCTCAAAAGAAGAAATACAATCTTCATATACAAGATGTTGAAGGAGTCAATATCAAAACCTTTTTCAACGAGAATGATGCTTCATCTAAATACTATTCCAAGTCTGATTTAAATTAGTTGGTTGGATGATGAAATCTTTTGAAAACTTTTATGGAAACCATCATGATTGTCATTGAATGTATTGTGTGAAATATTGGTAAATCCATTGAAATGACTTCCAAAGTACTTGCAACATTCAAACACAAGTCTTGTCCTAACGTAATTGTCAATGGGTTAGGTTGGCTTCTTGGGCTTGGCCTAGCCTGCCTTGGGTTGGACCTGAGCTGGAGTATTGATGCAGAACTTGTTACGGATACTACATTCTTAACATGGTTGGGCCAATGGGGCGAAAAGGTGAACCGTAAATTGACTATAACTTTTGATCTGGGTATCGTTATGGGGTGCACAAACTATCAATCTTTACTGAAACGGGTCATTCGAGATGAACCAATCCACAAAGTGGGTCACATCTGTCCGTTTCATCAGAAAACACATGCTTTCACCTCAAAAATAAATTTTTAGGGAAAAAAAAATACTATTTTTAGTAATTCTAAATTTTTTATATTTTCCTATTTTTAGAGTTTTAGATTTTCTTCATTTTTAGAAATAACTTGTAATTGTGTCGGGACTTTTTTAGCATAAGTTTATTTGAAATTTTTATTTCTAAAAATTAGGCTTTGGAAGAGTCTTAGTAGAATTATGATTTTTATTGGAGTTATAAATTTTCTATTTTTGGTAACTATGAATTTTAGTTTTTTATTATATTAATGATGTAACAAACACGTATTGATTGGTCAATTCATCGATCAATTTCGAATTTTATAGTATTTATTTTTCTATTTTCTTGTTCTTTTCCTCGTGGATTTGAGGAGTCTCTATGAGGAGTCCAGATAAGTTCCGTGGATTCGAAACAGTTACCCCCCGAGGAAGATGGTGCTCGACCTCATGTCCTTCCCTGCATCAAGTATTAGGCTTGAGGGCCAGGCTCAGGCCAAACTTCGACATAGAGCTAGGCAAAACAGACTCGATCCGACCCGATCAGAACCGAACCGACAGTCTGGATCGGTGCGGATCGGGTAACTCCATCCAGATTCGAAATCCTTTCGGGTCGAGTTCGGATTGGCCCTGATCCAACCCGAAAACTCAATCCGATCCTACCCGATCCGTAGTAGTTCTTATTGATACTTCTACTTTTCCCTGTGGTGTGGTCTGCTTGAGCTTTGGATATGCATCGATTTTGGGTTCAACCACTAAAATGATCTGCAAAAACGAATGGACGGCGTGGATAAACCACATGCATTCAAGGTGGACCCTAACAGAGTTTACTGTGTACAGTAGAAGAATATTTGCTGGTGTACCACACAGCTATGTGCGGCTAGCTGTAAGTACGTGTCATGCCAAGACGAGCACTGACGCTCCTCGAGCTGCGAGTAGTACGAACGGTTCAAAGGAGATCAAAGTTATATGGCCCTACAGTGATGTATTTATTATATCTACACCATTCATATATATATATATATATATATATATATATATATATATATATATATAGAGAGAGAGAGAGAGAGAGAGAGAGAGAGAGAGAGAGAGAGAGATCATTTTAGAGCATTTTTCAAAAAAAATGGATCATATCCAAAGATCATTTGGACACTCCACAAATAGCAACATAGAATGATTTTCACCTTTAAACAATTCGTAGGGCCTACCATAATGTTTATTTTCCATCCGATCTGTTCATAAGATCACAAAGACCTGAATTAAGAGAAAAAATAAATTTGAAATCGATCCAAAACTTCTCTGAGACTGTGACCCCAAAAAGGCATTCAATGGTAGATGTTCAATCCCCACTGCTTTTTCCAATGTCGTCCACTTGATGGTCAGATCTATCTTATTTTTCGTCTCAAGTCTTAAAACGAGCTCGCCAAATGGATGGACAGTTTGGATATAACACATCTCATAATTAGACCTACAGAACTTGATAACATCAAAGTCAGCATTTTGGGCGCACACGTTACAGGTTGTTGTCGTGCACAGCACGTTCGCAGCTGCAATGCCTCGAGTTCTAAGTTGTACGAACGGTTCAAATGATATCAACCTTACATGGGTCCCACAATGATGTATTTATTATATCCATACCGTTTATCCATTTTTCATGATCATTTTAGATCATTTGGAAAAAATGAGTCATATCTAAAGCTCAAATGGACCACACCGAAAATAGCAATGAGGATAATGATTTTCATTGTTTTTAACGATCCGAATCGCACCCAACCTGATCCGACTCGGTTTCCTTGACCGAGTTGGACTCGGTTCGAGTCAGGCCAACCGTGTGTCGGGTCAGTTAGAGTCCTATGTCCCGGACTCGGTCCTAGATCGGATCGGATTCGGGTCAGTCCAGGTAGATTTCGGACCGAATCGGGTTAGACCCAATCCGATCTGACTTGGTCTGATGTCCACCTCTACTTAGACATAGATGTCCGAAAGCTCGTACCCAGCCCAGTGCCTCTCTCTCTCTCTCTCTCTCTCTCTCTCTCTCTCTCTCTCTCTCTCTCTCTCTCTCTCTCTCTCTCTCTCTCTCTCTCTCTCTCTCTCTCTCTCCCCTGAAATGGCTGTTTCCCATCTCCCTCTCCCTCTCCCAAAAGCTCATCTTTTCCCTCCAAAAACAAAAGGTCCCATCTCACATTCAATCCCAATTCCAAATTCTAAACTATTTTACTCTTCTTGAATTCCCCAAATCCCTTCTCTACGTCGCTCTCATTACAGCAGCCTGATCAAATCCCTTTTAACCAGCGTCATGGAAGAGATGGGCCAGATCAAGATGGGGTGTTGAAATTCATAGTGGTAGATTTGGGTAAGATTCAGACCAGCTCAGGCGAGCCCTTTATAAACATGCTGGGCCGTGCTTAAACTGGAGTATTTTAGTCCGTCATGGACCCAGACCAGGTTTGAACTTACATTGAATAATACAGGCCGGGCGTGGACAGGGATTGACCCGGACCTAACCTGGCCTAGCAAGCTGTGAATCTTTTAAATGGGTTCAAGAACTAGATCTGAGCCTGTTTAAATGGTCTGTTAGCTCGACTATCTACCGATCAGGTAGACAACCATATCTATAAATGCACTAAAAGAATGTGATTCTTAGATATGTCTTACCTACTTGGCTTCTTGAACAAGGTTCATGCAGCTACCCCAATTAATTGGGATCAGGTGGTGATGATGATCTGATAGGTTTGATTTTCAAAACATAAAGAAATCCTTATTAGGGCCCAACAGATGGATGGAGTAGAGTGATAATTTTATTAGACCATCATCCAAACAAGATTCATCAAAGTCCCATACAACTCAGAGATCTCCAAAATCATGTACAAAATAAAAATAAAGTACGGCCATAAGCTCTCGAAACCGGCTTGGCCCACCTAATGATTTTGAAATTACGCCTGGCCGAGAAAGTCACTGGTCTGATTTTATAACAAGTGATCATCTTGGGGTTGTCCAAGCCTGCATGGATTGGATATTATACACATGTGGCATGTTGGTTGGAAGGTGTTGCTGGGCCAATTGCCTGCCTCTATCTCACTCGCTGTGCCCATCCTTCCTTCGGTACAAAGCTAGACCCAACGCTATCTCACTAGACATTTCATAGAAACTGACGCGAGAGCTAGCTTTGTGGAGTGAATCGAGGTTTTCATCGCAAAGCCATTATATACGTTCAATGGCTCCGGATAGGAGCATAACGAAGTTCAGGTCCCTCAAACTGGCCATCATGTTCGATGTTCCATGTGCTACAATCTAACCATGCATGGCGCGATCAATTTTTGGATTCGGCTATGGCTCAAGCGATTTAGCTCAAAGTGGCTCAGCCCAACCTGACCCAACTTATACAGACGTGTTATATATTATAACTATGCCATAGCTTAGTGCTAGACGAGCTTCATTTCAATAATGAGATCGTGGGTTGAAGTGCTCGTAAAAAGAACACTACCCCTTTACCAACCCACCCATATGAATAGACTTTATTCTACTTTTATTGAAAAATATTATTTTTGGACGCGGATTGCGTCCTACCACCGCGGGTCTCCAGCCGGGAACGGTTAGGTGCTTTGAGTGGCCATGGTGATTGCATGGGTCTTATCCACACCGTCCATACAATTTTTTCCTATCATTTTAAGGTGTGAGCCTAAAAGTTAGGAAGATCCAAGGCTCAAGTGGACCACACCATAGGAAGCAATGGTGATAATTAATCTCACCGTTGAAACTTTTCTAGAGCCCATCATGATGTTTATTTGCCATCCAAACTATTCATAGAGTTACATATACCTGGATGAAAAGAAAACACAAATATCAGTTCCATCCAAAACTTCTATGTTCCCCAAGAAATTTTCAACGGTGAGAATTTAATCCCCATTGTGTAGTCCACTTGAGCCTTGGATCTGCCTCACCTTTTTTTTATTTATACCCTAAAATGATACCAAAAAAATAGATGAACGGTGTGGATAAGACCATACATCACGGCGGCCACTCAAAGCTCCTGCCCGTTCCCAGCTGGAGACGGGCTGGGGTAAGACGCAATCCGCGTTCTTAATTTTTCGGACCTTCTGTATAAGGCGCATGGCAGGCTTGAGCCTGGCTGGCACCTCGGGTCCAAGTATCGGGTCGGACCGGGTCTAGTCAACCCCAGTCTAACTTCATTCCTAATCTCAGTTGGTAGGTAACCAATCCCAAGATGCCTTCTGTTGCACTTTTACTGGAAAAAATAGCACCTACTGCGTGTACAGCATGCGGATTCGAGTGTACACGTGTTTTCGTTTGTGATTTGGTTTGGTAATTTGGCCATTGATTTGCTGCTTCTCACCATGGATGGTCTATGATCAAAAGATCTCCTTGACACCACAATCATTTTCCCTTGCGGCCTACAGATAAGCCCCTTTCCCCATAGATATACGGTTAAGAAGCAAAATACAGATATTTCATGGTGAGATACAACTGGTCAAAGGTCTGGATTAGCAAACCATGGGCCCCACTTGTCGGAATTGAGCCGCGGACTATGACCATAGATGCAGGTTGGATATCATATCATTTCTCTTTAAACAAATCAACGGGGGCACATCTACTTAGACTCCTTTTACAAAAATAATGAAAAAAACGGTCACCATCCGATCTCAGCTACCGGTGATCTAGAAAGGGAAAGTACAAAAGAACGGTGGTAAGCAGACATACCAGAGCTTTTGCTAATTCCACACGCGTATGATGGCCTTTCACACGAAACGATCAGATCTTTCCATTGGGCAACAACGTTATGATCTAATGGCTAAAAAAGCAGGCCGTTGATAGCTTAAGTGGGCCATAGCATGTAAGATAATGGACGGTTAGAAAAGAACGTTTTAAACAAAAGTATATTGCTTCCCACATGAGGAGTTGAAATGCCTTGTTTTCTGAAACATATGATCTAAGCGTTACTTCCAACAGAGCAAAAGCTCAGATCTCTCACACGTATTCGATATTGGCATGTGTGCCTGCATGTATATGGCAAGGCTCCATACACGTGTGGAGTTAGCGAAACCTCTGGCAGACGTTTGTTTAGGAACTGGAAATTCCATCATTCCAACTGGTGGAATTGAGACCTTGGGGTTCATTCTCGGTATGAAAATAAACGGTTGTAATCATGTACGAGGGACGCGGATTGCGTCCTACCCACGCCCGGACCGTACTCCATCCGGGCAGGGTTCTTTGGGGCCCACCGTGATGTAAGTGTTTTATTTAAGCCGTTAATTGCTTTTCTTATATCATTTTAAGGTATGAGCCAAACAATGAGAAAGGTACAGGGCTTAAGTGGACCACAAAGTGGGGATTTAGTATCCACGATTAAAAACTTCTTGGGAGCTGGAGTAGTTTCGGATCAAGCTAGTATTTGTTTTTTCACTTCATCCACGTCTACATGACCTTATTAGTAGGTTGGATGATAAAAAAAGACATCACTGTGGCCCTTAGAAAGGTTTCAACGGTGGGTGTCATTATCACTACAGCTTCTTCCGGTGTGGTCCACTGGAGATGTGGACCTGCTTCAATTTTATATGCAAACATTAAAATGATCTGAGAAAAGAGATTAACGGCTTGGATAAAACACTTACATCACGGTGGGCCCCACAGATTCTGCCCGGACGGATTACCGTCCGGGCGGGGGTAGGACGCAATCCGCGTCCATGTACGAGTGCATGACGTGTGGGGCGGATTAGACGTTACCCGGACAACACGTTTGTGTGTTTTACCCTGACAGTGTGGGGCCCACCTTGACGAATGTTTTGTATATCCACCCCCTCAATCCGTTTTTACATATCATTTTAGAATGTGATCCCAAAATTAAAACAGATCCAAATCTCAGGTAGACCATACCACTGGAAACAGTGGTGATTAACCATTAACAACTTCTTGTGGGCCATAAAAGTTTTGAATCAAGATGATATTTTTATTGTCCTTTCATCCATGTTTTTTTTATCTTATAAACAGGTTGGATGACAAATAAACATCATGGTGGGCCCCAGGAACGTTTCAACGGTGGCATCATTGCCCCCATTGCTTTCTGTGATGTGGTTAACTTGAGATTTAGATCTTCTTAAGTTTTGGTACATCGCACTAAGATGAGATGGAAAAACGGATGGATGGCATGGATATACAACATATTAATCAAGGTGGGCCCTACAGTTAGGGCAACAGCCGGGTAACATCTAATCGGGTCCCTAAAGTAATAACAGTGCAGCAGCGAGAAAGTTTTTGACGAAAATATTAGTACGAATAGTAGTCTCCTTGGGTAATTAACAGTGCAGCAGTAGTGCGAGAAAGTTTTAACAGTGCAGCAGGGAGAAAGTTTTACGTCTGTTGAGATAAGCAGAGGAAAAAAGCTGGGGTATTTTTAGGGTTGTTCACAAGTCAAGCTAGCTCGAAAAGCTCGACTCGGCTCGAGTCAGCTCGGATTGATTCGACTTGAATGACCGATTCGAGTCGAGCCAAGCTAATTATTTAAAGCTCGAGTTGAGTTCAAGCCAAGTTCAATTAGGGGGCATTTCAACTTGACTCGAACTCGAACTCAACTCAACTCGAAGCTCGAACTCGAACTCGACTCGGCTCGATTAATTAATATATTAAATATATTCTATTATATATATATATATTAATATAAGTTTTAAATTTAAACTTAAAAATAAAAAAATAAAAAACAAACTTTAAAGTCTTTATCCGAGCGCACGCACCCCCTTCCCTTTTCCTTTCTTCTCTTTCTCTGCCCAATGCCACCACTACCAATTTTCATTTCAGCTCCACAATAGTATGATTTCAGTATTTTGAGATCTACTTCTTAGGCAATAAATCTAAGAAATTCGAGATGGGTTCGTCTCAGATTTGTTAGAGCTTCAAGGAAATCCAATGATCTGATTGGCTAGTGCTCTTTACTTGGATTTCTGATCTGTTTTCTGCTCTGTTTCTTTTTTAGTACTTGGATTTCTACTGGTGGAAGAAGATCGAGAATAGATCGATTCTTACAGGTTTCCTCATCCAATTAGAAACTTTGTTTGATTTTTTCATTGGGTTTTGCTTTAATTCTCTTAAGATTTTTAAATTTTTCATCAATGAAGGAGGATCAAGAACAGAATCCATTACTCTTTCACCTAACAAGCTCGAGCTCGACTCGAGGTAAACTCGACTCAACTCGAACCACTAGCTCGACTCGAACTCGACTCGACAGCTTTCGCAAACAAGTCAAGCTTCAATGTTGAGCTCGAGCTCGAACTCGAGTACATCATGGACAAGCCAAGCCAAGCTTGGCCCACCTCGACTCGACTCGGCTCGATGCCCACCTCTAGGTATTTTCATCTTTTTTGGTTCATTAGTACCAATAGTAGTCTACTTTGGTAATTAATCCATCAGGTCTATACTAAAAACGTACCCGTACGAGAGGCAAACATATAACTAAAAGTTAGACTGTTAAATCCGTTGAAACACTATTATCAAAATAAAACAATACCAAATAAATGAAGATAACATCTAAGTTACTAATATTTATTTTTTAATATTGGACCATTCATATTTTATATTTTAACCATGAAATAGATGTGCACCAGTCAACTGTCCAGGATATCAAGTCATCACAATTTCTTATTCATAATACGCCTGCGTTTCTTCTCACGATTTGGACGGTTTGATTTGAGTAACATATGTGGCAGGTGACATTTAAGAGTTTGCGAGTGTATGAACAATAACGCTCTATTAGAGCACCAAACTATTCTCGTATTTCAATGCCAGATGGCGGTCGGCCACCCATGGACGGTCACAGGTGATTCATCAGCATAACCGGCTTGAAACGCGCCTTTGGTCAATCTTCCAGTATCTTCTATGTACGTGGAAACTGCATCAGGACCACACACGTCCTCCTCGATGGCGGTAGCTTAAAACACCCACCGGATTGAATTCTTCTGTTCGGACGCCTTCATATAGAAATGCTGTGTCTACTCCCGAGCGGGAGCGGGTTAGCTGTTACCCGGGTAACAGCTTAGTGGGTGTCACCCTAACCGTGTGGGGCCCACCTTGATGTATTTTTTGTATATCCACGCCGTCAATATGTTTTTACATCTCATTTTAGGATGCGATGCTAAATCATAACAAGATAAAATTCTGTGGTGTACCATACCATAGGAAAAATTGATGAATAAATATTAAAAACTTTTTGTGGGCCACAAAAGTTTTGGATCAATCTGATATTTTTATTTTATCCTCGTCCGGATCTTCTTCACATTGTAAACAGGTTGGATTGAAAATAAACATTAGGAATGGGCCCTTTGGAAATTTTAACGGTGAGGCACTAAATCACTACTCGCTTTCCTGTGATGTGGTCCACATGAGATTTGGATGTGCATGGTTTTTGGAATCCCGTGAAATGGGCTGGAGAAACGGATGGACAGCGTGGATATACAACACATCATCAAGGTGGGCCCTACGGTAGGGTAGCACCCACTAAGCTATTACCCGGGTAACACGAGCGAAGGTTGCTCTTACAACCGTACGTTCCCACACGTGTCAATTGCTGGCATAGGACCGTTAAGGGTTGTACATCTGGTGTGCTACGTGCCATGGTCCGTGATCGGGTCGACATCATTATGTGGGCCATGCACGTATGAAAGATGGAGGGTTGGAAAAACGTGCACGGAGGTCTCCATCCAACCTATATTTGTGGCCCATTTGAGAAATCAGATCTGCGTGTTCATACGGCTCATACCAAGCGTATTCCACCCGATGAACGGCCCAGATATGAAATACGTATGCCTTAGCAGGACGTATGCCACATTAACCCACCAAATTACTCGTGCGCGAGTAGTTGCAGGTCTGCTCTGGTGCTCTTTCCAACGAACTAATAAAGGCCAGCGGATTGCCCGTGCTCCTGGGCACAGAGATTTTCCAGTGGTCCTTTTTGTAAGCTGTGTGGGGCCCACAGAGATTCCCGTGACAAATCCAATCCGTCCACCAATTTTGCAAACTACAAGAGGGCAGGAATATAAAACTTAGGAAGATCCAGTCCTCAGGTGGCCCATACCACACGAAACAGCGGGGACTGAGCGCCCACCATTGGAAACTTTGTGGGTGCCACAGAAGTTTTGTATCAGAATAATATTTGTGACTACAGTTTATCTGAGTGGTAATAACCACATGAACGATTTGGATGGCATATAAACATCATGGAAAGCTCTAAGAATTTTTCAACGGTGAACGTTTCCGTTACCACTTTTTCACTAGGTGTGGCACACTTGAGTTTTGTATTTAAATGATTTTTAGCTTCATGTCCTATTGTGACCTTTAGAAACTGATGGACGGAGTGGATTTATCACGTGAGTCTATTTGGGCCCTATACAGCTTCGGACAACTGGAGCCACAGGAAAATCTCTGTGCTAGGGCACAGTCAATCGAAGTTCCCAAGTAATAGGATTTATATTAGAGATGAACTATAAACCAAAAAATACACTGAAATTATAACCACAACCGGTCGACAAATGGACATCTAATGGACTGTTAAAATGAAAGGAATAAACGGTCCAAATTCAACGGAAAATGCCCACCAATCAGATAATTCAATAATCAACCTGATTTTAATTACACTATCATTCTACAGGGGATCCCACAAATTTTGGACTGACCGGATTCGAGTTACATTGCATATATTTGGTAGGGAAGCCTCAACTGAATTCTAACTACAATCCCAGCGCGTACAGCTGCGCTAAGTACCAGAATCGTCTGCAACACCTATTTTGCGCAACGCGGACAACGTCCAAGTCATATAGGGCCTTGATTTCTTAGGTGTGACATCCGCTCCGTTGATTGGACGTCGCAGTAATTAGGCCGCTGAAATTCAGTCTTTTCAGCTATTTTTTCTAAACAACTGAAAAAACTAATGATGGCCGGTTTTACTGGTAATCTGTAATCGGGGTTTGATGAAATGTACACACCATGGTGGTGCTAAACACAAACCTATCTGTGGGCATCCCATACACATTGTTCCCTGTGGTGTGGCCAACCTTAGTTTTCGATCTGGCTGATTTTTCTACAGAGGGCATAGCATCAAGGGGTTCGACTGATGGACGGAGTGGATGTACCACAGACAACATAGTGTCGCGTTGTACCCGTAAAACTTTATGTTGCACACAGTAAAACAGGTGTTGTAGCTTGTGGGACCATCATGTTGAAGCTTTAAAATCCACTCCGTCCATCAGGCTCTGTCCTTTATTCTAGAACCTGGGTAAAGAATCAGTGAGATCCATAATTCAAGTAGGCCAAACTACAGGGAATAACTGGGGATGGATGCAAGTTGTATGTAGGGCCACCAAGGTGTGTATCTTTCATCAAAGCCGTTAATCAGGTATAAATGATCCAGATGAAGCTAAAGCAAGCAATCATCCTGATCCAAATATCAGGCGGGACATATTATATCAACTTAAAGAGTTTTATGACTAGTTTAAAATTTTTTTGATTGGTGGCTCCCATCTGAGTTATATTTGAATTATAATTTGTATCTACGGTTAAATTAATGTTTATCACCTGATGGACGGAGTGGATTCAATTATAAAAACTTTATGAGCCCCACTTGGGTGTTTTACGCAGTTGCATAAAGAAGGTGTGATGGACGGTCTCGCCCCCCCCTCAGAAATCCCTTGTCAGGCACGCCCCCCTCACGTGCCGCGCGGACTCGCCCGTCAGCGAAACCGCGTTTCATCCCGCCCACACCCAAAAACCGCCGTTAAAAAGCCAGCTCTGCTCACGACATACACCACCAGCGGCGCCAGCACAAGTACCGGTCCTGAAACCCTAGAAATGCAGATTCCACCCTCCCTCTCTACTCAGAAACCAGCAATTCCAAATTTCCCCCTCCTCTCTCAAGAATTTCCTAAAAAGCCATGATGAAGAAAAGGTTACCACCACCACCATCGTCATCTGCCCTTCGCCCTCATGTATGGCTGGGATCGAAGATCATCGTCTCCTTCGTAATCTTTCTCTGCATCTTCGCCCTCCTCAGACTCCACTCCCAATCCAAGCACCTGTCTTCGGCGTCAGCTAGGGCTGCCTCCGTCCGCAGGCCGTCCGATCCTTTCGTCGGCCTGCCGAAGATCGCTTTCCTCTTCCTCGCTCGCAGCAACCTCCCCCTCGATTTCCTCTGGCAGAGATTCTTCAAGGTGTCCTATTCGGCTTTCAATTCCCATTCCCTTTGGAAAATTCTCCGCCGGATGTTTTTATTTTGAGCTTCTTTTCTTTTATCTCTTTTTTTTTTTCCGGATTTTTAGAATGCCTATGAGGGGAGCTTCTCCATTTACATCCATTCGAAGCCAGGGATTGTGTTTGACGAGTCGACAACCCGTTGCACATTCTTTCAAGGGCGACAGCTTAGCAAGAGCGTTCAGGTATCGTCGACTCATATATACTTGGGGAAACTCAAATTTATCATTTTGGTGTTTTTTTTTTTTTTTTTTTTTTTTTTTTTTTAATTAAATAATTGGATTGGCTTTGTTTTAATTTGCAGGTGGCTTGGGGAGAATCGAGTATGATTAAAGCTGAGAAGTTGTTGCTTGAAGAAGCTCTTGAGGATCCGGCAAACCAGCGTTTTGTTCTTATCTCAGATAGGTAGGTTGCTTATTCATCATCACTGTAATTGCCATAGTTGAGTCCCAATGGTGGGGCCTGCCATCTAGCGATCCAGAGTACTCATATGGAGAACACCCACATTGCACGATTGCGGCCATCCAGTAATTGGCATGCAAATGGATCTTTATAAATGAAAATGTAGTGACAATCTATATGCTTTGGGAGGAAATCCACCAGTCCAGCTGGGATTGTTTGTCATAATATATTTTGGTGGACTGTCCGTAAATGATTTGATTAAAAGATGGCATTGCCTGGATGGGGTTCTTGTCTAATCGGAAACACGGGTAATTTGGGCTTACAATTTACAGAAAGAAGAAGAAGAAGAAGAAGAAGAAGAAGTTATCTCCCTGCACATTGTCTCCCTTGGATGCAGTGGTTATCATCTGAATTTAACTGCTACTCAATCTATTGGCCTATTCTATCACAGTCATTTTTTTATATTTCTCTTGTTCAATTGAAAAGAAGTTCAGGTTGTTTAGTATCTTTTATTACTATTATTGTAAATGCTATCTCAACTTGTGTGAGATTGGAGTAGTGATTCACAATACATGTAAAAACATAGCCCATGCATGGATTATCTGGGCTGTTCATTAAGGAGGGAGGGGTCCTGTGAACATGACCTCAGTTGCACGATCCTTCTAATAAGGTGCTGCGCCATAGATGTTTAGCAAAATGACTTGGCCCAAAATCGGCTGGTTCACTCATAAGGTGGGTCACATGTGTATGAGAAAAATAGTCATGTAGGAAAAAGGTGACCAATGGCCTATATTCAACACATGCACATGGCTCACCTTATGTGTGGGCTGGCCTGTTTTTGGGGCTAGGGCATGCTCGTGGTGGCCCCCATTTGATGAATAATGCCCTGGATCTTGCATACACATGACATGATTTCTTGTGTTGTGAATTGCTTCAGCAATTCTCTTTTGCTTCTTTCTCAGGTTCTGAATTGGTTTGGCAGTGTTTCCTCTTTCCAAGAGAGTCTTCCATAGGCTCATCGTACAATGTTAGTGATGTGCTTTCTACAAAGATTCCTGAAAATCATATGGTAGCCTTAACGAGCTCTGTTTATAATGCGTGCTTTGGATTGGATGACACTGCCCTTAACACATTATGAAGTCGAGAGACCAAAGAAAATTACAAGTTGATCCTTATCATACCACTTTATCTGTTCATTGTTTTTCTATCCGCTTCATTGTGATTACCTGCAAATGGTTTTCCCAACTTAGTAGCCATAGAGACTTTGTAGGATACATTTATATGTTTCTCATTTCTCTTGAGAAGGTTGATTGGTCATAAAAAAGAAAAGTAAAAAAATCGAGCATGGTACCAACAGCCAAATATGTTAAGGCCCATTGGGAGCTTGTATTTGTCATGCATTGGATTCCAAATCACAAATCAGGGTGATTCTGAATCATCAGTTGTGTTTGACAGTTTGTAATCGAAATGCACTAGATGAAAATGGCAATGCAGTGAAATTCTATAGTATATTTACGGGAATTTGAATTTGATTACTAAATGAGCTTTAACGTCCCTAAACAGTTTACACATGTAATATTTGACAGAATGATTGTAATAAGCCCATTGAAATATATACTTCAACAAAAAATGATGAAATTCTGAACCTTGGGTGGGCAACAAGCATAGGGCCACAAACAAGTGACTTGCCAACATTTTTTAACTGTTGATTTACATGGCCAATGTTTGGACTGTTTGGATCAATCTATTGATGTGGCCGACAATTTGTTTGTTTTGGTGTATCATCAGCATGCCACGTGCACAATGAATTAGTGGCTTAGCAACACATTTGTTACACGTGTGACTCTCTTGCCTCCAAAAAGGAGCCAAAAATGGCATTTGATTCCGAGTCACAGCAGAAGGGAGAGATTTCAAAACACAATAAAACTGTGTATTTCAAATACCTCTGATTCCAAAAGCCACTTGAATCCACGCTACCAAACTACTTTTGGATTCCGAATGCACTCAAATACACTCAAATCCACGCTGCCAAACGACCCCTTAGTTATCTATGGTTTGTGGGGGCTTCGATGTCCAATATCCTAGAGTAAAGTAGTGTGGCGTGGTCATTTGTTTTGCCAAGTTCTTGGTATTTTATATGTAATTAGGGCTTGTCCATCAAAATATCTCCTGCTTACCAAACACATTAATTGGAACTGAAAAATGTTTCAGGAGTGAATAGAAAGTTTTGATACTAGGCGGCTTTCAGTGGTTTATAGCTAGAAAGTGAATTGTTTTAATAGGTAACGTTGGTAATATTGGCAGCCGACTTTGCAATTGCCAATATTGGGACTACCAGGCCATATCTTCTTAATGATTTGTTATGATTGAGGCATGGCTTTGACCACTAAAACAGAATGATGTAATGTATACCTGTTTTGATCTTTTCTTTGCTCTTTTTTTAGTTGACTAGACAGATAAAAACATCTGTTCCTTCACTAAAGTCTTGTTTGGATTGTCAATTTATTGCACATTTAATGGTCTGGATTTTTCCAATTGATACTGAAAAATATATGAGATCTAACTATTCTACTAATGCTTGCAGCTGTGTTCCCCTGCACAATTTTAGCTACATATACAATTATGTGATGTCTTCTTCAAAAAGTTTTGTGGACAGGTAGATAGAGGGGACTTGCTTTTTTCATGCCTTCACAATTTTCTTTTTAACTCACTCGATGTCAATTCTTATAATAATAATAAGGACAAAACTCAGTGCCAACAACAATAAATATAAACTTGATTTTTGTAATTAATGGTGCAAAATATCACGAAATTTCATGATTAATCAATTTATTTTAGTGCGAAGTATCGTGAAATTTCATGATATTTGGTGCAACCAATGCACCCTTTGTATTTGCGTTCCTTTGTGAACTATTATCTTTACTATCTTATTAAGGAAATGAGTAAAGCTGGGTTTATGTAGTCCACCCATTTCAACTTGTAGTTGTTTCTGTATTCTAGCTTTCTTGATGAAAAGGAAGGCCGTTACAATCCAAAGATGTCACCTACTATACCAAAGGACAAATGGAGGAAAGGATCACAGGTTCTCTTTCTTTCTTTCTGCTTTCTGCTTTATCATCAGATGCATTACATTTTGATGTGAATTCAACTTTGAATAAAATATTTTATTTTTGTCTTCTATTAATGCTTTCTCATTTCTTGAATTTGATATGGAATTTCAGTGGATCACACTGGTTAGAAAACATGCAGAGGTCATTGTGGATGATGATCTTATATTTCCAGTTTTCAATCAACATTGCAAGGTACGGCATTATTGTTGTTATTATGAAATCAAACCTCACTAAAGCATGTAGAGTTAAGGGTTTCTCTGCATTCGATGTAGTTGGTGATAATCTATAATTTTGCTTCAATATACATATTATCTGGAAAATATGGAGTCTCCTTACGCACTAGTAAAGTCATATTCTTTGTGGGAAAAAAGAAAAAAAGAAAAAGAAAAAGAGGCTGGTTTATTCACACAAAATTCATGAAAATCTCATAATCTTATTGATGGTAATATAGAGGGATTTTTGTGGGAATTTCACCATGATTTCTGCAATTGCTTCAATATACAATTGTCTTCCTTTGACTAAATCATGATCTTTTATCTTCAATGCTTGTCATTTGCAGCGGCGGCCAGCCTTAGACCTTGATGGAAAGATGAATCCTGTGAGTTGTTTCTTTCCCTTATTTGTAAAACCACCTCAATATGTCTTTCTTGGTATGCAACTAAAAATGTTCATGACAGTTCATTTTCTATGATCAAAGATAATATCATTTTTACCATTTAAAAAAAAAAAAACAAAAAGATAATAACATTTGTTGAAAATATTATACTTCCAACTTCCAAATCAGCTGCTTTCTGAATTTCGGTTTATGTAGTTAGTCTGTTTTGAATGTTCATATTATAAATTTTATCTTCTATCAGGTTGTAGTGTAACTTCATAGAGGTTTGTCTGAGATTTTTACATCTCTGAGTTTACACTCGAGGGACCATGGGTGTCAGCTAATTGTGTGAGTCTTTGCTTCTCGAGGGCTTGTGAACCCATGTTACATGTCTGTTCAACTATATTTCCACAAAATATGAAGATGGGGATGAACTAACACTTTGCGGTAAAGGGTTCAATTTATCTAAAAGATACGTCAGTGTTAAAAAGCATTTTGTGGAGAAAAGGAGATATAGAAGTGGACATTATCCAATGCATACCCAAGAAACTCAACAGGTGAAGTGAAGAATAAGATAAACACTAGCACCAACACCATGAGGAAGAGACAGATAGGACTTCGTAGTCCTCAATATGAAGTGGCGCCTTGGGTCATAAAGGGCCATCTTCCCTACGCTCATTGATCTTGGTTCAATTTTGGTCTCTCTTTGTGAAGTTTAGTTGCATAGGCTGCCTCTGGATGTTACTACATTCGCATTGGGCAGAATAGAGATATGCAGAAATGGCTGCTGTGCTCAATTCAACTCTTTACCACATTGACTGCACTTCCTATTGAGACAGCTTGCACACTTTCTACCTTCAAGTCTATGCATAATGTAGCTTCTTCCCTTTTGAAGCAAAACCCAATTTTGAGATAGTAGTCTGTGCCATTTAAATAGGGACATTTGAGCCCTTTCCAAATGGAGCCTTAGATTCATCCTTCAATCAATTGAAGAATAGTCTTAGCTGATGAGAAGTGTTTTGAGATGTTTTACTTTCCCAGTTTTCAGATGCTGAGCTCTTCCTTGTGAAAATTTCCCCCTGATTAGAAAGTACTTGGTTTTGATTACTACCTCGACATGTTAATGCAGCGAAAGGTCATTCAGAAGGAGCACAACTGTATCCCAGATGAACACTATGTGCAGACATTACTTGCTGTAAGCACTCTCAGCTAAATTATCTAGACATTCATTTCCAATAAGCTAAAGACTAAAGATTTCATTCTCTTTTCCCTTAAAAGAAGTCATTATCTCTTGAATATTATGCTTTATTTTGTCCCAATAAAGTAAAAGAAGTCATTATCTCTTGAATATTATGCTTTATTTTCTCCTAATTAAGTTATTAAAACTGATTATTCTTTTATATTATTTAAAAATTTTGAAGTTTGATATTTGCTACTTGTGGTGGATTTTTGTGTTGCTTTTCTTTGATGATAAATATGGGGAGTGCTTGTTCATATTGGATGGTTTAAGGTGCAAAAAAAAAATGGGATTGCCAAATTTGAGATGTTCAGACATCTGTCAATCTCATTTTCTATTTGTTCTTTATTATTATTATTATTTATTTATTTTTAAATTCTCTGTTTTAGATGAGTGAGCTTGAAGAAGAAGTCGAACGAAGAACATTGACCTACACTTTGTGGAATGAGTCTGTGAACGAAATGGAAAGACAAGGTTGGCATCCTATCACATTCAAATATACTGATGCGGGCCCAGAACACATACAAGAAATAAAGGTGAATTACTTTACGTCATTTCTTCTAATTACTCAATGACTACGTTTTTTTTTCTTTTACCATTTAAAGTATCTAATTTTCTAATATAACTCTTGAATATGTGACAAAGAGATGATGATGTGGTGGTGGTGATAAGTAGGAGAATTTATATGCTGATGCATCTGTTATAGCATGTTGTGAAACTTGTGGCACAATAAAAACCTTACCTCATGTTGTATTGTAGTAGTTAACAAGTGTCTTTGGTTCCAATTGGTGCAACATGGCATAGCCTGCAGGCTAAGGACCTAACCAACATAAAGTGTTCTACTACCAGTCTACTTCCATGTATTCTAGCGCACTGCTTTTCATATTAGTCATGAGGCTCTGTACCTGTTTATTCTTTATATTTGTTTATGGTATAACTTGCTCCCATAAACTTAAGGGAGCACATTCCATGTCATTGCATGTGTTTAAAGAATGATGGGGGTTCCATTTTCCTGTTTTATTTTATTTTATTTTAATACCCTTTTTTCATCCATTCATACCATTTTAACATGCATAATTGACTTATAAGTTTGTTTAGTCATCTTCAATGTGAATATTCTCAAATTGTATCATATATAACCTTAAATCTTGAATAGATTTAGGTTTTATATGATACAATTTGAGAAAGATATTCACATTGAAGATGACTAAAATCTTAATCTTGACCTGGGGTTTGGCTCTAATTCAGAATCATGTTGGCTTATTTCTTCATGCTAAATCCAAACATTAACTCGACATATATGCTGATGGTGCATTTAAAAGTTACTATAATGGCATTAAGTGGCACTGCCATTGTGCTCAATTTGGGCACCTGCCTCATTAAGCTCACCATTTTGAGCTGGTTTTGGCAGTCATGTTCCTTTCTGCCCAGTCCAGAATCTGATTTCTGCACTTCCCGAAACAAAAGCCTATTTTAAAACACAAGCCAGCGCTGTTTAACTAGGGTGCAGTGCGTATTTCTGGCCTTCCCAAACTGGGCATAAATGGAAGGGATTAAGTGCATCATTGACTAGCCAAATTTAATAATTGTGCCGTATGAGCTTGCCATCCTTAAATTTGTTCTTTTGACAGTGTTTAAAGGTAACAGAAAATGCTGAATGACTTGCTGATGATTCTTTTGTTTGCAACCAGGGTATCAACCATGTGTACTATGAGACTGAGTTTCGAACAGAATGGTGCAAGAGCAATGCGACTTATGTGCCTTGCTTCCTGTTTGCAAGGAAGTTCTCACGAGGTGCTGCAATGAGGCTTTTGAGCGAGGGAGTAGTTGGTCCCTTCAATCCTGCTGCACTGTTAAGCTAGATTAAATCTATTGCTTCTACATGACTGTTCATGTCAGGTTGTGCCCAGTTTGTGGCCCAGTTCTTAGGTAAAGATTAAATACGAAGAGGAACACAACAATCCAAAATGGCCTCATGGTTTCAGAGATGATCAGCGTTTTAAAGAGCTGTGCAAGCTGGGGCTAGTGTAAAGGATCCAACCAGATGAAGGTTGAAACTGTCAAGTTGGAAAAAGCAATGTAACCTGAGAGGTTGAACTGATTATAGGGATTTTTTTTTTTTTTTTTTAGATAAGGGGGGAGGTTGTGTAGGTAGTGACTCACGCAGTACTGAATTTGGTAGAGCAGGGTGGTGTAGGAAAAGGTAATATAGCACACAACAGGCAAAAGAGACAAATTCCATTTAGGTGTCGTACTTGGGAAAATGGGGGAAACTCCCTCAAATATAAACAAAGGGATTAAAGAAAGTAGTTGTAAGAAATAATAGGTTATGTTTTTATTACATTACCTTTGTACTGATGATAGAAAAAGATGACATTTTTTTTTTTGGGTTTATGGAAATCACTCAAAAGCAACCATATTGAATGAGCATGATGGTCTTGGTGACCATCTTTGTGCATGAAAGAAATTTGGCATGGCAGGGTTTTCTTTGGGCCTCTTAGGGTGCCACTTAAGAATGAATTCATCTCATTTTAGTTAATGGTGAGACCCTAATTGTTGGACACCTAAAAAGGATTTATTGGGGAGCCCAGGGAAGACGGATTGGATCGACAAGTGATGCCTATGCCTCTTCTTCATTGATAGGATTCCCATCAATTGTGGTATCATGCAAAGGAGACAAGGGCAAGGCATCGATCATTTGCAGTATCAGGCGAGGGAGACAAGGACGAGGCATGGAACATGTTCTATCCTCAACCTTCATTGCCATTGGTGATCTCAATCTGCTTTTCCCAGTCAATAGTACACTGCCTGCTACTTATAACTGCCAGTTCCCCCTATCCCCATCTCATTTTAGTTAATAGTGATTTTATATTAGAGGTCTTGATTTCCTATACATACCGAGTTCATTTAATAAATATGTATTGGAGATCTCGACCTCTAATACATACTGTTAACTAACATGAGATGACTTATTTTTTAGGTGTCTGCCAAACAGGGCCTAATAATTATGTATTAGAGGTCATTTTTTTCAATAGGGAACTTTAATACCAACATTTTGTATAAACTATGATCTCTGATTCATAATTACTATTAAGTTGCATTTAGATGCACCAAATATCATGGAATGTATAAACTATGATCTCTGATTCATAATTACTATTAAGTTGCATTTAGATGCACCAAATATCATGGAATTTCTTATTATTTTGCATAGGTTAAGATTGAGTAATCATGAAAAATCATTAATTTTCAAGATGCACCCTTAATTAAGATGAGATGAATTCATTCTTAAGTGTCACCCAAACAAGACCTAAGGGGTCATTTGGATGCTTGTAAAATCCTCTAGTCCTAAAAGGTTTATATGGAGATACATTAGAGGGGCTATTTGGATGCATGTAATTGCTTGTTAGACCTTCTACAGGTTAGAAGCCCCCTTGATAAACCCCTATTAAGAGTTGCGTCCAAACAGGCACTAAGATTAGAAATTCGTAATTCAGAAATGATGGAAAGGTCACATGCGCATGCCGAGGGTGGATATGGATCATTAGCCACTTCTTTTTTTCTCCTTTTTTCTTCCATTAATTGTTAAGTACAATGAATTGCTCTCTTTACAAGTTGGCCAGCCTGATTTTTGGACCAGGTCATCCGAATAGTAGGGTCCAGCTCATACACGGTTTCGATGTCCTGTGCTTGGTTTGTTTCGGGGTGGGTGTGGTGTTTATGGGCTTGGCAGTGCTCAAAGTTGGCTGAGGTGTTTATACAATTGTCTGGCTACATTCCGTACAAGCAGGCCCCACCTTTCATTGATCTAGATTTTTCATCAGGTGTACACTACAGTGGATAGCAGACGGACCAAAAATCACCGCCACTGGATAATGCTAGCCACTAGATCACTATACTTCTTCCTTCACCATATTTTACTCTCAATCATCCCAAAAATCTGCTATAAGTGGGGTGTCGCGGTATAGGGATGGGCCAAGCTCTGTCCAAGCCTGACCTGCATCTTTCAACTGCAGCCCCAACCTGGCCCAGGCCCTTGACAGGTCAAAAAAGTCCAACCCAAGCCTAGCCCTGCAATAGCATGAAACAAATTTTGAAAAATGAAGGGCACACATACACCCTTGATTTTTAAGGAGCCCACTATGATGTATGTGTGAGATCTACTCTGACTATTAGACATGTAATCCCATGTTAAGCAAAGGCAATTTTTTTATATTTTTTAATTTTTTAAATAAAAAAAAAAAAATCAGGCTTAGTTGTGATTCAGGTGGGCAACAATAAAGAAACAGTTGCAAGAGAGATGTCCGCCCTTGATTACTGCAGGGCCCACCGTGATGATTATATAAAATCCACTCCAACTATTAAATGTCACACCAATATTTAGGCATGGGCGCATAAGTAGGCCCATCTAAGATTCAGGTGGGCCACACCAACTGAAAATTCAGGGGGTGAGCCTTGCCTTATATATTATTTCCAATCATATGGCCCACTTGAATTAAGAATGGGGCTCATTTTTCGGTTGTAGACTTAGCATGGTGTGACACACCTGATGATGGATGGGGTAGATTTTACATCAACACCAAGGTCGAGCCCTCCCAAACCACAAACCCCTCTTCTATAAAGATTGAAATAACCCCTCCCTCGTGATGTATGTAAAATAACACTCCCAAGGATGACCGCCCTTTATTTTTAGGAGGCCCACCTTGATGTGTAAGTGAGATTCACTCCAATGATTAGATGTGTAATTTTCTGCTAGACTCATTGCCAAAAAAAGAAGGCTCACTCGTGATTCAGGTGGGTCATACCAACGGAAATAGCTGGGAGAGAGATGCCACACCCTTGATATTTATAGGACCCATTGTAAAGGTTATATAAAATTTACTCCAATCATTGGGTACCACACCAAAACTTAGGCCTGGCGTCCAACCATTAACTCCATCCATGATTTTGGTAGGCTATAAATAGGGAAACAGTTTGGAGTGTGATCACTGCTTTATACGCTATTTCCAATAGTGTGGTCCACTTGAAACACGAACGAGGCTGATTTTTTGTCCTTAAGCCTATCATGGGGTGATACACTTGGTAGTTAATGAACCACATATCTGGTTTAGTGATGTAATTGTGTCATGACACCCTAACCACGTCGATTGGATTGTATATGAAAACCATATAAGTTCCTTCCAAAAATGTTATGGTCTGAAGTGTACATTCTCTCTACTTTAACACCATGTCAAACAATCGCTTTCTCTAAAAGCAATGGATATGAAAGACTTAAATATTCTAAAACCATGTGAATTGATAAATTTTGAGTTACATCACATTTAGCCACATGAGCACCATCTAATGATTTATATGGTGGGATTGGATTGGCCACTTATAAAGGAATTTACCCTCTTTTATCATGGTCACTTTGAAATGCAATAAACGATTTGAATAGGCCTCAAGCTTTAAGTATATCTAGGGTTGTACATGAACCGGGCTAGCCTGGTTAACTTGCTCGACTCGGCCCGACTCGGAACTGAGTTCGGGTCAAGATGGACCATTTTCTTCAGCCCGAAATTGAGTTCGGGCCGAGTTCGGATAGGTCCCAGTTCAGCCCGACCCGGCCCGAAACCCAACTTGACCTAGGCCAACTCGGTCAAGTAGTGTGTGTGTGTGTGTGTATTCCAAACCCTACCCGTCCCTTTTCCCTTTACCCTTCTGGGATAGTTCACCACCCATCTTTGAAGTGAGAGTGACTCATCCACCTCACAGACGTATAGCTTGAATGGCCTAGATTCAGGGTGTGGCTGGTGACTGAGCCGAGCAGGGTTGGGCCCAGATCGACTCAGATCAACTCGTGTACACTCCTAAGTACATCAACCAGCGTGTGTTTGTAGATAGAGGCACATTGCCATATGTTTCAATGGCAATGTCTGTCTACTCATCCCTAATAGTAAAAACACTCTATGCACAAAATCTATTGTTGTTAACAACCAATGTATAAACACCTACACCTGCTGCACAATTTATCAACTTTCATTGCAATATGAAAGTGAAACATATGCACATAGAAATAAAATATCCCCATATTCATGGCATTCTTCATTTATGTCATTAATACATGTGAAAATCAACATAGCACAAAATTTATTACTGTTAAGAGCTACAAAAATTTCTAAAGGCATGTTTGGTCACAGATTGGATGGTATGGAATTACATTAGATGGGATTAACACCATTATTGTACAATGATTGCATGTTTAGAAATATCATGGTATTTTAACTATCAAAATCTCATGCTTGGGATGAGATTCTTTATCAACCAAAAACACAATATTAATCAAAACCTCAAATTGGTGGACTATAGAATTGTAATCAAGGGACCAGATTCACAAGTGATGTTGGTCATTTGCATACGTGTACAACTCGAATGTCATGTATAAAAGGTGCATATGGATAGTCTGCATGGATAAAACACAGGCATCAATGTGGGGCCCACTGAATTAGTGGTTTCAAAATCCACCAGAAATTCCACATGGGACAAAATGCAATTCCATTCTACAAAATCCCATTCCTTCTCGTGGTCTCTAAACGCCCTGTGAAATTTACAAAACCAGATACAATTCCATCTCACTTAATCCCTCCTAAGCCCACGTTCAAAAAAGGCCATGAGAAGAAGACCATGGAAGCCAAAGTCAACATCTTATACAAGCCTCCTACAAAATATAGAAATATTTGATCCCCCATAACAATAACACAATAGCTAACATTTAAAATTAATGAGAAAAATACAACCTTCTTTTGAGAGTGCAACAAAAACCTATCAATTATTTACCGCAAAAAACAATAACACGACCAGGAGCCTATCAACTATTTACTACAAAATACAATAACACAACCACACTGAAGATATACATAAGATGCCGACTACAACGTTCACATCATCTGAGTGGACCTTTGGGTAGGAGTGTTGGACCCCTCCATCAACAAAACCACTATTCAGTGATGAGGCCCTGACCCGACCCATTGAAATAGAGGGAATTAATGGACCACTATCCAAACCTTTATTAAAGGGTTATGGAAGTTCTGGATCAAATTAATATTTGTGTTTTCAATTAATCTTAGCAAGGATAACTTTTATGATGTGTTCGGATGGCATATAAATATCATGGCAGGCCTGTGGAATGTTTCAATGTCAGGCATATTGTGATGGACGGAGTAGATTTCTCATTGGCGCTGGTGAGTAGATTCTCTGTTGGAGAATTGATAGGCAGGCACTCAGTATATGACATGTGTTATCCATTCATTCAAATTAAACTCGCAATGCACATGGGTTATAACCAGTGTTGGAAGTATTGGTATTGCTATTAGTTTTGTTAGCCAGGGATATGATAATGATACCGATATCACTGATAATATTGCCGATAATTGAAATACATGAGATTGTGGGAAAATGGTGAAAATTCTAAGTGAAAATTTAGAATATGCTAAATAACATATATTTATACATTTAGAAATGAAAAAAATTATATATATATAAAAAAAGAATGTAAAATAAGTTTTCACTTAATAGGGGCGTAAAAGCATGTGCGATTGTAAAAAAATCAATTCAATCATCTCATAAATCCTATCCATACATCCAACCATCCCATATATTCATCCAACCATCTAACATTCCTTCCAAATATCCATTAATACAACACACCATATTTTGTTGAGAAATTATCGTCAATTGAAAATGAAACAAAAGATTGTAGTCTCGATATCAGCCATGTTGCGATAACAATAACATCGTGATATTATTGTTAATATCGTTGACAAATTGAAATTGCATACTACCGTGCGTTCTTAAAAATTTTTGAAATGAAAATTTTTGTTTTATAAATAGATTTTTAGTAATATTAATACATTAGTGATATTATCAAAATATTATGGATATACTAGCGATACAAGCGACACACAAAATTTACACAATTGAAAATATTGACGACATTTATACATTAGCAATATGGGAAGTAGCGATACTTGGAATTTCTAATGCAACCAATGTTACCATTATTGCTGCTATTATTATTGGTATCATTAAACTGGAAATATTAATAATATAAGGGATATTTCAATAATATTAGTGATACTTCAGTTTATAAGTATGGGACAATTCCAACCATGATTCAAGAAAATTCATTGGCCGCATTCCAAATTCCAACTGGTGCATGTATTTCATTTAAACCGTTCAATAAATTTCTATAAATCGGCTATTTGGAAAATAAAATCAGTTTGATTCCCATTTTATGATCTATCTAAACCGTTTCTCATGATTTAGACAGTTCAATTTCAGTTTATTTCATTCTATGTTTTCAATTTTATAGAGCCTGCGTATTACACATCACACTCTTGCAGAGTATCAAAGCTTTTCTCCCCTACGCGAAGCAATCGCCCGAATCAATTTCACATTCATTCTCGGATACAGAATACCATCTTCAAACCGACCTACCTTCTCCGATATTTCTGGCTCTCTCCCAAATTCCAATCGGGTGAGTTTCGTTAACCTCTCTTCCATCTTCTAGAATCCTCCAGAGAGATCGAGAGAGAGAGAGAGAGAGAGAGAGAGAGAGAGAGAGAGAGAGACATCTTCCTTAATTCTTCTAGAATCCTCCAGAGAGATCGAGAGATCGAGAGAGAGAGAGAGAGAGAGAGAGATCTTCCTTAATTCATCTAGAATCCTCCAGAGAGATCGATAGAGAGACATAGATAGATAGATAGATAGAGAGAGAGAGAGAGAGAGAGAGAGAGAGAGAGATGGATTTCGAGCTGCGGTCCGCAAGGGAGAAGTTGGAGAGGGAGCAGAAGGAGAGGAAAGAGAGGGCTAGGATCAAGCTCGAGAGAGAGAGGAAGGCCCGCACTGCGGCCGTCCGTCAGAGAGAAGCCATAGAAGCTGCTCAGAGGACTCGAAGGCTCGATGCCGAGCGTGCGGAACTCCTGGTATTATTGATCTTCCTCTTTATTTTCTTTCTCGCTATGCCGAATTTGGTGAATTTGGTGGGCCACATCATTAAATTGATGAAATGTTCTGCATTGATTGTTCTTTTTCTTAAAAAAGAAGAAGAGGAAGAAAATCTGTGGAAGGGGAATTATATCGAACAGATAGAAAATTGGGAAGTCTTTTAACAGGATGTTTGCTTCCGTTTCAGCCAATCCCGGCACATACATTATTCCCGAGTCGAAACTGATATATCATTGGAATTTGGATCCAGCTCTCTTATTTATGGGCTTATATTTTACGGGCATCCAAACGACTAATAATCGCTTGGGACGTTCTCTTGTTTGCTCTTTGGTATTTTGAAATTTATTAAGAAGAAAAAGAACCAACTATAAAGAGCTGCAGTCACTGACAAAGCTTTCTGATTTGTGGTTTGAGGACTGGTCACTGACTACTGGCTATGGCCTATTCTTTTATGGTTGTAGGTGATCGGTTCTGATGTTATTGCTTTTGTAGGTTTGATATTGTTGTGGTGCTTTTAATATCGCCCAATTGAGGGTATGGACCACCTGCTTCATCTCATTTGGTAGTGCCTAGTGCTTTAGATATATAAGAAAGGTTGTTTGTATGGTCTTATTTATTCTTTTCCTTTCTTCTGAGCGAGAGTCATTGCTGCGAATGCCAGTGATCCCTTTTATAAATTTGACCTCAATATTTCATATTTGCAATGGTGTTGTCATGTTTGTGTAGTATTTCTGAGACTAGGATTTGGGCAATACCACGAAGACGGTGTTGTCAAATGCAATGTGACACAAACACGTTGTGAAAAATGTAGCTAAGAAAAGGTTCCTGGAGTAGAAAAAGAAGTCTTCATACAAACCACAACTTTTTTTTTTTTTGAAAGATGATTATATTGAAAAGAAAAGAGAACTGAAACAACAGGGAAAACAAAAACAGAAAAACGGAAAAACAGAAAACTGGAACTGAAAGATCCGCTGAGATAGCAGATCAGATCAGCTCAAACCCCAAGAAACAACAGATCAACATTCTTCAGTGCTTCAACCTGCGTGGCCCATTCTATCAGGGCCTTCTTAACCTTAGAGGACACATACTGCACGGGATGAACAATATCCCAGAAACATCTGTTGTTACGTTCTTCCCAAACAAACCACCAGATCGCAAGAACCACCATCCTCCAGATCTTTGTTCTCTCTTTGCCCATATGCACACCATGCCACACTTGCAGAAAAAGATCTGCTCTCTCAGGGAAGCAGCAACTGATGTTGAAACGACAAAGGAAATCGGCCCATATGGAAGAAATAAAGGAGTAATTCACCAGCAGATGATCAACTGCTTCCTCCTGTCGCATACAGCACAAGCAAATGTTTGGGATGATCATCCCTTTTTTCTGCAGATTGTCGATAGTCAAGATCTTTCTTTTCCCAGCCAGCCAACCAAAAGCCGCGATTCTGGGGGGAACAGTGTATTTCCAAAGAAAAGCCTCCCCACTGGACTGATTGTGGAGCCTGCTGGAAGAAATGTAGCTGTAGAAGGAGGACACCGAGAAGCAGCCCGTCTTGCAAAGCTTCCAAATCAGACTATCGGGAATCGATTTGTCAGGAGAAAAAACAGAAATGCACTCCAGCAACTCGGCGAATTCCGATACTTCCCAATCTTGTAAATTTTGCCTGCAAACGATGCTCCACACAATGTTGCTGCCAGATATCTCGTAACAATCCGCCACGGATACAGATTTGGCTGGAGCAAGGATGTAGATCTGCGGAAATCTACCTTTTAGAAGGCTGTCCCCCACCCAGTTATCTTCCCAAAACCGAATATTGGCCCCATTACCAAGCTCGAAAGTGATACTGCTGAGCACCTCCCTTTTTGTTTTTAGAATATCCTTCCAGATGGCTGACGCCCTATACGTGGATGACTCTTTAGTCCACCAGCCCCCGCTCGCTTTCCCCTTTTTTTTACTTGATAACAGAATTCCTAAAACTAACATTTTCAGCCCCCCAATCTCCATATCCATTTACCTAGCAGGGCCTGATTCATAGCCTTGAGATCCCTGATTCCAGCCCCTCCATTTGCCGTACGCCTGCACACATCCTTCCATCTCATCAGGTGAAATTTCTTCCTGATATCATTCCCGTGCCAAAGGAAGTCGTGCCTACACTTTTCAAGCGACGCCAGCACAGCACTGGGACATTTGAGCAACAACATAAAATAAATAGGAAGATTGGAGAGGGAGGCTTTAATTAGGGTGAGACGACTGCCTAATGATAAGTATCGACTCTTCCATCTAGCAAGAAGCTTCTCGAACCTGGAAATGACTTTCTCCCATATTCTTATGGGTGGCCTGACGATGCAAAGAGGAAGCCCAACGAAAGAACAGGGGAACGAAGCCGCGGAGCATCCATGGATACCCGCCAGGGCTGCAAGCTCATCGCTGTCCAGATTGGTGCCATACATATTGGACTTTGCTAGATTGACCTTTAGCCCTGAAACAACCTCGAAACAACGGATAGCCGTGTGTAGATTTTCTACCTTTTTGACATCGGCTTCCAAAAAAAGCAAGGAGTCGTCTGCATATTGGATTAACGATATCGGAGTCCCCAGCCCTTTGATATTGATCCCGCTTAAGAAACCTTCCGCTTGACCTTTGTGCAGCATTCTGGAAAGGGCTTCCATGACTATAAGAAACAAGAAAGGGGAAAGGGAATCGCCTTGCCTGAGGCCCCTCGAACTCTTAAAAAAACCTTTAGGAGATCCATTGAGAAGGACGGAGAAGGAGGTAGAACCGATGCATTCCTTTATCCAGCCTCGCCACTTCGGCCCAAAACTCATCCGCTTCAAAATATAGAGCAAAAAATCCCAATCCACGTGGTTGTAAGCCTTTTCGATGTCTAGCTTACAGATAACTGACTTCTTCCGGAGGATGAGGCAGAATCCAAACACTCGTTCGCGACGAGAGCTGTGTCCACTATCTGTCTACCGGCAATAAAAGCACACTGATTTCCAGAGATGATCCTCCCAATCACTCGTCTTAAGCGGGAATTAAGGACTGTGGCTAGGATTTTATAGGGGCTTTCCAACAGGTTGATCGGCCTGAATTCCTTCAAGGAGGCAGCTCCCGAAACTTTTGGGATGAGGGCAATAAACGAGGCACCGAAACTCTTGGAGATCTTGGCTTTTCCATGGAACTCAGCTAGAAATTCCAGCACATCGCCTTGAACCACCTCCCAGAACTGTTGAAAGAAGAGGATGGGGATGCCATCTGGCCCAGGGGCCTTTTCCCCAGCCATACTGTCGAGGGCCTGCTTGACTTCTTCAGCTGAGAAGGGGGCTTCGAGCAGCTCTGCCTCAGCTATCGATACACCTTCAAAATGAAGCTCGTCGAGATTCGGTCTATGCCAATTTTCACTAGCTAGAAGGCTGGAAAAATATCTCACTGTTTCATCAGCGATCCTGTCTATGTTGTCTATCCGGGCACCGTTCTCCATGAGGGAGCTGATTCTGTTATTGGAAGCGTGCATACTAGCCATGCTGTGGAAGAATTTGGTGTTGCGATTGCCTTCTTTCAACCAGTTTATATGAGCTTTTTGTTTCCAGGAGATCTCCTTTTCCAGGGCCCTGTCTGCCAGCACCTGAATTAACTGAATTCTACGAGCCATGATGGTGGGAGTCATCGGAACCTCTTCTGCATGAGTATCAATCTGGCGCAGCTCTGTTAGGTGGGCTTCCGTTGCTATCTCCCTGTCCTGATATTCTTTTTTTTGCCATAACTTCTAGGCTTCCTTCAAGCGTTTTAGCTTGGAGCTAAGCTTGAATCCAGCGTGACCATCAACTGCAAACTCTGCCCACCAATCCGCAATCATTTGTTTAAATCCCTTGATCTTCAGCCAGGAACAATTGAACCGGAAAGGCTTTGGGCCCCAGTTCTGCTCCTCCACATCCAACAGAATAGGGCAATGATCCGACGTTACCCGAGGAAGGGCAGATTGGGATGAGGAGGGGAAGACCTCGAGCCAGGAAGGAGACTAATGCAGGGGCATTTTCACACTGGGCTCGAGTGGGGTCGCTTGTGGGATGTAGGGGCACACTCGGGGTGGGTGCGGCCCACGAAGGAGGTCTCGTGTTCGAGACTCCTCACCAGGGGTGATTAATGCGCATTTCACACCGGGCTCGAGTGGGGTAGCCCGTGGGATGTGGGGACACACTCAGGGTGGGCGGCCCATGTGATTTGAGGCCTACGAAGGGGGTTCGGCCGAGGTCCTAAAACCCATGAGATGTGGGGCCTGGGTTATGAGATAAAGGGATTAATTCGCCATACTCTAACAGTTTGAGCTTTTAGAGCAAGTGGTTAATTGTCCTGCATCAAATTGGTATCAGAGTGGGAGGTCTCGGGTTCGAGACTCCTCACCGGGGGTGATTAATGCTGGGGCATTTTCACACTGGGCTCGTGTGGGGTCGCTTGTGAGATGCAGGGGCACACTCGGGGTGGGTGCGGCCCACGGAGGAGGTCTCATGTTCGAGACTCCTCACCAGGGATGATTAATGTGCATTTCACACCGGGCTCGAGTGGGGTAGCCCGTGGGATGCGGGGACACACTCAGGGTGGGGCAGCCCATGTGATTTGGGGCCCACGAAGGGGGTTCGGCCGAGGTCCTAAAACCCATGAGATGTGGGGCCTGGGCTATGAGATAAAGGGATTAATTCGCCATACTCTAACAGTTCGAGCTTTTAGTGCAAGTAGTTAATTGTCCCGCATTAGAGAAATCAGGAATCTATCGATCCTGGATAAGATCGGAACAGCCCGCCCATTGGACCACGTAAATCTGGAACCTATCAAAGGGAGGTCCACCAACTCTTGATCGTCAATCCATCGGGAGAAGGAAGCCATCGCTACAGTAACCGTGTTCCCATGGAACTTTTCCTCTGTGAATCTAGTGATATTGAAATCTCCCATTATGCAACAAGGGCCGTCGAAAGAGTTAATGGAAGCAGAGACTTCTTCCCAGAATTGAGGCCGACACGAGTCTTGGTTAGGGCCGTACACCGAACAGAAAAGGCAGGTAAGACCCATCGAGATATGCTGCAGCTTAGCCGTCCCCGAAAATGAGCCAATCCAGCTGGCTTGGATCAACCAGAGGGACGATCGCCAAGCAAGGATAATTCCACCCCCACTACCCAAAGCATCTAGCGCCACCCACTTGACATCCCTGGCCTTCCAGAGAGTACCCATCAATCTAACATCGCAGCCACTGATCTTTGTTTCCTGAAAGCAGACGATATCAGGGCGATACCTATCACAAAAGTCTTTAATTAGGCTCCGTTTTTGTTTGGACCTGACTCCTCTAACGTTCCAGGAGATTAGCTTCATTGGACAACTGCACTTCCCCGAACTTCCTGCCCTTCGAATTGACTGAGGGATCGGTAGAGTCTCCTAGGCCATCAGCTTCCCAACGAAGTTCTCTGCTGTTGAGTGATCTGGCGCTTCGGTTTCTGCCTTTGGGCGATTTGGAGACTGAAAGGGGCCTGCTGCGAGTCTCCACGCACTGGAATAAGGCTAAGAAATCTTCGGGACAGTCTCCAAATGAGAGCCCTAAGGATCTGCCCACATGCCCCATGGCATATATGATCCATTTTTTCTTATGAATGGTGTCCAACAGGGTAGCTCTGTGCGAATCGTCAACGATTTGCTTCGAAGAGGCTTCCTCAGGGTTGGGGGTGGCAGCTATACACATCTGGAGAGGTTCCGCTTCGATCACTTTGAGATCCGGTTGATCTTGGAATAGAATCAGAAGACATTGCTCAGACCAGTCAGCTGAAGAAGGTCGTGTGGAGGGTGTATCGATTAGAGAGGGAGGATTGTCCGACTGATAGGAGCCTTGATTGAAGTCGGCACTGTAAGGAGGTTCTAGCAGCGGACGGGTTGCAATCGGGCTTGATGAGAGGTTGTCCGCAATCCCGACCCGAGGTTCCGACATCCAACTATGTTGCAGGCGTCCCGGCGAAGCAGGATGACAGATCATGCCTGTGGGAGATGAAGGAAAAGAAGAGGGATCAAAATATAGAAGGGGTCACAAAATATAGAAAAGAAATGCGAGATTAGTTTTGAATGCAAATGGAGGTCTTCTCTACGAATAGTAATCAACAAAAGCTCCAAAACATTACAGCTACGTTTGGAAGAACAAAGGAATTGAATTGTGCCAGTTTAAACAAGAAGAAAAACCTTTCAAAAAAAAAAAAAGTGATGCTTCCTATCATTCCTAATGGGAAAGTGGCCCTCATATTGTAATTAGCTTCTTTTCAAGTTCAGCTTGAAAGTAATATAAGTGCAATTTGGAGCACAACCCTCATCATCATCATTGTCGTCATCAGCATTTGAAAATATGCCCAATTCATTGAAAATGCAATTTGGATCATTAAGAATGAAAGCTAGCTTCTGCGGTGGAGTGCAAGTTCCTGTGGCCCAAGCATTTTAATTGGGCGAGTCTCCCTCCTCAATCAACTTCCCAGTTTCCACTCACCTGATTGGCAAAGATCTCCACACCAAATTTGATAGTCAAAAGCTCCACTCAATTAGAAAACCCACTCTAACTATTCCTGTAAAAGTAAACTTCACAGAATAAGCCTGTCCTTAAGCACATCCCAAATCAAGGTATTCAATAACGATAATGGCTTGCCGTTCAACCACTACATTCTGATTTATGGGTGATAATGGTTAAAAAAATTTAAAAGAAAAATTTTGAAAAATTGCAACAAGGAGAGGATTCCATATATATATATATATATATATATATATATATATATATATATATATATATATATATATATATATATAAAATGGTTTAAAACATGTTTATGATGGTGTAATGGGCCATTCTTTGGTACGACTGTTGTCTTGGACTGCTTGATGATTTTATTGACCTGAGAGGCTTAGACTGATTTTAATATGTAATTTTCTAAATATTTAATATCAATGATTCAATATAAATAAAATTAGATGAACATAAATCTAATGATGAAACAATTACATATTTATATTTATATAAACCATTTTACAACAAACAACCATAGTATAGCTATACAGGTACATTGATGTTAATGCATGAAGTATAAAGTGAGCTTATAAGTGACAAAGTGATGTCAAAGGACAAACATAAATACAAAAGAGTACTTGACAATCATGTCACCACCATAAAAGAATTGTGTTACCTGTGGCTGCTCAACCTCAATGTCATAATCATCCGGTTGTGAAAAGGGTGCCGCATATCCATAATAACTATAGGGAAAAACCAATGATGATTGATCACTTTTATATTATCACCTGTTGCATGAAGGTCATGGTAAAGTTGATTCGTCTAACGTTTGTCAATCATCTTCGAGTAATCTTTGCAGTTCTTTCAATCATGATGAATTTCAGTGACTCAGTCTTTACTTTATCCATGGCTTCATAGAGGATACCCATGGTAGGTATCCCATTGGATTCTACAAGATGAAAGATTCTCATAAGTGATTTCATTACCTTTAGGATATCTCAGACGTTCTTCCAATATTTATTATATCTTGGTCTTTACAATCTCAACTGGTGTTCTTGATGTCTCCTACCCATGCTTTGGGAAGCAAATATCTTGTTCAACTTTCCCCTATGCTTGCATAATCTCTCAAGTGCAACAAATTTGTGGCAAATTGAGTAGTTATAGGTGTAACTCTTTCCCTTTTGTGAACTTACGTGTTATTTTGACTACTTAGTTATGATTATAGATGAATGTAGTGACTCGCTTTGCATTTTCAATCAATTTCGTAATATTTTTTCTTTTCAATATCTTCCAGTATGAGATCAATACAACGTGCAACACATGGTGACCAAAATAAATGTTTCCACATATGCATTAACATTTTTCAGCTAATTTATACGATACCTCATTTTCAGTAACAATTTGCATAATGTTTCCCTTCCCAATTTCATCTACCATCTTATCCATAAGATTGAAAATACAAATTGCATTTTTCGTTGCCTCGGATGCATTGATGGCAATTTGGAATATCGTTCCTAAGTGACAGTATGCTATGAAGTTTATCATGCGCTGTCTTGTTGGTCCAATCCAGCCATCACACAACGTCCTTTATTGTACTATATCGATCTAATAGTGACCACATGTATCCTTACAGCAGCTTTGTACTCCATATCTGTCTATCTTCTGATCTCACAAGCTGTGAGTGCACGAACTCCTGTTTCTGCCTTTGCTACCGCATCTATTACCACTTGTCAATAGGGAGGGTTTGCAACATCTGGATGTGTTGCCATGTATGAATATCTTGGTTTTTGCCCTTCTAAGCTTTCCAACTGCAGTCAAACTATTCGATAACTTATGACCACCTTTGTTACCATTACAATATGGGCCATAATGGCCATCGTGTCCATTTTTTAATCGGCCTAGAGGCCAAGGCAGTCACAACCACATTCCATTTTTTTGCAATTGCCATTACAACCCCATAATGCGCAATGGTCCCCACCTTGATTGGTCGTTATGTAATCGCTTTTTAATGCCTCGACCACAGTTTTTCTCCACATTTGTTTCGGCCTCCTCTTCTCTAGCTTCAATTTTCTAAATGAAATGGGATCATGAAGGTCTTCTTGGCTCCACATTCACATCATCGAAGTCTCAACCACGAGCTTTACCTCCTTAAGCTGCTGAACGAGCATATAAAGGTTGTTGTCGGCTAAAGGCATGCTGTAAACCATTGAACACACCATGTGTTCCTCAACCGCATTTTTTCTCCACATTCATTTCAGCGGCCTCATCTCTGTCTTTTATTTCCTAAACGAAATGGGATCATGAAGGTCTTCTTGGCTCCACATTCGCATGATCGAAGTCTCAACCATGAGCTCTACCTCCTTAAGTAGCTGAACAAGCATATGAAGGCTATCGTTAGCTGGAGGCATGTTGTAAATCACTGAATACACCATGAGTTCCATCCCCGCCCTTCCCCCCCTCCACTAACATTCCTAGTCCCACTCCCATTTCTACTTCTACTGCCCTCCCACCAAGTCACAAACTGACCTTCCTCCAAAAATCTATTGACATTCTTCATCTTCACATGTGGTGCATGAGTTCTCTTTCTCCTCGCCATTGTCACCTCCCTATTAGAATCCTCACTAGACTAAACATTATCATCATCACACACTCATTAAATTAGGCCCAAAAGATTCTGCTCAGTGTATCAAGAGCAACTTGCTTCTTCTTTTGTACAATAAATTTTATTTTTTTTCCTTTAATATCTTTCAAATTATGCTACATCATCAACATTCAAGGACTGCGTGGTTAAAGGAGGGTGATCAAAATACATGCTTCTTCCACAACATAGCTTTGGCTAGAGCAAGGAACAACATAATCTCTTCGATATCTGTAGATGGTAAAAGATTTGAAGAAAAGTCTTGGATTTGTGGGGCTATTATTAAATTTTATGAAAAGCTTCTTACGAAGGATTCCTGGTTCCAGCCTCGGCTGGACAACCTTCATTTTGATAGTTTGGTGAAGGGAAAAGCTGATTTGCTGGAAACGGATGTTTCCGAACAAGAAGTAAAGAAGGCTGTGTATAATCTGGCTAGAAATAAGGCCTCGGGGCCGAGTGGATACCCTATTGCCTTCTTTTAAATCTTTTGGAGTGTGGTAAGAAAAGCAATTATGAGATCTATCAAGGATTTCTTTGCTACTGGGATCTATCCCTTCTTATTTGGGTCTCCTTTTATGCATTGGGTAACCAACCATACATCTTTGGGATAAGGTGGTGGAAAGGATATAAAGAAAATTGTCCAAGTGGAAAAGCCGATACCTTTCATTGGGAGGGAGACTCACTCTCATTTAAGCAGCCTTTTTTCTAATATGCTGCTCTACTACATGTCTCTTTTCAAGTGCCCCTCCTCGGTTAGAATCAAATTGGAGAAGCTTAGAAGGGATTTTTTATTATTGAAAAGTTCAAATGAAGGTTTCAAATTCCACCTTTAAAAATGGGAAGATGTTTGCAAACCTATCAAAGAAGGCGGAGCTGGTATAGGAGACCTGTTCAACATGAATTACACTCTTCTTGCGGAATGGTTATGGCGCTTTGGTACGGAGGAAGCGAATTCTTGGAGGGAAATCATTGCTTCTAAATATGTGATACAACCGAGGTGTTGGGAGGCTAGGGAATCATCTCTTCACGGTGCTTCATATACTTGGAAGCCAATTATGGCTCTCAAGTTGGAGTTCAAGAAAGGCATCTCTTTCTCAATAGGTGATGAATCTAGAATCAGAATCTGGGAAGATGAGTGGTGTGTCGATCTTCCTCTATCACAAGTTTATCCCAATTTAGCTCGGTTAGCGCCTGCAGTAGATATAAAAGTGGCAGAATGCTTCTCGATTATGGGTCTCAATATAGGTCGGTCTCCACATTGTAGAAGGGGTATGACTGATTTGGAAATGGAAGAGTTTATGACTCTCTTGGAGAGGCTTAGATACGTGGTTCCTCCCTGTGGCAAAGATGAAATGTTTTGGAAAGTCCATAGCTCAGGGCAGTTTCAAGTAGGCCTGTTCTACTATATGCTTCGTTCCTCCATGTTGGGTGTTGGTGATAGCCACGCCTTTCACTTTTGGCCTTGTGATATTCCTCCTAAGGTTGCGGCTTTCACTTGGTTGGTAGGGAGAAAGAAATTTTTGACGATAGACAATTTGCGAAAGTGTTCTATGGTCATTCCTAATAGATGTTATCTTTGCAAGCAAGCAGTGAAATCAAATCAGTGGACTGCCTATTCATTTTTTGTTCTTTCACGACCAAGGTGTGGTACCATTTTTTTATTGTTTTTCAACTTGTCATGGGTTATGCCTAACAATGTTAGAGACCTTCTATGGGCGTGGCATGGAGGAGGCTTGGGTATAAAGGAAGGGGGCCTTTGGCACATGACCCTTCCGGCTGTTTGGTGAGTGACATGGAATGAGAGGAACAAGCGATGTTTCAACAACATTTCGCACTCGGTTGAGACTGTTATTTCTATTGTGAAGGCTTCTATTTCTGAATGGTCCTCTTTCCTCTTAAGAGTTGATGGATAGCTTCTCTTTTATCTTCTTGTTCTTTTACTTTTTTCCGGGCTTCAGCCCTTTGATGTATTTTTTTCTTGCTGGTTATTGCCGGTGGGTCTTTAATAAATTTCCATTACTCTTCAAAAAAAAAAAAAGATGTTAAACATGACTTCATGGTTGTCTTCTCCAAAATTCTACGGGAGGGGCAGACTTAATAGGTCTGTACATGTTAGATTGATTTATCTCTTTCTGAAGAAGAGTAGTGCTTCAAAGCTGAATGATTTTAGACTGATCAATCTGATTGGAAGTGTTTATAAGGTCATCTCCAAGATCCGGTAGGTAATTTGTTCCATAATCTCCCCTTTCCAAGGTGCGTATGTAGAGGATTGGCAAATACTAGATGACATTATGATGGCAAATGAGTACATCTGTTCTAGAATGGTTGCAGAGGAACCAGGGATGGTATTCAAAGCAGTTATGTAGGTGTACAACAGGTTTGGTTGGGCCTTTCCTTCCTAAATGATGGATATTAATTATAATGGGTTTTAGAAAAAAAATGGAAGGAGTGGATCATGGAATGTGTCTTGACTGCTTCTTTCTCTGTATTGATCAAAGGAAAGCTCTACAGCTTCTTTGGGAATTCTAGGGGTCTGAGACAAGGGGATCCTCTCTCCCCATTCATGTTCCTTATGGTGGCTGAGGGCCTCAACAAGTTAGTTGTTAGGGTGGGAGACCGTGGTTTAATCGAAGGCTTTCGGGTACACAAGCCGTCTTTCAACACCTGCTATTCGCTGATGACACTATGGTGTTTTGCAAGGGCCATAGTGGATCTCCAATTTCAAACACATACTTAGAAGAACCTTTTGAGAAAAACACACACACACACAAATAGAAGCTTCGAGGGAGTTCTGAGGTTAATGTTTAACATGAGCAAAGTATGAATGTGGGCATCAAGATTGGTGAGTGCTGTTTGAATCTTTTTGCAGCCTTTGATGAGATGCAAATGACGAGCCTTTCCATGTCCTATTTGGGGCTCCCAATGGTGCTTAATGCATATTCTGTTTCAGTTCGGAACCTGATCGTCAAAATGATCACCGTCTAGCCTTTTGGAAGAGAGGGTGTCTTGAGGAGGGAGGATTACTCTTAACAAGACGACTCTTGCAGATCTCCCAATTTACTTATCTCTTTTCAAGATCCTGATGGCAGTGGAAATGAAAATAGAAAGAAACGAGAGGGAGTTTCAATAGGGATGCTCTGCAGAGAAAAAAGAGATTCCATTTGGTCAGATGGGAAGAAGTCAAGAAGGTGAAAGAGGAAGGGGGGGTTGGGTATTGGAAAGAATCAAAGAAAGGTACAGGAGTTTGCTCAGTAAGTGGTGGTGGAGATTTAGTAGGAATGGCGCTCTGTGGCGAAAGGTCATCTTGGAGAAATATGCGCACTATAAACAGGGATTGGGATCCTGGTCCTGCATGCAGGGTTCTAGTCTCTAAGATCTGTAAAGACATAATGAACATGTGGGATCAATCAGAGCCTTGGCAAAAAGCCCTGGTAGGAGGTTTCAGGTTCTTGGTGAACAGCAGTGATTTTGCCTATCTTATGGGAGGATGAGCGGGTGGAAGATTGCCCTCTCTCAGTCAAATTTCCAAGACTGTACAGGCTTGGCATCAAGAGCTTAATGGGCATTGGTATGGAACACCATCCTTGGAAGGAATCTCGAGGAAGATGAAATTGAAGATTTTCAGTCCCTGCTTCTCATCCTGAAACACATGCATCTTAGACACCTTAAGAAGGATGCTAGAATTTGGAAGAGGGGCGCTTCAGGATGGTTCTTTGCAAGATCCTTTTTTTTTTTGCACAATTACAGGTGCGGAAAAAGTTCAGTCTGTTGCTTGCAAGCCTTTTTTTTTTTTTTTTTGGGTTATTGATCATTGACAAAGTCCTGATGATGGAAAAGCTAAGGTGCAGGGGTTTCACCTTCTCTAACAGATGCGGAATGTCTAAATCCAAAGAGGAAAATGTAATTGATCTTTTTCTCTAGTAATCAGTTCTGGCATCTGTTTGGAACTATTTCTTTTCAGAGTTCCAGTCTCTTGGTGGCAATCCTTAGCGAATGAAGTCGCAAACTGGTGTAGTGGGCAGGTCCAAAATAAGGGTAGGGTTTGGAATCTCAATACTTTCGCAGTTTGCTGGGAGATATCGTGATATAAAAATAAATAAATAAATAAATAAATAATCAGATCTTCAAAGATACTCAAATGAACACGGTCTCTCATTTAAAAGACTAAAGGTTCAATTATTCAATGGGCAGCAGTATCCAAAAAAATCAGAGGTTGGGCAGTGTCAGATATTGCCAGGGAGTGGTCTCTTTGGGTGTCAAAGGTCCCCAAAGTCCTCCAGGTTGTAGATTCTTGGTCCCCCCTCTTGGTGTGTATAAAATGAACTTTGGCCCCCCTTTGACTTCTCCAGTAAATATTTTTTTTTTGGTTGTCAAAAAAGAAAAGAAAAAAAAAACAAGATGACAAATCTCTTTTCTGTGTGTTTTTAACCCCATGAAATCATACTCATCCGGTTACCTGCCACCATAAATCTTCCTCCATAAGACCCTTTCACTAGTTGGAGTCCTTTCAAACAAGCCCTACCTTCTGTTTCATTTTATTCTCTCCCTCATAGGACTGAGAAGTAAAGCACCACCCTTCTCATACACCATCAATTGCTTACTAAGTTGGTTTCCTATGCTAGCTTGAACTCACAAGCAAGAAAATTCTCTACGTCCTAGCATGCCTAAACTACCCATGAGAACATAAGAACATACCTAAGCTGCCCCCTATCTCAACACTAGAATTAAACCCAAGAACAAAATGCTTTTTTTTTTTTTTTGGGTGACAGTAGTTTAAAAAATGTGTAGATCTACTTTCTCTTAGTTTATTTAAGAACATCTGGAAACAACAAACATGCTCTTAGTTATGCCCTCTAGAATGTCAAGGTATCAAGCTTTACCCGTGTTAAATCTCCACTAGAAAATTTGGGAGCAGAGACGAAGTTGAGAGGCATGAAAAGATTTGCCTGTCTCCCATGGTTAGATGCCCACTCCCAGGATAGATGCATGATCACATGAAGTTTTATTGTGAACAAAAATCTGATCTAAGAAGCAAGGGGATAATCAAAGTCAAATTTCTTGAATCCTCCTTGAAGCTTTTGAGGAAGATCTTCTAGCCATAGACCTGTTTAGAATCTTTAGCATACAAAGTCTCTCATCTCCAAACCCTAGGTCCTTCCGTTTGGATAAGGGATGATTCTTTTGCTCTCTACAAACTGTCACACCAAGGTATTCAAAATCGATTACGTAACAGCCGTTACGTAACGGTAATGGTCATAACCATTACATGTTACGGGGTCAAAATGGCTGTCACAGAAAAAACAGGCTGCAACGGTCCCTTAACAGTCCTGTAACAGTTTTTTCAAGAAATTAAAAAACGGCCGACTTTCATAATTTACGGCCCGTATCATAACGGTAACGGCGGTGGCCATTACGGCCACCATTACCATTTTGGAACACCTTGCGTCACGCACAAGGTTGGAAGAGAATACAATAGCTTTGGGCATGGGATCCTTCTGGGGCATTTTTAGGCACCAACTTTCATAATTTACCAAAGTGTCCCTTCTCTCAAAGTAAGAGCCTACCACTCCTCACACTAATGATAGGGGTCTTTTACGCATTCCTCTACCTAATAACTAGCATATGTTCTACTTGTCCATCTATATCACCATCACCCTCCAAGTGGGCCCCACAAGATAGAACTTGAAAATCAACCATCCATGCCAATCAGTGATCACAGAAACATCCTTTAGAAATCAAACCACAGATTTGGGCCTGATAAAAAAATGATTTGAATTAAGATCCTTTTAAACAAAAGGTTGCCTGCTGGCATGACTTGAGGAAGTCATTTTACCCCCCTCTATTTTGCTCTACCATGTGAGCTACATCCCCGACTTGAGGAAGTCAATTGATGTGGGATCCCTTATTAATAAATGGGTATACTTTGCCTCTTTCGGTAGACGCAAAACACCCAGGTTTTGCCTCATTGTGAAACTAACATTGGGTGAATCAAAATAACCTATGAGAGAGCTTAAGGCACCATATCCTGCCTCAGGTCAAAGGACTAGTGGATTGGGTGGATAAAGTACACACTCTATGAGGCCACAAGAGTGTTCGCGACAATCCTTTTTCAATATGCCATATGACTTGATGTGCACACTCATGTACTAATGTGGGTATCCTTCAAATGTCTTAGTCTGAGCCTCACTACGAAGTCAGTCATCCAGAACTATGACAGCCTCACTAGAAAGCCGAATCTCTCAGTGTCATTGTCTCAGAACCAATGCATGTTGGCTTGCTACAATGTTAATCTGTGTACCTCATTGTCAACAAATTCACTGTATTTACTTCTTAAAGGGGGGGGGGATTAAGAATTTTCCTTCGAACAATGATTTTACTTTATTAATAATCTTGAAACAGATGAGTGATTGGCTTTCCAGGCCACACTAACCAACAACTGTTAGAAACTGAACTCACAGTCACAGTTGACCCATGAACAATTGCTCACATGTTCCTGCTGTCCAATGGCCAGTACGAGGGTTTCCAAATTGTATTTCTAAAGAAGCCTGGAGCCCTTTCCTATGCAGAAGGATCTGATTCTTAAAACCCTTCCTGATTTGGTGTCTGAACAGAATCAAAGTTGATCTAAACAAGGAATCAAAACTGTTCATGACCTGTCACCATGCTGCATTTAGGGAATATGAAGTCACTAATCCACACTCAAAAGCTGATTAGAACAATGGGTGGGCATTGACGATAACAACAGAAAAAGGCAAAAGATTTTATCATCAACACAAGATTGGAGGAGAGTATTTTTCAACTTTTTTTGTTTATTTGTTTTTGTTTTTTGTTTTTTGTTTTTGTTTTTGGTTTTTGGTTTTTTGTTTTTTTTTTTTTTTTTTTTTTTTTTTGTTTTTTGTTTTTGTTTTTGTTTTTGTTTTTTTTTTTGTTGTTGTTGTTTTTTTTTTTTTTTTTTTTAAAATTTTTATTTTTATTACTCGCTTTTTAGACTTCAGAACCTTTGTAAATAATTTATTAATTGGAAGGAATGGTAATCTGGGCTGCCCTTCTCTTCTACTGTTTTTTTTTTCTTTATTTTGGCATCCTGGCTTTTTATAGATTGTAGTTATCCTTTTTGACTTTGGTTGGTAATAAAGACTAGTTTATCTTCCAAATAATAAAAAAAGAGACATAACGGACTGTTTGTTGTGTTTCCTAAGGCTAATCAACAGATGGAAGAAAGTCTACTTGTTGGAAACGGGGTCGCATTTTACCGGATTCTTGAGGCAGTGCCGTATCAAGGCCATGGGGATAAAATCAAATTGCCTCCTTCCTGCTTCACCGAACTGTCTGACCAAGGAGCACTAGATAAAGGCCCCATGTACTTCCAATTGTCAAAGATACACCATGAAGGTCCTTCAAATACAGAGGAATCAGAACAACAAAACCATGGAACAACTCATTCTGGTGTTCTTGAATTTACTGCCACCGAAGGTTCCGTTGAGCTTCCTCCCCATGTTTGGAGCAATTTGTTTCCAGCTGTCAGTCAGAATGCCCCTCTAATTGAGGTGAGGTATGTTAGGTTGCCGAAAGGAACTTATGCAAAACTACAACCAGATGGGATGGGTTTCTCAGACATACCTAACCACAAGGCTGTCCTTGAAACAAGTCTTCGTCAGCATGCAACTCTTTCTGAAGGTGACATCATCACTGTCAACCATGGAGAGCTAAGCTATCAGTTGCGGGTTCTTGAGCTAAAGCCATCTTCCAGTGTTTCTGTCCTAGAAACAGATATTGAAGTCGATATAGTTGGGCCAGATTCTACCTCAGAAAGGAGAAATCAGCACGTGCTGATCCCACTAGAGCTTGGAAAGGTGGAATCAGGAATTGTAGAGGAAGGAAAGTATAGCTATTACAAGTTTTCAATTGACAATGACGTCAGCCAAAAAATAGGTTCTGGGCATATGAATATTGTGGTTAAGATAGAGGTTGAAACAGATGGTGGGGACACCGATCTTTACGTTTCTAGGCATCCTGTCATATTCCCAACACACCACCAGCATGAATGGTCTTCCCACGATGTGGGTTCAAAGGTTTTGATCCTTGGCCCTAAGGATCAAAGGGCAATTGCAGGAACATACAGCATTGCTGTCTTTGGATTCAAGGGGTTGACGAAGTACCACATCTCAGTGGTTTTTGAAGATAATAGCAGTCACAAGGTGGGAGAACAGGCTGTTTCTTCTTCATCTTCATCAGATGTTGTAGAGTGTCGGAACTGTAGACACTACATACCCAGCAGGACCATTGCACTGCATGAAGCATACTGCAGCAGGCACAACGTCATCTGTCAACACAGCGGTTGTGGTGTTGTTCTTAGAAAGGAGGAAGTGGCGAACCATGTACATTGTGCTAAATGTAAGCGAGCCTTCCAACAAGGCGAGATTGAGAAACACATGAAAGTATTCCATGAGCCACTTCATTGTCCTTGTGGCATCATTCTCGAGAAGGAAGAAATGGTAAGCAGCAGAATGTCCTTAATTCTATTTTATGGATTTCTTTTATGCTTCCGTTTGTCAGAGACATGATCCTGTTTTCAAACCAGTAGCAAAACGGAGCTTTTGGTTGAACCATATCAAAGATTGGAGGGTGGGAGGTAGTGGGACCTAGTGTGGCCTGCTTCTTTTCACCGTCCTTGATTTGGTTTGGTAGTGGTGGGATCCAGCAACTCTATCATTTGCATCCTTCGTTTCTGTTTCCACATCACTGGTTGTGAAATTACATTAATTGCCATAGAAATATGAGCGTGGTCATTCTGCATGTGGCCTTTAAAACCATGGGTATAGCAAGTTTCTCACTGGGCAGGGGATGGGTTTTCCTACATAGATTTGTGTGCACCTGATGGCTTTTTACATTATTTCCCATGGTGGCAGGTACAACACCAGTCTTCTGTCTGCCCCTTGCGACTGATAACTTGCCAATTCTGTGGGGACATGGTTCAAGCTGGTACTTCTCCATCAGACACTCGGGATAGGCTAAGAGGTCTTTCAGAGCATGAGAGCATCTGTGGATCTAGAACGGCTCCATGCGATTCGTGTGGGCGTTCTGTCATGCTGAAGGAGATGGACATTCACAGAGTTGCTGTCCATCCAAAGAACTGAACCGGAACATAACATGTTGATGTGGGTTCTGCATTTTACGTATGCAAATGGCATTAGTGTTCCTGGAGCTCTCCATGGTATGTAAGCGCATACATCTGCACGCGTCAAAGATCAACATGATTGCAGGGATCCTGCAGTTTGTGCATGTATGCACTAGAGAGCCGAATACTTGTAGTTGGATAATGACTGTATCCAAGCTTTATTTGCCTCTGTACATTCAGTGTGTAATTGTTTGATTGAAAACTATGTTTTTTATTTTATATATTAAATCTTCATTTGGAAAAGGATTGTTGTTAATAAACAAAGGATACAATTATTTTCATGTCCTGAGCCTGGGTCCATCCATTTTTCGATGAATGTTTGAATGGATCTGAAATGCAATGGAAAAGGCAAGATTCTTTACATGTAACGATCAATCAACCTCTGTCATGTTTATGGATTTTGGCAATCCGATGCACCCCGAATTACGATATGAACAGATGCAGAATGGATGATTGTCTGCTGCGTTGTGCACGGGATATAGCTTTTTCTGCCTCTCATCATTATCTGGAAGGCCCACCATGGAATGCTAGTAACCCCAGCCTACTATCTGAATGACCAGTACTTTTGAGGAAAAAACAAAAAACACTGTCTACCCATGAACCATGGCACTCTTTCTACTATAAATATGGTAGGAGGAAGTATGCATGGTGTATGAATCATAGTCGTCCATCCAGTAAGGCCAACCATGGATGACCTAGGATGATTCCAGCCATCGAACTGATGGTGACATAGAAAATTTTAATTGTCTATATCTTTAGCATTTGTAATTAAAAATGATTGATAGGATTGCCATATTGGTGATAGGGCATGTGTCCCAATTCATGCTCCCTTTGCAACATATGTATAATAATATATACCTTGTATCAGCACCTACGTGTATCTTGGAGGAGAGTGGAAATGAACAGTTAAATGCAACCCACATTCATATGCATTTTTATTTTTATATTTAATCCATCCATGCTAAGCTTGAAATGTCAAATTATCAGAATTCATGAGAAAAAGTTGTAGGTGCCTACAAGTCGCACTGCGAAAGGATATGGTTGGATTAACAGAGTAGAATGACGGAACAGATCTATGGTTTAACTGTAGATATATTTCTTGATAGAGTAGCATGATGGAACAAGATTTGTGTAGCCAATACCAATTACTTAGGATAAGACCCATATAATTATTTTATTAAGCTGATCGAAAGGTCAGGATCTTCCAATCTAAAGTTCCTTCGGGCATGGCCCATCCATAGTGAGTCAGATTCGAACAACGATATCAGGTCCCCAAAAACATGGTAATCTTATCTATGGAATCATCCCACGACCTCTCTAACTTGGAATAGTAAGTCTAGTGGCTTGTTTAATGGATATGATTCCTGATTCAAGTAAATCAACGATTAGTATATATACAAGTTCAACTTTTACAGGATGGGCTCTTGGTGATTAACAGGGAACTGCCCTATCTTGCACCAAGTTTGTACATGTGGGGCCTATGGTTGGGTTATCCAAGTCATTGATTTGATGGGCCACATCATGGGTAGATTGGAAAATAAAAAATAAAAAAGCAGCGGTCAAACAACTTTTAACACTTTAGTCGTTTGCACGAAAATAAATGAATGAGAAGAAATACATCGACAATCCACATTCAATGCAAAAAGTCAAAGATTGGGCGATGGGATTTTCAAATGGACCATCATATTTAATTTTAGTTATATTTCATTTTTGTACACTAGAGTTTTCATCTTTATTATAAAAAATGACTATTTTTTTGTTCTTTATTCCTAAAGATTAGTCTTACTGTTCTCTAATTTTTGCAATTAAGTTGGGCTAAGTTATAAACAATATTGTATGTTGATCCTTTGCCAACAATACTTTACTATCTTTGACACGTGGCACACATTTATGAGATCAGACTATTCATATGTTGGCCTTGACTTTTATCGACCATAACTGAAGAACTATCATGGTCTGGTTAGACATAACAGCCAGGATTTTCTCCCATCCAATGTCGACCGATGATTGGATGTTTTGCTTTAGTTTCTAAGTGTCTAATTTTAATCACCAAAAGTTTTAAATCAGTGCCTAGGCGTTTATGCATAATATTACCACATCAAATCTAGCAATTTATACGCCATGAGGCAGCGAGATCTCAATAAAAGATGAATGGAAGATCTCTTCAATTACCTTAACGGTCAAATATAATCGGAATATGAAAAATCATATATAACTTAAAAATGAACAGTTTACCTAGTTATTGTCATGGAACACGTGTCGTGTAACTTATTCATGTGGCAGAGCTAACTACTAGTTATAATGGCCTCATGACAAAAAATGGATATCGACATAGTCGGGACAAGTGATGGATTCCACTGATGTATCATAGCATCGTACAAAAGAGGTCCTTGTAACCAAAATCACTTAAGGAGTGGAATAATAACAATGTTAAGTTGGTTGAATTTCATGACACACTACATATGTTAGTATGAAGAAAGAGATAATGATCACTAACATGTAGCATTATGAGAAGAACTCTCGTCTGTGTAATAGAAGAAGGACACACAACCAATGGCCAGTTTACAACAAACGGCTAGCACACATGGTGCCGCATAATAAGCCACAATTATTTTCAGGCCTAGATGATTATTTCTACATCAATAGACGTGAGTAGTGGCTACAAAAATCTCTCTCAAGCTTCCGTTGCAAAACTCTATAAATAAAAGAAATATCAAAGAGATCTGGGCCTCACCTGTGCAATACAAACCAATTTTGCATTGCAATGCTACCTATCTTTTTTCTTTCTTATTTATTTATTTATTTATCCTAGATTAATAGTATAATCCCATCCATGTACATTGATACCTTAGATGGATTTAACTTAGGAGTAGTATAATTCTCTTCCATTTACATGGAGCACTAGATAACAAGGATAACTTTTTTCTTTTCCTTCAATAGCATTTAAAAAAATAATAATAATAAATTTAACACACTCCTTCACACCCACACACACCATAATGGGTACTTGAACCCATAATCTCAATGTTGAAATTCTTGTGAGTCTACCACTAAGCCATTAATGGTATAATTCTTTTCAGCCATGCTTATTAAATCACTAGACCAAGAAAGACTTGGTTCTAGATTTCACCATTTATGTCACAAATGTTAGATCGTTAAAGAATATTTTTGTAACTTCTTTTTTATTATTTCATTTAATGTAATTTGACTTTTTCTACTCTCACATTTTTGTTGTCATATCAAGAAAAAGTTTTTTATTTTTGACTGAAAGATAAAAAAGAAAACTTATTACCAAAAAAAATTTATTAGACAGATGAATCCTCTCCTTTGTAAATTGCTTAATTTCATTTACAAGTGGTGGAATAAATGACTAAATTACTTCATTTCTCGATTATAGGTGACAACCCAATATTTTTGTCCATCTTAACATTTGAGATCATAGGTGTGTTGGGGGCCGTTGTACAAAACCTTAGGACCTAGCCTCCCCAAAACACCAGAATTATGGGATAATAAAGCAATGAAATAAATCAAAGCACAAACCACACAACACAAGAGATTTTTACGTGGAAAACCCTCAAAGAGGTAAAAACCACCGGACCTCGTCCAGATCAACAATCCACTATGAAGTAGAATGTTACAACCAATCACAAGCACACCTTACTTAGATCATACCTTTTTCACTCACGCAGGAGTGGATAAACAATAAGAGAATAAAGAAAAATGGAAAGATCTTACCAATTATGAGGACATATAAGCGCTGAGATGTCGAGTGCACAGTAGATCACCTCTACGAGCAGAACCTCCCTTTCACAAGCTTCCGTTCTCTCTCTCTCTCTCACCTTTGATATCCCTAAACCCTTTAACAAACCCTTTCAAAGCTTTAGGAAACTCTCTTGCATTGCCTAGAAAAGCCCTAGGAACCCCTATTTATAGTTTAGGCAACTCCCTTTTGCACCTCTTACGAAATCGCCTCAAATTTACGCAATCCGCACAAAATCCGGACATGAATCTGTGTAACCTTGATTGGTCGAGCAGGGTCCTCAATCGGTCGAGCGGCCCACTAGACCGGTCGAGAACCTCAGAATTTCTAAACTAATTGCTCGCTGGACTTTAATTCGAGCGCCACTCGACTGGTCGAGCACCACCCTCGACCAGTCAAGCGAGGCACTCGACCGATCAAGCCTGGGGAGAAAATCCCCATCAAATCTATCCCTTTTCGACTTAGGAGGAATTCACATTCTTCAAGCCAGCCCGGTTTCTACAAACCTTAATCTTGCCCTTAAGCAATGCCTTGGTCATCATGTTTGACCCATTATCGTCCATGTGGACCTTTTCAAGCTGTAACACCTTCTGTTCCAAAGTATCCCTGATCCAGTGATAACGAATCTCTATGTGCTTCGACTTAGAATGCTGACTTGGATTCTTGCTCAAGTGTATAACACTAACTATCGCAATAGACCATGTGCTGTTCCTGTTTCAGGCTAAGTTCTTGTAAGAACCTCTTCATCTAAAACATCTCTTTACATGCCTCTGTGATTGTAATGTACTCGGCCTCTGTAGTCGACAATGCTACGACCTTTTGTAGCTTGCTCTGCCAAGAGATCGCTCCCTGTACAAACGTGAAATAAACTCCGATATAGACTTCCTAAAATCTATGTCACCTGTCATATCTGCATCTGTGTAGCCTTTTAACACATGTTTTTCGTCACCATAGCATAGGCTCAACCTGGATGAGCCTTTTAGATACCGCAGTATCTACTTCACCATATCATAAGTGTGGTTCTTATGCAAGGATTCAATCTCCTCTTGTATAGCTTTCAACCACTCTCCCTTATGCTCGTCGACTAGGGCCCCAAAATAATCTTCTAGCTCTTCCCCATAAGTGAGCATAATGTACTCATGCGGCGAGTACCTCCTGGACGGCTGTCTGTACCTAGATGACCTCCTCACCTGTGGCTCAACAGGTGGATCAGGTGGGGGCTGCTCCCCCAGTCCATCTTCTGTAGGAACTCCCACGTCCTCTACACCTTGTTGTACTCCCCAGTCATCAGGCACCATGGGAGAATTAACCGGATCCATATTCTCTAGCTCTCCTGAACTTCATATTGAGCTTAGACCTCTCGTCCTTTGGTACGGGAACGGATGCCCTACATCCAAACACTTTGAGATGACTGTACGATGGATCCTGTCCAGTCCACACCTTCTCAGGCACTTCTCCATTCAACGGAGCTGATAGAGACCTATTTATCAAATACACTGCCATGTGCATTGCTTCTCCCCAGAACGTCTTGGGTAACTTCACATGAGATAGCATGCATCTGATTCTCTCTATAATGGTGCGATTCATTCACTCAGCCACACCATTATGCTGGGGGGTCTTGGGAACCGTCTGTTCATGCCATATACCCAGGGACTTACAATACTCATGAAAGTCACCAATGTATTCACCACCATTATCAGTACAGATGCACTTCAATGATCTACCTATCTCTCTCTCGACCATAGCATGAAACAATTTAAACACACGAAAGACCTCATCCTTGGATTTCAAAGCATAAACACAAACCCTCCTAGATGCATCATCCATAAAAATGATAAAATACAATGCCCCACCCAAGGTTTTTGTCCTCATAGGACCACAAACATCAGAATAAACCAAATCTAATGCATGCACTTTATTAACATGAGAAGCAATTTTAACAAATGAAACTCTATGATGTTTCATTGATAAACAATCAATACAGGTTTCGAGAGGTATACCTATCACGTCCGGAAGGAGCCGCTTTATCACTAGTAGCTGAAGCCCTTTTTCACTCATGTAGCCTAGACGCCTGTTGCACATGTCGATAGCTGAATCTTCAGCTGCGTTCAACTCACCCTTGCACACACCGACACTTGCCTTATAAAAGGTGAAACACTTCTTTCCTCTGGCTGCGATCAACGAACCCTTGATGAGTTCTAGCGCCTAACAACAAACCGACTTTCATAACCATCACCATCCAACCTTCCCGTCGACATTAAGTTAAGGTGAAGGTCTGGGATATGCCTCACATCCCTGAGAACCAATATGCAGCCCACATTGGTCTTCACACAAATATCACTGACCCTTATGATCTTCAATACGTCAGAATTTCTCATCTTCACGGTCTCAAAGTCACCTAACTTGTAGCTTGTGAAGAAGTCTCTGCGTGAAGTCGCATGAAATGAAGTTCCCGAGTCTATCACCTAGTCGGTGTCCTGACTCGTAGCCGTGAGACATACATCGTGATCTACTGAAAGAATAACTGCAACGTCGTCATCCGAAGCGACTGCAGTGGAATCTGATTCATCTTCCTTCTCCTTTCCTTTTCTTTTCTTATCATTCTTCTTATGACATTCATGCTTGTAATGGCCCTTCTTGCCACAATTCCAGCATTCAACATCCTTCATAGTACTCGACTTGACTCTTGATTTATCTCAGGCCTTCCCACCCTTTCTGTTCTTTCCTCTCCTCCATTTTTGTGTCACAAGGGCCTCTTGCTGAGTAGACCCTTGAGACTTTCTCCTTGTCTCCTCATTGAAGAGACAACTAATTACCTGTTCCATGGATACCTTTTCGTCTGGCGTGGAGTTACTCAGAAACACCACCAATGTCTCCCAACTATCAGGCAATGAGCTAAGCAATAGTAAAGCCTGTAATTCATTATCCAAGACCATCTTCATAGCTAAGAGCTAGTTCAATATATTGCTGACCTTATTTATGTACTCAGCCACAGAACCACCATCTTTGAACTTGAGATTCACAAGTCGTCTTATCAGAACAATCTTATTGACGGCTATTTTCCTTTCATACAGCCCTTGCAATTTCAGCCATAGGTTAGCGGCTGAGGTCTCCGTAAACACATGGTGGAATACGAAATCATCCAGCCATTGTCTAATAAACCCCACTGCCTTCCGGTCTAATTTCTTCAAATCATCATCTATCATATCCTTTGTTTTTGCTGATATGCCTAAGATTGGAGCATACAAGTCATTGCAATAAAGCAAGTCCTCCATCTTAGCCTTTCATATGGTCTAGTTAGAACCATTGAGACTGATCATCCTTGATGAACCACCTTCCATAATTCAAACCGATCCCACTCCGTTCAATAAACCAATAGCTCTGATACCACTTTGTTGGGGGCCGTTGCACAAAACCTTAGGATCTAGCCTCCCAAAACACCAGAATTATGAGATAATAAAGCAATAAAATAAATCAAAGCACAAAACACACAACACAAGAGATTTTTACATAGAAAACCCTCAAAGAGGTAAAAACCACGGGACCTCGTCCAAATCAACGATCCACTTTAAAGTAGAAAGTTACAACCGATCACAAGCACACCTTGCTTGGATTAAACCTTCTTCACTCACACAAGAGTGGATAAACAATAAGAGAATAAAGAAAAACGAAGAAATCTCACCGATTACGAGGATGTAGAAGCACTGAGATATCGAGTGCACCGTTGATCACCTCTACAAGCAGAACCTTCCTTCCACAAGCTTCCTCTCTCTCTCTCTCATACCTTTGATAGCCCTAAACCCTTTAGCAAACTCTTTTGCATTGCCTAGAAAAGCCATAAGAACCCCTATTTATAGTTTAGGCAACTCTTTTTCGCACCTCTTGCGAAACCGCCTCAAATTTACGCAGTCCGCACAAAATCTGGATATGAATTTGCGTAACCTCGACTGGTCAAGCAGGATCCTTGACCGGTCGAGCGACCCACTTGATTGGTCGAGCACCTCCTTTGACTAGTCGAGCACCTCGGAATTTCCAAACCAATTGTTTGCTAGACTTTGAGTCGAGCGCCACTCGACTGGTCGATCACCACCCTCGACCGGTCGAGCTTGGGGAGAAAATCTCCATCAAGGAGTTCGGTTAGAATTGACCCTTAATAGACTATAGTAGGCCCAACATTATACACACATACCAGCAACTGAATTTCAAGCGGAACATGAGAATCAATTTACTGTTATGCTACAAACTTACATGCATTGTAATTGCGAGTGTTCCAATGATCGAACCGTCCGTGCTACGGACCACCATAAGAAACTAGCGCTGAATCGGAAGTAGCTTATGCTAGCGCAATGATCATTAGATTTCAAGCGTTCCAAGGTCACCCATCTGACCACTCAACGTGATCTGGTCCTCCCTTTTTATTTTTTCCTTTCTTGCTTGTAATTGGACTTAGGTCTGTTGGTTTCTATTCATAAATCTGCTTGTGTTCCCTATCATTAAAAAAATGTAAAAAGAAAAAAGAAAAAAAAAAAAAGAAAAAGAAAAGAATAAGGGATTGGTTACTACCAACGGACCGGAATTGTCTACGGCACTTGTTTTAAGCAATACTTAAAACATTCAAGCTCTGTGGGGACCACCATATTCTCTGTCCATCTATAACCATTATTTAGATTGCAATTATAGCAGTGAGCATTAGCATGCTGTAGCCCTTGTGGGGTAGAAACAGTGGTGATTGACTAATGAAAACTTTTTTTATTTTTTATTTTTTATAGCCCTTCATCCAGGTCTGTGTGACCTTATCAACAAGTTATAGGTAGAAATAAACATTACAGTGGGCCCTAGGAAGTTTTTAATGGTGGGCCTTCCATCACCACTGTTTCCTATGGTGTGGTCCACTTGAGATTCAAATCTCCTTCAGTCTTGAGCCCATGTCCTAAAATGAGATGGCAAAATAGATGTATAGTATAGATATATAAGATATACATCAAGGTGGGCCTCACAGTCAAGGCCACATTGTGTTGAGTGATGCCGGACCGCACCTAATCCATTCCTGTTTCCAAGAGCGCCGATTCAGTCAGGTGGACCTGACCGATTCATGAACATGGAACCCACCTTGATGTATATGTTTTATATCCATGCTGTCCATGCATTTTTCCATCTCATTTTAAGATGTGGCCAAAACTGAAGTAGATCCAAATCTCAGGTATACCACACCACATGAAATAGCGGTTATTGAATGCCTACCATTCAAAACTTTCCCAGGCCACCATAATGTTTATTTTTCATCCAACTTGTTGATAAGGTCAAACATATCTAATTTGACCACCCTTTTTAGAATTTTGTTTGGCCATTTTCTTTTGTGCTTTGACCTCGCCTACATTGATCACGTGCGGACATTTTACCACAATATTTGGTATCAGAGGCAAATGTTGAGAAACTTTTTAATACTACATCTATGTTAGCATTTGTTTTACAATTGTATTTTAGATGGCTGGATTGAGTTATACTAGATTTGAGGTGCTGAAGTTTGATGAATTCAATTATACGTTATGGAAACTGAAGATAAACACGGTATTAGTGAAGGAATGATGTGCAATTGTGATTCAAAGAAAAGAAAAAGAAAACCATTAGAGATAAAAGACAAGATATTAGGAGAAAAATCAATTAGCCATGTCGAACCTGCTTCTTGCATTAGATGATTAATTTTTATTCAACGTGTTCGATTAAACCATTACAAATGGTTTGTGGGACAAATTGCAAAACATATATGAAGCAAAATCGATGTCAAACAAGATCTTCCTCCCATGTCAACTGTACAACTTGAAAATGAAGGAATGATACTCTTTACAAGAACACCTTAATGGGTTTAATACCTTGATTAAGAGATTGGCGGCGATCGATATGAATATTAATGATAAAGAAAATGCCGCACTTCTACTTTGTTTGATGCCAAGTTCGTGAGATGGGTTGATGATCATGAACCTTAACAATGGTCTAGATCTTAATATAGAGTTAGCCCTATCTACATTACTTGCTGAAGTGTCATGTAGAAAAACGCATAGAAATCTGCTGGTAATGCTATGATAGTCAGATGGAGATCTATTAGGAAGGGTACGGGTGGGAGAGATAAGACGGTATCCAAATCGAAAGGGTACAAAACAGGTAAGTGATAGAATTGCGAAAAGAATAGCTAATAAACTCAAAAAGAAAATTATTAAAATTATGAACCTGATTCACATGATCAAGCATCATATTCAAATGGTTCCCAAAGAAATTTAGTTGAAAAAGGCAATTCCTTCGAGGATAGAGAAGTGTTGTTTGTAGTGATTCCATGAGAGAATTTAAGCCATCAATGTATCATAGATTTGGACGATTCTTTTCATATGACTTCATACAAAGATTGTTTCTACACATATTAGTCATGTAATGGCAACACAATTTATATGGGTGATGATGTCATGTGTAAAATTATGGAGATTGAAAATATTATAGTTACCATATTTGATGGTATCACACGTACAGTTTTTGGCGTGCGGTACATACCGAACTTGCAGAAGAGTCTTCTGTTATGGAAAAAGTTAGATGAAGATGACTATAAATTTTCTGTTGAAAAGGTCGATTGAAGATTTTTAGAGGGATAGTGATGGTGGCAAAATGAGAGTTAATAATCGGTTGACATTATTTAATAAGAGATACTATAGTTGGCGATGCTATTGGTGCCAATGTTGTGACAGACTCTGCTACAATATAACATAAGTGAATGGGCCACATGAGCAAGAAATGACTAAAAATACTTCTTGATCGAAATTTACTTCCTTGTTTAAAATCTATTAATTTAGATTTTTTTTTTTTTTTGCATTACCTATTTGGACAACTCTATAAAGTTCATTTTTTTTCATCCACTATCGAAAGTAAAGATGTTTTAAATCTAATTCATTCTGATAATTGGGAGGTTAGAAGTACTTCATTTATTTTATTGACGATCAATTTCTCTAGAGAAGTATGAGTTTACATGTTAAAAATAAAAAAATGATACTTTTACTTGTTTCATCAAGTTTAAAGCATTGATTGAAAATTAAAAGGAAAAGAAAATCAAATACTTAAGAATTAAGAATTTTTGCAATGAGTATGGCATTGAGAGGCACTACACGCTTCTTGGTAGTCCACCACAGAATGGAGTTGCAAAACGTATGAACCGTACACATATGGATTGTACTAAAGTTCGACTGGGCTCAAGTAGTGTTTTTAGGTTGTAACAGCCCGGATTTTTGCCAACATGGAATTAGACGTCCTTAGGCAATGGGCCGCTCTTAACACCTTATTAACTTGTCAGAACTGAATCCCACAGTCTAAAATCGCTTCTGAACCCATTTCCTTCACAAATCCAACCCTTCACCACCTTGTTCTTTCAATTTTTCTAAGTACTTTCATCCTAGACACTATCTTAAACTAGCTAAGTAGTATAACTTGGATCACTTTATATACAAACTACAAAGGACTAAGTACCACCTCAGACAGAAATCTTATAGGACTAAATCCTTTAGAAATGAGACAAAGTAACTAAGTGCAAAACTAGATTAGCTATGAAATCCACTAGAATCGCTTTAAATACGATCTGCAAGACCCAAAACTTGCAGAATCATTGACGCTAGGTTACCCTAAAATCTAGGATCAATCTCATTACCCGGCTGCTCTCGGGAGCATCCCGAAACTCCGTATCAGATCTGGACCGCACGTCGGAAGTCCGAATAACACGAAGTTAAGGAATTTAGACCGCCTCGCTGAGCTTGACAACCATCTTAGAAATCAAATCCAGACAGTGTCCCATGACTGTTCGCTTGAGTCCGAAGCGAGAGAGTATGAAAATATATGTCTCTTTACAAAATAAATATCTTGAATAATAATCTAAGACTTGTTGTTTGCGGGTCAGTATTAAGCAACCTGATCGTCAGAATCAGACCAAATTACACCCTCGGATCAGGAAAAATTTCATAAATATATCCATGTACTCGGAATCTCCGATCGAGATCCACTGACCGTTGAACTAAAACTGGTCCGCCACGTGTAATCTGGGAATTCGACTAAAATGAAAACTTAACTAAACATAGATCCGGTGTCGGTGAGCTTAAGTCCGACCTTTGGCTCAAGGGGGGCCGCCAGAAGTCCTCCGTTAAGCTGAAACCAGCTCACTTTGGTTATAACTTAAGTATATCTTGTCCACAAGTCTATTTCGGTGAGTTTTTAGGCTATATAAGGACCTTAGAAACATCTCTCTTGCAGCCATACGAATTTGAGAGAAACCCTAGAGAGAGAAGAGAGAAAAGAGAGAGAAAGTGTGGGAGATGTGGGAGAATCTCCCTGCCATGCTCCCCTGCCGCTACACAAGCTGCACCGCCCTATTCTCATCGCTTTCCCGGCGATTCCGGCATCATTTCTAGATAAGAAACCCTAACTCTAATTTTTTTTGGGGTTTAGACAGTTGTAGGTTATGAAATAGCTAACCTATTTCATTCTATAGGTTACCAAACTGCCGAATACGGAAGCTTGACAAATCTATCGACTCCGTTTCGATTCTACGATAAAAGGTGCGGACTTTAGGTGTATAGGTTATGGTTTTCAACACTTTCAATGTCAGATAATGATAGATTCATGATCTGCATATAATTGCACATATACAAAGTGCTTTCTGTTTTCTGTTTCGATTAAAGATGTAGATTATGAAATTTTACATATTCTAGGTATTCGTAGAAAATACCGTATACGTATAAATTTTGGAAATGTGTTTGACATGATTATTTGTTGTATGAATATACGATATATGGATAAAATACTTATTTGGCGAAAGGATTCGCCCAAATACATGTTTTATTAATATACACTATGTATGTAGAAATACTGTATTGTAGAAAGTACCGTATACATATATATTTTAGAGATGAATTTGCCATGATTATTTGTCATATAAATATATTATATATGCGTAAAATACTTGCTTGGAGAAAGGACTCGCCCTAATACATGTTTGCTAACATACACTAAGTATGTTGAAATAATATATATTAAGTGTTTGTGAAAATGCTTGTGTGAGTAAGTGTTTGGATGTTGGTGCCATAGGTAGGTGTTGAGATGGGATTCTCAACTACCTTAGAGACATGTATGATTACCTCCATGAGGTTGTTTACTTAAATCGCTTACTTTGCAATATATGTGTTTATATTCCTAATTATGTAGTGCTTTATAACATGCTTTATAACATGCTTTATGACATACTTACTAACATGCTTGAATTACTTTGTTTATCATGCTTTACTCTACATGCTACGAATAAGGTTTGATTGAGTTTGGGACTATGTCTATAGTCCAAACAATCGGTACCAGATTTGAGATCGTAGCTGAGATTCATGTTGTCACGTAAGATGTGTTTGACGAACCCGAGTCGTACGTCAGTTGGCGACAGTGGTTAGGCCACGTGAAGTGCTTATGCACTTCATGTCGTTCAATTGATTGTGCGCTCGAGCTAGTCAGGCCCGTCAAGTAACCCGATATGTCTAATGTATGTTCACCATGTTTGGTCGCTACTGCTTGAACCTAGGGTACCAAACTTACCAGTGGAATTCCGTTAACCATGGTACCTCAATCCGCTAAGACTCATAAGCTGGGCATGGTGGTATGGGACACCGTGGTCGAGCTGTCGGCCTACGCTGGGGCTACGTGCCTCCCCGTAGTGACCAGTGAGCAACCAGACTCGTGAGCCGATTATGGTGGTATGAGACACTATATTCGAGCTGTCGGCCTACACTACTTGATGGGTGATGGGAGAGTGGTGCAACGATTCTAGTAATGCCGACCCGATTTCCGACCGTATCCTGTAGTGACCTCGAGCATACTCTAAATCTGCGGTGAGGCGATGAGCCTTCCCGTAGTAACAGAGTATAAACTAGGCATGTATTGATAAGGTGATGGGGGAGTGGTGCAACAATTCCATGTAACAGCCCTGACAGCCCTTGTAGCGACCTAAAAACACACCATCGTATGAGATTATCTAGGACTGACGACCCTAGAATGGATCATGTTTGGGAATGATACAAGGAAGGTACCTTAGTTTCTCAATCCTGCTGTTTGAAATGGACTAATAACAACTCGGTAATCATGCTCAGCATGCATTGCATATGCCTGGAAGATGTGGAGCACTGAAGGATGAAAGCATGCCGCGAACGAAGATGGTGTCGCATGAGGGAGTATGTCAGTGAGGGCATCCATCATGACCGCATACATACTTGCATTAATAAGAGTAGCTAGGAGTGTTTGATTTTACTGCTTTATCATTACTGATTGATTGAATTGATAACATGTTAACCTATGCTCTACTGTTCCACTGAGTTGATCACTCACTCCCACGTTACGGACGGTGTTGTACACACCAACCAGATTTGTTGAGTTTCAGGTGATGGCGATGCTTATGAAGCAGAGCCGGACTACTACTATGATGTTGAGGAGGAGTTCTCTTACATATAACTCTCTGACAAGTCTATGAAGACCTGGTAATGTATTGACGGGGCTATGGTACTTGGGATAAAAGACATTACACTTCCTCACATTTGGTAAATTTTAGCATTGTACTTGTAATTATTTAACCTGGTAACATTATCACACTCTGGAGACTCACCATAGTTTTTATATTCTATATGTCTATCACAGTCTTCTGCTTGCAATTTAACTGTCTCTGGAGTATGATATGCTGTTTTGGCTTAATCTCATCATGTTCAATGCACAAATACAGTCAACATTCAATCATCATTCATTTTGTTGCATAAGTGATATTCTGGAACTCGGGAGTTGAGTTACTACTCGACCCCCAATTTTCAGGATGTTACATAGGTGGAAGCTACTAATACAGCTTGTTACTTGATAAATCACTCTTATGTTGCACTTGACTGCAAGATCCTTGAAGAGTATGGTCTGGAAAACTTGTTAATTATTCATTCATTCGGTGTTTTTTTTTTTTTTTTTTGGTGATGCTTATGTGTAGATTTTTTAAGACCACATGACTAGGCAGCTAAATGCGACTTCCAAAAAGTGTCTTTTTATTGGCTATATAGATAGAATAAAGGGGTATAGATTGTAAGACTCTACTGCCCATAAGTTAGCAATGACTAGCTGAGATGTTGTTTTAATGAAGATTCGTTGCAGAAAAACATAGCATTGTCGAGCCTAGAGTCGTGAGAGATAATTAAATTAAAATCTTCAAACGATGTTCAAAATTATTTCGTTGATTCAGAAAGTTAACAAAATGATATTGTTAAAGATGAAGCTGATTAAGAACATGAAGAGGAGATATCAGGTGCTAAAACTTAAAGTGATCAAGGTTAACCAAAGAGAGCTACAAAACTTTTTGTTTGGCTCAAGGATTCTGTTAGCTTACACTTGCATGACAGAAGAGCGTGGGCCTTTTTCATACTAAGGGTCATGTGAATCTGTGGATGCTAATGAATGGAAAGTGTCTACGAAGAAAGTGATGGAAACCCTGCATAAGAACAAGACTTGACAATTGGTTGAATTACCCAGAGGACGAAAAACTATTGGTTGAAGATGGGTTTACAATCTAAAAAAATATACCAATAGGAATGTTGAAAGATACAAAGCTCGATTAGTAATAAAAGGGTATGATCAGGAATCAAGTATTGACTTTAATAAAAATTTCTCTCCAGTTACTTGTTTGAGTACTATTAATATTGCATTGAGTATAACAACAATGTTCGACTTGGAGCTGAAGTAGCTGGATGTAAAAATTGATTTTTGCATGGGAATCTTGATGAAGAATTTATATGACTCAATTTGAAGGTTTTATTGAAAAAAACAAGAAGAATTTCATTTTTCAGTTGAATCAATCGCTTTATGTTTTAAAGTTGGCGACAAAGTGTTGGTACAAGCAGTTTGATTTCTTCATTATGAGTGTAGGATTTCAAAGATGCATGGTAGACCATTGTGCCTATGTTTATAGTTATGATAATATGGGCTTTATTATCTTGTTATTATATATGAATGACATGTTGGTTACAGGTATTAGCAGAAATAATATTACAGCATTAAAAATTCATTTGGCTGGGGAATTTGATATGATGGATTTAAGTGCCGTTAATCAAATTTTTGAGATGATTTTACTTAGAGATAGGAAGAATAATAAAGTCTAGATAACCTAGAAGGGTTATGTTGAAAAAGTTTTGTGCTGCTTCAACATATAAAATTTCAACCTATTAAGTACTTCATTTCCTGTTAGTTGCAAACTATCTTCCGATTAGTGTCCTAACACAGAAGTGAAGAAGGCAGATATGTCTTAACTATCATATTCACCAGCAGTAGGGAGCCTTATATTTGTTATAGTATGCATCAGACCAGACATTACTCAAGTAGTGGGAGTAGTTAGTAAATACATGGCGAACCCGGGAAGAGATCATTGGACTACTGTAAAGTTGATCCTTCATTACTTAAAGGGTATTTCTGAGGCAGTTATTTATTATAGTGACTAAAATTTAGAGTTTGTTGGATTTGTGGATGTAGATTATATAGGAGATCGTAATAAAAGAATATCTAACATACGTTATATTTTCTCTTTGATTAATGTTGCCATGTAATGCCCTGAAAATTGGGGGTTGTGTATGCACTCGGCTCCCAAGTTTTCGGGTATCACTTATAACAAATTTTACATATTTTGCGTGTAATCCGGTTTAAAGAGCAGTACGGAATTACTTGAAACATGAATCACAATTACAACTAGTCTACTGAATTGAAAGTAGCCAAATGTATACAAGTCCAAAACAATGTTAATGGGTCACACAAGGCATTGCCCAACAAAATACAAATTGTTATGCCCAAAAGAGTGATGCGCCGAATCCCCTACTTAGCGATCCAAGTCCTCCCGCAAAACTAGGGCGAGCCGCCCCTCAACTGGAAATAGGACAACTCGTCCTCCACATCCAGACTCGCGCCGCCCTGCTCCTCGTGCTCTGTGTCACCTGCAACTACGGGAGAGTCTGGTTGGTGTTTTAAAACACCATCCCAAAGTGGGAGTGAGTGATCAACTCAGTGGGTGCTATTAGTCTTAATTTGTAACAAGCATCAGTTATATTATGAATTTAATGAAAAGCAATCATTCATAAACACCTAACTATTCTTATTAATGCGCATACATGACAGATGATATGATGCATACCCTCGCCACAACACCCCCTCGAGTAACTCCATCTAACGATCGCGTATGACCAACACTTCCTCAGAGCGACCTCAACTGTCGAGTCTCCACCTTAACTAGTGCGATGCAATGATCATGTTAGTCAAGTTCTTAGTTAAGTTCATTCATCTAGCAGGTTGGGGAATCTGATACACCCCACGTATCAATGTCCTGAACTGGTTGCGAGGCCAAGACCCCTCAACATGTGAGGCCAAGACCTCGTGATCCTTAATCTTGTCGGGTTCCCCATCACCGACTTCAAGCACATGGGGAGTGCTGAGAAAAAGGGATCGCTCACGGTCACTACAGTGAGGCGCATCACCCCAGCGTAGGCCGACAGCTCGGACACAGTGTCTCATTCCACCATGTCCGGCTCACAAGGCGGTAGATCGGTTTCAATTTAGTTATTGATGGGTTACAACGGTTGCAGGGTGTTCCAGGTTCTATATATATGTGAGCAATCAAAGTTAACAAGCAAGATTGGTCAGTAACAGGCTATACCGCACAAGTCCAGGCAAACACAGGACAGACGACATCGGGTACGAACGACCCATGTAGTCTAACTACTGCCGTCCTTCTGTACTCGCCCAAACCCATGGGTTTAGCCTAGGGTAGCCCTAAGCCCTATCAATAGGACTACCCTCACTCTCCTCATTTTCTTGACCAACCAAAAGGTTGATAATCGTCCATAACATACTAAAAATCGTCGTTATCAACTAGCATAGGCGATATCGTGCATCCATATTTCTCACATACAATTCAAAATTTCCACAAGCAAGCTAACAATATTATGAAACAAAGGTGCGCGTGTGGTGTGTGGGTTAGTGAGGATGCTAAACATCCCATATATCTCATAGAATCAATTTGCACAAGGATTAATAAGGCATACATGCTATAAGCAACAACATATGAAGAAAACCAAACAAGATATAAACATGACATCATCAATTCGTACCAAATCATGTGAGAGGCAAAAACAACATCATATTAGAGACTCAACGTGACATACAATTCTATACAATTCCAAATAACCCAACAATTCCTAGAGTCTCCCTAAATTCTCCAAATGCATCACCCAAACAAACAAAATCATTAGATCCATACTACAATTGGTGCAAGGCCACCTAAGGTTAATAGTCTACACCTATGGATCGTAGGGATTCTTGGGAAATGACCTAGGATTGCCAACTTGCGGGTGGATTCATAGAGACCCTGAGTCAAAGGAAACTTTGCATGTTAGGATTACATGCAACATCTAACTCAACAAAAAGGATCTCAAGAAGATGGGTGCTTACCTCCCCAATCGGTTAGAATTCGAATTTAGAGCGGTGGATGTGGGATCTCTAGAGGAAGAAGGAAGGTGTTGCAAGGATCGACTTCTCTTAGGCCCCACCTTGTCTATGGTACACCTTTACTCCCTTCTTCACTCTCCCTTCCTCTCTTTACTCTCCTCTTTCTCTTCTCCCTTTTCTCTCTTCTCTCTCTTCTAGGGCAAAATCGTATGGGAAGAGGGGGTGCCCAAATGAGGCCATTTTATAATGCCAGATTTAGTGGAAATAGCCCCAAGCGTTGGGTTTTTACTATACTAGACCTATGAGAGGGTCTTTCTAAGATCTAGGGCCCACTATGGGGTGAACATATTGATTACACCGTATGATAGTTAGCCCTAATGATGATCTATGTATGGACATGATCGGTCTGCCATTTGAATGCGCCGATCGACAGATATTATTAGAAGTCTGTTCAACGGTCATCGATGGTCGATCGAGGCCGCAACTATACAGATATGAGCAGGAAAATATTCTTACTTATACAGATATGAGCAGAAAAATATTCTTACTCCATGTATAAAGTTTGGTCACAAACCGACGGTCCGAAATCCTCAACTTTGCATAAGAGTGGATGACTCAATTCACCTAAGTTCCAACTCCTTTCTTTAGGGTATTTGCGCTTCTCATATACTCGTCCTTTGGCTCAAGTTGAGTGGTTCTGGATAGTACCCAGGTTCGACTCCCTCGATGGACGTCAAGCCCAGTGAGACGGACATTATTCTATAGTTTTGGAACTAGTGGCCGACCAATGAGCGGTCTAGATCTTGTTTGGAAAATCTGGGCGTTTCTGAAATGAATTAGGTATTGAGATTTCTCGTGGACAATGATCAGGGTTTAGATTAACTATGTTTATAGGGTGACCTATTTATAACTAGTGGAAGTGGAGATTTGGTCATGATCACTCTAAACCGTCGGTTTTATGCTAAAAGAGTAACGGGGTTGATTTGGTTTATTAGCCAAGAGTCGGGCCTTATTTGACTCAGTTTCGGTTAGATGTTTAGTTTAGTTATGATTGTCTTGCTTGGTTAGCGATGGATCAGTTAGATTTGGGCCTTACGTGAGTAAATCATGAGGTTAAACTTGATGTTCAAGTGATCAGGCGGATTCGCGGGCTTCCTACGGTTGATTAATCAAACTTATACAGTTCTTTACTGGTATCACCCGTGTATGAACTAGCATTGAGTGTCAATGGTCAATAAGTGATAATATAAGTCAATTACATTTTTTAAAAAAAAATTTAAAGATTTTTGAAAATTCAAAATAATAAAAATCCAGGATGTTACATGCCATTAGTTGGATATCGAGATTGCAGTTAGTACTGTCGTTGTTTACTTCAAAAGTAGAGTATATATTAGCTACATAAGTATGCATGAAAATTATTTGTTGAAGAGATTGATAGGAGAATTGAAATTCAAGTTGAAAGTGGTGGTGATTCACTGTTATAGTCAAAGCATGTTACACTTGTTAAAAATTTAGTATTTCATATTCAGATCAACATATCGATGTTCAGTATCACTTTGTTCATGATGTGGTAGAAGATGGTCAAATCTCATTGCAAAAGATTTACACTTACGGCAACATAACAAATATGCTGATAAAACCTATTGAAAGGAAAACTTTGTTTGGTGTAGTATTTCTCTTGGGCTTGTTGTTACCTAACGACTGGTGATGTTTGATCAACTGTTATTGAGAGTATTTTTCATATTATTTAATAAATTAGTCTTTAAGTAAGGAAATGTTGTAATGGTGGAGACATGGGAACATTTCCTAGTGAAAGATAATCTCTCTCTACCTCTTACACGTGTGTATGGATGTACGGTTCAATGAATGCCTAGTTTCTCTAGGTTTTGCCACTGGCTCTCTCTTATGGTGGTGTATATAAAGTGAGGGCTATGGTTAGAAAGAAGTATTTTATTAATTCATCTTTTAGGATTTTCCTTTTGTAGATTTCCTTGTACAAGTGGGAGAAAGGTAAGACATGTTTTTTGTTCCTCTTGTTTCTAATGAAGAAGGAATCTCTATTATCACCCCATAAATATTAGTCCTATACTTAAATCACATAAATCCATATACTTCTTGTTTTTTATTTTAGTTTGGTACTTTTCACTGGAGGTGTACATAAGTCGAATCGAGTCGAGCTTGACATAGCTCAACTCAGCTCAGCCACTTGTTGACCCCAGCTCGAACTCGGCTCGGCTCGGTCCTTGAGCCTAACTAGCCAGCTCGGCTCAACTCAGTCAGCAGCTCGGGCCAGTTCAAGCTAAGATCGAGCCAAATTCGCTTGTGCAGCATTTTCACAAATACATGGACTATACATTCAAAATCTCACTATATGCAAAACAACAACAGTGGTTTTACAGGTATCACCTTGTAAGCAACATAAAAATTAAGAAAAAAAATGGTATTTTTTTCATATACGTATCTTCCTTGCCACTAGCCACACTTTGTTGAGTCATTTCATCAAACACTTGGTGAGCAACATCAATATCAAAGTAACCGAGTCACCGATCCGGTTCGATCCGAGTTCGATTTGAGTTGGGTTCGATCCGAGTCGAGTCGGGCTCGGGCAAGCTTGAAATCGGATCGAAATTTTTTTCGAGCTTAAAAAATCAGGCCGACTCGACTCGAACTCAGTTTCAAAGTGAGTCAAATCGATCCTTTTCGAGTTGAGTCAAGCAAGCTAACTGAGCCAACTCGGTTCCTGTACCGCCCTACTTTTCACCTTTTATTTACCCCTTTTTTTGTGTTTTGGCCCAGGCTAGATTGATCAAGTGCACGTATTTTTCCGCAACAGTTTTAACTTCTATAGGATGGGCTCTTGGTGATTAATTAACAGGAGCTGCCCTGTCTTGCACCAAGTTTGTACATGTGGGCTCATGGTTGGGTTATCGAAGCCATTGATTTGATGGCCCACATCATGGGTAGATCGTGCACAGAAATAAATAAATAAACAAATCCTCGACCAGACAACTTTTAACATTGATGTTGTTTTTATGAAAATAAATGATTAAGAAGAATACACCAACAGTCCACATTCAATGCCAAACAAGGTCAAAGATTGGACGCTGGGATCTTCAAATGGACCAACATATTTAAATGTTAGTAATATTTGAATTTTCAAACACTAGAGTTTTTTTTTTTTTTTTCCTTTTTGGGTTCTCTATTCCTAAAGAACTAGTCAAACAATATTGTATGTTGATCATTTGCCAGCAATGCCTTACTATCTCTGTACACGTGGCACCCATTTATGAAATCCGGACCGTTCATATGTTGGTCTTGACGTTTATGGACCATAACTAAAGAACTACCATGGTCCGGTGGCCTTAACTGCAGATTTTAAGGATTTTCTTCCATTGAATGTCAACGATTGCTGGATGTTTTGCTTTTGTTTCAACCGTCCATTTTTAATCATGAAAAGTTACAGAATCAGTGGCTAGGATCATTAGACCATTTTGCTACCAATGCAAATCAACTGTCAGACTAACCCATAGGGCCTCACATGCTGAGTGTTCCAATGATCTGAACCGTTCATACTGCGGATTCTTTGTGATACAAGGACCACCGTCCGCTGAATCGGAAGTTACTTCACACTGGCTCAATGATCACTAGATTTCAAGTGTCAAAGGTCACCCATCTGACCGCTCATCAGAAAGCAGCGCTGGTCAAGATCAAATCCATCCATTTCACTAATTCCCAATTTCACGTGGTCCACAGCACTTGTTTTAGGCACTCTTAAAACACCCAAGCTCTGTGGGGTCCACCATATTCTCCGTCCATCAAGTAACAAGGATGCAGCAGAGCTCCGTGGTGCCCACCTTGATGTATGTGTTTTATCCATACCGTCCATCCATTTTCACATATCATTTTAAGACATAAACCCAAAAGGGAGGCAGATCCAAGACTCAAGACTCAAGTGGACTGCACCACAGGAAGCATTGGTGATAATGACACCCACCGTTGAAACCTTCGCAGGCCCCCACCTTGATGTTTATTTTCCATCAATCTGTTTATATGATCACATATGCCTTGATGAAGGGAAAACACAAATATCAACTTCATTAAAACTTCTGCAGCTGCCGAGAGGTTTTTAAGCGTGGGCGTTTGATCCACTTGAGCCTTGGACCTACCGCATTTTTAGACTCATACCTTAAAATAATCTAGCAAAATGGATGAATGGCATGAATAAAACACATACATTACTATGGTCTGCAAGCTCAAACTTGGCTCGAAATTCTTTTGAGTTCCAAAAACCAGCTCGACTCGGTCCGAATCCAATTTCAAGCCGAGGCGAGTCGAGCTTTTCCGAGTTGAATCGAGCGAGCTGACTGAGCTAACTCGACTCGGGTACTACTCTAGTTAAAATGGTCCTGAATGAAGGAAATATACATATTCCAATTTCATCCAAAACTTTTGTTTTCCAAAGAAGTTTTTAGTATTCCTATGATGTTGTCCACCTGAGATTTGTATTGATTTCAGTTTTGGGCCCACATTCTAAAATGCGTTGGAAGTTTGGACATGAATATATAACGCATATAATAAGGTGGGACCCACAGTCGCGACCTTACCAAACTCAGTCACCTGGCTGAGTTCTTACCAAACTCAGTCCGATCCCAACACCTGACTGAGTCCTTTAAAAGCCCTATAAAAGCTCACATGGGCGTGACAAAATGGAAACAACGTAAATGGTTCCCAAATTTACACGGTTGGGCCAGGTTGAGTATTGTATCGGGTACGTTTTATTTATTTATTTATTTTCAATCTTCTCTTTGCCCGTGTGGGTTACACTAGATACCCATAATAGTGGCCCTACGATACCAACGGTTGGCATCCCATCCCACGTTGAATGTGATGTGTCCCATCTAAGCTGTGGATCCGGCTGATTTTTGGATGTAGATTGGGTACTGAGTAGTTAGTAATCTTATCTGTGGGGCCCAATATGATGTATGTGAATTACCACACCGTGAATCGAAGCATATTCAAAGTTCAAGTGGATCACATCACGGGAACAATTGGGATAATGATGTCTGTCCACTATGGAAACCTTTCCTAGGCCGACAGTGAAGTTTATTTGTTATCTGCCCACCGCGTAAGTGCAGAGGATGCCTTCACTTCTTCGGCTTTTTGTGTTTATTTATTCTTATTTGGTTTGATTTGAATGTGGGATTGACTCAGAGATAAAAGTGTATTTGACTTGAAGTAGTAACTAGTCAAATAAAGCTTTGTTAGAAATCATGAAATTGCTTAAAGGTTGAAAATCGTAAGATTCCTCAACTCAAGTGACTCTTATGGTTGGCTTACCACCATAAATTCTAAATAAAAGTCTTGTTATGGAAAATGAAAGGGTTATGCACTATTTTTTACCCATACAATGTACGATTTATAATCTACGAGATTTTACTATTTTTAAGGGCATTTAGTAGAGTTTTAGTATTATTGTATCTAGATATATTTTGCAGAGTTTAAGACTTTGGGTAGGCAAAAGAAAAAAAATAAAAATTGTAACCTAGCCTTACTTAATAGGGTATAAAACTTCAGGTAGGCCAATAAAATAAAAAGTAAGTAGACATAAGAGAAAATCGAAAAAATAAAATAAAATTGTGAGTGTGTGTATTGTTGATGTGTTTGGAATGTGTGCATTGAAATGCAAGTAGATTTGAGATGTAAAAAGGAAAATGGGAGATCCGATACCATTTTCTACAAAAGTAATTATTCGATATCCTCGATTTCAACCGTACTCTTTAATTTTACAGTTGACTTTTGGAGTTGGGCAGAGCCTCGACTATGATCAGGAAATCTCCAAAATCTTTGAAGAGCATGACCTTACCCCGTTTCTCTATCTCTCGCCCTCCCTCTGTCTTCTCTGCCTTTCGAACCAAAGGTTAGAGGTTGAATTTATAAGTCAAAACCGTCGGCTAACAATTGGACAATGGTGGACACTTAGCAAAATTTTGCCATACAGAATCTGCAGAGAGCATCTAAATCTCCAAGCGAAAAATGTGAGTACATGCATTCATTGGTAAGTGGTTAGCTGACAGTCCATGTGACACTTTAAAATGGGTCTCTTGACACTCTGGGGATCGAAAAATGAGAGTAGAGATGACAATGTCATCGTCAGCCCTTTAAGAGCCTATGGCTTTATTTTATTTTTATCTAATTGGTTGGTTGTGTTTGGGAAGTGCTGGGATCTCTTAATGCGTGACCAGTTTGGATTTGCGATGTTTTACAAGTTAGTTAGAGACAATTTTAATGTGTTGATTAGGGTTTTCTGAGCACCTGGATGATCGGTCCGCATTTGATTTGTCATGCTCTGGATCCTTTGATCAGGTTCATCAATTGTTCTTACAACATGTCGAGAGTTCTGTCCATTTGATTGATTGGATTTTCAATGGTCCATGAATCGTCCATGGATAAATTTATCAAAGCTCAATTGAAATTAAAAATAAATAAATAAATAAGTAATTTAATCTTGTTTTGAATGGGTGTCTACACCAACTTGTTCATAAGGCCACAGACACAATACATAAAATCAAATACAAATATTAAATTGATCCAAAACTTTTATAGCCCTCCAAAAAGTTTTTAACAATAGGTGTTGAATTCATGTGGTGTGGTCCACTCGATCTTTGGATATGCATCAATTCTAAACTCATGCCCTAACATAATCCGAAAAAACGGATAAATGACGTGGATAATTACATACATCATGGTGGGCTCCACAGACTTCATACAGTAAAGCGTGCTAATTACTCAGTAGGCAATCAGCATCCACGATTTTTGGCGTTAGGTGTTAATCTTCGTGAAATCAAGTGGATCATACCAAATGAAATAGTGGAGATAATGATTTCCACCGTTGAAACTTTGCTAGTCCCCACAGTGATGTTTATTTGTCATCCAACCAGTTCATAAGATCATACGGACATAGATGAAGGGAAAACACAAATATAGGGCCTGTTTGGACGGGTGGATTGGAAGGGATTGAATGGGATTAGGGTGGATGGCATGATTGTCCATCGGATTGCTATATCCCAGAATTGCTATATCGAGTATGTTTGGCACGCCTAGCCAATTCCGGTATTAAACCTTCCCATCCCTTCCAATCCCTCTAACCAAACACGTCCCGGGCAAATTCCAGTAGATTAGGGTGGATTGGATGGGATTTAAAGGTAATGATGGTGCTGTCAGTGAATTGTCTTAAGATCCATGGGATTGCTTTATCTCGGGATCAGACACCCAGTCTGTTTGGCACGCACGGCCAATCCTGTGATTTAACTTCCAATCCCTTCCAATACCATCCAATCCCTTCCAATCCGCCCGGACAGAGGGGCCCTAAGTTTGATCCAAAATTTCTCTCTCCCTGAATTAAATTTCAATGGTAGACATTAAATACAACTGTTTGCTGTGGTGTGGTCCATTTGAAGATTATATATGCTTCATTTTTAGGTTCAAGCTTTAAAATTATTTGGTAAAATGAATAGATGGGGCGGATAAAATACATAAATCATGGTGGACCTCACAGAGTTTACTCAGTACGCGAAGCGTAGTGAGTCACTACTCAATCCGCCTCCACTCTTCGGGAACGGGCAGGGGCTTTGAGTGGGAACCGTGATGTATGAGTTTTAGCATAACTGTCCATCCATTTTTTTTTCTAGCCATTTAATGGGATAAAACCAAAAGTTAGGCACATCTAAGTCTTAAATGGACCACACCACATGAAGAAGCGTGATAATGATTCTCACCATTGAAACTTTTGAAAGGCCTACCCTCTTGCTCACTTACCATCCAACATATTTATAAAGACACAGTCCGAGCATGAAGAGAAGACACAAATATTAGCTCGATCCAAAACTTTTATGATCCCAGAGAGGTTTTCAATAGTAAGAGTTTAATCCCCATTGTGTGGTCCACCTGTGTCTTACATCTACTCAGTTTTGGTCTTATAACATAAAATGATACGGAAAAATGAATGAACGGTGTGGATAAAACCCATACATCATGGTGGGCACTCAAAGCTCCTGCCCATTCCCAGCTGAAGACGGGCAGGTCGGTAGGACGCAATCCGCGTTCCTACGTTCCAACAGCTCATTGATGCTATTAAAAAGAATATGTACGGTTCAAATCATCGGACCATTTTAGCATGTGGCCCAGCGGATAGGTCATGGCCAAAAATGGACGTGCAGTTAATGTACACGTGGCATATATGTGCCTGGAGTTAAACTGTCCATCAATCACAATCAGCTTCATCTGATAAATCTGATTTTGGGGATATATATATATAGTGGGTCCGTCTATTTGGACGGTTCAGATTCAAAAATATATGTGCCACGGGTACTATCGCATACTTATCATCCTTCTGCCACAGGAGAACGGTGGTCTGTTATCTGTAAGATTCTTGACCCCACCTTGCGTTGTACACTTGGGTTTTCCGGCCTGACAAGTGGGCGCCGGATTCATTTAATCCAGACCGTTGGTCTGTCGATTTTTACCCTGGATGGGCCATGTTGGAAAAATTTTCCCATGTCGAAAGAACCTAGCCATTCGGGTGTTTCTCAGTTGAATTTGGACGGCTGTTATTATTTTTCCGTAATCACTTGTAGGCTACTGATTGAAAGTTTAGATTATTATTGAAGTTACTTTTGGGGCAGTGTCCTTTTGTGTTGGGACGCATCATAGCGACGGTCTGGATTATCAAACCATGGAATTGACATCTCATAATTGAAAGCCCCGTTATAATTTTAAAATCCTCGGTTGGAAAATCCTATAATATAATATTTCCTGCCACCGTCTGAAACTGACACGGCTTCGGTGGATCCCTTACTGTGGGGCCCACCTTGATGTACGTAATTTAAATCGATGCGGTCCATCCATTTTGAAAGTTCATTTGAAGGCATGATACTAAAAATGAAGCAGATCTATATCTCAGGTGGACTACACCAGAGGAAAAATTGATGATTAAATACCCACCATTAAAATCTTCTTGGGGCCACCAGAATTTTTATTTGCCATCCAAACTGTTGATAAGGTTAGAAATACCTGGATGAAGGGACCACAGAATAATTAGCTTGATCCAAAACTTTCGCCACCGTTTCCTGTGGTGTGGTCCACCTAAGATTTGGATCTGCTTCATTTTTTGGATCATATGCTAAAATGAAATTTCAAAACGGACGGAAGGCGTGGATGTAAGTCACATAAATCATGGTGGGCCCCACAGTCAGGGATCCACCAAAGCTGCGTCCGTCTCAACAACTCCTCCATACCCGCATGAGATCCAGACCGATCATCAGCTGTGCAATACTTCAGATGGGCCATGGCTCAAACATTGCAATGAGTGGATAATCTGAATCGTTCGATCACAGGACCTTTGAAGTTTAGTATGAACTCTGGTTAGTGCTATTTCTGGACCGTCATTCGAACGGTTAAGATCGTCTGATCAGCACAGCTTTCGAGAAGTGGACCCTCCTGAGCTTGTTTTTGGATCAAGGACACTATAGAGTCGCCCATACCTTAAAAATTCCCGAATCCCGATAAAACAACTGTCTTGTGTGTTTACCAACGTAACTCCTACTGAGGTTGATCCAATGACACGAACAGCTGTTTTTACCTTCTTCATAAATAAGCCTTTTTCATGCACCCAGTTGTATGTGTATTCCATGGCATCCACGTCACCAATCTGGACCGTCAATTAGGTTGGGTCCACCCTTCTTTGGTCACCTATGTAAAAAAGCAAAGAAATCGGATGGTCCTAAATATCCATACCGCCAGGAAAGATTTTGATGATCTGATCAATATTATTTTTAAATTGCATCATACGAAAACTGATTCGCACCAAATGGACGTTCCAGATTGACGGTGCGCATTGTGTACAAGTCCCAATGCAACTAGGTGCATGAGTTTCCATACACGTGGAAGGCTAGATTATTTATCTGTCTTGTTTGTTTATCTACTCTTCTTATAATTTTTGTGGCAACTCATTTAACGGACGTTGAGTATATATTCAAGTCAATCCAGGCCTTCAAATGATGTGATCCTTTGTGGATGGACCAAATGCGAACTTGATCAGACGATCTTAACCATCTCTTGAATTTCTGACCAATTTCTTTTGAACTGTCGTTTTGACAGATACCTGTTGCATGGCGAGGATGGTATTCATAATATGATTGTCGGGTTATATGTTTACACCCAATCTATTATTACTAGATCTAACGTATAAGAATATCATCACGTGTTAGTATATTTGTATGAATGCGATGAAAGATATATACAAAATATAGAAGAAAGATTACGAGAATCCAAAACACATCTAAATACAGAAGTTAAGTGTCGGTTTAGAAAACTAAGATACTTAGAGCTGTATACACCATGTACCAAAATCTTAGAGGTGTTCATCTTCTCAGTTGCACATGGCAAGCAAGTATAAATTACATATACGCAAAGCTAGATTTAATTGTCTACATGCAGCTATATACTCTTAATTGGTGCATTAAGAGCTTGTTTGGTTTTCCAATTTCTACCGATGAAAAAGTAAATGAGCCATCAATTATTTTATTTTTTTTGTGTTTCTTTAGATATGAATTATAGCATGTGTAAGTCCAGAGACAAATGCATACATTGTAATCAATACATTTTCATAGTATACAACTATCATCTTTAGTAAAATTATCATTTCAATCAAAAGTAAGTGAAATAATCATTACCCATTTGTAGCCATTTCCTATTGTGATTAGAAAATCAAACAAGCCCAAAGAGTAGAAAGCTTTTCAAAAATAGAAACATGACTATGCTCAATAACCTAATTGTTAACTAATCTCGTCTTAAAACAAAAGTGTACCAAAGTAAAGCTCTACTAACCAATCAGAACATTGATCTCAAACGTCAAAAGATCATACACACAGTCATCACCTAACTTGAATCTATTAAAGTATCACAAAATGAAAAGCTTTATGACCTCGCCAATCCAAACAAGATAATTCTTTTCAGCCCAATGTTGCCCATCAATCTTTCATCCTACGTGAGTGCTTATCCTAGTTTAACTTAGCCTAATTTAGCATATTTACTTTTGCCCAGTATGATGCTACAACAAGTCTAGGTCAATTAGTATAGCTTAATTTAATTTCTGTTTTGTCACATCCTTCCAGTTGGTCAAATTTAGTTAATTATTCATGACACCATCATCAAATACCCCATATTCCCAAGTCCTTAATGATTTCTTCAATCATAGCCTACTTACCAAACTACGACTATCTTACAATGATCCATGTTTTGACTATTGTCAATTGTCAATTATCCACGACCTTCTTGTCCTCTTGAATTGTTGTCAATAATTTTTATTTCTTTTGTCAATTGTACTGCATTTACATTTAGATTAATAAAATTAATACTTAAATTTTTTATTTTTTTATTTTACTTTTTAATATTCATTTTATTGACAAATACGACATAACTATTATTACCGTGATAAAAATAAAAATAATAATAATAATCTATCCTTATGGTAAAAAATAACTCATTCAAAAGTTCTTCTTCCTATTCACGAATTATCTAATTTCTTACCAATCGATGGTTAAGTGGTTAAATCAATCTTTACTGATCTTATAAAATCTAGCTATTTCGACACTTGGGATCACAAGATTTTGGAAGTAGTCGAATACAACTCATGCATGCCCAACGGTTGATAAAGAAAAAGGCCATTCACTACGTATATGGTCACGTGTCCAAACCGTCCAAAACTCATATTTAGACGGTCATGATTGTGTAAAGTTACACCACGTGTATCCATGGACGACTGCCACAAGTTAATACTACATGCCGAACGCACATTGGTTTGTTTTCCTTTTTATATGCGATGTTCAAACCAGAAGGAACGTGACCGACTGACCCTCATTAAATGGTTTTTTGTTTAATAAAACCCGGTCGATTATGCTCTCTCATTGAAAAGCAAAAGGCCCGAGAGAGCAGGTAAAATAATTCCATACTCTGGCACCACATGACCATCCGTGCCCAGTCATACCAGCAGATCACACTTGGCATGCATCTACTCCAATCGAAGCCATTGAAATAGCGTGGCCCACCGTTGATAAGTCATTTCAAAAAAATTCCAATTCAACATATAAAAAAATCCATATCAAAGAAGCTATACTCATCCAATCACTCCATTTTTAGTAATACAATCCATCTACGGTTTAGATGCACTACACATAAGCCACGTGTGCATCCCTTGTGGGGTTATCAAATAAGGAGAGTTATATGATGCTCGAGCAGCGTAGTAGCTTGATACACAGTCATTCATAAAAATATACACGTGGCATAAATGAACTCAAACATGACAGCCCATGCAGAATCATATCAGTTGATTGGCGGACACTCGTTATACCATCAGATATTTTCATTTTCAAACGTCCAATAAATATCCACCAATCTGATACATCTAAATTAGGACAGTTTAAAATGCAATTCCCATATAATTTCAATACGCCCGTGTATCATCCATGACAGTAAGCCAGAGTAACAAAACCGAACCCAGCTAACATGTAGGGAGATTCGATTGGGGAAAGTCCCGAGGCCACGACCCTGAAAATAAGGGCTGGTGGGGGGTTAGCAGCGCCGTTTAGCTTTCCTTTTGGCTTTGTTTGTGGCAAAAACCATTTTTTAATTTACTCTTCAATGGAGAATCGTTTTTATTATTAAAAAATAATATTTTTTTTAAGAAGCTGGTTAGAAAGGGGGTTGGTTTAGACAGGCAAAAGAAGATGTGAGTCTGGAATTCCATGTGGTTTCGCCTCGATTTCAGGGATAGGTCTTAAAGCTGCTCTAGTGTTTTATTATCAAAATAGATTCCGTCTAGTGGCTTTACTGTATACAAACCTTTCCATGCATCTGATTGCATTTGGACTCGTTCTCATCTACATCACCCATCCATTAAGTTTAGTTCGTTTCTCTTCTGATGCCATGCAAAAGCTACGGCTGTTGGATGGTCATGAATGTCCTTTGACTGGACCTAGCTTTTATTAACGTCCTTGGTCATCCTTTTCTTTATGAGATTGAATGGGTGGTTTGGATTATTTTGTTAGTATGATTTTTGTTGTGGGGGGGGGGGGGGTTTGAATTAGTGGGTCATTACAAATGGACGGTCCGGATTGATAATAAGGACTGTGTGAATGTCTAGATGCAATTAGTTGCATGGGAAGGTTTTGATACACCTAGTCCGCACTAGATCATTTTTCATTCAAAACCTTAATAAGATAAAACGCACTAATCTACCGTAGTGCAACACCTTCACTATTTTATTTATAGATTGGAAATTAGAAGTTTAAATTAAATGAGTTGTCTGTCTAAAGACCTCGTATTATATCTAAGCTCAAGGTTGCCCGCTACATGACCATTCAGTTACATAGAAACGCGTGGACCGTTGATTAGGTTCGGCCCCGGCCTCACCCAACAAGATGCGGCCCTGACGGTGGGGCCCACCTGGATGTATGTATTGTATATCCACACGTCCATCCGTTTGGCCAGCTACTTTTGAGGCACGAGCGAGAAAAACGAAGGAGATCCAAATCTCAGTGAACCATACCATAGGAAAACAAATGGTGATTGAATGCCAACCATTAAAAACTTCATACGGCCCACTGTAATGCCCAACGTAATGTTTATCTGTCATCCAACCCATTGATAAGGTCACAGAGATCTGGATGAAGGAAACAGAAAAGGAAAAAAAATTAACATGATCCAAAGCTTTTGTGGCCCATAAGAAGTTTTTAATGGTCAATCATTATTTATTTCCTGTGGTGTGGTATACCCGAGATTTGGATCTGCTTCGTTATTGGTCCTATTCCCTAAAATGAGCTGGCTAAATGGATGGACGGTATGGATATACAATACATACATCAAGGTGGGCTCCACGGTCAGGGACGCACCGTGCTGGGTGAGGCGGGCGCACCTAATCTGCTACCATTGGATCAACCGATTTGGCTTTGACCATCAGTTCCAATCCATACTTCATGAATCAACATTCGAAAATTATCCCAATGGAATGATTCTAACCATCCAATCAATAGCAATGAAAATGAATGGTTGAGATTGTTTATAAAAATCGGTACAATCAACAGTTTGAACCGTCCATTTGTTGGGTATATAGTGGACGGTTAATGGTTTTAAATAATCGTTCTCATCATGAACTGAACCTAATGAACGGTCCAGATATGTGATCTGGATGTAACTCAGTACAAGTGGGAAGGTTTTCATACAGCGTGGCCACTACATCACAAATCTAAACTATTTATTCCGACCGTTGGATTGCACATTACATCAATTTAAGTTATGCATCGACTCTCGGTCGTAGAAAAATTGAAGTGGATCCTCCTATCAAACGGTCTTCTTTTGTCGTAAGTGGGCCATTTGGGTCCACTTACGAGGCAGGAACGATTCGTATGGGATCATGGCTCTATATTTTAATGCGGAAATGAGAATACTTCATTCGGTCACGGATTTTACAACGTCCCCAAACCTTTAAACGGCACATGATCGTAAATTATTGGCAATCGCAACCGTTCATTCATTCATACAAGTAGAAGCAAGCTATAGTGCAAAAAAGAAAATATACAATGCCAATTGAGTGGGACACGGCTTCCATAGATCCCTAGATCCATCGAGGTCAGTGGATCTCTTACTGTGGGGCTCACTGTAATATATTTGTCTTATATGCACATGGTTCATCTGCTTCCACAGCTCATTTTAGGGTATGAGCCTAAAATTTCAACGTATCTAAATCCCAGGTGGACCACACGATAAGAAACTGTGGTGATTGAATGGCCACCATTAAAATATTTTTAGGGGCCACTGGAATGTTTTTTTGTTCATCCAACCTGTTGAAAAGGTCACAAAGAGCTGGATGAAGGGACTACACAATTATCTGCTTGGTCCAAAAACTTTTGTCGCCCACTAGAAGTTTTTAATGGTCAATCACCACTGTTTTCTATTGTGTGGTCCACCTTAGATTTGGATCTGCTGCATTTTTTCGATCATGCCCAAAACTGAGCTGGCGAAACGGATGAACAGCGTGGATATAAGACAAATACATCACGATGGGCCCCATAGAGATCCACCAAAGCCGTGTCAAATGATCCTACTTATTTATTTCTTACTGTTATAAGTAACATTTTAATTTGATGATTTTAACAATCTAATAATGGATTATTGTAATAAATTGGCCCCATTTAAAGGGTTAGGATCCTCCTATCGGAATGATTCTTGCACTATGATTTATTCATAGTTGTATGAATGAATGAATGGTTTAGATCCACATAAGCCCCCTTCTGTAATTTAAAAGGTTTGGGTACGTAGCTAAGGTGTAATGAAGCTTTTACGTATACACTTGCTAAGGTCACCCTTTAACACCACCGATCGCGATTTGGCCTTTTTTTTTTTTCTTTTTTTTTCTTTTTTTTTTTTTTCAAATACCCATCCTTTTTCCGGATTGTTACTCTAACAAATGATAGAACTATAGATTAAACCTATTTTGAGTTTAAAAAAATATTGACCGTCCATATTAAAAGCCATCCATCAAATGGCTGATACTCGACATATAGGGTGATGTGTACATGGGAAGCGAATTGCGTGGTGGGCCACCGGTGTGTTGACGTCACCAAGTTATGTGGGCTCATCAAGATGTATGTGTTATAACCACGCCATTCATCCATTTTGCAAGATCATTTTAGGGCATGGACCCAAAAATAAGGCAGAAACATAGCTCGAGTGAACCACACTACATAAAGAAAGCAATGGGAATTGAACATCTTTACTTCTTGGGGCGAAAGAAGTCTTGGATCAAACTGATATTTGTGTTTTCCCTTCATCCAAGTGACCTTATGAACAGGTTGGTTGGCAAATAAACATCATGGTGGGCACTAGGAAGGTTTCAACGGTAGATGTCATTGTCAAAACCACTTTCTATAATGTGGTCCACTTGAGCTTTGGATCTGCCTCAATTTAGGACCCCTGCCCTAAAATGATCTCACAAAATGGATGGACGGTGCGGATATTACACATACATCATGGCAGGGGCTACAGAACTTGGTGACGTCAACACACGACCGAATAGTCTAATCTCTGGATTGAACTAAGCATCCAGTGCAACTAGGAGCACTATACCTTTGTAGTGCTCACAGAGAAGTGGAACATTTTTATATTAGATAAAGACGACGATTCGTCCATAGGATAGATTGAAAAATAAATGAAATGTCAGTCGGTGACACACACGCTAACATAGTCCATCTGTGTAAGAGATGTATGCCATTCATCAAATTCAACAGTCCTCGCCCAAAACAAATTCACTAATCTGAGAAAGGTTAGGACATTTCCTTATAATCGAAACCAATGACTCCCCCATCATGGTATGGACCATGGTCATGCCTATATAACTCTCCTTATTAGATAGATCGTAGCCATGTGATTATTTGCTTGCTGACGGGCAATCAGATCCAATGATCTCATCCACGACTGGCCACCCCCAAAAGATGTGGATCACTAAAATGGACCACATATATCAGTTTGCTGGCCGCGTAAATGAGGTCAATCCAACCATGTACATCGACACAGAATTTCGACGGTTGTTATGGGCGAGCCGAGTAACAAAAGCTGTGGGGTCCACCTTGATGCTTGTGTGGCATCATCCACTTCGTTCATCCCTTGTGCCATCTCATGTTAACTCAAGTGGGCCACGCCACAGGAAAAAAGTAGGTATTGTAACGTGGCCATTGACCCTTCCCAGGGCACCGTGATATCTATAGGCCATCGACCCATTCATATGGTGGGTCCAATCAGGATTAAAGGAAAAACCAAATATCGGCATGAGCCAAAACTTCGGTGGGCCCAAAAGGTTTTGATGTTGGGCACCCCCAAACACACTTCCCCCTCTGGCCCACTTGAGTTTTGGATCGGCCTGATTTTTGGGTCACACTCACCATGAGCTGGCGAAAATGATGGATGGAGAGGATCTCACACATCACGGTGGGCCCACAGAGCCTTTTGTCGCACGAGCACCCCACGTGCACGGAGATACGTTAGCCACCCAATACATCAACACGGCACTACCGAAGCTCCCACAACGAACCAAAATCGTAATAAATTCAACCGAAACACAGCGGTGCTATTTCACCACCATTTACAAAACAGTGGTGGCTCATCAACCATACACGCTGCGCATATATACACCAATCCAAACTGCCAAATTGCAGGCTGGATTGTGGATGATTATCCGTAGAGAATGATCTTAATGATCTGGTGGTGACTGTTGAACTCGGAGAGTTAATAACTTTCTAACCATTCATTCGACGGCCACCGATTGGACACTTGGGGAAGTCCAGTTGCAGCCGCTCTATATATAAAAATAACCACAAAGCAGGTCCACAATTTGGACGGTCTGGATTGACATAGAGGCATGCCACGTGCATATAGGACCAGTCACCACCAGTAGGGAAATGGTAATAAACTATTAACAGAATCAAATCGTAGCTTCAACTGCAAGTGAGCTGTTACACTAACTAGTTTAAGCAAACACCAACAGAGTCCGGTCGGTCACACCTCCCTCACTCACAACCCCACCTTTCTTTTCAATCAAGGCCCCACAAAATCCCATTATTTAACCCCCAACAAAACAAGGGAGATTTTACAAAACTGGTAGAGCTCTCTTGACGGTACACATGGCAGGGTGATGCATCAATCAGGACCGTCCATCTTGTAAGACATATCATGGATTTCTCATATTTCAAAACTCAAGACCTACCACTTGATTTACTCAACCTGTTCTGTTTCTACCATTGCTTTGAAGGACATTGGTTAGATGACTAAGGTCATCTGATCATTGAATAATTTGAAGCATTTCCCTATTCACTATAGAAGCTGCTAGATCGACGGTTCATAAGGACGACTGTGGAGAGATGGGCCCACCATATTCGGGTAGTCCACTGGATCATCTGCCACAAAATGAAAGGAAAAAAAGAACAATAAACAGGAAAGGAAAGGCTGGGAATAGAAAAAGAATTTCATGCACACATGGTGTCTCTGCTTGTTGCGCGCGTGACGCGATCTATCAATATACATATTCTAATCCCAGAAACCCAAAAGAAAATTCAGCGAGAGAGAGAGAGAGATGGTCTGACCCCCTTTCAAATTAAAAATAAAAAGAGATGCCAGACCATCTCTCTCTCTCTCTCTCTCTCTCTCGGCAAAAGAGCTGGATGAGGAGAAAGAAAGGAGAGGCGTTTAAGGGAGCGTAGGATGAGACCCGATGCATCAAATGCTGAGAAGGGAGGGTTGGGATTTGGGGCAATGTCTATGACAAGGCCGAGGCAGCTGCATCTGCTGCAGCAAACCCACCGCAAAACCACCTCCTCCACCCTCTCCAATACCACCTTCTCTCTTTTTCTCCTCTTCTTAGCCATCCCTGGAAAATTCATCACATCCTCTGCTGCTGCTGCTGCTGCTCCTAATCATGAGTCTCTTGCTCTACTCTCTTGGCTCCACACCACCACCAATACCTCTCTTTCTTCTTCTTCTACTGCTTCTACATCTCCTATTCCTAGTTGGAATCCTCCGGATTCCAACCCATGCAACTGGACTTACATTACTTGCACCCCAACCGGCTTCGTTACATCAATCATCATACAATCTGTTCCACTTGGACTCTCCTTCCCTTCCCAATTCTCCTCCTTCATGTCCCTCCAGATACTTGTAATCTCCGGCGCCAACCTCACCGGGACTATCCCGGATGATATAGGAAGCTACGCCAGGCTCTCTGTTCTTGATCTCAGCTCCAACAGTCTCACGGGCTCCATTCCTGCCACTGTCGGGAAGCTCATGAACCTCGAGGTGCTGACTCTCAACTCCAACCAGCTCACTGGGAAGATCCCACTGCAGCTAGGCAGCTGTCTCAAACTAAAGAGTCTGCAGCTGTTTGACAATCGCCTTAGTGGGAACCTTCCCGCCGAGTTCGGGCAGTTGTCTGGTCTAGAAATCCTCCGCGCTGGAGGGAACAAAGACATTTCTGGGAAGATTCCACCCGAGCTCTCGAAATGCAGCAACCTCACCATCTTGGGCCTCGCTGACACTAAGGTCTCTGGCTCCATCCCTGCTTCTTTCGGGAGCCTCAGCAAGCTTCAGACGCTGTCTGTCTACACAGCAATGCTATCTGGAGAAATCCCGCATGAGATTGGAAACTGCTTAGAGCTCATCAATCTCTATCTATACGAGAATTCACTATCTGGGTCGCTGCCGCCTGAGCTGGGGAAGCTACGGAAACTTGAAAAGATGCTGCTGTGGCAGAACGATTTAGTCGGGGCAATCCCAGAGGAGATTGGGAACTGCAGCAACTTAAAGATGATTGATCTGTCTTTGAACTCACTCACTGGTAGCATCCCTGAATCTTTCGGACGCCTCTCTGAGCTCCAAGGGCTGATGCTGAGCAACAACAATGTATCGGGATCGATCCCTTCCGTCATTGCAAACATTACCCATCTCTCCCAGCTGCAGCTTGACACCAACCAGATATCAGGGTTGATCCCGCCTGAGATTGGAATGCTTGGCGAGCTGACAGTGTTCTTTGCCTGGCAAAATCAGCTTGAAGGAAGCATTCCTTCAACTCTGGCAGATTGCAGCAGCCTCCAAGCTCTCGATCTCTCCCATAACTCTCTTACTGGTAGCATCCCACAGGGCCTGTTTCGACTCCAGAATTTAACAAAGCTGCTGCTGCTTTCAAATGACATATCAGGCTCGATCCCGTCAGAGATTCAATATGCTAAGTCTCTTGTCAGGCTCCGGCTTGGAAACAACAGGATCGGTGGCGAGATACCGAGCGAAGTTGGTGGACTTAATAGCCTGAACTTCCTAGACCTGTCTGGAAACCGTCTGGCAGGACCCATACCCGATGAGATCGGGAACTGCACGCAGCTACAGATGGTGAACCTCAGCAACAATACACTCCGAGGAGCTCTGCCCGAGTCACTCTCTTCGCTAATCGGACTTCAGGTTCTCGACCTTTCACAAAACCAATTTGTGGGTCAGATCCCATCTTCTCTCAGGCATTTATCATCTTTGAACAAGCTCATTCTCAGTGAGAATTCCTTCTCCGGATCGATCCCTGCATCACTTGGCTTCTGCTCAAATCTCCAACTGCTTGATCTGAGCAGCAACGAGTTATCGGGCAGCATTCCGATTGAATTGTGTCGGATTGAGTCACTTGACATTGCACTCAACCTAAGTCGGAACTCTCTGACGGGGCCCATCCCATCCCAGATATCCAATCTCAACAAGCTGTCTGTTCTTGATCTCTCCCACAACAAGTTCGCTGGGAATCTGACACCGCTGGCCGGGCTGGAGAACCTCGTTGCTCTCAACATCTCATACAACAACTTCTCCGGTTATCTTCCCGACACCAAACTGTTCCGGCAGTTACTGATAACTGACTTAGCAGGCAACGAAGAGCTATGTAATTCTGGTGACAACTCTTGTTTTCTAAGTGATGTTATACAAGGGACAGCACAGGAGAATAGCTCCAGCAGGAGGAGATTACAGAAGTTGAAGTTGGCGATTGCATTGCTGATTACTGTAACTGTCGCAATGCTTCTTGCAATGGTGGCAGTGATCCGGGGGAGGAGAATTCTAGGAAGGGAAGAGGAGGATTCTGAGATGGGCTCAGAATCATCATGGCCGTGGGAAGTAACTCCTTTCCAGAAGCTAAGCTTCTCAGTGGATCAAGTAGTGAGATGCCTAGTTGACGCTAATGTGATTGGTAAGGGGTGTTCTGGCGTAGTCTATCGCGCAGACATGGACAACGGAGAGGTTATTGCAGTGAAGAAGCTGTGGCCTATGACTATGGGTACAAACAACCATAACGACAGTACAGTGCGTGACTCGTTCTCAGCAGAGGTGAAGACACTGGGGTCAATCCGGCACAAGAACATAGTGAGGTTCTTGGGGTGTTGCTCAAATCGGAACACAAGACTTCTAATGTATGATTACATGCCTAATGGAAGCTTGGGAAGTCTATTGCACGAGAGGAGTGGGCTTTCATTGGAATGGGATCTGAGGTACCATATAGTGTTGGGAGCAGCACAAGGTCTAGCATATCTTCACCATGATTGTGTGCCTCCGATCGTTCACCGGGACATCAAGGCGAACAACATCCTTATTGGGCTTGATTTCGAGCCATACATTGCGGATTTTGGGCTGGCTAAGCTCATTGATGATGGAGATTACGCAAGGTCATCAAACACTGTTGCGGGCTCCTATGGATACATCGCTCCTGGTTAGTACTAATATCTCATTTCTTAATATTTTTCTTCATTTTCTCCATCTTGTTAAATTATTGTTGAGGGAGGAAATATAAATGAGATCATCTCTGGCTTGTGGTGATGATTGTTGCAGAGTATGGGTACATGATGAAGATAACAGAGAAGAGTGATGTCTACAGCTATGGTGTTGTCGTCTTGGAAGTTTTAACAGGGAAGCAACCAATTGATCCAACAATCCCTGACGGGCTACATGTCGTGGACTGGGTGAGGCATAGGAAAGGAGGCATGGAGGTCCTTGATCCGAGCTTACATGGCCACCCTGAATCAGAAGTGGAGGAGATGCTTCAGGCATTGGGTGTAGCTCTACTTTGTGTCAACCCCACCCCTGATGAAAGGCCAACGATGAAGGATGTGGCAGCGATGCTCAAGGAGATCCGGCATGAGAGAGAAGAGTACGCCAAGGTGGACGTACTCCTCAAAGGAAGTCCCGCAAACTGCATTGACAAAGGAGGTCCAGCAACATCAGCATCAGCGTCATGTCAACAGAGCAACAACACCAGTTTCTCTGCTTCCTCCTTGCTATATTCTTCTTCCTCTAATAATAATGCCAAACCAGCCTTCAAGTAGATGATGCTTACTGTACTTGAAGAAGAAGAAGACATTTTAAGTCTTTCTTCTTTGGCTTGTTACTTTCTCTTTTGCTATCAGTTAGAATGTTAGCAATGGAATATGTAAAGATTTGTTTAGTAGTATTAATAGTAGAAGAGAAACAATGTCGTTAACAGACATGGCAACATTTACCTTGTGAATGCTTGAGAAGTTGTTATTGGCAATATAATGAAATCATCATTCCTCAAATCCCTGGGCAAATAACCACTCATTTTGTATGCAGTTCTCATCTTCTTCTTTTTCTTCTTCCTTCCATTTTCAGCATTTGTAGTTGCAAGACCTTGATGTAAAGATATCTGTTGTCCCTTGGGCTACTATTGACAAGCTCAAGACTGCTGGGCTGAGTTGGCAATATAATGAAATCATCGTCCCTCAAATCCCTGGGCAAATAACCACTCATTTTGTATGCAGTTCTCATCTTTTCCATTTTCAGCATTTGTAGTTGCAGGACCTTGATGTAAAGATATATGCTGTCACACACACACACACACACACACACACACACACACACACACACACACACACATTTGTGTGTGTATGAAAATTTTCTTTTATAAATAACTCATAAGCCGAAAAAAGGAAAGGAAACACAGCCCATGGATGACAAAACAGCCAACATCGGCTCATTTTCGTCATCCAATGGATAGAGATATTGCAAAGGGATTTATCTAGAGAGACATGGAAGAAAAGAAAAGGTTTCACCTGGTTGGTTGGAACAAGGCATGCAACCCGTATGACCTTGGCGGAATGGGATAAAAGATCTCAAAGTGATGAACCGCCCTCTGCTTGCGAAGTGGCTTTGGAGATTTAGCATGGAAATGGACAGTTTTTTTTTTTAAATGATCATATCATGTGCACACGGCATTCAAGAGAAAGGATGGTTTGCCTCAAGTTCTTCATTGTACACAACGTTGGGCATTTGGAAGGTGACGATGGGAGTACTTGATTTCAAGAAAGGAATTGCATTTGCACTAGGTGAGGGAACTTGATCAGGTTTTTGGAACATGCATGGCTTGATGATAGACCAATCTACCTGGACCATGGTAGGCTCTATAGCATTGTCATCAACAAGGGCGAATTAGTATTCCAATGCTTTAGTGTGACGGGAGGTGTGGTGACTTGGTCTCCTACATTTAGTGGGGACCTATCTGATGATGAGTTTGAGGACTTCGTCAGTTACAAGACTTAGAGTGCACTTATTGTTGTCTCCTGGATCCACAGATGGTGATAGAAAGGGTAGAATTCAGGATCATTCTCATTCTTATCTGACAGCTTGCTTGTGGCAATTTCCTGGACCCTCAAGGGTGGTAATGTTTGGTTAGTTGCAAAGAACAAAGTACTGACTATTGCCATCTGCAAGAGTCAGTAAACCAACTCATTATGCCTGAAAGATGCAGAATTAGTAAACCAACTCTTTATTCATTGCGAGTTTTCATTTGTGGTTTGGAGGAAGCTGCCCACTGTTTTCAAAATTCTATGGGTGATTCCTGGGTCTATTGAGGTAGTGTCCCAAGCATGATAACGGGGAGCTTGAGGAAAAATGATAAAAGTTCGATGGTGCATTTTCAAAGTTAGTGTTCCGCTCCCTTTGGGGAATGGAACAGTTGGAGATTTTTAACAAGAAGTCGGAAAGGGCTTGAAGTGGTTTTCCAGAGGGTAAAAGGGACAATGATATTTTGGACCTCTGGAAGTCTTCGATTCAAGGATGTAATTGGGAAGATTTTCTGGGATTTTTGGGCAGAGTCTTGCTGCTTTGTTATTGAGTCTGAATTAGGATGACTTCCTAAGTTCCATGATCCCCTTCTTCCTCTCTTTTTAGTTTTAAAAAATCTTTTGTAGATAAGTTCATGATCTCTAGCTCCTAACAAATTTATTTTTTTTCTTTCAAAAGGTGACGATTTTATTAAGCAAGGCCAGAGCCAAAAGAATTACAAATCAGACCAAAAATGGATTAAAAAAAAAAAAAAAGAACCTCACCTAGAACCTTTAAGGCCGAGGCCAACCCATTACATTCAATTAGCCCTGTTGAAGTCCTTGGAGATCCACCTGCATCAGTTCCTAAAACATCGAGAATTCCTTTCTTCCCACAGAAACCAGATGCTGGCCAGCAAAGAGAGTCCAGATTTTCTTTCCTATCTTGCCCATGCCTCCCCCATGCCAAGCCATGAGGAGATTATCAATTGAGCACGACACCACACATGCCATTCCGAACAAATAAAAAAAGCTATACCCAACTCCTTTGGTGAAGGGAATAAAATCAGAAGATAGATAAACAAATGTTGTTGTGGGCTTTTTCATTTCTTGAACTGAACACTGATTTTCTTAAATTGTATAATACAATAAATATAGCTGCGGGGACCGGGAAGTTAAAAACAGAATTTGGGCAAATAATAATAATAATAAAGGGAGATATAGCTACAGGGAGGTTAAAAACAGAATTCAGGGAAAACCTGAATGAGAAACATTGTATCTGGGATAGGAGGGAATAAGAAGTCAAATTCTGAAGAATAATGGCATAATATTACAACATGGGTTTTCAACCTAAGAAAAGAAACTTGTGTTCCTCTTTTGGGTCAATTAAGGTTGTATATGATGTTCCACTTCTCCCAAACCTCGTCTTGCAGCTGTCGTAGCTTCTAATAACTATTTATTCTCCAGACGCTTTTTAAAAAATGCCGAAATATCAATGGCACTATAATACTTTATAGAATGAACGGGCACAATTAGACTATAAATTATCAGAGAGCTTCTTCCGCTTTATGATCTCTAATGTCATCATCGTAATTGGAAGCCTCATCCCAATTTTTTGGAGTTGCCTTCATAATCATGTTTCACCTATCATTCCTGTCCAAGGCCCTATCCTTGGGAAGTGTAGAAGCCTTCATACCCCTTTTCGCCACCACAAGCCAAGTCCTTTCAGGTGTGCCCCTAATCCTCTTAGGCTCTTCAACCCCAATAGAAGTTCCCTGCCTAACTGGGGTCATCTATGGCTTTCACTATGATCTCTAAAGATAAAGTCTACCTAGGAGCACCTACTATAAATGATTAGTGGCAAAGGTCTAGATGTGAAACCCATTTTCGATGTTTGTTATGGATGTGAATTATCATTGGCCAATCAAAGAAGAGAAGGAGATGGGAAGTGAAGACCTACTTGATCCTACCCATTTTCCATGGTTTTTGGATGTTGCTCGGAGAATGATAAGCTTGCATTCAATGTGTCTCTCATATCACATCATTCCCTACCAAAGACCAACCAATTGATCCAACCGCCCCCTAAACCATCAAAATAGTGGGGACCACTTCCAATCACCATAATACTTGATTGGACAGTAATAAGAAATTCACCTTGGTTTTTCTACACCTGATCATTCCCCTTCAAGAATTAGGAAATGAGGGTTGGTGAAATATCTGCAACAAATGTTGCCTATGGGTGAAGGTAATCACTATCTAACCAAAGATCATATGGTGTTGAGAAGTGGGGACCAAATGTTACCATGAAGGTCTAGGGTCTAACTTGAGCATGGCACTGTTTCCATTAGCATAGGCACAATTAAATCCCTCTTGTAACTTACCTACTCCACTGGTCAGCATTTCCTACCACATTTCTATTGAGCCTTTGGTACATTATCAGTCTTTATTTGGGAAGATAGATTGTCATGTTATGAGCATCATGGTATACTAATTAATTCATGTCCTGTCTCCATGCACCAAGCATAATATACATACATAGAAGACAAGCAACAACTTTCTAATTTACAAAAAACCTACCTCCACTATGCTCACAGGCGATGCATTAAAAAACTGAGAATAACAGGTACTCATGCTGGCAGGCCCTCCAATGCTTTGAAAATGTCAGAGCGAGTGACTATGCCTGTTTTGACATTCCAAGTCAGTGTCTGCTTCAACTAATGAAACCAACTAGCAAACTATCTAATAAGCTAATAAGCTACATGCAGTAGGTAAAGAAAAAAAAAAGCTAAATGCAGCCAATGTTCGTAGTATCGGCATCGTGTTACATATCGCATCCTTGGGATATAGATACGTATCGGTTATCGCACGGGACATATCATTTGTATTGGGTAATTTATTGACTTTTTGGGAAACATTGGAAAATTGGTTGAATTCATCAAAGACTCCTAAATATTTTAAATTGCACACAATTGGTCATTGCTAGAAGGGAAATTTAAAAATAATAATAATATATTTAATATTTTTTAATTTTTTAATTTTTTTAATTTAAAAAAAAAAATCTGAAATTTGACAAAAAGTTAACAAATCAGTAAATCAGGCCTCGTATATGCTTGATTTCATGTTTGGAGTGCAAAACTGCAAGCAATTTGGGAGAAATTGGAGAAATTTTGAATTTTCCCCAAATCGGGCAACCTACACTCAAATCTTGAAATCAAAGGTTGAAATCCTTGATTTTCCATGCAAAACATGAAGAATCAAGGATTTCTTATGATTTCACACTCATTTTATATGATTTAAACTTTAAAAAAAAAAAAAGAAGAAGAAGAAGAAGAAGAAGAAAAAGAAGAAGAAGAAGATCAACATGCAAAATAACTCATCGAATGAGAAACAGCCCCAAATGCAAGAAAATCTTGATTCTAATTTCAAATATAGGTTTTTCTCCCAAATCCAAGCAAAGGATGGACTGAAATCCACCCACTAACAGCTTAGAAGAGAGAAATCTGAAGAAAATTGGGGGAAAAAATCGGTTTTGGGGGTTTTTTGGGAGGGCAACATACGTTTCCTGAAAAGTATCAACGATATCTGTCGATATCAACAGCTATTGTCAATACTTGGTAAAACCCTTCAGAAAAAAAGTGACGATATCTCACGATATTGCCAATACATAGCAATAAAATGCGATATTATCGTCGATACTCAGGAATCTGGCCTTTCCCGCGTTACTCCCTATGGATTTCGTATCACTGACATGCGATATCGATAATATCAGCCGATATTATCATTATTGCAAACGCTGCATGCAGCAGGTAATAACATTGACAAGGGTCTCTACATATATTTCTCACCTACAACTTGGCCTCCCTCATTCACAATTGGTATCCTATGGATTTTCATCTTCAGCATCAAAGCCGCAGCATCTGCAATTATAAGAAGAAAGGTGATCTTCTTTACTCACGGTCTCAAGGAAAGCAGAAAGTAAAATGAAAAAGGAAGCAGGTAGATAAAATTACCCAGAACAGTCTTGTCAGGTGATAGCGTTATGGCAGGAGATGACATGATTTCACCCACCTTCGACTTCAACTGGATAACCATGATTAGTTGGGAACAAAAAGCAGAAAAATATGTGGTCATCAGAAGAAGCTTAGCTGGAAATACTCAGATCTAATAGCTCAGCACTAAAGCATGACAGTCTTCTGCTGTCAGTTCTCATAGCAGGAGTTCATGTGAAGGCTGATACTAGGAACACTCATACGTTTCGAACAATCTACTTAAGAGGCCTATTCCTTTTGACTCCTGTTAAGCTATAAGCTTCAAACTGCTGTTGTTAACATTCTAGAATTTACCATTTAGGATATGGGAATGGATTCTACTATTCATGTAGAAAAAACAATTTACGATTCATCTAAAACCCTATTTGACAGGAATTGAGATGAATCATACAATTTGTTCAAAACAGATTGCTGTTCACAACTGCTAATGGTTTACTATCCTTTAGCAGCTTTGGATTCAACATTTACAACCAAGGCGAAGAACTTGATCAATCCCTGAGTAGTCCATCTTGAATCTTTCGAGAACCATTGGGTTTGATGATTAGCAAAGATTGGTAACTGGTAGGGCTGTTCACGAGTCGAGCTAGCTCGAATAACTCGCTCGACTCGGCTCAAGTCAGCTCGGATTGACTCAGCTTGAATGGTTGAGTCGGGCCGAGTCAAGCTTAAATCTTGTAGCTCGAGTTGAGTTCGAGCCGAGTTCGACCATGGGCCATTTTAACTCAACTCGACTCGAAACTCGAACTCGAGCTCGACTCGGCTCGATTAGAAATAGGTTTTTATAATTTTTTAAATATTATATATATATATATATAAATATATATATATATATATATATATATTATAAGATTCTAAAAACCCTACCGCACCCCACCCGCATGGCCGCACGTCTGCCTCCCTTTCCCTTTATCCCTTTCCCTTTCTTCTCTATCTCTACCCCACCAAGCCCGCTGCCCGTCGCATGCCTGCCCAACGAGCAACATCAATTAGAGGTGGGCCACCACCACCTACGGCCTACAACTGCCCGAGGCCCCGAACGCTGCCGGAACGTCCACCCAATCTCGCCCAATCCCGACAAGGTGAGTGCATCTGTTTCTTCTTCTTAATCATCATCTTATTCTTCTTCTTCTTTTCCTTTTTCTTGATTCCATTGGAGATCCAGTCACCCAGATGAAGATTTGAATGGACGGCTGTGATCATTTACCCTTTTTATGTGGGCGGATACAATGCATACATCAGGTAGGAGGATCGGGTTCTGTGATGGCCTGATGTGTTGGGCCAGGTGCTAGAGAATGGGGTCCACCTGATGAGTGGCTTGGATCTCGAATCGGTTCCGTGATGGCCCGCCTGATGCACGTCGTCCATCTGTTTGGACAATGGGCCCACCTGATGTATGTGTTGTATCCATGCTGTCCATCTATTTGGATAGTGGGCCCACCTAATGTATGGATTATATCCACACTGTCCATCTGTTTGGACAATGGGCCCACCTGATGTATGCGTTGTATCCATGTTGTCCATCTATTTGGATAGCCCACCTAATGCATGGGTTATATCCATACTGTCCATCTGTTTGGACAATGGGCCCACCTGATATTTGGGTCCTTACTCTTGCTCGGGTGGTAGACTCTCAGGAGTTTCAACACCCAGTCAAGGGTTCGAGTGCCCATAGGTGGTGAAATTCCACTAGCCTGAGTGCATGGGGTGTGTGCGCGTGTGTAAAAAAATAAAAATAAAAAAAAATGGGCCCACCTGATATTTGGCCATTTGGGAGACTTATGAAAACTAAGAACAGAATCTCAATCGTAGCCACAGACTATACACAATTTTCTCAGATGACTCATACTTTAGTCATTCATCTCACAGACCGATTAATATATGCCACTGTTATGGAAAGGAACAAATCAGGAAATACACAGTGATTAGTTGTCCATGCAAGCTCTTGATTCCATAAGATGCTTAAGAAAGTGGGCCGGTTTGGATTAGCAGAATCCAAATGGTAGATTTGAAAACGAAAACTTTACATCCAAGGAAATTTGTGGAAAAGAATCCAACTAAACTGCGTTGTCTCTTAGCACATGTGATTTCCATGGAAATGTGGAGAAGCCAATCATCATGAAGTGAGAACAGTCTCTTGAAAAACATGGAAATCTCCATTTCCTTTTTTTTTGTAAATCACCTTTTTTCAAGGAAACCCGTGGAAATGGAAATCAATTTCCACAGCTGACTTTGTTTCATATAACTGACCACTAATAGCTGGGACAGGGCTATGGCGATAATGATGGTTTAACCTTTTTCATGTAGAGTGATTTGAACCTATAGATAGGACCTACCAATTTCCTGTGCTAGACATGTGGGCAATTTATGGATAAACGATTGAGACCTACCAACTTCCTGTGTAATTCCTGTTGAAGTAACTAATATGAAGCAATATGAGCCTTTGTTTGTATGATTTCTGGATATTATACCCAGATATGCATGAATACGCCACAGAAATGGCCTACACTTAATACTGACATTTTGGACATGCTCGAGACACATTGCCTATTATAAGTATCTGGGGTATGAAATGCCTATTTTTTCAAGTATCTGGGTATCAACGATTGGTGGTTTAAACAAATTGAACTACTGTCTGAAAGCTGTATGATGCTTTCCTTCAAGTGATATGAACTTCGTTTTTTTGAAACAATAACAATTTTGAAACATTGCCAAATATACATAATAGTCAGCTTAATGTCCATACCTCAGTAGATTCAAAAAGCTTCCCAAACTCGCACAGAATTTACTCAAGACAAACGCCATTTAGAAAATGCAGAGTTCCCATATTAAATGAGTATCCTTATCTAAAACTTTTGTAGCTCTGAAATATGCTTTGTTTCTAAATGGTGTGCAGCAAGCAGTGTTCGAGTTGTCGGTATCGCTACAAGTTTCGCTGGCCAAAGATAAAGATATAATATCATTATCGCTGATAACATCGCCGATAACCGGAAATGCAGGGAAAAAGGGGGAAACATGGAGAAAATGGTGGAATTTTTCAGTGAAACTTCAGGACATGCCTAAATACACATATTTACATATTCAGGAATGAAAAAATTGCAAAAAAAAAATAAAAATAAAAATAAAAATAAATGCATTAAATAATAAGTTTCCATTTAACGGGGGCCAAAAGGCATGCATTGTTGTAAGAAATCACTCAAACAGTAATCAAAATAAGTTTATATAATACAAATGCAAGCTTACAAGAATGCTAAAGGGCTAGGCTGTTAAATCAAATCAAAATTTCATTCAACTTACAATTGAGGAAAGAGTCCGCAGATTGCGTATTGAGTAAATTCCGTGGGCCCAAGGTGATTTATGTACTTTATCTGCTAACTACAAATCAAGGTTATCTTACTATGGAAACATTGGAACGAGTGGCAGGAAAATGAATCAATCTAGTCCGTCCATCTAGTTTTCCTTACTTTGGATGGTTGGTTTATCCAAATTTATAAATATCCAGTTATCATATCCATCTGAAAGATGGCCTTCAAGCGATGGTGTGAGATGAAAATAGTTAATAGACAAACATTCATCCAATTAAATTGATGAAATGTGATAGACAAGATTTTCTAATTGCTGTGATATTTTTCAAAAATATCCATCCATGATATATCCCACTAGATGGACGGCCCCGATCAATACATCTCCCTGCTACCTATAGGGTAGAGATATGGATCTACCACATTCAGGTTCTCCTAGTTCTACTGTATCATCTCCATGCAATGGGGTGTTTGAGAGATGTCGCGCAAACGGCGGACTCGGCTCTTGCACAAGTGATGTAGGTGGGCAATGGCCCATGATGCAAGCAATTGATTATGGACGTGTGGATAATCAAACAATCGATCTGAATCGTCCATTTCTATCATCATCTTCATCACATGGCATTTTTTTTTAATTTTTTTTTTAAAAAGAGTAATAGGATAATCTTAACCATCATATCAATGACATGCAAAACAGGTAGAGACATCGTTCTTAATCATCGGGTGGACCACATGATAAGTTTGGTGTACTTCATTACATTGCCATTGCCTAATGGTTTATGTGCATCTATAGCATCCCATCCAAACCCTACAGTGATGTCTATTTGTCATCCAAGCTTTAATAAGATCAAAAAGACATGAATGAAGGGGAAAAAATAAATATAAGCTCAATACAAAAATTCGTCAAGAATTTTTCAACAGTATAAGTTCAATTCACACTGTTTCATATGGTGTGGTGCATTTGAGCTTTGGATATTCTTCACTTTTGGACCCACCGTGAATGCATGTGGTTTATCCACGCCGTTCATCTAGGACTGTATGACTCAATCTACAGGTTAGATGTCAAATAAATATTACAGTGGGCCCTAGCCCCTAAGAGGTTTTTAATGGTAGAAATTCAATCACTACTGTTTTCCCATGGTGTGGTCGACCTGAGATTTTGATCTACCTATTTTATTACATTTAATATTAAAATGATGTGTAAAAATGGATGGACGGTGTGAATTAAAGACAAAGATCATAATGGGCCCACGAAGCAGCGATCAGCGTCACTAGCTAAACTGCGTCCCTGCGTACTCAATACGCAATCCGATTTTTATAAAAAGCGGACACGGATTGCGTCCTACCCCCGCCCGGACGGATCCGTCTGGGCAGGGCTCTGTGGGGCCCACCATGATGTAAGTATTTTATCCACACCGTTCATCGCTTTTCTAATATCATTTTAAGATATTATTCAAAAAATGAAGCAGATACACATCTCCACTGGACCACATCAAAGGAAGCTGCAGTGATAATGACACCCACTGCTAAAACCTTTCTAAGGGCCACCGTGATGTTTTTTTACCACCCAACCTATCAATAAGGTCATGCAGACTTGGATGAAGTGAATGAGATAGATCTAAAGTTCAAGAGGACCCCACCATTGAAAATAGTGGGGACAGTGACATCCACCGTTCAATCAAGCTGATATTTTTGTTTACACTTCATCTATCTCTATGTTAACTTATGAATAGGTTGGATCTCAAAAATACATCACGGTGGGCCCTATAAATGTTTCAACGGTGGTTGTGACTGCTCAGTACACTAAGCACCCCTTAAAACGGAAGTGGATTGCGTAGTGAGTAACTCAGTACGCTAAGCGCCCCTTAAAACGGAAGCGGATCACGTAGTGAGTAACTCAGTACGCTAAGCGTACTGAGTAAACTCTGTGGGGTCCACCATGATTTATAGATTATATCCACTCCTTCCATCCATTTTACCAGATAAATTTAGGACTTGAACCCAAAAATGAAGAATATCCAAGTCTTTAATGGACCACACCACCTAAAACAGTGTGAATTGAACATCTACCGTTGAAATTTCTTGAGGGCACTAAAGTTTTGGATCAAACTTATATTTGTGTTTTCCCTTCATCCATGTTTTTGTGATCTTATGAACAAGCTAGATGACAAATAAACATCACCGTGGGGCCTATCAAGTTTCAACGGTGGAAATCATTATTCCCACTGTTTCCTGTGGTACGATCAACTTGAGCTTTGTATATACTTCAATTTTGGTCTCAACCCTTAAATGAGATGGAAAAACGGATGGACGATGTGGATTAACCACATACATTCAATGTGAGCACAACAGAGTTTAATCAGTACAATAAGAGTGCGTACTGAGTAACACAGTACGCAATCCGATTTCCCTAAAATCTGAAATCTGATCCCCAAAATGCGTAGAAACCCGAAAATCCCTCTCCCTCATACCAAATTTTCAAAAATTCCTCTCCTTCCCACCAAAATCTCCGGATTTTAATCCCGAAAATCCCTCTCCCTCATCCCAAATTTTTTTTTTTAAAAAAAAAAAACATCTATTTTCCAACAAGATATCGAGACGACAAAAAAACCGATTTTTTTGGGGTTGAATCTTACCGGAAAGTTGTCGATCTGCACTCAACAACGATGAAGCTCTTAAAATTCGCGTCTTCAAACAGATCCGGGTGAAAAACATGTATTTTCTTATGTTTTTTATTTTTGATTTTGACGATTTTACATCCCCTTTTATCGTGGGAACAATGAAATTTTGGTGAAACCTGGCACCGAAACGGATAAAGGGGGTTTCGGTATCGCTAAGCCAGCGATACCGATATTATTGGTGACAATTCGATATTGTCACCGATAATTTAAACACTGGCAGCAAGCAACGGCTTCAGATGATCCATCCACCAATATTTGGGATTATGGATCCCAAGTGTACTCCCCAACTTCTGGAAAATTGAAAATCCAATGTAAATTGCATAGGGCCAAATTTGTTAACAAAACAAATCGGCTTAAACTAAACTCATCAAGTCGGGGAGAGGGGATGCAAAACTATGTCCCAAAGCATCAGAGGAGATACAATTTTTATACCAGGCTCTTATAGACTCCAACAAGAAGCCTTCTACTCCTTCCCCCACACCGAATACAACTAACCATAAGATATACAATAACAGACCCGTTCTAATCAATGAAGATTCTGAAATAGAAAGGGTGAAGAGAATAAGTAGGGAAGAGGAAGAAGAGAATGCAGCCAGATTAAGAAGACTGGAAGAGCAATTACAATTAGCCTTGAAGTTGAGTAAGGAAGAGGCAGATGCATCAAGATATCAACGATGTACTCCTCGACAATATGACACAGAAGCAGGACCGAGCTCGACGAGCAAGAAGCCATCAAAGTTTATTTCCAAACTCGTCTTATTCTACAAGAACTTGGGTATTCCGTATAGATCAGCTCATAAAAAAAAAAATTTGAAAAAATTAGTTGAATCTATACAAGAGCATGGTGAAATAGTCTCCCCACCTTCTGATTTAGGGGGAGGTTAATGATCATATTGGAGAGGATAGTACCACTAGCTCGAGCTTGGATGACGAAAATTATGGATCTGATCTAGAGTAGGAAAATTAACTTCGATGTATTAAGTTTTTTAGTTGTAATCTTATAAACTATAGAGTTGCAGTTGTAGACTTGTAGTTGTACTCGTATGGACTTAACTTTCCTACTAAATTGTTGTAACTTAACTAAAATGTTGTATGTTAGTGATCATATGCATTATCTTCCTATTCGTTCTTAAACATTATCTTCTTGTAGAGTTGTAGTTGTATGGATAAATTGTTTCTTATATATTTTGATAATTGTTCTTTACATATTGTAATATTGATGCTTATGATTATTTATGATCTGATGTTGTTAATTAATACTTGGCCACCTAGTGGTTTAGCAATATACCCCCCGTTTAGGAATTTATATTGAACAAGTACAATCATTCCACTGAAAATACTTGTTCTTTATGAATTCCTAAATTATCCCATTTTGGACAGTTCGATACCATACCATGTACTTAGGTTGTCATCATTCAATTTACGTGTGGTTGGAATTTCGGTAGTGTTTCCCTATATTTTCTCCGCACATGGTTTTTTACTAGTTAGTTTCAACTACATGTGTAATGAATTACATGTGGGTGTGGCAACTAATTAGTATTTAATTTTACATATATCTGAAGAATATAGGGAGGTGCTGCCGAAATTTCAGCTCGCATGTAAATTGTATGGGGACAGTACATGGTATGTTACCAAATGGGATAGAGACAATTAACACATCTAGATAGAAACAAGTAGGAATGAGATATTTAGAAACTATTAGTAAAAAAAATTGAAACAATTATGGACAATTTATAATTATGTATCCCGGCGGATTTATTTATTAGGGGACTATTTGAGACACTTGTGTCTTGCAGTTTATGGAGGGGCCCGATTTTGTTTGTATTATATATTTATATATTTATATATACGTATAAATGTCGTTGACTGATTCCTTCAACCTATAAAATCCCTGATCTTACCCTACTCTTGTTATCTTTTGATTTTTAGATGACTACTGAAGAAAACCCAAGTACTCTTGGCCCTGGTACGTCAATCAATTCTCCTTTTTTCGTGGATGAAGAAAAATTAGAGAACAAAGTTGAAACAGCTTCAGGTTCTGTGAAAGGGAAAAAAAGATCGACAATATGGGACTCTTTTGATGAGATCACGCAACCAGATGGTTCTGTCAAGATTATATGCAAGTTTTGTAAGACTCTTTACAACAAGCATTCTGGTTCTTCTACACCTCACTATTAGAGGCATCTAGATAAATAAATGTGTGAAGAGACCAAGAACATTGAAGGGTGGAGTCCAACAACTGCTTTCATTTACTATTTCTGAAGATGACGACTCTAAAGCTACACTCTCAAAGTATAAGTACGACCCGAATAAACTGAATGAGTGGTTTGCGAGGTTAGTGATAGTCAATGAGAAGCCATTCAGCATGGTAGAAAGCAAGGTTTTCATGGGATTTTGTAAATTTCTAAATCCCATATGTGAGAAGGCCTCTCGATCTACTGTGAAAAGAGAGAGCATGAAGATGTATGTTGTTGAGAAAGCTAACTTGAAAGCTCTCCTGGAATCCGTATCCAGAATAAGTTTGACATCTGATATGTGGACAACCTCGAATTAGAAAAAGGGATATATGTCATTGACCGCACACTTCGTTGATGCGGATTGGAAACTACAAAAGTGGATTTTAAACTTCCGCCACGTTCCTTCTCCTCATACCGGTGTGGTACTATCCGATTGCATTTACAACTGTCTTGTTGAGTAGGACATTGAAAAGAAAATTTCTTCAATTACTTTAGATAATGCCTCGTCCAACGATAGGTTGATTTCTTTCTTACGTACTCAGTTCAAGGCTGCTAGAAATTTATTCTTCGAAGGTAAAATATTTCATGTTAGATGTTGTACTCACATACTCAACTTGATTGTGCAAGAAGGGCTGAAAGCAATTGATTCAACGATTGCAAATATACGAAATAACGTTAAATATATAAGGGGGTCACCTTCAAGACGGAGTACGTGGAATGATATAATCTAATGTTTGGATTTGAAATCTAAACAGCAGTTGAAGTTAGATGCCTGGAATTCCACTTATGAAATGCTGGATACAGCTTTACAATTTAAAGTTGCATTCCCTGAACTTGCGGCACGTAATAAAATGTACACATACATGCCAAGTGATGAAGACTGGAAGAAAGCTGAAGATGTTCATCGGTTTCTCAAAGTTCTTTACGACTGCACGAAAATTTTTTTAAGAAATAAGTGATCCCACGGCAAATCAATTTCTTCCTGAAATTATTTTCATTATGAATGCGCTTAAAAAATTTGTTGCTGATGGTCTGGAATTTTTAAAAGCGATGGCTCTAAGAATGCAGTTGAAATTTGATAAGTATTAGGCTGAATGCCACTTGTTAATGGCCATTGCAATTGTCCTAGATCCACGATACAAGATGGCAATGGTTAGATTTGTTTTCAGATCACTTTATTCCAGTTCCGAAAGAGTTTCAGTGGAGACCACCATTATTAATGATGCAATTGAAGAGTTGTTCGCATCATATGTTGATAATTCGGCCGAAACATCAAGTGCAATAGGTAATTCTCAAACTGCAGATAGTTCTTCTCTGTATGCGGCGACTTTCCGTGGATTTGTCTTTTTATACGAAGAAGAAACGAGACACCTGGCGAATCAAAGTAGACAAGTATCTAAAGAAACCGGTCATGAGGATAAAAGATAATGATTTCAATGTTTTGCAATGGCGGAAGTCTCGAGCTTGTGAATACCCTAGACTTTCATTGATGGCACGAGACATTTTATCAATTCCAATTTCAACCGTGGCATCAGAATCAGCTTTTAGCACTGGCAGCAGGGTAGTTAGTAAGTATCGAAGCTCATTCACCTCGAATACAGTTGAAGCACTGATATGTACGCAATATTGGTTACATCCAGTTTGGGGCGATAGCACTTTCAATGTTGAAGAGTATGAAGAGGACAATGAAATTGAAAACATAGGCCATAATGCTTAAAGGAATGAAAGCTTTAAAACTTTTCATGAACGGATTTATAATTTTTTATATATTTTAACTATTCCGAATTGATGTTGATGTTGATGTTGATTGTTGAGGACAAATTATGTTTTTGTGGTATAATATTGATAGTATCTAGAAGTTTATCATTTATGTCTTAGTAATATGGCATTAGCATATGAGACATTTAATTTGTATTTTTTAGCCAAAATTTTAATAACTTAACGTATGATGATATGAACAAGCTCGAGCTCGACTCAAGGTAACTCGACTCGACTCGAACCACTAGCTTGACTCGAACTCGACTTGACAGCTTTGACAAACAAGCCAAGCTTCAATGTTGAGCTGGAGGCCGAGTTCGAGCTCGAGCTCAAACTCGAGTACACCATGAACAAGCCAAGCCGAGCTTGGCCCACCTCGACTCGACTCGACTCGGCTCGATGCCCACCTCTAGTAACTAGTGATTAGTTATTGACATCGTAATCAGTGATAACTAACCATTATAAAAGCTACATAATTGGGGGCTCTCTGGGAGAGAATGATTGGAGGGCCTGATAGGAAGAAATGAGGATTTTACTGACAGGGGTAAGAACTCTCCAAAAATCAATGTTGGTGAAGGAATGCGCCATGGAAACTGAAGGTTGAGAATGAAAAACCTTATAATAAACAATGAATCCTTCATAACATCTACTAATACAAAATGGGGAATACAGCCCCCAGCGTGTTGTTCATGTCATCAGCAAAAATATTGATTTATTTTCATCTCCATGGAGGAACTGATGATATTCTCAACTGTCAAAGGAGATGCAACTCGAGCTAATGATTAGGAGTCCTTGAGCATCTAAATCAACTAACTGATCAAGGAACCCAAAGTATTGGAACAGTGTTTAACTTTATGTTTCCATATCCTAATCTGAAAACCCAATTTACACCCGTAGAACCCTGACAATTCTCTGTATTCTAACAAAATCTAGCTATCTATTTTGAAAATTCAGCTATTAAAGTAATTTCTGGACATTTGGAATTTTGCCCAACGCTGTAACTCATTTTTCCAGTGGGCAAGTTCCTTGGATTCAAGGAGCTCTAATGAATGATAGGACTAAGGAGGAATGACAACGAGGATCTTCAGCCAGGCATCTGGCTTCAACCAGCAGTAGATGTGGGCATCGAGCCGAGTCGAGTCGAGCTGGGCCAAGCTCGGCTCAGCTTGTCCATGGTGTACTCGAGTTCGAGCTCAGCCTAGAGCTCAACATTGAAGCTTGGCTTGTTTGCCAAAGCTGTTGAGTCGAGTTCGAGTCAAGCTAGTGGTTCGAGTCGAGTCGAGCTCGAGCTTATTCATATCATTCATCATATGTTAAGTAATTAAAATTTTGGCTAAAAAAAACAAATTAAATGCCACGTTACTAAGACATAAATGATAAACCTCTAGATACTATCAATATCATACCACAAAAACATAATTTGTCCTCAACAATCAACATCAACATCAATTCGAAATAGTTAAAATATATCAAAAATTATAAATCCGTTCATGAAAATTTTTAAAGCTTTCATTCCTTCAAGCATTCTGGCCCACGTTTTCAATTTCATTGTCCTCTTCATACTTTTCAGCATCGAAAGTGCTACCGCCCCAAACTGGATGCAACCAATCTTGCGTACATATCAGTGCTTCAACTGTATTCGAGGCGAGTGAGCTTCGATACTTGCTAACTACCCAGCTCCCAGTGCTAAAAACTGATTCTGATGCCACGGTCGAAATTGGAATTGATAAAATGTCTCATGCCATCAACGAAAGTCTAGGGTATTCACGAGCTCGAGACTTCCACCATTGAAAAACATCAAAATCATTATCTTTTATCCTTATGACCGGTTCCTTTAGATACTTGCCCACTTCGAATTTGCGTCTCCGTTTCTTCTTTGTCTAAAAAAGACAAGTCACGAAGTCGCTCGCCCGCAATAGAAGAACTATCTGCAGTTTGAGAAGTACCTATTGCACTTGATGGATCGGCTGAATTATCAACATATGATGCAAATAGCTCTTCAATTGCAGCATTAATAATGGCAGTATCCGCTGAAACTCTTTCGGAACTGGAATAAAACGATCTGAAAACAAATCTAACCATTGTCATCTTGTATCGTGGATCCAAGACAACTGCAATGGCCATTAACAAGTGGCATTCAGCCCAATACTTATCAAATTTCATCTGCATTCATAAAGCCATCGCTTTTAAAAATTCCGGACCATCAGCAGCACATTTTTTTTGCACGTTCATAATGAAAATAATTTTAAGAAGAAATAGATTTGCCATGAGATACTTATTTCCTGAAAAAATCTTCGTGCAATCGTAAAAAACTTCGAGAAACCGATGAACATCTTCAGCTTTCTTCCAATCTTCATCACTTGGCATGTATGCGTACATTTTATCGCGCACTGCAAGTTCAGGGAATGCAACTTTAAATTGTAAAGTCATATCCAACATTTCATAAGTGGAATTTCAACGAGTGCAGACATCTAACTTCGACTGATGTTTAGATTTCAAATCCAAACGTTAGATTATATCATTCCACGTACTCAGTCTTGAAGGTGACCCCCTTATATATTTAACGTTATCTCGTATGTTTGCAATCGTTGAATCAATTGCTTTCAGCCCTTCTTGCACAATCAAGTTGAGTATGTGAGCACAGCATCTAACTTGGAATATTTTACCTTCGAAGAATAAATTTCCAGCAGCCTTGAACTGAGTACGTAAAAAAGAAATCAACGTATCGTTGGACGAGGCATTATCTAAAGTAATTGAAGAAATTTTCTTTTCAATGCCCCACTAAACAAGACAGTTGTAAATGCAATCCGACAATACCACACTGGTATGAGGAGGAGGAACGTGGCGGAAGTTTAAAATCCACTTTTGTAGTTTTCAATCCGCATCAACTAAGTGTGTGGTCAATGACATATATCCCTTTCTCTGATTCGAGGCCGTCCATATATCAAATGTCAAACTTATTCTGGATACGGATTCCAAGAGAGCTTTCAAGTTAGCTTTCTCAACAACATACATCTTCATGCACTCTCTTTTCACAGTAGATCGAGAGGCCTTCTCACATCTGAGATTTAGAAATTTACAAAATCCCATGAAAACCTTACTTTCTACCATGCTGAATGGCTTCTCATTGACTATCACTAACCTCGCAAACCACTCATTCAGTTTATCCGGGTCATACTTATACGTTGAGAGTGCAGCTTTAGAGTCGTCATCTTCAGAAATAATAAATAAAAGCAGTTGCTGGACTCCACCCTTCAATGTTCTTGGTCTCTTCACACATTTATCTAGATGCCTCTGATAGTGAGGTGTAGAAGAACCAGAATGCTTGTTGTAAAGAGTCTTACAAAACTTGCATATAATCTTGACAGAACCATCTGGTTGCGTGATCTCATCAAAAGAGTCCCATATTGCCGATCTTTTTTTCCCTTTCACAGAACCTGAAGTTGTTTCAACTTTGTTCTCTAATTTTTCTTCATCCATGGAAAAAGGAGAATTGATTGACGCACCAGGGCTAAGAGTACTTGGGTTTTCTTCAGTAGTCATCTAAAAATCAAAAGATAACAAAAGTAGGGTAAGATCAGGGATTTTATAGGTTGAGGGAATCAGTCAATGACATTTATACGTATATATAAATATATAATACAAACAAAATTAGGCCCCTCCATAAACTGCAAGACACAAGTATCTCAAATAGTCCCCTAATAAATAAATCCACCGGGATACATACACAAGGTGTCCCATATCCGTTACGATACGGCCGTATCGGCCGTTACGCGATACGGGGTCGAAACGGGCACACCCCCGATTCTGTGACCGTAACGGCCATTACGGGCCATAACAACAGCATTACTGGACCGTAACGACCGTATTACGGAAATAGGGTTTAAAAAAAAAAAAAAAAAAAAAAAAAAAAAAAAAATTACATACCTTTCTTCTTCTTCTTCTTCTTCTTCTTCTCGCCGCGTGTTCTTGTCCACTAACGTAATTGCGGCTTGCTGCTTTCTTGGCTGCAGCCCCCTCTTGTTTTCTCCTTCTTCTTCTTCTCGGACTACGGCTGCGGCCCTGCTGTGGCTGCGGTTGCGGCTTCGGCTGCAACCCCCCCTCTCGTTTTCTCCTTCTTCTCCTTCTCGGGCTGCGGCTGCAGCTCTTGTTTTCCCCTTCTCTCTCATTTTCTCTTTCTTTCCCTCTCGTTTTCTTCTTCTCTCTCCATTTCCCTTTCTTTCCCTCTCATTTTTTCTTTTTCCCTCTCATTTCACTCTCCCTCTCTTGGTCGGGAAAAAAATGGAAGCCGATTGGCTAGTGTACCACACACTAGCTATATCGCTGCTGTAGGTAGGTGTCGTGCGAAGACGAGCACTAAAGCAGATGGGCTGGTGTACCACACAGCAGCTATGTAGCTGCTGTAGGTACGTGTCGTGCGAAGACCAGCACTGACGCTCCTCGACCTCCGAGTTGTACGAACGGTTCAAAGGAGATCAAAGTTACATGGCCCCCATAGTGATGTATTTATTATATCTAAACCGTTAATCTATTTTTAGAGATCATTTTAGATCATTATCCAAAAAATGAATCATATTCAAAAATCAGGTGGATCACATCACAAATAGCAGCGGAGATAATGCTTTTTGCAGTGTGGTCCACTTGATAATTAGATCTGTATTATTTTTCGTGTCAAGCTTTAAGACGAGCTCGTCAAATGAATGGACAGTATAGATATAACACATACCTCATGATCACACCCACAGGAATTGTTGACGTCATTCACTGCGGAGTTACGCAGCACACTTTCATGGCACATGTACACGTGCCACGTGGGCCCCATCATGATGTATGTATTTTATCCATGCCGTCCATCCATTTTGCCACATCATTTTAGGTCATGATTCAAAAAATTAGTAAGATCCAAATCTCAAGTGGACCACAACATAGGAAACAGTGGTTATAGAATGTTTACCATTAAAAATTTCTTAGGGTCCCTTGTAATGTTTATTTTCCATCTAACATGTTAATAGGGTCACACTGACATGGATGAAGGGAAAACACATATGTCAGCTTGATCTAAAACTTTTGTAGCCCCCAATAAATTTTTACTGGTGGACGTTTAATTATTGTTGTTTCTTATGGTGCGGTCCACCTGAGCTTTGGATCTGCCTCATTTTTGGGCTCATGCCCTAAAATTATTTGGCAAAATGGATGGACGGTGTGGATATAACACATTCATCATGGGTGGGGCCCAAAAAACTTTGACACTCGTGTGCTACACTTCACAATCCGAGTCTCACCTAATTTGGGCTCTTAAAAAATTGTACACAAGACACGTATTAACTTAAAATTTATCAATTAAATTATGAATTGTAATTGCTAACTCATAATGCCAAAATCAAATTGTTTGAATAGTTTAATTGTTAATTTGTGGACGCTTACTTTTTAAAATAGGGCCTTTTGATTTTTTTTTTTTCATGATTCACTATCCAATAAATGTCCACCAATTCATAAGTGGGATAATGTCAATAAATTGCATGAATTTGAGGCTGATTTGGGGCATGGATTGGTCCTCCAAGTCAACCCCAAATTGGCAACGCCATCTACCTGAATTTAATTTCATTTTTTTAAAGAACTATTGGGAGAAATGATATCAAATTGTTAAGTATATAAATTAGATATTTAGAAAATTAAATATATGAATTTTGTAGTCAAATTCAGGTTATCTGGTTCATAAATTCATCAAACAGTCCGATACAACTTCTCACCAAAGAGTGGACCGTTACACCACCATAAACATGTTCCAATTTATAAATGAATGCATATTTGAAATGCTTAGAATATTCCGGATTTAATCCATATTTTTTTTATATTTTTTTGGTAAAAAAAAAAATTAACATGCTAGCATTACGGGCCGTTACACCCAGATATCGCCACATTACGCCCATCCATATCAAGTATCGGTTTGAAGAACACCGCCAACCGATACCGATACGGGACACCTTGTACGTACATATACATAACTATAAATTGTCCATAATTGTTTCAATTTTTTTTTACTAATAGTTTCTAAATATCTTATTCCTACTTGTCTCTATCTAGATGTGCTAATTATCTCTATCCCATTCGGTAACATACCATGTACTATCACCATACAATTTACATGCGAGCCGAAATTTCGGCAGCGCCTCCCTATATTCTCCAGATATATGTAAAATTCAATACTAATTAGTTGCCACTCCTACATGTAATCCATTACACATGTAGTGGAAACTAACTAGTCAAGAACCACGTATCCGGAGAAAATGTAGGGAAACACTACCGAAATTCCAACCACATGTAAATTGAATGATGACAACTTAAGTATATCGTATGGTACCAAACTGTCCAAAATGGGACAATTTAGGAATTCATAAAGAACAACTATTTTCAGTGGAATGATTGTACTTGTTCAATATAAATTCCTAAACGGGGGGTATATTGTTAAACCACTAAGTGGCCTAAATATTAATTAACAACATCAGATCACAAATAATCATAAGCATCAATATGACAATATGTAAAGAACAATTATCAAAATATATAAGAAACAGTTTATCCATACAACTACAACTCTACAAGAAGATAATGTTTAAGAACTAATAAGAAGATAATGCATATGATCATTAACATACAACATTTTAGTTAAGTTACAACAATTTAGTAGGAAAGTTAAGTCCATACGAGTACAACTACAAGTCTACAACTGCAACTCTACAAGTTTATAAGACTACAAGTTACAACTAAAATACTTAATACATCAAAGTTAATTTTCCTACTCTAGGTCAGATCCATAATTTTCGTCATCCAAACTCGGGCTAGTAGTACTATCCTCTCCAATATGATCATTAACCTCCCCTGAATCAGAAGGTGGGGAGACTATTTCACCATGCTCTTGTCTAGATTCAACTAATTTTTTCAAACTTTTTTATGAGCCGATCTATACGGAATACCCAAGTTCTTGTAGAATGAGGCGAGTTTAGAAATAAACTTTGATGGCTTCTTGCATGTCGAGCTCAGTCCTGCTTCCGTGTCATGTTGTCGAGGAGTACATCGTTGATATCTTGATGCATCTGCCTCTTCCTTACTCAACTTCAAGGCTAATTGTAATTGCTCTTCTTCCAATCTTCTTAATCTAGTTGTATTCTCTTCTTCCTCTTCCCTACTTATTCTCTTCGCCCTCTCTATTTCAGAATCTTCATTGATTAGAACGGGTCTGTTATTGTATATCCTATGGCTAGTTGTATTCGGTGTGGGAGAGGGAGTAGAAGGCTTCTTGTTTGAGTGTACAAGAGTCTGGTATAAAAATCGTATCTCCTCTGATGCTTTGGGACATGGTTTTGCATCTCCCCCCGACCTGATAAGTGTAGTCTAAGCCGATTTGTTTTGTTAACAAATCTGGCCCCACACAATTTACATTGGATTTTCAATTTTCCAGAAGTTGGGGAGTATACTTGGGATCCATAATCCCAAATATCGGTGGATGGATCATCTGAAGACATTGCTTGCTGCACACCATTTAGAAACAAAGAATATTTCAGAGCTACAAAAGTTTTAGATAAGGATACTCATATTGCTTCTTATTAGTTACTTCAACAGGAATTACACAGGAAGTTGGTAGGTCTCAATTGTTTATCCATAAATTGCCCACATGTGTAGCACAGGAAATTGGTAGGTCCTACTATAGGTTCAAATTACTGTACATGAAAAAGGTGTGTTTCAAGGTTCATAAGGATTGCATTCCATTGCCAGAAGATGTTTTTAAGAAGGCAATTAAAGAGAACTATGATGCAAAGAGGAATAAGTTCAAGACGGAGCTTACTATCCAACAAGGAATGCGTACTGTTATGGAAGTAACTGATCGAGCAGGCCTATAACTTTTGGTTTAAATGAGGAACATATGATCCTTGGCCCACAGACATGAGTAGTAGTATTTTTGGGCCCTGAATTCTGTAAATTAGATCTCTTGGTTTGGTGATTCAGGCTGTTGATACGATGGGCTCCATTGTTATGGACCACGCTCCAAAAATCTCCCAGTTTGGGAACCCCAGCCATCCAACCTTCGTCTCTTTTCAGTTGAATGTGGACTGTTGGTGCATCTTTTACTCAAACTGCTAATTTGCAGGCAACTAATTGAAGGGTTACTATTGTCTCATCTGGGAGATTTTTGGGACATGTTTCATCATCAGTATGTGCCATCAGATCAGTCGATCAGATTACCAAATTGCAGCCCAACTTGTAGGAACTCAGGGCACAAGGATACAGTATGTATCCCAAGGCCGAGGTCATATAAATCCTCATTTTCAAAACCATGATCTGTGTGTCATGTGCCCTTAATGATCTTTGACAAATTCCATATGCACCCATCGCAACAGGTGAAGAATCTTTCTGAGCTATTCCGCCCTGCCACTGCATTCCCATCGAATCAGCACTCTCTCTTTCAAAACCCTGCCCCGGCATCAGGTGGGCCCATTGTCCAAACAGATGGACGACGTGCATCAGGCGGGCCATCACGGAACCTGATTCAAGATCCAAGCCACTCATCAGGTGGACCCCATTCTCCAACGGAATCAAGAAAGAGGAAAAAAAGAAGAAGAAGCACTCACCTTGTCGGGCAAGATCGGGTGGACGTTCGGGAAGCGTTCGTGGCCTCGGGTAGTCGTAGGCCGTAGGTGGTGGTGGCCCACCTCTAATTGATGTTGTTCGGGCGGGCGGGCGGCGGGCTGGGTGGGGTAAAGATAGAGAAAGAGAAGAAAGGGAAAGGGAGGCAGACGTGTAGCCGTGCAAGTGGGGTGGGGTAGGGTTTTACTTTATATATATATATATATATATATATATATATATATATAGAGTCCCGGTCTCCTGCACACCGTACCGCATGGGATATTTTACGCACCAACCAACACAAGTAAAAAGGATGGGCTGAGATTAGGCCCCACCATGATGCATTCATGAAATCCACCCCAATCATTAGGTCTGTAATAGAAATTTAGTATATCTTAAAAATTAGGTAGATTCGTGATTCACATCGGTCACACCAAGTGAAACCGTTTGGATAGTTTGCATCCCGTACACTGTTTTTGCTCATGTGGCTCACCAACATTATAAATGTGGCCGATATTTTACAATTACGACTAAATTATTGTCACACAAATTATGGATGGAGCGGATTCAAATAAACATCAAGGTGGGCCAACCCCTAGCCGACTCAGTAGTGGTTGGGACGAGTCAGAGACGTGGATTGCATGTTGTTGGTGCTAGTGGGCCAAACGATGATGTATATATTTAATCCAAGCTGTCCATCCATTTTTCTAGCTCAATTTATGGTATGATCCCAAAAATGCATAAGATCCAAATTTAAAGTGAACCACACCACATGAAAATAATGGTGATTAAACGGATTAAACGCCCATCATTAAAAAATTTTAGGTATAGTTTATTTGCCATCCAACCTATTGATTAGGTCATAGAGACTTGGAAAAACACAAATATTAGCTTGACCCAAAGCTTACTTTGGCCCAAAGAATTTTTAATGGTGGGCTTTCCAACAATTTTTCTTGTGGCATGGTCCACTTGATATTTGGATCTGGCTCAATTTTTTTGGGAAATGCCATACATTTAGTTGGAAAAATACATGGACGGCTTGGATTAAACACATACATCATTGTTGGGCCAACTAGCACCAACCAGCTGTTAGGTGGCTGATGGCGGTGATGGCATCTAATCCACAACCTAGGACAACGTCCCTGGGTCAACTGGAGGTAGGCCCACCTTGAAATGTATGTAAAATCCACTCCAACCATAATGGGTCTGTATGATAATTTAGGGGTATTGATCCAACATCAGCCACATCTATAATTCTAGTGGGCCATATGAGTGGAACCCGTTTAAGGAACACCCACTATTAAAATTACTTCACTTGGTGTAATCAACATAAATCAGGTACGGGTTTAATGTTTGGTCTCCATGAATTAACCTCTACGAGGCAATTAATGGATGGAATGGATTTCACATAAACATCATGGTGAGCCCTGTAAAAATTCAAAGGTAGGCTTTTCCTCTCTTACTATTTTCTATTTTGTGACCTAGTAAATCACAAATCAACCATATTTTTTTCACCCTACGGTTCAATTGATATCATGGACTGATTTGTCGGAATGGATCACAGGAAAACATTATTGTGAGGCTCACTTACAACACACTTGTTTAAGTTGGCATGACCGGTGGTAATTTGGTGCGCAGAAGTTCTCGTGCGGTACGGTGCGCAGGAGACCATTACTCTCTCTCTCTCTCTCTCTCTCTCTCTCTCTCTCTCTCTCTCTCTCTCTCTCTCTCTATATATATATATATATATATATATAATATAAAAGCCTATTTCTAATCGAGCCGAGTCGAGCTCGAGTTCGAGTTTCGAGTCGAGTCGATTCGAGTTAAAATGGCCCATGGTCGAACTCAACTCGAGCTACAGGATTTCAGCTTGACTCGACCCGACTCAGCCATTCAAGCCGAGTCAATCCGAGCTAACTCGAGCCGAGTCGAGTGAGTTATTCGAGCTAGCTCGACTCGTGAACAGCTCTAACCAGCAGCCTTACCGAACATCATCTTTAGTATGGATTTTATCATTCCATACTATTGTTCTTTGCAAGAAAAGCTCCTGAATTCAAATGTTGCAGTCACAGGCAGAACCATTGCAACTAATGGCCCATCAAAGCTCATTTTCAAGATCCGCTTGAATTTGTGAATGAAGGGTGATGCTTGTCAAGGCATCTGAAATTTGTGATAAGGACAAAACAGTGTTGAATTTGTATAGTTCTGATCAGAATATTGAAATCCTCCTAAGAAACCAGGACAATTTGAAATTGAGGTTAGGAGAAGAGGTAATTGTGCATCTTCTGATCACAAATCAAACCAAGTTGTTGCTGACTAATGCAAGGCCATTTTCACACTGGGCTCGAGTGGGGTGGCCTGTGTGAAGCGGGGGCACACTCGGGATGGACGGTCCGTGTGAGGCGGGCGGGTGGCTCATGTGAGGCGAGACCCATGTGAGCTGTGGCCCACAAGGGGGGCTTAGCCGAGGGCCTAGCCTGGGCTATGAGATAAAGGGATTGATTCGTCACGCTCTATCATTTCGAGCTTTTAGAGCAAGTGGTTAGTTATCCTGCGTAAAAAGTAGTATCAGAGCGGGAGGTCTCATGTTCAAGACTCCTCACCAAAGGTGATTAATGTAAGGGCATTTTCACACTAAGCTCGATTGGGGTGGCCTATGTGAAGCGGGGGCACACTCAAGGTGGGCGGCTCGTGTGAAGTGGGTGGCTCGTGTGTAGTGGGGCCCACAAGGGGGGTTTGGTCGAGGGCCTGACTAGGGTTATGAGATAAAAGGGATTGATTCACAACACACTATCAGTCCGAGCTTTTAGAGCAAGTGGTTAGTTGTCTTGCGTCACTGAGCCAGAGTGTATTCGTCTTGTTGTTGAAATTCTTAGCCAATGCAAAAATCTATCAGAAAAACAATGTGGATGTCAATTCTAAGAAGGAATGGCCCTTGGTACCAATGAGTTGAGCTACAATGAATTTAAACCTTACGAAGCAAACATATAATTGAAGAGCTTCCAATTCACATGATCATAAGCTTTCTCCAAGTCAAGCTTACATATAACACCCCTTCTGCCTTTCCTATAGCGTAAGCCAATACATTCATAAGCAATTAGAGCACAATCTAGAATGTCTTCCAAAGACAAAAGCTCCCTAAGCCTTAGAAATAACATTCCCCAACACTTTGTGGAATCTAGCAACCAAAATTTTAGCCAAGATTTTATATGGACTCCCAATTAAGCTATTAGGCTTGAAAACTCTAAAAAAGCATGTCCCTTCTTCTGAATAAGCACAATAAACAACACCCCTAGCCCAATAAAAGATAATATCCATCGACGAACACGAAAATGAAATCCAAGACACCGCCCTTCACCACTTCCCAAAATATGTGATAGAACGCGATGGGAAGCCATCCAACCATGCCTCATCCCTTCCCAGGTAAGAAATTGCACCTTTAACCTCTTCTTCATCAATCAGAGTTTCAAGACTATCTTCATCTTCCCTCAATACCTTATCAAAAGACAAATTATCTAAATTGGACAGCTCCACCTTTTTGCCATGAAGATCTTGGAATAAAACTCTTGGCTCTTATCCTCGATCCTATCCCTTTTTACCAAGAGGCTATAGATCCGATTGTTTTTACACCTTGCACTAGCAATGCCCTAAAAGAATTTCATGTTCTTATGACCTTTTTTAACCACAATGCCCTTGGCCACTGCCTTCGCTTGATCTCTTCTTCCTTTAACTTATTTTCCTATTCAAGAATGAGATTGGATCTCGAATTTTTTTCCTCTATTGATAACAGTTCCAACTCCTCCTTAATGACATGCATCTAATGTTTCGCAAAATACAATCTTTGCCTTCTTAGATGCTCCAATAATGCTCTTTTCTCCTTTGTTTAAACTTTTTTAAGGACTTTAAGCTTTTGAAATAACTTATGACCAGCCCAACTCTCTGCTGAGAAGCAGTTCCTTCACCGGCTAACAAAAGCCTTCCACCTCCAATCACATGAGCTCAAACTGGAAAAGGAGTGGGCCCCAATCATCTTCCTTAACCTCCATGGCTATGGCACAACGATAGGAAACTGGACATGGAAGACTCCATTGCTCCATGAGTGGAGATGACACCAAAATAACGCAATTTAGACAAAGCCAACCAATCTAGTCCGTTAGACCAAGGGAATTCACACCTCCATGGCATAGTGTGTTGCAAAGGCCGTTATGGGGCCATAACGGCCGTTGCGTAAAGGTAACGGTGGCAACCGTCACACGTTACAAGGGCCATAACAGCCGTTATGGAAAACATAACCCGTAACTGTCGTAAATGGCCCGTTATGCCCCTTGTAAAGGCCCTAACAACCTCGTCTGTTACGGGACAAATACAGGTTTTTCGGATTTTTTTCAACATTACGAAGAAGATATAGGTTTTTTTTAGTTTTTTTTTTTTAATTAGAGAGAGAAAGAGAGAGAGAGAGAGAGACCTTAACGGCCGTTCGGGAGCTGTAAGCCTGTAACAGCCGTTACGACCCGTATCGTAAAAGTAACAATGGTGGCCGTTACGGCCACTGTTACCATTACAAAATACCTTGCTCGATGGGAAAGTTCACTATCTCATTTCTTTTAATTCGGTCCAAAAATATATTCATACTTCTAATAATATAGCCCCCATTTAGCTTCTCATAAGAGAACCTGACAATGTTAAAGTCACACCCAACACACCACAACTAATGCTATCTATTTTACACGGAATTGAATTGACCATAGCATAGATCTCAAACTCAAGTAATTTGGACTATAAACCACAATGAAGACTCAATTGAAACCTAATGCCAAATCCTTTAGGAGTGAAATCGAAAATATTCCAACCTGACAATCTTCTTTCCTCCACACATCGGAGTTCCAAACTGCCACAATGCCACCTGTTGCTCCTACGACATCCAAAGCCACACACTCTTTATTCCTAGCTATCCATAAAGAGTATCACTCTGCTATATATAGACTACAAATTAGTTTCTTGGAAAGTTGACAAATTCATCTTTTGGCACTTACAAAATTTCTTGCTTTTATCCTTCTTCTTTTTTTTCTTTTTTTTTTTTTTTTTTGGGGGGGGGGGGGGGGGGACCCCACATCCCAAGATAGAAGTTCATTACGAACACTTTCTAACCCATTTTCCTTTTTTATCCCCCTTTATCATAGTTCACAAAAGGGATTAGCCCCACCAACTCCCTTTTTCCTTTGGGCATCTTCACAGCCTATCTTGCATGAGCATTTGCTTCTTTTTAATTCCCCTTGGCAAATTTAAATTGAGCAACATAGTCCTCTTCACGGTCTCCAAAAATAACTTCCTCCATATGCCCCACATGCCCAATCGCATCCATTTGCCAGACTTTGCCCCCATAGTTCGCTACTGCTAGCTTCACCTGAGAGGATAATGATTTTCCCAATGTCTACTTAAATAGTCTATTGGTGTTTTGTGCCCTGGAAAAAAAAAAAAAATACCAATGATGATTGTTATGATTATGTACATTGATGAACACATGTTTTGTCTTGTAATGGATGCCATAATTATATGTGTGGGAAGCCTTGGCTATATGGGTTAAAGGGAAGGTTTCCACTGATTGTTCTACGGAAATGTAAGTACACAGCTACCATGGCCAATGGAGAGTTGTGTTTATGGACCTTAGTACACTAAATTCCATGACCATAGTAGCAGGATTGGGCAATCAGCTAAATGGGTTAAGGGGAAGGTTTCCACCTATTGTTATAGGGAAATGTAAGTACACAACTACCATGGCCAATGGAGAGTTGTGTTCATGGATCTTGGATCTTAGTACACTAAATTCCATGACCATAGTAGCAGGATTGGGCAATCCATTAAAGGTAGATTAGTCATCCTTTGTGAGGGAACCAACGAAGAGTTAGGATGGAGGGTCTCTACCATCGAGCTCAATGACGAGCTTGTGCCTACACCCTACCCTACATTAGTTTTCATGGATGTAGGTTCTTGTGTTTGAGGCCTTGGCAAAGCACTTGCATTGAAAGATCACATTAAGTCTCTAATCCGGGAGGCCCATCATGCCTGAATCAGATAAACTTGATCATGCACTAGCTTTAACTAATCATAAGACCTAACTAAGATCATGTTAGGAATTCATAGTCCTAATGTTATATGCTTTGGCTCACCTTACGAGGTTACATAGTGGTTGGCATATGGCGTTCTTGGATGCATGAATTAGGATTCAACATAAGACGCCCGCATGCTCCAACATGGGATCCATTGGTTACCTTGAGGAACTTATCTGTGGCTTGGAGCTTAGTGATCGGACCACCCATCATGGGTTTCTAGCTAAAAGGTTTATAATGTGTAATTAAAGATTGTAATTGTTGATCTTTTGTTTTTAACCTTTAAAAATATTTTTGTAGTACTTAATGGGCATTCGATGGTTAAAATCATGTGGTCCGCCTCTTGTGCCAACAAGAGATTTTGGTCAAGCATAGATGCCACTGGATGGTGAAGGAATTAGGTAAGTTTCGATGCATGGATAAGGCAAGTATATAGAAATTTTGATGGGGTAGGCACTACAAAAGTTTGTAGGGGTGAGAGAACACCATAACTAGTGTTTTCTCTAAAACTCTGGTTCCTCCTCCTCCTCCTCATCATCATCATCATCATTATTATTACTATTATTATTATTATTATTATTATTATTATTATATTGAAGGATCCCCAATTCCTCTTATAGATAGATCCCATCCTAGAAGGGTAGAGAGACAGAGAGCTTTGGACATCCCAACACCCCTTGGGACGTCTATTGTGAGAGAGAAAAGGAGAAGAAAAAGAGGAGACTTCTTACATGTGGCCCACCTTGGGCGGCTCTCAGGTGCACATGCCCAACCCTAACCCATGCGTGTAGCGGCTCTCCTTTCATCTCTTTTATAGGATAGATCTAGAAGAGACTTCCTACGTTGAAAGAGCGATACCAGATTACACAAGTGATCCAACAGCGTAAATCAAAGGTGTGTATGTAATTTTGATTTTTACTATTAAAACTTGATAATATCTAATGGGGATCCTAATTGGGTTTCTTAAAAACATGCAATTTTTCCAATGTATGCTTCCGTGGGGTTTCAAAAATTCACTGACAACATAATCATCCCCTGACTGACCTCCTCTTCCTCCAACACTTTGATAACAAACCATAACCACTAGCAATTCATCTTCTATCACCAAATTGGGACTCGTCCACTACAATTAACCCATATATCATTGTTGTCATTTGTATCAAATGCCCCCAATTGCGACTCTCGGCAGATAAGGACCCATGTGAACCTGACTTTACCCACCTTCCATGTATGATTCTTGTTCTGCCCATTGAATTCTTGTCAGGCAACTTAGGACCTCTGCTACTCCGTTATTCTAGGCTCCCTAATTGCCCATTTGTTGGGTGGAAGAAACATGGGGGTTGATGTCTTCCTGAAACTCATGAGGGTAGAACCAGAAGCCTCCCTAAGATCCAATGACACAAAGAAGCCATCTAACACCACGCGTCGTAGCTGCATGATTGCCCATATGTTCAGATCTGACTGCCCCTTCTAATAATCCTCACAAGACTGTCTTCTCGATTGAATAGTAAGCTCTCAAATCTCAAGCTATTTGTGGTTCCACTAACGGACAGTAAGTCACCACCTGATTACACGCTCTAGGAAATAAGATAGTCCCATCATGAGTGTAAGATATGGAGATTCCACGCATGAGAAACCTATGTCTTATGTCTTCTGATCAAACAAGCCTCGCCAGCTGTAGACATTTTCCCATTAAGAATCAACAAGTTGTCAAACCTCACCTCCCTGTTGACCATTCTTAGAGGGACAAGTATTGCTACCCTCTTTTGGTTGATCGAAGAGTATGCAATTCCGTGCTACTTCCTAAACCCCCAATAGCTTGAATTCTGCCACCCCTCCTAACACAAAACTTGTTTATCCCGTTCTTTGGTTAACATCTAAGATTGGCCCTCAATAGGCTCTTGATAAATTCTAACCCCTACAGAAACATATCCGATACATACCTCAATCACCACCAGAAGAATCCTTTTTCTTTTGATTTTTACTTGGGTCTACCTAATGTCCTCACATAATTCTAGAGGCTTGCAGCAAGGCGATCCTCTCTCCCTGTTCCTATTTCTCATAGTCAAGGAGGCCCAATCAAGAATGCTCCAAAAAGGTCAAGAAGTAGGTATCTTAAGCGGAATTAGCGTGAAAGGAATGGCCACTCCGATTTCCCACATTCAGTTTGCAGATGATACTTTACTATTTAGCGAAGCTAATCTAGACAGGGTAAATAACTTACGTACTACGATTCATTGTTTTGAAGCTGTCTCGGGGCTTAGAGTTAACATGTCTAAATCTAAGATGTTTGGAGTCAATATGGAGGAAGAAGAGTTAAGGAATTATGTGGAAGATTTCGATTGCTCTATGGCTTCCTTTCCAACCACATTTGTGGGGCTTCCCGTGTATTGGTAGACCCCCTAAGTATCTTTGGGACAAGGTCCTAGACAGGTATGAAAAATATCTTGCTAGTTGGAAGTGTAGATATCTTTTGTTGGAAGGGAGATTCACCCTCATCAAGGCTACTCTCTCAAATCTCTCATTATACTTCATGTCTTTATTTAAATGCCCGCCTTCAATCTTGGTAACTTTAGAAAAATTAAGATGGGATTTCTTATGGCAAGGTAAGGAAGAGAGAAAGAAATTTCATCTGGTAGATTGGAAAGGGGTTTGCAAACATTTTCGAGAAGGCGGAGCAAGGGTCAAGGATCTTAAGAAAATGAATCGGGCTCTCTAAGGAAAGTGGATCTGGAGATTAGGCTCCGAAAGTGGGACTCTTTGAAACAAGCTAATCAAAAGTAATACAGCAATTTGGTTGGAGGTTGGTGGACCAAGTATTCTTCCTTTTATCGGGCTTCTGACCTATGGAGGGGTATCGTCTCCTTGCAAAGGGAGGTGATCAAAGGTGTTGGTTTCCAAATTGGGAAGGGAGATAACATCCGTTTTTGGGAAGATTTATGGGTAGGGGACATGCCATTGAAAGATGAATTTCGGAATATATTTCTCCTTGCCCCTAACCAAGCAGTTTCTGTAGTTTCCTGTTATGATATTCAAGGTGGGAAAGTTGTTTGGAACATGGCCTGCAGAAGAAATCTTCAAGACTAGGAAATCAACAAGTATGTTGTTGTTCTTGATCACATTTTTAGAGTTGTGCCAAATTAGTCAAGTGATGACAAGTTAATATGGAGGCCAAATAAATCCAGCACATTCTCGGTTAATTTTCTCTTCAACCAGATGGTTAACAATCGTCTCCCCAAAGCTGAATCTCTGACTAATCATATCTGGAAGTACTCTATTCCTCCCAAGCATGTCTCTTTTGGATGGTTGGTTGGTAAAAAGAAAATCCTCACGGTTGATAATCTGAGGAAAAGGGGAATGATTCTAGTGAATTATGTCTTTGTTGCATGTCGCAAGAAGAATCGGTGGAACATCTTCTTATTCACTGTCCCTTTATCAATCGCATATGGGCTGATTTTCTCTCTCATTTCGGAATCAGCTGGTGCTTCTCAGATTCAACGGATTTCCTCCTAAAAGCATGGCATGGGGTCAGATTACGCAAGCAGAGAACACAGATTTGGAGAATGGCTATAATCGCAATCTGGTGGTGTGTCTAGGAAGAAAGAAATGAGAGATGCTTTCAGGATATGGCTCATTCCGCTGAGTCTGTAGCTAGTAAAGCTAAACGCACTTTGATAGAATGGGCTACTCATGTTGACTGCCTAAAGGGCAGTGACTTCCTTTTACTTGGAGTTTAGCTGGGCATGCTTTCTCAGCGTCCCCTCTTCTCCTTTTTGTAAATTGTTTTCTTTTTAATACAATTCAGTGATCTTTCAAAAAAAAAAATGTCCTCACATAATTCCAACTTGGTATCGATCTCAATGACTTCTCCAATACAAGCACAAACACATTTCCTTTTTTAAAGGGTAGCACCAATTGCTCTCATCACCTCTAGATCATAGATCACAAGCAAAATTATAAGATTAGAAAACCCTTCAACCAATCCAAGCGATGATCGTTCCACCCACCTATTCAAATGCCTAAACGGACCCTCACCAGAAAATTTGGTAGCACACAAAGGACTATCAATGTCCGCTTTGGCTGAAGAGATTCACAATTCCGACCGACTGCTTTCCTTGATAACATGGTCCTCTAGTAAACCACACCTCTAAGCATGCCAGTCTCTAACCTCCTCAATGGAGGCACCTTCCTACATCAATGCCACTACACACCACTCCAAGGCCCCCTAAGAGCTCTACACAACAGCTGCTAAGTCCCAAAGGTTTGTATTCTTGACTATGGAAGCTCCATCTCTATTTCACCAGGACTCATCGATCCAAACTCCTGAACGAGGATTTCTTCCCCTTTGTTTTCAACCTTCCTATCTTGGCTGCCTTCACTTTTTCATCAGGACCAGCTATGTAACTCGCTCTGTGGTTCCCACCAGATCCTCCAGCCACCGACATATTCAGCCTGAGTTGAAGGACCTCCTAACCATATTTTGTTTTGTGCATGTATAACCTTCTCCTTAGGAACAGTTTATCATTGAGCTTGATGTAACTCCGTTGCTTCATCCCTTGGTCCTATTCTCACGAATTCACTGATAATCACTGATCAACAAACCCGACGGATGATGACCTCCATTCCCCCAAGTGGAAATTTGCTTCTATCCATTCTTGCAGGAAATCAGTATCACCACATCATCCCCCTCAAAAGGAAGACACTTTGACTGCTCATAACGCATTTAAACAAAACAAAACAAAACAAAACAAAAAAAAAAAAAAAAAGTCACCTTCTCTAGATGCAGCTGTTGAGAATACAACATCAAGTTTTCTCAAGGGCTTGTTTAGCATGCTTGCATTTTGGGCCTTTTGGATTTGGATCTAATTCCAAGTGAAAATCTTGTGTTTGGCCCCCTAGAATTTGGTTGAGTGATATTAGAGATCCTCATGAGGACCACTTTTCAATTCCTCTTAAAAAGTTGCATTGCAAATTTTCAAAAGGACCACCTCTCCCTCCCTCAATCTAGGTTGTCAAACACAACAGACATATCACTCTCCATCCAGGTTGCCAAACACAACTGATAGAATGGAAATCCCAAGCATTCCAAATCCTAGATTTGGATTCTTGAGTGAAAATCCAAATCCAAGCTGCCACAAGACCCCTAACTCTCACCACTACATGTTTGTTCGTATTGCTATGTTATTCTCTTCTGTGTTTACTCACACATTGGATAGTTACGGAAAGGCACATCCATTTCTCATTTTTAATTTCCCAGGAGTGATGAGATCCCAACCAACACCAAAACAATTAAAGAATTCTGCTTCATGAACAAGATAACGAATAGATCAAATGTAGATGAATAGCAGAGGAAAAGACAGACCCCATTTGAAGCTTCTTGTTTGTCTTTCTTGGACACGACTCCAATGCAAACTAACTCCTCATTGATGACGGGAAGCCCCGATACCACTTCAAAGTGATGCTCGATCTCCTCCAGCGTCTGATCGACTGTCACGGTCCGTATCAGGGTCGACATGACCTCTCCCAAAAGAGCAGTAGGTTGCATCTGCAGACGGAAATGACAGAAAAAGAAAACAAAGAAAGAATTAAAACCAGGAGAGAAGAGAAGAAAGGAGAAGAGTAAGAAAAGGAAGTGACCTTGTCTTTGAAGATCTCAGGCTCTAAATAAGCTCGCAAGTCGTCGTAGCTGAGAAGGGAGAAATTCTGGGACCATTCTCCGGAGATGATTCCTTCCGGGTTGTCGTCACCATCGGCAAGATCTACACCGTCGGTTGAAGAAGCCCGGGCTCTTTGAAGAGGGAATTCTACCTTCTTCTTGTTATCTCTGGTTATAGAGAGTGGAATTCTGCTACTGCTGCTGATTGGGAGAGAGAAGAGGGCTTTGGTGTGGTTTGAAGGTTGGGTTTTGGAACAGATGATGAAATGTAGGGTTTTGATCGAAACACTCGCCATCTTCCCTTGTGCTGTGGATTCTCTGTTTTTGCTCGACAACAGTTATAGCTCTTTTTTTCTTTTTTCTTTTTTCTTTTTTTTCGAATACGGCTAAGGTTTAAGATATAAGACACCGCGTAGTCCCTGTTAATGGGCCATCGAGTCCGGGTCCGCCATCCTACTGACAGGTTGAGTAGCGAGACTCGCTACTGAAGTGACGCCACGTAATCCTGTCGGGCGCACCATGATGTATGTATTGTATTCAGACTGTCCATCCATTTTAAAATATCATTTAAGGGCATGATCAAAAGAATAAGCAGATCCAAAGCTGGAGTGGACCCACGAGAGAAAACAGTGGGGAGAGTGAGGCCCACCCTTGAAACCTTCCTAACGTCTACCGTAATGTTTATTTGAGATTCAACCTGTTCATAAGTTAACAAAGACATTAATGAAAGGAAAACACAAATATCAGCTCGATTGAAAACTTTCGTTAGAAGTTTTAATGGTGAGCGTGACTCTCTCCACTATTGTCTATAGTGGGGTCCACTCAAGCTTTGTATCTGATTTATTCTTTGTCTTATGCCCTAAAATGATCTCTCCAAATGGATGTACGTTGTAGATAAAAAACGTACATCATGGTGAGACCCACACAACTAAGTGGCGTAACTTCAGTAGCCTGTCTCACTACTCAACCGGTCAGTAGCCAATCCGTATCCTATATCCGGTTGCTATCGGGTGGGCTTTACCTGACCAGAGACCAAGCTCCAAAGACCAACGGGTGCGGATTGGGTACTATCGGGACTGATTGGCTGTTACCCCGGTATAAGATTAGTAGGTGTTACCCTAACGCTGTGGATGTATTTTTTTTATATCCACCACGTCCATCTATTTTTACATCTTATTTTAGAAGTCAATCCTAAACATAAATAATATAAAAATCTCAAGTCGACCACAATACTAGAAAAAGTGATGAATGATTATTAAAAGCTTTTGTGGGATATAAAAGTTTTGGATCAAGATTATCTTTGTATTTTCTCTTCATTCAGGTCTTCTTGACATTATAAATAGGTTGGATGGAAAATAAATATTACTACAACCTTACAGTAGGACATTTGGAATTTTTAACCGTGAGAACTCTATCACCACTGCTTCTGTAGTGTGGTCCACCTGATATTTGGATCTGCTTTAATTTTGGGATGGCTCTTTAAAATGGGCCGGAGAAAGGGATGGACGGCATGGATATACAACAAATCATGAAGGTAAGGGTAACACCCACTAAGCTATTATCCGGTAACACTTAATCAGCTCCCACCACCCTATCAGGACCTCGCCAGAGATGGACGATCTTGTTGTAGGGCCTGTGGGGCCCATCGTGATATATTTGCTTTATCCAAGCCAGCTGCCCATTTTTTAAGATAATTTTAGAGCATGATCCTATAAAGGAGTCACATCAAAGGCTCGAGTGGAGTGGTGAGAATGACCCCATCATTGAAACCTTCCAAGAGCCGATCGTGATATTTATTTTCCATCCAATCCATTCATATGTGGCATAGACCTGGATAAAGGGAAAACATAAATACCATCTTGATCCAAAACTTCTGAGCCATCAAAGAGGATTTCAGTAGTAAGCATTCAATTCCCATTGTTTCCTGCAGTGTGGTCCACTTGAGCATTTAATTTGTCTCATTTATTGTGTTCATTACCTAAATTGATTTGTAAAAATGATGGACGGCATGGATATATATATATATATATATATATATATATATATATATATATATATATGGAAAAGGTACTATGCCCTCGAGCGTAAAGCGGTCGTCCATGAGGTCGAGCTGTGTGGGCCCTACCGTGATTCCTTTCGAAGATCCACGCCGTCCACCAAATGCACAAGCCCAGGGTGGGCCCAATGGCCCAAAATCAACCGTCCACATAACTCAGATGGGCCATACCATCGGAAAACATAAGTATACACGTAAAAACATGTAAAAGTACTTGGTGGGCTCCACCTAAGTTGTGGATACCACCTGAAACTTGGTCTAAAATTACATCCAAGTGGACACACATGATGGACAGTGTTGATCATAAAAAAAACATCTCGAAAGGTCCCCACAAATGGTTTTGAACATTTCAATGGTGCACAGCCCCTCTCAACTTCTGTACGTGGTGTGGCCCACAAAAGTCACGGATTGACTTGATTTTCAGCCGTTTGGGCCCCCTAGGGAATGGTGCATCTGACTAAGGGGATAAATTTTTGAACAGCTTCATGATGGGGCGCACATCAGCTCAACCATACAGACTACTACTTTTCGCTTGAGCGCATTGTACTTTTTCTCACATATATATATATATATATATATATATATATATATATATATATATATATATTATATATATATATGTATGGAAAAAAGTACAATGCGCTCTAGCTGACTATAAGCTTATCGTGAGGTCGAGCCGTGTGGGCTCCACCGTGATGCGTGTCAATCATCAACACCGTGCATTTAATGGGTACCCTTTAAATTATAGGATATTTCAAAAATCATCCGTATACAAAACTAAGGTGGGCCATACCATCTAAAATTATGTGAAGACACCATTAAAACATATAAAAGTACTTGGTGGGGCCCACCTGAGTTTTGTATGCTCCTGAAACTTGGTCTGAACCCTCATTCAATGGGACACACATAATGGATGGGCTGGATTTGCAAACCATATCTCGGTGGGCCCTCAAAAATGGTTATGAATTTTTTAATGGTGTACGGCCCCGTCTCCACTTCTGTATGAGGTGTGGCCCACAAAAGTCACGGATTGACTTGATTTGGGATGCCCAGGCACACAATGGAATGGTGCATCTGGTGGACGGTGTTGATGTTCGAAAGGCATCACGGTGGGGCCCACACAACTCGACCTCATGGACGACCATAATACGCTCGAGCTCATTCTCCCTTTTCCATATATATATATATATATATATATATATATATATATATATATATATATATATATATCACCTACACTATCCTGATGGGGGTCGTAGCCAATCCGCGTACGCATCAGACGACACTATCCGATCAGGTCCTATAAAAGAGACGAGACCTCGAACGGCATAACCCGACCCGCTCACAGCCCTATGATTTATATGACAGGTGGGGCACATGGTTCAGTGATCCAGACCATCGATGTTGTTGTGTCAGTCCCACAATGATGGACTGCTCCAAATCTCCCGTATTGGAAAATTACATACCTGGTCATGGTTATGTTAATGGCTCATGTACAAGAATCATAAGAATTCTAGCATCCTGTGAATTGATGACTGATCGGCCCACGCACATGGCCACTGACTTAAGTGGGCCACAGGCTTTGTGCATGACATTCAACGGATATGGATTAGACGACTAGTGAGCATGAACGGTCCACACGAACTTGCTTTAATGCTTGCCTGCATGGGCTGGGTTTGTCGCATCCCAGGAACGAGCGGACATATATGCATGGGCTGGGTTTGTCGAATCCCAGGAAAGATAAAGGAATCCATACCCGTATGAGCTAGTTGGATGACAGTGTTACTGTCCAACTAGCCCAAAAATGTTAACATGTCAAGTGCAGAAAACATCTGACCCGTCCAAAAGGCTCGTCCCACCATGGGTAGCACCAATTTCAAATATCAATCTAATGCACTCAGTTTGTGGGCCACACCACAGGAAACAATACGCCTGTCAATCTGATCCAGAGAAAATGTGTGGACCAGCTGATGAATAGATTAGTCATTTTTGTGGTAGGTGATCTTCATGACAGAGGCAACCTGTTGGGCAGCGTGTAGGCAGTTATGCACTACTTAATACCATCATTAAAATAGTTGTGTTGGAGACCATCTGGGTATGTTACAGTAACCGTTAATATGGTTAATAGACTCGGTGGGGGACGTGGATTTCCCGCAAAAGCCTTTCCCTGCGCTTGGATGCTATTTGGGGCCGCCATGATTTTTATGAAAACATCCACCCCGTCCATCCATTTTTTAAGATTATTTTAGGACATGATACCAAAATCAGGTGGATCCAAAACTCAAGTTGGCCGCACGAGAGGAAACAGTAGATATTCAGTGACCACCGTTTAAACATTCGTATGTCCACAAGAGTCTCCTTTCAGGCTAAGTTTTGGGTATTTTCACTTCATCCAAGTGGGAATGACCTTATAAACGGTATAGATGGCATATAAACATCAAGGTGGAGCCAATGAAGGTTTCAACGGTAGGAAACTCTTTCTCCAATTTTTCCTCTCGTATGCCCGCCTTGAGTTTTGGATCCAAATGAATTTTAGTCTCATATCCTACAATGATCTGAAAAAACGAATGAACAAGGTAGATTTTTCATAAACATCGTGGTGGTCCCCACCCAGCATCCAGCACGGAAAATCCCCGTCCCTCGGTAGGGGGTTCAAGCCTGAAAAATCAGAATTTTGAGAAGGCCCAGCCGGCGGCCCAGCCCGTTGACAGCCCCAAGGCCCGTTTGGCCGGGCGGATTGGAAGGGATTGGATGGTATTAGAAGGGTTTGGAAGTTAAATCCGGGATTGGCAGGGCGTGCCAAATAGACTGGGTGATTTGATCCCGGGATATAGCAATCCCATGGATCTTAAGACAATCCACTGACAACACCATCATTACCTTTTAATCCCATCCAATCCACCCTAATCCATTCAAATTTGCCTGTAACGTGTTTGGTTCGAGGGATTGGAAGGGATGGAAAAGTTTAATCCCGGGATTGGCCGGGCATGCCAAACAGACTCGATATAGCAATCCCATGGATCTTAAGACAATCCACTGACAACACCGTCTTTACCTTGAAATCCATGCCATCCACCCTAATACCATTCAGGGCCTGTTTAGCCGGGCAGATTGGAAGGGATTGAAAGATAGATCCTAGGATTGGCCAGGCACAGGATCCTTATCCCGGGATATAGCAATCCCATGGATCTTAAGACAATCCACTGACATCACCATCATTACCTTTAAATCCCATCCAATCCACCCTAATCCCTTCAAAATTGCCTGCGACGTGTTTGGTTCGAGGGATTGAAAGGGATTGGAAGGTTTAATCCTGGGATTGGCCAGGCAAACGGACCGGATATAGCAATCCCATAGATCTTGCACCAATCCACTGACGCAGCTATTGTTATCTTGAAATCCATGCAATCCACTCTAATTGTTGAATAAATCAGTAGTAGCACGTTGGAATGTGCTGATTTGGGTTGTTCTAGTCTTTAGGAATTCAGTAGTTTGTTGTTGTTTGTTGCCTTTTTTATAGGAGTTGTGGTTAGTGCTACCTATTTTATAGGAGTTGTGGTTAGTGATAGGACGTAGTGTTTTGATGTAAAGCCTTTTTATAGGCCTTTCTCTTTATCAATTAAATATAAGAAAAAGCTTTATCATTCCAACACGTCTCCTTTGTTTTATGTATTTTGTATCAGTGGTATCAGAGCCAGAAAACGTGTGAGAGAAAGCAAGAAAGAAAGAGTTCCCAAGCAGTGAAACTCCCCAAAACAGTTCAAAATAGCAGTAGCTATTTTCTCCTCTGACTTTTTTTTTTTGTAGGAATCGATGGCTTCAGATTCAAATTTTGTCCAGGCGGCGATCCCCCGATTTGATGGTCACTATGACCATTGGAGTATGCTAATGAAGAATTTTCTACGGTCAAAAGAGTACTGGCCGATCGTTGAATCTGGAATTGAAGAACCAGCAGCAAATACAGTCTTGACGGATGCCTAGAAAACAGAGTTGGAAGGGAGAAAGCTAAAAGATTTGAAGGCAAAAAATTACCTTTTTCCTACAATTAATTGTCCCATCTTAGAAACAATTCTTAGCAAAGAAACTTCCAAAGATATTTGGGATTCCATGAAGAAAAAATATCAAAGTTCTGCTAGAGTGAAGCGTGCACAGCTTCAAGCTTTGAGAAGAGATTTTGAGACTCTACAAATGAAGGATGGGGAATCTATCACCAGCTACTGTGCCAGGACCATGGAGATCAGCAACAAAATGCGATTTCATGGTGAGAAGATGGAAGATGTCACCATTGTGGAGAAGATATTGCATTCCCTGACACCAACGTTTGATTATGTCGTGTGTTCAATTGAAGAATCGAAAGACATAAATGCATTCTCTCTTGCTGAACTACAGAGCTCCTTGCTGGTCCATGAACAGAAGATGAACCAAAGTTCAACTTCAGAGGAGCAAGCTTTGAAGGCCTCTACATCTACTCATTTCTCAAACTTTAGAGGAAGGGGTAGAGGTAGAGGTAGAGGTAGAGGTAGAGGAAGGGGAGATCAAGGCAATAGAGATGGCAGCAGGTATTTCAAAGCCAATGATGATCAATTTCGGGGCAAAGGCAGAGGACGAGATCAACATTTTGACAAATCCAAGGTAGAGTGCTTTAGATGTCATAAATTTGGACATTATCGTTCTGAATGTTATACCAGGTTGCCTAATGACAAAGAAAAGGAAGAGCAATCGAATTTTGCCGAAAAGAAGGAAGTGGAAACTTTGTTGATGGCTGTTTGTAACGCCCCAGAAAATCGGGGGTCGTGCATAAACTCGACTCCCGAGTCCCCGAGTGTCACTTATCATCAATTTTATAATTTTATGATTAATCCAGTTTAAATGCGCAGCCTGAAATTTCTTGGAGCATGAAACACAACCACCACTAGTCTACTGAAATGAAGAGATCAATATATACAGGTCCAAAAAAAAAAGAATAAGTGGGTCGCATAAGGCTTACTCAACAAAATCACAACAACATCATGTCCACAAGAGTAGAGCTGAGTCCGCTCGTCCTCCTCCTCGAGGCCCGCATCGCCCAGCTCCACGAATTCTGCATCACCTGCATCTATGAGCGAATCTGGTTGGTGTTTTAAAACACCGTCCCAGAGTGGGAGTGAGTGATCAACTCAGTGTGAACTATTAGTCTCAAGTTACAACAGGCATCAATTAAATTATGAATTTAATGAAAAGCAAACATTCATAAATACCTAACTAATCTTGTTAATGTATATGCATGATAGATGATATGATGTATGCCCTCACCACAACACTCCCTCGAACGACTCCGTCTAACGATCGCGTATGTCAACACTCCCTCAAAGCGACCTCGACTTCCGAGTCGCCACCCTAACTAATGTATGCAGTGATAATGTTAACCAAGTTCTTAGTTAAGTCCATTCATCCAGCAGGTTTGGGAATCTGGTACACCCCACGTATCAATGCCCTAAACGGGTTGCAAGGCCAAGACCCCCCAATGCGTGAGGCCGAGACCTCGCAGTCCGTGATCCCGTCGGGTTCCTCATCCCCGACTTCAAGCACATGAGGAGTGCCGAGAGAAAAGGATCGCTCGCGGTCACTACGGGGAGGCGCGACACCCCAGCATAGGCCGACAGCTCGGACACGGTGTCCCATTCCACCATGCCCGGCTCACGAGGCAGTGGACCAAAAATCAAATGGTTATCGAGGGGCTACAACGGTTGTAGGGTGTTCCAGGTTCCATTACATGTGTGAGCAAATATAGTTAACAATCAGAATTTGTCAGTAAGTAGACTAAACCGCACGAGTCAGGCGAGCACGAGACGGACGACATTGGGTACTAGACCCATGCAGTCGAACTGCTGCCGCCCATACGCACTCGTCCAACTTGCGTATTTAGTCTTAGGGGAGTCCAACCAGAGGGACTACCGCCTAACCTCGTGTTCCTGACCAATCCAAGGGTTTGACGATAATTCATAGCATGCCATCATCAAGGTTATCAACTAACATACAGCATCATGTTACATAAATCCTACCATACAATTCAATGTCCCTAACAAGCATAATACATTAATACAAACAAAGTGCATGTGAGAAGTATGGGTTAGCGAGGAAACGAACCGATTCCTACGCCTCTTAGACTTAAAATGTGTCAAGGCAAGCATCATACAAGACATGAACAACAACATATAAGGCAAATTAAGCAACACATAGGCATATGATCATCTACTATATCACCAAGCATGTGAGGGGCACAAATGCGAACATAAGAAAGAAAGCCAACAAACATGCGATTCCACACATCACCAAATGATACCCAAATCCTAGGGTCTCTCTAGATTTCACAAACACTTCACTCAAGCAAGCAAAATCATTAAACACATGATAAAATCGGTGCTAGGCCACCTAAGATTAATAGTCCGCACCTATGGATTGTTGGAGACTTGAAAAACGACCTAGAGATGCCGAACCCGGTGCCGATCGGCGGAACCCCTAAAGCAACATTTATATGTTAGAATCCTAAATAAATCCCTCCTCATCACAAGGGTTTCAACGAAAATGGGTGGTAGATCTTACCTAGATGATCAACGGAGTGAAAAGGGCGGTTGTAGATGAGGAATCCTCCTTTGAGAAGATGTAGGGAGTTGTGGGGGTTTGATTTCCTTGGGCCCACCTTGCTCTTCTTTCTTCACTCTCCCTTCCTCTCTCCTTCCTTTCTTCTTTCTCCCCTTTCTCTCTTCTCTCCCTCCCTTCCTCTAGGGTAAAATCGTATGGGGAGAGGGGGTGCCCAAATAAGGCCTTTATATAGTGCCAGTTTTGTTGCAATTGGCCCCGAATGTTGGGTCTTTACTATACTAACCCTATGGGAGGGTTTTTCTAGCTTATGGGGTGTACTAGCCGATATACACCGTAGGATAGTTAGTACTAATGATGATCTACGTATGGACACAATCGGTCCGCCATTTCGACGCGCCGATCGACAGACATAATTAGAAGTCTATTCAACGGTCACCGATGGTCGATCGGGGCCGCGGCTATACGGATATGAGGAGGAAAATATCCTTACTCGATGTGTGAAGTTTGGTCACAAACCGACGGTCTGAAATCCTCAACTTTGCATAAGAGTGGACGACTCAAATCACTTAAGTTCCCACAATTTTCCCAAACTAGCCTTCTAGGGCTCCTTATTGAAGTTGGGGTGCCCCTAACGCCCCTCTGGCCACCAAATTCGGTGTGTAGGAGCCTTATGGCCCGATTAGGGCCCATGCAAAAATTGAGGACGAACGGATGAATAGATCTATGATCTGAGAAAGCGTTTCTGACCTTTAAGTGGTCCTGTGGGGGCCATTTTGGTGATTGGAGTATTTCTGATGGCCCTCTGGCCATGAAATTTATAGGATAAGTGGTCCATGGCCCGATGAGGGGCCTTACAAAATTTGGGAACGAACGGATGTGGGGTTTGGTCGTACAGGTCCGATTCGTGATCAACGGTCATCGTGCCACGATCGGGGCCCAGATTTGGTAGGAAGACGTTGAAAAATACATTAAACCTTCACCGTAAATTTGAAAGAAATTTGACGGCTGGAAGACCCGGAGTCTCAGTTTCTTTTATCAGTGCCAGATTTTAATCTGACATTGGTGGGGCGCATTGGGCAAGCGCCAGATGGTACTTCTGGGTGTCCACTGGGTCCACAGTCCGCGATGGACCACAAGCCCAGTGAGATCTATGATTTTCTAAAGTTTTAAATTTTTCTGACCCTTCTCAGTCGCTGGGTGGCCCACACGGGCTGTTGTTAAGTGTAAACGGGCCATCTGGCTTGGTGGCCCGCACTTGGTCCCATCATAACTAGACTGGTCCACCCCAGTATAAACTAACATCGAGTGCTAATGTTCGTTAAGTGATATTATAAGTTAATAAAAAAAATAAATAAATAAATTTCAAGGATTTTTGGAAATCCAAAACAGTGAAAATCCGAGATGTTACAATCTACCCCCCTTAAAAATAATTTCGTCCTCGAAATTGCCTAATGGTAGTAAGTAAAAGTTTCATTATTTCATTTGTCTAGGTTTTGTTGAATTCAAGTTCATATGCATGGTAAGGTGTGTACTATCTATACTAGTTTGGCTCATTCTAGTCTACCTCCCTTAAAAGTTTTCGCCTTTGAGGTTTGAAAACAAATGTCAAAATCATTATTATCGTATTAAGAGGTTGTTGATAAAGTTTACCTAATAGTGGTATATTTTACCCTTTTAGGATCGGGCTATTACAGAAAGACAGTTGTGGTAGGCTTGATCCCATACGTCGATCCTCTGCCTGACCAGTGTAGAAAGATCGTTGTATCCCTTCCTAGTCCTGGTAGATCATGGTCTTCTGCTCGGTCAAAGCAGTGAGTCCGTTGGTGTTCACCCAGGATTAAGAATTAGGTCAAGCCGTGAATACATCGCAAGTGTATGGTCCCGTGATTCTGTAGTCCGATCAATCTTAACATTTGGAAGACATTAAAATTCTTTAACAGTTCAAGCTTCACATTCATAATATTTTTGTGGGTGGTGAGTTTCCCGCGATGCCTATGATCAAACGACTGTCCTAGAGGGGTTTCCATGACCTTAAGGTTCCTCTTGACATTACCATTTTGATCCTATGGTTAGTGAGTTATGAGCAAATCACGTTTTGGTTTCATAAATTTTAACAGGAAAGGAAAAATCGACAGTTTTAAGGTATTCTGGTGGTTTAGAGTGCTAATAACATTAAGATGGACGCAGTAAGGCAATCATACATACAAGCATTTATAAGGTGACAAGAAAATTTAAAAATAATCTATACATTCATATTAAATTCAAAGTGCCATTAGTATGGCTAGTTACATCATACAACATGGATTACATAGTTCTCTAGACATTTCAACATAAGGAAAAAATAACTTAGTCAAGCAAACGTCCTAACTATCCTTCAACACAAGCAGGTAGAACTAATCGACTCAAAGCAAACTACTAATTATCGGAAAGGTTATGCTACTATTCTTCTAGATCGGGCAAAGATGGGGGTACTTCTTCCCCATGAGGGAAGGAATCACCGGAATGGGGAAGAAGGAAGTAACGGTTGCTAGGAATGCCATTTTCCTCGGCAGGGAAATGGATTTTGGATGATAATGTAGGTGAGGGTGGGAGGGGAGATCCTAAGGATGGGTTTGGGAAGGACTTGAAAATGTGTTTAGAATTTGTTTGGAGAAAGTGGGGTGGAATGGGTTTGAGAAAATGAAATTTGAGACGAGCTAGAGTGAAGAGAATTGATGTTGGGTTTCGAGAGTAAATGGGTGAATGGATTGGGATTGTGGAAGGTTGGAATGTGTATTTGAGATGAATTAGTGGGAGTAGAGGAGGGATTGAGATGAATTTTGTGTTGGGTTTTAAAAGTGGTTGTGTAAGTGGGGTTCAATGGAAGGGGTTTGAGATGGGTTATGGAAACGAAGTTTGGAGATGGGAAAAGTGTTGAGAATGATTTTGAAGTATGGAGAGTTGGGACTGGAGTTTGAAGTGAATGAGCGAATAAGCTTTGTATGGATATTTTGTGGGTTTTGGGATTGAAGGAGGGTTTAGGGAAAGTATGTGGGAAATGAGGTTGGGTTAAGCATGAGAAGAGGAAATAAGGGTTTGGAGTGAAGGAGTAAAGGGGATGTGGCTCAAGTGAATGTGTTTTGAGGATTGGAAGATGGAATGTTGAGAGGGTTGTGGAAGATGTGGTTTGGGTATGAAGAAGAAGAGGTGGGTTTTGGAGAAGAAGAAGAGAAGTGGTGGAAGTGGGATGCCTTTGTATGGTTTCCTTGGAAATGGATTGAATCTTGGAGAGGGAGAGGGTTCTTCTCTAGGGTGTGGGAGTAGTAGAGGGTATTGTGGGGTAAGAAATTGGGTATTAGTGCCCTTAAGTTACAAGAGAGGAAAACCCCACTCGTGTGAACATTGAAAGGGAGGAGGGGACCCATCTTTTTTTGACGTTCCTTATACTTTTAGTAACTGGATATATTTGAAAATTTTTATGATGATTTAACATCAAGTTTTAAGTTATCCTACCAAATTTCATATCATTTGGAGTTGTAAATAAATTATTAAAATTATAGGAAAAACAACTACCTGAAATTTAAAATTTTTGAACAGTTGTCAGAACATCTTAATTTTAACCATATTAAAATTTTTATTTTATTTTTTCTTATTTTTATATAAAACTAGACTCATCAAGCTTCAATCTGGCTTTTGAATCACCTAAATCGGAGTTGTAACGAAGGAGATATGACTTTTTGAAGTCGACCTAATTTTGCAGAAAATTTCGGCGTGGTGACACCGGTTGGGCGTTGCGACGCCGGGCCTCTGGAGGTCTGGGCGTTGCGACGCCGGCTGGGCGTTGCGACGCCGGGCCACTGTGCTCTGGGCAAGGTCACCTTGCGACGGACATATCTTGCAAACCGGGATGAGTTATTCGACGTGCCATATATGAATTTGGGGTAGGAGAAGCTGATCTATCCAAATAAAATGGTTATTTTATAATATTCCATCAGGTTAATGGTCAAAAGTCTATTTTAGTTATATTTTTACTATTTATAGTGATTTTTTTCTTACTTATAGTTCTTTATCCTTGAACTTTAGGATTTGTGTCTAAGATGAAGGTACATAGAAAAATTTGAAGGATAAAGAGGTGGAAGCCGAGGATTTAAAGGAGATAGGTTGAAAGGAGGAGTTTAGACTTAGGGATTGGGTGGTTCAGACTACCTAAATTTCCTAATTGGTCGAATCGGGTCTTGCCGTTAAGTTCCCGAGCTCTTGCCCAAAGATGGGCTGAAATGTGTCGTAAGGCTCCCAAGTCGAATCCTAATATTGTTATGCTATCTCTCATCAGTTGAAGCCCTCCGTAAGACTCTCAGGCCTATTTTCTAGCGTCACTACTTACTCTCGTTACCTTACACTAACACTCTAGAAGTCTCACCTTCCGTCTAAGAGTGTCAGCTCAGGGACTGGGGTGGTTCCTAACATTTTCGTGTTTTCTATTGCGTTTCCTCTCAAGTCAGCGGACGCGTTAGTGAGTTCATGACCCATGGCCCAGGGGATTCCAAACTATTGCTCTGATACCATCTGTAACGCCCCGGAAAATCGGGGGTCGTGCATAAACTCGACTCCCGAGTTCCCGAGTGTCACTTATCATCAATTTTATAATTTTATGATTAATCCAGTTTAAATGCGCAGCCTGGAATTTCTTGGAGCATGAAACACAACCACCACTAGTCTACTGAAATGAAGAGATCAATATATACAGGTCCAAAAAAAAAGAATAAATGGGTCGCATAAGGCGTTACTCAACAAAATCACAACAACATCATGTCCACAAGAGTAGAGCTGAGTCCGCTCGTTCTCCTCCTCGAGGCCCGCATCGCCCAGCTCCACGAATTCTACATCACCTGCATCTATGAGCGAATCTGGTTGGTGTTTTAAAACACCGTCCCAGAGTGGGAGTGAGTGATCAACTCAGTGTGAACTATTAGTCTCAAGTTACAACAGGCATCAATTAAATTATGAATTTAATGAAAAGCAAACATTCATAAATACCTAACTAATCTTGTTAATGTATATGCATGATAGATGATATGATGTATGCCCTCACCACAACACTCCCTCGAGCGACTCCGTCTAACGATCGCGTATGTCAACACTCCCTCAAAGCGACCTCGACTTCCGAGTCGCCACCCTAACTAATGTATGCAGTGATAATGTTAACTAAGTTCTTAGTTAAGTCCATTCATCCAGCAGGTTTGGGAATCTGGTACACCCCACGTATCAATGCCCTAAACGGGTTGCAAGGCCAAGACCCCCCAATGCGTGAGGCCGAGACCTCGCAGTCCGTGATCCCGTCGGGTTCCTCATCCCCGACTTCAAGCACATGAGGAGTGCCGAGAGAAAGGGATCGCTCGCGGTCACTACGGGGAGGCGCAACACCCCAGCGTAGGCCGACAGCTCGGACACGGTGTCCCATTCCACCATGCCCGGCTCACGAGGCAGTGGACCAAAAATCAAATGGTTATCGAGGGGCTCCAACGGTTGTAGGGTGTTCCAGGTTCCATTACATGTGTGAGCAAACATAGTTAACAATCAGAATTTGTCAGTAAGTAGACTAAACCGCACGAGTCACGCGAGCACGAGACGGACGACATTGGGTACTAGACCCATGCAGTCGAACTGCTGCCGCCCATACGCACTCGTCCAACTTGCGTGTTTAGTCTTAGGGGAGTCTAACCAGAGGGACTACCGCCTAACCTCGTGTTCCTGACCAATCCAAGAGTTTGACGATAATTCATAGCATGCCATCATCAAGGTTATCGACTAACATACAGCATCATGTTGCATAAATCCTACCATACAATTCAATGTCTGTAACGCCCCGAAAAATCAGGGGTCGTGCATAGACACAACTCCCGAGTTCCCGAGTGTCACTTATCATGCATTTATGGTTTTTACGATTAGTCAAGTTTAACTGTACAATTTGGAATTTCCTGAGCATGAAGCACAATCGCACCATTCTACTGAAATGAAGGTTATAACACATATATACAGGTCAAAAAAAATAATAAAGGGTCGCCTAAGGCGTTGCCCAACAGAACAACAAAAGAATGCTATGTCTAAAAATAGTAAAGTTGAGCCCGTGGCTCAGCAAATCCAAATTCGGCCGATCAAGCCGATGGAGAGCCGCCCATCACCCAGTAGGAGAGTCCGTCCTCCTCGTCCAAGCTCGCCTCGCTAGGCTCCTCATGCCCTGAGTCACCTGCATCTATGAATGGGTCTGGTTGGTGTTTTAAAACACCGTCCCAGAGTGGGAGTGAGTGATCAACTCAGTGTGAACTATTGATCTCAAGTTACAACAAGCATCAATTGTAATATGAACTTAATGAAAAGCAAACATTCATCAACACCTAATAACTCTTATTTAAAATGCATGCATGCGGGATGATATGATGCATGCCCTCGCCACAACACTCCCTCAAGCGACTCCATCTAACGATCGCATATGACAACACTCCCTCAGAGCGACCTCGACTTCCGAGTCGCCACCCTAACTAATGCGTGCAATGCGATCGTGTTAGCCGAGTTATTAGTTAAGTCCATTCATCCAGCAGGTTGGGGATTCTGATTCACCCTACGTATCAATGCCCTAAACTGGTTGCGAGGCCAAGACCCCATCAATGTGTGAGGCCGAGGCCCCGCGGTCCGTGATCCCGTCGGGTTCCTCATCCCGACTCCAAGCACATGAGGAGTGCCGAAAGGGAGGGATCGCTCGCGGTCACTACGGGGAGGCGCGGTACCCCAGCGTAGGCCGACGGCTTTCGGACATAGTGTCCCATTCCACCATGCCCGGCTCACGAGGCGTGGACCAATTCAGTGGTTTATCGTTGGGCTACAACGGTTGCAGGGTGGTTCGGGTTCCATACATGAGTGAACAAACAGGGTTGACAAACAAGGTTGGTCAGACAGTAGGTTAGACCGCACGGCCCAGCGAGCATGAGACGAGTGACCTCGGGCACAAGGGACCCATGTAGTCGAACTACAGCCACTCGAACACACCCGCCCAAACCCATGGATATAGCCCTAACATAGTCCTACTGGTGGGACTACCGTCTCTCATCATGTTCCTGACCAACCCAAAGATGTGAAGGGGATCCATAACATACCAAGTATCAATGCATCATCTAACATAAACGACATCATGTTCTCATGCTTCTCAACAAACAATTCTAAATTTTCCACCAACATGTAAAGCTACTAATATTATAAACAAGAAGTGTGTGTGTGGTGTGAGTTGGTGAGGAAGTTAAGACCTTCCTACATCCCTTCGGATCAAAATACACAAAAATTTAGGAATCGTACGTTTTATAAGGCACATCATATGAGAAGATCAACAAGGTATGAGCATCTAATCGTCCATACACCAAATCATGTGGAAGGCAAGAACAACATCATGTGGAAGGTAAGAACAACATCATGTGGAAGGTAAGAACAACATCATGTGGAAGCCCAACATACAAATCTAACAAACATACAAGTCCTAGGGTCTCTCTAGATTCTCCAAACATAACATTCAAGCAACCAAAATCATTAAACACATATTAAAATTGGTGCTAGGCCACCTAAGAACAATAGTCCGCACCTTCGGATTCGTTGAAGACTTGGGAACGCCCTAGGAGGGTGGATTTCGGGGTAGATCGGCCTAATCCCTAAAGGTGACCACTTGCTTGTTAGATTCCCAAGTAAATCTCCTCATCACAAGGGTTTCAAAGAAAATAGGGAATGGAGCTTACCTAGTTGCTCAACAAAGCGAAATAGCGGTTGTGGGGTGAGGTTTCTTCTTGGAGAAGAGGTGGGAAGATGAAAGATTGGCTTCCTTGGGCCCCACCTCGATCTAGGGTCCACACTCCTCCTTCTTCACTCTCTCTTCCTCCTCCTTTCTCCTCTTTCTCTTCTCCCTTTTCTCTCTTCTCTCTTTCCCCCTTTTCTCTTAGGGCAAAATCGTATGGGAGAGGGGTGCCCAAAAGAAACACCTTTTTATAATTCCGTTTTGGTGCAAATGGCCCCAAGGGCTGGTTTTTACTATACTTAGACTTATGGGAGGGTATTTCTAGGATCTAGGGCCCTATCACCCCTCTGGCCACCAAATTCGGCGTGTAGGTGCCTTATGGCCCAATTAGGGCCCATGCAAAAATTAAGGACGAACGGATGAACGGATATATGATCTGAGAAAGAGTTTCTAACCTTTAAGTGGTCCTGTGGGGCCCATTTTGGTGATTGGAGCATTTCTGATGGCCCTCTGGCCATAAAATTTATAGGATAAGTGGTCCATGGCCCGATGAGGGGCCTTACAAAATTTGGGAACGAACGGATGCGGGGTTTGGTCGTACGGGTCCGATTCGCGATCAACGGTCATCGTGCCACGATCGGGGCCCAGATTTGGTGGGCAGGCGTTGAAAAATACATTAAACCTTCACCATAAATTTGGAAGAAATCCAACGGTACCGGAAGGCCCGAGTCTCGCTTTTGTCGGTGCGTTTTTAATCCGCATTGGTGGGCGCATTGGGCAAGCGCCATATGGTACTTCTAGGTGTCCACCGGTCCGCGATCCGCGATGGACCACAAGCCCAAAGAGATCTATGATTTTCTAAAGTTTTAGATTTTTCCTCGACCCTTCACGGTCGGGTGGGTGGCCCACGTGGGCCGTCTTTAAGTGTAAATAGTCATCGGCTTAGCGGCCCGCACTAGGCCTTATCACGGTCTGTCTAGTCTACTCTAATGGGCTAATCCTAGGTTAATTAACTCATGGTACCCCACCACAAGAGGTTTAACCGAACGGCCTGCAGAGAATCCTACGTGGGCGCCCAGGACACCGTGTCTTTGACGGACAAGATGTTTCATGATTAATCGAACTTGTGCGGTTCTTTACTGGTATCACACGTGTATGGGAAAACATTGAGTGCTAATGGTCATTAAGTGATATTATAAGTTAATTAATTAAAAAAAAATCAATGATTTTTGGAACTCCAAAACAGTGAAAATCCGGGGTGTTACAATGTCCCTAACAAGCATAATACATTAATACAAACAAAGTGCATGTGAGAAGTATGGGTTGACGAGGAAACGAACCGATTCCTACGCCTCTTAGACTTAAAATGTGCCAAGGCAAGCATCATACAAGACATGAACAACAACATATAAGGCAAATTAAGCAACACATAGGCATATGATCATCTACTATATCACCAAGCATGTGAGGGGCACAAATGCGAACATAAGAAAGAAAGCCAACAAACATGCGATTCCACACATCACCAAATGATACCCAAATCCTAGGGTCTCTCTAGATTTCACAAACACTTCACTCAAGCAAGCAAAATCATTAAACACATGATAAAATCGGTGCTAGGCCACCTAAGATTAATAATCCGCACCTATGGATTGTTGGAGACTTGAAAAATGACCTAGAGATGCCGAACCCGGTGCCGATCGGCCGAACCCCTAAAGCAACATTTATATGTTAGAATCCTAAATAAATCCCTCCTCATCACAAGGGTTTCAACGAAAATGGGTGGTAGATCTTACCTAGATGATCAACGGAGTGAAAAGGGCGGTTGTAGATGAGGAATCCTCCTTTGAGAAGATGTAGGGAGTTGTGGGGGTTTGATTTCCTTGGGCCCACCTTGCTCTTCTTTCTTCACTCTCCCTTCCTCTCTCCTTCCTTTCTTCTTTCTCTCCTTTATCTCTTCTCTCCCTCCCTTCCTCTAGGGTAAAATCGTATGGGGAGAGGGGGTGCCCAAATAAGGCCTTTATATAGTGCCAGTTTTGTTGCAATTGGCCCCGAATGTTGGGTCTTTACTATACTAACCCTATGGGAGGGTTTTTCTAGCTTATGGGGTGTACTAGCCGATATACACCGTAGGATAGTTAGTCCATAGTTAGTCCTAATAATGATCTACGTATGGACACAATCGGTCCGCCATTTCGACGCGCCGATCGACAGACATGATTAGAAGTCTATTCAACGGTCACCGATGGTCGATCGGGGCCACGGCTATACGGATATGAGGAGGAAAATATCCTTACCCGATGTGTGAAGTTTGGTCACAAACCGACGGTCTGAAATCCTCAACTTTGCATAAGAGTGGACGACTCAAATCACTTAAGTTCCCACAATTTTCCCAAACTAGCCTTCTAGGGCTCCTTATTGAAGTTGGGGTGGCCCTAACGCCCCTCTGGCCACCAAATTCGGTGTGTAGGAGCCTTATGGCCCGATTAGGGCCCATGCAAAAATTGAGGACGAACGGATGAATGGATCTATGATCTGAGAAAGTGTTTCTGACCTTTAAGTGGTCCTGTGGGGGCCATTTTGGTGATTGGAGTATTTCTGATGGCCCTCTGGCCATGAAATTTATAGGATAAGTGGTCCATGGCCCGATGAGGGGCCTTACAAAATTTGGGAACGAACGGATGTGGGGTTTGGTCGTACAGGTCCGATTCGTGATCAACGGTCATCGTGCCACGATCGGGGCACAGATTTGGTAGGAAGGCGTTGAAAAATACATTAAACCTTCACCGTAAATTTGAAAGAAATTTGACGGCTGGAAGACCCGGAGTCTCAGTTTCTTTTATCAGTGCCAGATTTTAATCTGACATTGGTGGGGCGCATTGGGCAAGCGCCAGATGGTACTTCGGGTGTCCACTTGGGTCCACAATCGCGATGGACCACAAGCCCAGTGAGATCTATGATTTTCTAAAGTTTTAAATTTTTCTGACCCTTCTCAGTCGCTGGGTGGCCCACACGGGCTGTTGTTAAGTGTAAACGGGCCATCTGGCTTGGTGGCCCGCACTTGGTCCCATCATAACTAGACTGGTCCACCCCAGTATAAACTAACATCGAGTGCTAATGTTCGTTAAGTGATATTATAAGTTAATAAAAAAAAAAAAAAATTTCAAGGATTTTTGGAAATCCAAAACAGTGAAAATCCGGGATGTTACACTGTTCAAGCTAATCAGGAACCTGAGTCTGATGTTTGGTATGTGGATATGGGCTGCAGTAACCACATGTGTGGAAGTAAGTCTTCTTTTTCTTATTTAAATGAAAGCTTTCATTCTACAGTAAGTTTTGGTGATTGTTCCACTGTGAGTGTGATGGGAAAGGGTGATATTGAGATAAAAACCAAGAATGGTTTTGTAGAAACAATTTCTAATGTCCTTTACGTTCCTGACTTGAAAAGTAATTTGTTAAGTGCTGGTCAATTACAAGAAAAGGGTTATGTAATTACTATTCAAAAGGGTGCTTGTGAGATATATGATCCTATTAGAGGAGCTATTGTTGTTGTGCAATGAGTTCAAACAGGTTGTTTCCATTGAAGATTGAAAGTGTGCAATCTTGTTTGGTAGCTGAAGTAAAAGATTCTTCTTGGTTGTGGCATTTTCGTTATGGCCACTTGAGTTTTTGTGGATTGAAGACCCTCCAACAGAAAAATATGGTAACAGGTCTCCCTCAGATTAGTATTCCTTCCCAAGTTTGTGAAGAATGTGTTGTTGGCAAACAACATCGTTCTCAATTTCCCCAAGAGAAGTCATGGCGAGCAAAAGGTGTTTTGGAGCTAATTCATTCCGATATTTGTGGCCCGATAACACCATTTTCTAATGGAGGTAAAAGATACTTCATTTCCTTCATTGATGATTATACTCGAAAAACTTGAGTTTATTTTTTACAGGAAAAATCAGAAGCTTTTTGTGCATTTAAAAGCTTCAAGGCTTGTGTGGAAAATGAAGTAGGAAAGACCATTAAGACCCTCCGAACAGATCGTGGTGGAGAATATTGCTCAACCGAATTTAAAGTTTTTTGTGAAGTTCATGGCATTCGAAGAGAGCTGACAGCTGCTTATACACCACAGCAAAATGAGGTATCAGAGAGGAAAAACAGAACCATTCTCAATATGGTGAGAAGCTTGTTGGCAAGAGGGAGAATTCCAAAACCTTTTTGGCCTGAAGCAGTAAATTGGAGTATTCACATCTTGAACAGAAGTCCTACTTTTTCTGTTCAAAATATGACACCAGAGGAGGCTTAGAGTGGAAGGAGACCAGCTGTAAATTATTTTAAAATTTTTGACTGCATCGCTTATGCACATATCCCGGATGAGAAAAGGAAGAAACTCGATGATAAGGGGGAAAAGTGTGTCTTTCTTGGTGTTAGTGAAGCATCCAAAGCATATAAATTGTTTAATCCACTAACCAAGAAGATTGTGACCAGCCGAGACGTTGTCTTTGATGAGGAAAACACTTGGGGTTGGAATAGGCAGCAACCTACTCAAGTTCTTTTTTACAATGATTCTGAAAGAGAGCCAACTCTAGTAGCCTTTATGCCTGAAAATTCATCAGAAGCAACTCCAACAACTGCTGAAATTTTGCCAACAGCAGTAGAAGCAACTGATGCAGTAGCTGGATCTCTTCGCCGTATTCCAAAAAGGCCCGCATGGATGGAAGACTATGAGGTAACTGAAATTGAAGATCCAATTACTCACTTTGCTTTATTTTCAGATTGTGATCCTACAGTGTTTGAAAGTGCTGTCAAAGAATCAAAATGGCGGAAGGTAATGGATGCTGAAATTGCAGCCATAAAAAAGAATGACACGTGGGAGTTATCTGATCTTCCAGAAGGGCACAAAACAATTGGTGTGAAGTGGGTTTACAAGACAAAGCTGAAGGAGAATGGTGAAGTCGACAAGTACAAGGCACGCTTGGTGGCCAAGGGCTATAAGCAAGAGTTCGGTGTTGATTATAAAGAAGTCTTTGCTCCAGTTGCGAGGCATGACACAATTAGATTGGTGATTGCACTAGCAGCTCAGAACTCATGGCCTATCTTCCAACTGGACGTGAAGTCGGCGTTCCTCCATGGAGATTTGAAGGAACTGGTATTTATCGATCAACCTCCTGGTTATGTGAAATCTGGAAATGAGCATAAAGTGTATAGACTAAAGAAGGCTCTATATGGATTAAAACAAGCCCCACGGGCTTGGTATAATCGTATAGAAACTTATTTTTTAAAGGAAGGATTTCAAAAATATCCTTATGAACATACACTTTTCATAAAAGTTGCGGATGGAGGGAAAATGCTCATTGTTTGCTTATATGTAGATAATCTAATCTATACTGGAAGTAATACAGCCATGTTTGAAAGCTTTAAGAAATCCATGATGGCTGAATTTGAAATGTCTGATCTTGGCTTGATGCATTACTTTCTTGGCATAGAAGTGTTGCAGTCCTCTACTGGCATTCTTATTTCTCAAAAAAAATATGTTGGAGAAATCTTGGACAGGTTTCAGATGAAGGATTGTAATCCTGTGAATACACCGTCTGAGTTTGGTTTGAAGTTAAACAAGGATGATGGAGGAAAGAAGGTTAACAGTACTCTTTACAAGCAGATTGTGGGGAGCTTAATGTATTTGACTGCAACAAGGCCTGATATAATGCATGCTGTAAGTGTCATTAGTAGATACATGGAGTGTCCAACAGAGATTCATCTTTTGGCTGCAAAAAGAATTCTTAGGTACTTGCAAGGTACTAAAGAGTTTGGGTTGTTCTTCAAAAAAGGAGAAAAGTCTGATTTGTTTGGCTTTACAGATAGTGATTATGTAGGAGATTCTGATGATCGAAAAAGCACATCTGGGTATGTTTTCATGTTGGGAACAGGAGCTGTTTCATGGTCATCAAAGAAGCAGCCAATCGTCACATTGTCAACCACCGAAGATTTGAATTTGTTGCCGCAACGACTTGTGCTTGTCAAGCTATTTGGCTGAAGAATATTCTTGAAGAGTTGCAGTTCAAAGAAGATGGGCCTACTCTCATTTACTGTGACAACAATTCAGCAATTAAGCTCTCAAAGAATCTTGTTCTACATGATCGAAGCAAGCATATAGATGTGAAATATCATTTCTTGAGGGATCTCATGAATGATGGAGTTATTAATCTGGTTTACTGCAGTAGTGAAGACCAGATTGTTGACATTCTAACAAAGCCTCTCAAATTTCCAGCATTTCAGAAGCTCGGGGAGCTACTTGGTGTTTTCAGTTCAAAGAACTTTATCTGAGGGATGGTGCTTTAAAGTTTGAGTCTTATTAAACTGATGTTATGTATGAAATATCAGTTTAAGAGAGAGATTGTTGAATAAATCAATAGTAGCACGTTGGAATGTGCTGATTTGGGTTGTCCTAGTCTTTAGGAATTCAGTAGTTTGTTGTTGTTTGTTGCCTATTTTATAGGAGTTGTGATTAGTGCTACCTATTTTATAGGAGTTGTGGTTAGTGCTAGGACGTAGTGTTTTGATGTAAAGCCTTTTTATAGGCCTTTCTCTTTATCAATTAAATATAAGAAAAAGCTTTATCATTCCAACATGTCTCCTTTGTTTTATGTATTTTGTATCACTAATACCATCCAATCCCATCCAATCTGCCGGGCCAAACAGGCCCTCAATCCCTTCCAATCCACCCGACCAAACGGGCCCTAAGATTCAGGCTACTCACAAATGAGCCATGAGTCACGTGCATGCACCTTTGGCTAGCCAGTAGCCAATGCATCACGTGAGCAACATGAACCCAGTAATTCTTATCAATGTCATTTAAGTAGTTACATTTTTCTGTTCTTTTTTTTTTTTCCAATCTTTTTTAAATTGAATTCCAAAAGCCTTGCCATCTTGGACCCAATTTTGATGGGCCAGGACCCAAAGATCAAACTAATCAGATAGTCCTGACCATCCAACTGAAGCCTTAACCAATGGGCCCCAACTTGGATACACAAGACTCAAGAGATTATTTTGATCAGATAACCCTAACCATCTCATTTCTGGAATCATTCCCATTAAATGTGGACCACCACAGAACATGTATTTTCAAGCTCTTGACTCATCAATCTGGAGCAGTTTTTGGGCCATGGCCCATCCAATGTGGGGACCACCTGATAAATGCGCCTTGAAAAGGGTGGAGATGGCTGAAATCATGTTATTCCTCAATTATGGCATCACCAATATCAACACTTCACAATTTTCCCTATCAATTAGTTTCAACTTTCAATGGAGTTATCAGCATCCTTGCAACAGTAGGTTGAGAAAATCCAAACAAATTCAATCACACTCAAAAATTCAAGAGGAATTCTATGCCGAGTTGCACATTGGAAAACTGGGCCTAGTCATGCGATGATCGGTCAAGAGCCTATTTGCAGTGTGGGCCACTTCTGAGGATAAGGGAACATTGGCAACGAGCAACTGTCGAACAACTCAGGATTCCTTGAATTTCAACATAGAAAACGTAAATCCAACTTACAGCTAAATCTTCTTATACAAAATATTGCTACTACCATAGCTAGTTTTTGTCCAACAAATGTAGGCCTCTGATTTACTTCGATGATATGAATCAAAATGGGAAATGAGTGTATTCCAATCAATCACTGGTGAGTTTAGAAGTCAGTTCCAGACCAAAAAATATTTCACCGAAAGAAACGAGGCTAGTGCCCCAACAGAAATTTCATTTTTTCAATATGATCTGTTGAAGTGGAACTACTTCACAGGATAGAAGCTACAGGACAGCAAAAAGATCCTCGCAACCCGGACATGCAGCAAGAATCATCCACTACGAAAGATGGAATCACGATAAACCCATCCCCCATGAGATGCTTTCCACAGACCTCTTCACGATTCAGGCATTTTACAGCATATTTATAATTAAAAGCTATATGCGGAGGTTTTGTGGATTGCAAACAGTTGGGGGGGCGCCAACGATTTCTTTTCTCCTTTACGTGGTTGGAACTGGGATTTTTTCAATGGACTGTAGCTGTTGCAGCAAGGTTACCTGTTGGGAATGGTGGGAGAAACTATACCTTGCTGGTCTCCTCAGTTGCTGTTGCAGTTGGAGATGACTCGACAGGAGCATCACTGACCACCGTCAGCACTGTCGACTGCAACCTGGGAATTACAGGAGGTTTCGTCCGGCGCGTGACAGTCATCTTCAACCCCTCTGTTGTATGGATGGTTGCGCCTGTCGTCATATCCACCTATACAGATTGATTTCCCAAGCCCCATTATGTTATTGCCGTTGGGCGTCATGTGTAGAAATAACAGAATGTACGACAGGGGGGAGAGGCTTACAGGAGGAGCACCAAGCGCCATTTGGAAGTTGAACCGCTGCACAAGCATCGCAAGAGCTACCACTGTCTGCAAAGCTGCAAAGTTTTAGTGTATTGATATACAACTAATGCCGCAACCACTGCAGCTGCCTCTCAAAAAGCAGGTTTTGATGTGTTTTAATTAAATCTCTTTTCCTTTAGAAAGAATACATGCTATTCACCTTGCATGATTTCCTCTCTAATCAACTTATAATTTCTGCCGGTAATTAGCTTATCATTTCAAAGATGTGAACTTATTCACTGCCGGTGTCTAGGATTGGATCCCTTGGTTTGTTTTCTTTACAAATGACATGGTACTGGTTGACTAGACTAGAGAAGGCAAAAACTAAATTGGAGGTTTGAAGCACAACCAAGACAGTATTTTGGATGCAACTTATGTACAAACAACTATAGAAGCAAGGATTTCATTAAATAGGAGCTTTGCTAAGCCCACATGCACGTGCAATAAAGCTCATGTGCACACCATGCACGTGCTGGCATGGCATGATAGGTCCGAGATCCAATCCATACATCAGAATGGCACCACTATATTGATGCCCTAGCCAAGAATCAGCTTGATATGCTCGTCAGATGGGCCACAGTTTGCAAAACAAAGGTATGGCTCTGAAAAACTTGACTGAACTTTTCTAACCCATACACATGTTTCCAGCATTGAGGCCCAGATGCTGATTGGAAAACATACACAAGGTCGTACCAACCTGATGGATGGATTAGATCTCAGATACATGTCATGTGGGCAAATGTGTGCTGTCCAAGCAGCCTACGCTTTTGGCCCCAACAAGAGAAAATGATGGAGAGCAAGTTCAGTCATGTGCACCTAAGACCATAGACACCCCAATAAGGTTTGAAGGACCTGAGAAAAGAGAATTGAGAGGAAGATCTAAAAGGATTTATTGAAGGCTTGTTCGTCAACCGAGGATAGAACCTTAGATTGGAATGCTTGGAGAAAAAGGATTCATAAAAATGACCCCAAGTAGCTAGAAGAAGGCTATGATAACAATGACTTGATTGTTTCCCACATATGTGATCTTTATATTCACGATAATAAGATTACCTCAAAAGTAGCAAACATGTCTCCTACACACTTCCGTGGTCCTCCACCAAATGGTAAATAACTGAAAGGGAAAACATTAACATCACAGATTCAATTAGAGATAACCCACTAAAGGATTAAGATAAAAATAAATGAGTAGCAGTAAGGTTGCGAGAATTTTCCAACAACTCCTAGCAAGCTTGCCATCCATCATTCTCTTGTCCAAGTGGTAATACTTATAGACTGAGATGTAAATAGGCTAATAAAATCATCAAACGGACAACAGATACCAATCCCAACAGGAAAGAAAGAAGAGGTGCACCCTCATGGCCTGAACCTACTTTCACAAACCAGATAGAGCAAGGGAGCAAAGATAGTGATGAGGATATCACGTCACGTACACCCTTACGTACGTATCAGAGGAGGAGGCGGGCCGTGCCGATTTCCCCGTGGCTAGGCGAGTACCCATGATCGTGCTAAAGACCCCATGTGCATGTGCGAACATCTAGAAGATCCCACACTGGGAAGATGCACATGAGCTACTTTATGAGGTGATCCCGACCGTTGGATTGGAGGGACGCGACGATCGGGCCATTATATAGCATGAATCACATGATCGAGCCATTGATCGTTGATCGTCCACATCGGTTTTAGACTTTATTATATTTTAGGATTTAGTTTTTTATTATTTTATATTTGGACACATTATGAGTGTTTTAGTTAATTTTATTTAGACTAGGGTTATTTTTGTTAAAGTTCACAAGACACGGGGATTTTTGTAATTTTTGAAACTTCTTGGATCTATAAAACGAGGAGGTTGTGTGACCTCTCCCTCATTGAATTTCGTGATAAAAAAGAAGATGAGAAAAGCTCTTGCTTTCTTCTCCCATCTTCATGCGATTTGGAAGAAAGATTGGTACGAGACTAATCTTCATCAACGGAGGTGCGAGGTCTCCATCTATCCCCACACCATCTTCTATTTTCTTCCCCATCCAGGTATTTTCTTCAGATTCTTAATTCTTCTATCCAAAATCTTCCTCTTCTCCCAAACCCAACTTTCTCATACCTGTCCACAATCGAAACCCTAACCCTAAACCTAAAATTCCCAAATTTTCCTACTTTTCCAAATTACCCAAACCCTAATTTTCACCCTAGGTTGTATTAGGTTTTCTATTTTAAAATAGACTATATCATATGCTAATTAGATGTCCCAACATCCATTAGATCCTAGTTTCTTTTTATTTAATGATCTTGAGTTACGATGTTGGTAGCTTAGGCTAGGATTATGCATGGTCTTCTTTTGATTTTCATGATATTTGTGATTATTATAGCAATGTTTATGTTTTTTTGTTAAATATCTTAATTAGGCTATTTGATCTCACATGTTACTTAGTTCATGCATCGGTCCTACATCAGACAGACATAACATAAATACTCCAATAAGATGATATAAAATGAATTCCATACTGCTTAAATCCAATATTCAAAATCTGACCTGAAGTTTTGGTTGATCTCATTAGGATTTGGTCCATCTAGAGGCCACCTTTCAGGGTTGAAAGTATCCGCATCAGCCCAATGATTAGGGCAGCGGTGCAGATTCCAAACAGAAATGAAAATATCTTCACCCCTATATTGAAAATGAAACAACATTGAGATTTTGCTACTAAAAAAGAAGAAAAAGGAATCCAATCTAACTGTGCTCTAATTAATAAAGATGGTCAAGAAGAACATGAGATAAAATGGCATAAACAGTATGTTGCATCATGAGGAAATGACACTGATAGAAAGAAGGAAAGTTATCAAGAATGCTTTAAAGGTTGTAATGCTTATATAATGAAATTCTACAAGTGTTCTATAAATAGAATCTGGGCAATGAAAGTTCAAATTTAATTTTGTCGCAGAAAATTAACAAAATCAAAATATTAGTGCCTCTGCCATTGTAAAAGTCATTTGCATTTCCAAACACTAGAAAGATATGGTGAGGCTGTTGAGCTAGATGTGTATCTGACATGGACAAAAATCTCGGATCAAGTAGTGTGGCTTCACAGAAATATCCTCCTTACCACCCCAATTGTAGCAGTAAAAAATAAAGCTGCCATTTTATAATTTTGCTAAAAATATTGACAACAACAACTTGATCACTAGCAGCTACATGCAGTACTGATTGGATATTGTACTTGGACCAACATACCATGCTTTAGACATACGCCAAGAAAGTGTAATATAGACATTCATAAAGGTTTCATTGAGAATCACCTCTTTATGGGGTATTTCCCAAGTACATCATCCTCAAGAGAACGTCGAATTAGCGCAGGTGGTTGTGGATAGAGTCTCAAGGACTGCAAGAAAGTGATAAAAGGGAACAACTAACTGAGGATGCATGAAACACCATGGAGATGCCCAAAGAAATCATAAATTAGTAACAACCATGCATTCATAGATAGATACGGAATTCTTACTTCATTGATTACTCGTGTGGTATACTTTAGTTTGTTCATGTCCTCAATAGTTGGAAGGCGGTCTCCTAAGACAGAATCAACCTGAGAACAAAAATCAAATAAAACCATCGTGATGCAAAATCATCCAAGCAAACATAACATGACAAAGTACTCAACATCCAATATCATAGCTCGGAATATCAATAATACTTTCAAGTACTAACCTCATTTTGGAGTTTGGACATAACACTTGGCTCCTGCAAAATATAAATGTGCACAATTTACTCTATATGAAACATATTTGATATGGCATGCACAAAGACATTTGGAATTGCATGTGGAAGGATGCTTCCTTTTTTTCTAAAGATAAGGAGGGGTTAAAATGTAGGTAGTGGAGTCCCTCCCCAGTAAACGAAATGGCATGTGATATATAATATAAATTATTTATATTTATATATCTATTTATTTATTAAATATAAGAAATATATCACACGCATGCGAAATACGCATGTATGTTATATATATATATATATATATATATAGAGAGAGAGAGAGAGAGAGAGAGAGAGAGAGAACGGTAGGGCCAACTCTCCCCCTCTGACATGGAAGAGAGAGGAAAGAAGGGAAAGAGATGAGAGGAGGCAGGGCCCATGATCACCCGAACCCATTGGGTTATATATTTTCTTTACATTTTTATTAAAAATATGTATTCAATATATATAGGTCTTTAATCTTTTATATTCATGATGGCACTGGCTCTTGAGCCATTGATATTTATTTGACACAATCAACTTTCAAATTCCACATTTACAAGCTCAATGTTAAAGAACCAAATTTCAATTTTCTATATGATATCTAATTTAAGTATTCATGATGCTAATAAGCTACAGCGAATCAAATAACAGCTAATGTAATAATTCTTGAAACCTCCAATGTGAATACCTTTGCAAGGAGATAAAAGGTCCATGTTAACACTGCAGCAGATGTTTCGTGCCCAGCGATGAGCATTGTCATGAGATCATCACGTAGTTGCTTGCTAGAAACCTAGAAACGAGGAAGATGTCTAGTTACATGAGGACAAAATTCAATCATTCAAAGGCATAAACAACAGACGTAGAAAATCCGTAGAAAAAGATGTCATACATCATCTCCTGATGCCAATAGAAAGCGGAGAATGCTAGGATCCTGCTCATTCATGTATTCCTCATGAAACTGCAATTCTTCTTCTTCTACCATCCTCTTTGAATACAAAGAACAGACCAAATCAAGATTAAGCTTCCTCAAGAGTAAAAACAAGTCACACAAATATTGGTGCATGAATCTATCTGCAAGATTGTGCTTGCACACTTGAAAATTGGCTTCAGAATGAGACTTCATGAAAACAATAACATGTTTCCATTTTCCGTTAGCGAGTCACATGCATGTGGCACCCATTAATCTATACTTAAATAAAAACTAGAGTTACCAAGGGCAAAATTTTCCATGCAATTAATTTTCAAGTGGCTTAAACTTTGCATTATCAGAGGGTGTGGGAAGGGTTTTTAACCAAAATCAAGGGCATTATGGTAATTTCCAACGAAGCTAGCTGTCTGCTACATTCTCTCCTGCTATTCTTAATAGGAATTTTAATGCCCTGGCAAAGTATGGTAGGTGATATACAGGGACTAAGAAATTACACACATCGCATAAAATGAACTAAAACTAAACCGTATAAATCGTGGGCTCTGATTGAGATGGCTAATGAACCAAGAATTACCTTGATTTAATTTCGTAATTGGCTGATTGGTGGGTAGTTAACAGATGATCAAATAAATGGTCCAAAATCAATATAAAAATGCTCATTATTAGAGGTTAAGATAGTTAAATAAATCTGGATTTTGGATGATGACCTATCTAAAATGGGTCACACAATTTGGATGGTTTGATTAAGTTAATGTAGGCCAAATCACTTCCCACAACAACAACAACAAGAAAAAAGGCCTCTCCACCTTCTCCCATGTCTTTCAAACCACTTCTCTCCACCTACATTGGGCGTACCATAGCTACTAGTGCTATTTAAAACAGTGTATAAGCAACATTGGAGATCCAACCTGGGATACACGCACACAAATGAACTAGCTCTTTAGTTACTTGCAATTAAAAGATTCTCATGAAGATACCAAAGTTCTATAGATGATTAAATGTGCATTGAGAAAGAGAGATGTCAAAAATGAAATGTTCACCTGAAGTTAAAAACAAGCCAAATTTACCTACTCAGCAATCATGAAGAAAGAGGTTCACCATATTCGGAAGCACGAGGCAGGAAGTGGAAAGCATAAGATAAACCAATAACTAACGGCATAGCATAGAAATCCTCATGGTAATACACAGAGTGGCCTCAACTTATGGCTTAATAGCAAAACATATACATGCATTTCAGAAGCAGCAGTCTTAAATAACTGAAGCTAATCTGGAAATTTTCACTGTGTAAATCAAGGTACGTTGAAGCTAATGCAGACATTCACAAAAGGGTCCAATCATGAAAGTAGTCTAAGGGTGTTTAAGTGAATAACATGAAAAGGGCAAAAAATTTAAGGATGTCTATATGGAAGTTGTCAGTACTAAATTCCACTCCACATCTTCGCTCATGTTTCCTTAGAAGATTGAATGTTGTACTACATTTGTTTGGAGCCTTTATTATCTTTGTTAATTATATTTGCCTTCATACCTCACAAATCTAGAGTGTAAGGTACATCCATGTGACACTCAACTAGCACCACCATACTATTGAGTGGCCCTTCTAACAATGCCTCCTGTTAACCATACAAAGAGAAAATGCAAACATGTACAAACAGGCAATGGCAGAAAAAGGCGCATAAGAAAATGTGAACTGAAATGTGTAAGACCCAACAGCATACGCAAAGCGACAAACAAGTGTGTGTAATTAATAGGCGCAAAGTTGTCCCTTGGATAGAAGCACCACTTGATTGACCTAAGCTTCTCCAAACATTGTTGTACACATATATTCTAACCTCGATCATGGGAGAACATATTTTGAGTTAAGACAAAATACAAAGCCATTAATGATCCATCATTTACAATAACCAACACGGGTGCCTTCCAAGACTTACAAGCATGTTATGCATGAAACTAAAAGGCTGCTTCCTTCCCCATCACCAACCAATTCCTTGGTATTTACTTCAGAACAAGTTGGAGTCATTTCACAAAACACAATAACCCCTCTTCCATAAAATTTGTGTGACATTTTTTCTAACCTTATCTTTCAAATTAGGTTAGTGACAACTCCTCGCTCTTCCCATGACCAGACACCAGTAAAGGCTGTCTGACGTAGCTAGTGAGGTTATAACCGAGGTGTGTCAATTGCTGGTTGAAAACTATTTCCAAACCCCCTCTATGGCCTGGGTTCAGCCCTGTGCCATCGAGAATTTCTGGAAGGGCCCCCTCTAATCCAGGGTAAGGCCCTAACAAAAAAAAAAAAAAAAAGAGGCTGCCTGACTGTCCAAACCCTCTATTTATTTCCATGTTCAAATATAGCTGCTTGAGTGCCCTTAGTCTTCATGCAGACTGACCGTCAGCACTCTATACCCATCAGTCAAACCATTCTGTGATTAAAAGACTAACTTTCTCAGTTGCAAGTGTCCTTGTTCAAACCCCTCCACCACGCTTACATCAAATTGAGGTACGAATTTCCAACAATAGCTCTATACTATGCTAGAAACCTCCACTACAAGGGCTCTTGACAATAATTAATTACCCCCAATTTCAAGTAAATCATGGCAACCCATGTTCACCAGTTGCTTTCTCACTCTTCACAGCTTATGGTTAGTCGTATCCCGTCAAGCTGATAGTGACATACCCTTCACTGGCTGACTATTTCAGAACTGACCTACAGCCCATAAGGATTCTATGTTAGGGTTTAGGGTTTAAGGCAACAATGGGAACTGCATATAACATCTGATCCACAGTTGATTCTCAGCAACCCGGAAGTACCTTCTTATCCTTTCACAATCAATTCAAACACCACGGTCGACAATCCAACAGAACTCTGAACACCCAAGCTATATTGGTTTATCTTCCAGCTCTTTGGAACACCCAACTGCTTCACATCCTGCAGTCACCAACACACTCATGGCCTCGCCAGGTACCCTCTGATGAGAATGCCTACAAGAACCCTCACAACTCATCAGTCTAGCTACTCAAATTCCACTTTAGCATCATTGTTGAATAACTTTTCAATGACTTCATTTTGTCGAGGTCTAAAATGCAATATATACCTTTCAAAAAAAAAAAAAAAAAAAAACAATATATGATTAAGTTTATAATAGACTGGCCTTTCATATTATATATTCTAGATCAAGTATGGTGGGCTTTCTTAGCATTATATTCTTTGCTTCTAGTAGAATAATCTCTCCACTATCAATTGCTTCAAAAAAGAAGTGTCAAGTTCATTGAGATGTACAGAACTGACCAAAATAGATGTCTCATGATAAGTAGACACACAAGCATGTATACATATAGAGACCTGACTGTTTAGTAACATGTAACATCTTGGATTTTCACTGTTTTCGATTTCTAAAAATCCTTAATTTTTTATTTTTTTTAAATGTAATTAACTTATATTATCATTTACTGACCATTAGCACTCAATGTTAGTTTATACACAGGTGGAACCAGTAAAGAACCGCACAAGTCCGATTAATCAACCGTAGGAAGCCAATAAATCCACCCGCTCACTTGAACATCAAGTTTAGCCCCATGATTTACTCACATAAGGCCCAAATCTAACCAACCCATAGCTAACTAATCAAGACAATTATAACTAAATTAAAGATCTAACCGAAGCCGAGTTAGATAAGGCCCGGATCTTGGCTAATAGACCAAATCAACCCGTTACTCATTTAGCCTAAAACTGACGGTTTAACCAAATCTCCACTTTCACTAGTTATAAATAGGTCACACTATGAACATAGTTAATCCAAACCCTAATCATTGCCCACGAGAAATCTCAATACCTAATTCATTCCAGAAATGCCCCGATTTTCCGAACAAGCTCTAGACCGCTCGTTGGTGGGCCACTAGTTCCAAAACTATAGAATAATGTCCGTCTTACTGGGCTCGACGTCCATCGCGGGAGTCGGACCTGGGTACTGTCCAGAACCGCTCAACTTGAGCCAAAGGACGAGTACATGAGAAATGCAAATACCCTAAAGGAAAAAGCTGAAACTTAAGTGAATTGGGCCGTTCACTCTTATGCAAAGTTGAGGATTTCGAACCGTCAGTTTACGACCAAACTTCACACGTGGGGTAAGGATATTTCCCTGCCCATATCCGTATAGCCGCGGCCCCGATCGACCATCTGTGACCGTTGAACAGACTTCTAATCATATCTATCGATCGGCGCATCCAAATGGCGGGCCGATCATATCCATACGTAGATCATCGTTAGGGCTAACTATCCTACGGTGTATATCAATATGTACTCCCATAGTGGGCCCTAGAGGTTAGAAAGACCCTCCCATAGGGCTAGTATAGTAAAAAGCTAGCCCTTGGAGCCATTTACACCAAATCTGGCACTATATAAGGGTTTCATTTGGACACCCCTCTCCCCATACGAATTTACTCTAAAAGAAAGAGAGGGAGAAAGAGGAGAAAAGAGGAGAGAGAGAGAGGGAGAGCTTGGAAGTATGAGGGTTTATGCACCTTCACCCTCTCATTTCCTCTATAGCAACATTGTCCTTCATTGGTGTCGATTCGGCGACGATTGAAGGTAAGTATTGAGTTATGTTTGTAGGTTTAGATCTTGTGTTTCCTTCCAATTCTTACAAGCTTGTATGCTTATTTAGGCATTTCAACGATGATTTCTTAACACCCTAACCCTACGGGCGCCGTGAATCGAGCGGTTCGTCACAAGGTGTAGACTATTATCCTTAGGTGGCTTAGCACCAAATTTTATTATAAGTTTAATGATTATGAATGTTAGGAACTTAGGATGATGTGCTTGAGTAATTTAAAGAGAACCTAGCCAAGACCCTACATGATAGGCCCCCCTAAATTCCATGAAATGGTTAAGTGTTGTTTATTTGTTCTTCAACATGATTTGGTTTGATTTTGGTGTGGCATGTTCATCCCATATATGATTTTAGTATAACCTTCATTGTGGCACACACGATTTCATTAATCTTAGTTGCATGTGTCCTATGAATGATGTATAGTTCTTGGTCTCTTCAGTAACCCCACTCAACACACACACACATTAATGTCGCATTTTGTTAGTGGTTGTATTGTAGAAAAATCTGAATTTTTATGTTGGATGTATGAGTGCATGACTTTACTTGCGTTAGAAGACGAATCCAGAATTGTTGGAATATTATTGAATGTCATCAAACCCCTAGGTTAGTCAGGGAATTGAGGTGGGAGAAGATGGTCCCGTTGGTAGGACCATCCTGCGGCTAAACCAGCAGATTTGGGCGAATGCGAATGGGCGACAGTAGTTGGACTACATGGGTTACTTGTACTCGATGTCGTCCATCACGTACTCGCCTGAACACGCACGGTCTAGTTCACTTACTGAACAACCATGTTTGTTAACCATGTCTACTCACGCCTGTATAGAACCTGAAACACCCTTCAACCACTGAAGCCTATTGATAACCATTTAAAACCGATCCACTGACTCGAGAATTGAGCATGGTGGAATGGGACACTGTGTCCGAGCTGTCGGCCTACGCTGGGGTGACGAGCCTCCCGGTAGTGACCGCAAACGATCCCTCTTCTCAGCAATCCCCATGTGCTTGAAATCGGAGATGAGGAAACCGATGGGATCAATGATCGCAGGGTCCTGGTCTCGCACGTTGATGGGTCTTGGCCTCGCAACCAGTTGAGGGCAATGATACGTGGGGTGTAACAGTTTCCCCAATCTGCTGGATGAACGGAATTAATTAAAAACTCGGCTAACACGATCACCATTTCATCGCACTAGTTAGGTTGGCGACTCGGCAGTTGAGGTCGCAATGAGAGAGTGTTGGTCATGCGCGATCGTTAGACGAAGTCGCTTGAGAGAGTGTTGTTGCGAGGTCATGCATCATATCATAATACATGCATATGCACTAACAAAACTAGTTAGGGATCTGTGAATGTATGCATTTCATTAAATTCATCATATAATTGATGTTTGTTGTAACTTAAGGCTAATAGTAACTACTGAGTTAGCTACTCACTCCCACTCTGGGATGGTGTTTTAAAACACCAACCAGACCCTTTAGTAGATGCAGGTGAGGCGGAGCTCAACGAGCTGAGCGGGGTGAGCATGGATGAGGTAGAGGAGCTTCCCTGCTTCTAGACTTTTAGCGGATCCTTTTAGTCTGAGTTCGGGCTACCGCAGGGTATGGGCCAGGGCTCTAGTCACTTTGGGTCATGTATGGGTGGGACTAGTTCCCTATTTAGATGATTTTGAATTTGTGGTTTGGATATTTTTTTTATTTAGTGGCACTTGATACTGCTTTATATGACTTACTTATGTTTCATGCCCTGCTAAACTCTCCATTGTTTATGAGATTATCCAAATGTAATTAAAATCTGAAGCCCATTCGGGCACCAATGGCACCTGGGAATTCGGGAGCCGAGTTCCTACACGGTCTCCGAAAACCCGGGGTGTTACATAACATGACCATAAAATTTTAATGCCACATTTTAGAATGACATGAATGTTTGTCTGTAACAAATTGCAAGAACTGAGTGAGTTTAGCAATGCATTATATCACATTTGATGCATCAGAAACAGAGTAACTACCTCATTTTAGAAAAGAAATGTGGAAGCACACAACACCAGCCATTTATTAACAGCAATGGCATGCAAGATAGGAATACATTAGAGCTCTAGCTCTTCATTCAAGTGTAAGTGTAACATTGTCAAAGTTCCAAGGGATACGAATGGGATGGGGTAACTAATTCCCTTACAAAAGAGGGTCACTCGAAGAGCTAGTAAAGGAACGTTTTTCTTTTTCTTTTTCCTTTTTAAGCAGAAAACATGCAGGATAATATATTACAAATGCCTCATAAATAACAGAAAAAGGAAAAACTGGTTAGAAGATAAGCAGCAGTCTACATGTGCTGTAGAATAATATCTGGAAACACAATGGAAGGATTGACCTCTAATCTTCCCACTTCATAAAAACAGAAAAAACACATGTGTGTACGAGTGAGTGAGTGTGTTGTGTGTGTGTGTGTGTGTGGCGCGCGTGAGAGAGAGAGAGAGAAGGAAAAAAAAAGAAGTGCCACACAACAATTTCACGAAACCTTCAACATGGTAAGCATAATTGTCTATTCTCAGCATTACCCATAAGATTACCTTGCATATTGCAATTAGCTCATCCAGCGTATCATTTACCAACTTAAGGGCTCCATTGACCTTTTTCTGCCGTGGTGAAATATCTTTCCATATTGGAATATTCCAGGTTGGTATGGGAGAAACACTCCGATCCTCTGCTTCTCTCAAGACCGTGTATACAGCCTAAGCATGTGCAACACAAGAAGATGTGATATTACAGGAACTAAGCAGAGTTCTCCATCCACAAGGAATAGGGAAGTAACCTATTTGGCATGATGCTCAAACTAGTTGTATCATGGTTTGATGATCCACACCACAGATCTGATGGACCAACCAAGTATGGATCATGCTCCAAAGATCCTAGCCATCCAATCCTTGGACTTTTTCTCCACAGAATGCTGAAACTGGTGTAACAATCTATTGGGGAGCAATCTATCAAAATATCAGGATTGTGTCTGATTGGGGAGACTTGTGGTGCATCATATCAATGGTATGGACTGCTAAATCATAGGCTTCACATGTAAAGGCTCCATGACGAATATGCAAGTTTGCTATTGACTGTGAATATAGAACTCTGCCGCAAAGCAAAATATCATTTAAATCAGGTACAAACCCAAGCAATGAAGGAATACCTCCACTATTCCTGTATCGTTTGTCAAAGAATCGAAATCGTAATTAAATAAAGCCTTGCCAATGACATCCAATGTCAACCTCGAAAAGAGAGATTCCATCTCTACATCCTCTCCATCAGATGCTGCAGCATCCAGCTTCTTGCATAGCCTATCTGAAGCCTCTCCAAAGAGGCCAATCATAGCTGCTACATACTGCACAGACCCAAAAAGAGAACTACGCATCTTCAACCCAAAAGATGTAACAGAAGACACTACACTGCAGAAGCAATAATATATATATCCACCTTCTTATGCAATGCTGGAACGATGGCCCGCCTCCGGACACGCCATATCTCACCGTCGGCTGGGATCAGCCCCTTGCCCATGACAAAATCCAAGATTTCCGCTAGAATTCCCTACATGGAAACAATGAAAGAAGCTAAGCAGCGCCTACAATGACTTCTTTTTAACGGTAAAAAAGAGCAAATAGGACCTAAATTGCAACAAAAGACATGAATATGATTACCTTGGAATAGGCCTTTGAGTTTTCCCTCAGGATATGCTTAGCTATTGAAGGATCAGAAACTATCAAAAAGGACTGAAACGAACAGAGAATCGAATGTAAGAGATACCAAAATCTTCAAATGTAGCAAAACCAAACTCAATACGAATTCAGTGCCCATTTGGATGCAAATCTAAGAAAGCATTTCTACTTGGGAGTAAAAACATTTTCTATCACTAGAAGCGGCAGAAATTCGTTGGTTCCGCCACTTCCCTGGCAATGTGAAATGTGGTCCAAACCCCAAAAATACAATTACAAAGAATTGAATTTCCATTTTATCGCAATAACCAGGCCATCCAAACGACTGAGATGGGAATAAAAGAAAAACAAGAGCTCACCTTGGGACCAAAAACCAACCGGAACAATCCGCCATAAGTGAGGAAAAGCTCGTAAAGCGGGAGGAAGAAGGCCTGTCCCCGTACAGCACTCATCGACCCCCTCGCCGTAGGAATCTTCGGAGCCTCTTCACGAGCATCGCTCCGTCCCGAAAGGAATTCAAGGTACTCCCCAGGAACACCCAATTTCGATAGACCCCATCGTAGAAAAGGCAGAAGCCTTCACCAAAAGCAGAAAGATTTCAAATTCAAGCACAAAAGACGCACGAACATTGAAAAATTCAGCTGAGAGAGAGAAAGAGAGACCGTACCCAGTTTCATCATCAGACGTGAATTCTCCGGAAGCGATGCGGCTAGCGATCTCCGCCCGTTTCTTCTCTTGGAGCAGCCTCTCGGCGCTCTTCACGCCTTCGTCATCACTAGGGTCAGGAACACGCCCGTTGGAAGAAGAGGAGCACGAAATCCGGAAGTAGCGAGGACCTGCAATAGACGAGATTAAATGAAATTTTTTTTTTTTTTTTTTAAGATAAAGAAATAGAAATGGAAATGAAGATCCTGTTCTTACTGTCTGTTCTTGCTGGGAAAGTGGATTTGAATGTCTTGGAACTGAGTTTCCTGGATTGAAGGGATTGGACATGGAGAGAAGGGAATTGAAGGATGGAGAGATTGGTAGCCATGTAATAACAAGGAAAAGATAAAATGGATTTCTGTAGACGAGATTATATTGAAACGTGGAAGCTGTCACAGACTCACAGCTTCCACATTTGCCTGTGGGAGAACGAAGCATCTCGAGAGGTTTTTGTTTTTTTCGGCAGCAAAGATGCGTAGGTAGGTGGGTGGAGAACGAATCACCTACGACCGGCTATAGGGCTAACTTGGTATGTAGAGCCGTATTTCCTGCCAACGTGGCAAATGTGTATGGTATCTTATCCGTGCAAATCTTGGTTCCCACCATGAAGATCACCTGATTTGAAAATCGAGTTGATTTACTGATTAGGTGGGCCACACTAGAATGTTTTGTTAAACCGACGGCCGTCCTTTTATTTTAATTGTGTGGCCCGATGATGAGTGAACCGGCTTCATTTTAGTGGAAAGTACCTTCATCAAGGGCCACTGTTTGGATGGTCTGTATTACCTACAAAACTCACACGTTGTGAAAAAGATGGGGTTGCATCTAAGTTTCCATGCAGCCGGCTGTAGGGACTAGTTGGCTGGGTAGGAAATGTATAGTTATTTGAGGGATGGAAGCAACGGACGCAAAGTTTCTGCGCTGGGATGTAGGTGGGTCCCACATTGATGTTTTAGGAAAATCCACACCGTCCATCAGTTTTGAGAGATTATTTTAGGGCACGTAACCGAAATTTATCTGGATCCAAAACTTAAGTGGGCCGCACGAGAGGAAAAGGTTGGGATTCAGTGACCACTGTTTAAAATTTTGTATGGCAACAAAGTTTCATATTAGGCTATGTTTTTAGTGTTTTCACTTCATCCAAGTGGGAATGACCTTGTAAACGGTTTGGATGGCGTGTAAACATCAAAGTAGATCCCAGAAAGGTTTCAACGGTAGAAAACTCTTCCCCGGTTTTCCCTTTCGTGCGGCTCACTTGAGTCTTGTATCTACTAATTTCTTTTTGCAATTTCCTTATATGAGCTCTCAAAACGGATGGACGGTGTGGATTGCTTATAAACATTACAGTGGACCCCACCTACATCCCAGTGCAGGAACTTCCTGCAAAGACTTTCGCAGGAAATCCGCGTCTGGAAGCAACGGCCGTTTGATGGGAACGGATTGGCTACTCCGCCTGCCACCGGCCCCGTGTCTGATGGTCGGTGCCCTGTGGCCCCACCATGATGTATGTGATTCATCCATTCCGTTCATCCATTTTTTTTCATATCATTTTAGGGCTTGTAAATAAAAGTTATGGAAGTATAAATCTCAGGTGGACCACACCACAGGCAAACAATAGCGATTGGATATCCACCATTAAAATCCTCCTAAGGACCACTGTACTGTTTATTTTACATCCAATATTTTGATTAGGTCATACAGGCCCAGATGAAGATAAAAAACAAAGATCAGCTTGATCCAAAACTTTTATAGCCCCCAAAATGTTTTTAATGGTCGACCCTCATTCAATACTGTTTCATTTAATGTGGTCCACTTGAGATTTGGATATAACTAATTTTTGGAATGGTACCGTAAAATGATCTCTAAAAATAGATGGATGGCATGGATGAAACATATACATCATGGTGGGGCCCACATAGCACCGACCACCAGCCACGGGGCTGGTGTCAGGGAGAGCAGCCAATCCGTTTCCCGTTTGATTCGCTTCCTGTCGCAGGACGGAGATTCCTGTGATTTTCAAAAGACAGAGGTTAGGAGAACATCCGGTGCAATTTGGAGGATGAGATTTTATACATCTCCATGTTTATACTGTATATTTTTTAAAGTTTATGATGATCCGAACCGTTCATTCATCATGATGTTCTGCAAATGGACTATATTTACAATATTAAATTGATATAAGAATCTTAGACCCATAAATGGTTATATAAAAATCAGAGGTTTTCTTTTAGCTATTTTTGCAATCCATTTCTTCATTGGTTAGGATTGTTGGATCACTTATATTTTTGTTGTATATTCGATTACGTTAACCTTTGATGAATGAACTGTTCAGATTTAGAATAAAGGTATGCCACGTGTACGGTGGAGAGTGTAGGGGACACGGAATAAAACTCACTTGGAATCATCTTCGCCTTTACAGCGTACGTGCTAATTGGCACGTGGATGGCGTCTGCGTCATGCACAAGGTGAGTCTCACCATGACAGCCTGGCACGATATCGGGTTGGTCCACTGATCAGGAAGGTGACACATGTAGAAAATAATGGACGGCAGGAAATAGGATTGCGTACTAAGTTACTCAGTACGCTTTTATCGTACTGAGTAAACTCAGCCGGGCCTACCATGAATGTATATCCACGCCGTCCATCCGTTTTTCCATGTCATTTTGGTGGTTGAATCTAAGCAAATAATGACTTCCACCGTTGAAACCTTGCTACGGCCCACTGCGATTTTTATTTGTTATTCAACCTGTTCATAAGATTACACAGACATAGATGTAGGTAAAAAATAAATATCAGCTAGATCCAAAACTTTTGTGGCCCCAAAAAATTTTCAATGGTAGAATTTTAATTCACATTATTTCCCGTGGTGCGGTCCACTTGAGATTTGGATATATCTCATTTTTGGGATGAAACTTTAATATTCTCTATTAAAATGGATGAACAGAGTACATAAAATATGCAAATCACGGTGGACCCCACAGAGTTTACTCAGTACCCTCAGGGCACTGAGTTACTCAGTACGCAATCCGCAGGGTGGCTCGTTGGGTTGGTGGACAGGCGTGGTTTCACTCTAGTTGAGATTTTATTTCAATTGGGTCAGTTAAATAACAGTGAAAGTATTTGGGTGCACATTTTTTATTTCATTATTTGTTCTAAAACTTTTTTTAAAAAGTGAAAATTTTTAGAGAAAAACCTTTAAAGAGTTTATAAGTTATGAGTTATTTAGGGGAAGAATGGAGAAAGAAGAGTGATAGCTTTTGTCTTCCTGTTCACACGGGAATATATGTATGTTCAATGTAACACTCCATCTTTTTAAACGGTGGGTTCCACCGTTATATATGATGTAGCCTACATAAGCTTTAGATGACCCTCATTTTTTGATACATGCCCTAACCCTATTGGACAAAACTAATGAACGGTGTAGATTTATCACATCATTTCTATGCAGCCCACTCTCTAAAAAATAAGAATAATAATCAAAGTAAAGTGATGTGCACGTCACCCCATGAAACGAACTCTCCTCCACGACTCTCTCTTTCTTTGTTCTCTGTAGTACAGTTGCGCACATGAACCCATCTGACCATCCATGCCATCATCATGGTGGGACCTACTCCTTAATCTAAACCATCCAATGAACTCGGACCCTCGATTAACCTTAGCCCTTAAAATCTTTTGCCTAAAAACATTTTACGTGGCTCGCCTTGAAGCTTGATTTAAACTAACTTTTTAACACTAGTACCTGTGGAACCTGATTAATTGTCTGATTTCTCTCAGCTATTATGGTGGACCCTATATCACTAACCACTCCTCACGGTTACAACAACTGAAAGCAGAAATCTGCCTAGTGCACGAAATCACGATCTCACGTTCCTTCCTCTCTTAGACTCCTTCATATACAAATCTTCATTCTTACGATCGTAGGAATTTTCCTAAGTGTTTCGAGCCCGCTCACCGATCGTTTCACAGCCATTGAAAAGCCTATTATTGAGATCTCTAAGATAAATATTTTTTTTTAAAAAAAAATCTCTTCTCCTTTCTAGTTGATGCACTTTCCAAGTTCAGAACCGACCAACAAAATCAATCTGTATGGGTGATCGTGGATGTGTTCTTATGCAAAGAGGCAAAACTATTACATTCGCATCACGGCAGTTAAAGACTCACGAGCGAAATTACCCGACGCATGATCTGGAGTTAGTAGCAGTGGTTTTTGCATTAAAAATTTGGAGGCACTACTTATATGGGGAACAATTTGACTTATATTCAGACTATAAGAGTTTAAAGTATCTCTTTAATCAGAATGAATTAAATATGCGCCAAAGAAGATGGATGAAATTTTTGAAAGACTACCATTTCGATATTTCATATCACCTGGGAAAAGCAAACGTTGTGGCCGATGCCCTAAGTAGAAAAACACAAAGACTCGTGGTTAGCTTAATGATCAAAGAGTGGGAGATGCTAAATGTCATCAAGGATTTCGATCTGTAACTCCAGCTTGAAGAACCTCAGGCACATCTAAGTAACTTAGTAGCACAGCCTGCCATAGTGTGTAATTTTATTTTATTTTATTAAGTTTAATAGCTAAGTTTAAATTATTAATCTTTAGAATTGAGATTAGATCATGATAAACTTTTCTCTTAGATTCGGCGTATTTTAGAAGCTTAGAAAGAAGACGTTTGGTTACAAGAAAAAAGAGCAGAAGGAATAGGGAAGGAGAATGCAGAATGAAGAATTGGCACTGATGAAGGGATTAGGTTTCGTGGAAGGCTATGTGTTCCAAACGAACCTGATTTGAAGTAAGAGATTTTGGACGAGGCTCATAGATCAAGATTCACTATCCATCCAGGGGATACTAAAATGTACCACGATGTTAAGTGTCAATACTGGTGGAACAACATGAAGCGGGAAATCGCCGAGTACGTATCTAAATGTGCAACATGTCAACAAGTGAAGGCAGACCATCGAAGACCGCCAGGACTCTTGCAGCCGCTACCAGTCCCCGAGTGGAAATGGGAGCATATATTAATGAATTTCGTAGTTGGATTTCCGAAGACAAGACAAGACAACACCATCACACTGTATGGGTGATCGTGGACAGGTTAACCAAATCCGCACACTTCATCCCGATAAAGATTTCTACATCTGCAGTGGAGTTGAATAAAATTTATATTAAAGAAATCGTCCGACTTCATGGTACTCCAGTATCCATCGTCTTTGACCGAGATCCCAGGTTTAAATCGTGGTTTTGGGCAAGTCTACAGGAAACTTTGGGAACTACTCTCGATTACAACACAACATTTCACCCGCAGACTGATAGGCAAACGGAAAGGATGAACCAGATTTTAGAAGATATGTTATGCAGCTGCATTCTCAACTTCAAGGGCAATTGGGACGATCATCTGCCGCTGGTGGAATTTGCATATAATAATAGCTAACAAGCCAGCATTGGTATGGCACCATTTGAAGTTTTATTTGGAAGACCTTAAAGATCACCAAGCTGCTAGACTGAAGTAGGAGAAAGGGCATTGTTGGGACCAAAACTTATTCAAGAGACCTTCAAGAAGATTGACATTATTCGGGAACGTATGCGCGCCGCCCAGAGTTGCCAAAAGAGCTATGCAGATAATCGACGCAGAGACTTAGAGTTTTGTGTGGGAGATCATGTGTTCATAAAAGTTTTCCCAATGAAAGGAGTTATGCGTTTTGGAAAGAAAGGAAAGTTCGTGCCACGTTTTATCGGACCCTTCGAGATCCTACAAAGAGTAAGAGTTGTAGTATACAAGCTGGCCCTACCGCCTCAGTTATCCAATATCCACAATGTATTTCACGTCTTCTTGCTTCGAAAGTACAAGCTGAACGATTCTCATATCATCGAATGGGAGCCGATAGAAATTCAAGAAAATGTCACATATGAAGAGCAACCTGTGCGCATTCTCGATCGTAAGGAATAAGTACTTCGGACGAAGGTTATACCACTTGTGAAGGTACGATGGAGTCATCACAGCGAGGAAGAAGCATCGTGGAAGTGAGAACAAAAAATTCAAGAAAAGTATCCTAACCTCTTTTAGGTATGTAAATTTCGAGGAAGAAATTTTGTTAAGGTGGGTAGAATGTAATACCCTGTTCTTTTAAATGGTGGGTTCCACCGTTAACCCACCGTTAAATATGATGTGGCCCACATGAGTTTTGGATGACCCTCATTTTTTAGCTCATGCCTTAACCTTGTCGGGCAAAACTGATGAACGGTGTGAATTTATCACATCATAGCTGTGGGGCCCACTTTTCACAAAAAAAAAACAAAAGCAAGTGACGTGCGTCAGCACGTCACCCCATGAGTAAAGCCCTCTCCTCCACGACTCCCTCTCTTTTCCACTTCTCCACAGCGGTTGCGGATGTGAACCCATCTACCATGCATGATATCATCATGGTGGGACCCACTAATTAATCTAAACCGTTCAATAAACTCCCAACCCACTAACTCACCTCACATTATTTTTATACCCCATTTTCTAATGCTACCTATAGAAAACCATAGAAAAGAAAATCACAAAAGAAAGATTTTGAGAAGAAAAGAGAGATCAGGAAAAGGGAGAGTATATGTGATGGTTCAACATCGAGTTGAGAGTTGACTAATCCAAGTTAGTGCACGTAGAAATCAGCATCTCTTCATATTATTTTCCTTCCATCACACTATATTTCCATATCAGGTAGGTGATCATTCCCCCATTGAAAATTTCATATCTGTTGCCTTATATAATCTAGACATTGAAATATTTTTTTTTTATTTAAACCAATGCAAATATTATTATTATTATTTGCATTTGCATTTGATATTATTTAGGAGCGATGATGAATATTTATTATGTGAACAATTGTTTTTTATGCAATGATCCTTACGAGTGCTCTGCCCTAAAAGGATCACCATATTATTTGTTATGGGTGCTCTGATATTGTTTATTAAAATGTTTCCTTATAAGTTAGATGCATCATATGTGAACAATTATTTTTTTGTACAATGATTCTTACGGGTGATCTGCCCAGGGTTATTCCCGAAATGATCAGCATGACACGGGTGCTCTGCCTAAGGTCATTCCCAAAAGGATCGGTACGGGTGCTCTATCCTGGGTGATTCCCTAAAAGGATCAGTACACACAGGTGCAATGCCCTGAGCTTTTGTCCATAAAATGTTATACCGGTGCTCTGTCGAGGGTCATTCCCTGAAAGGATCAACACCGATGCTCTGCCGTGGGTCATCCCCTAAAAGGATCAGCACACATGAGTGTTTTACCACTCCAAATATTTATATTTTTAGAAAAACTATGTTGAGCAATTTATTCATTTCATATTCATGAATGTCAAATTATTAACTATGATTTTACATCCAATGTTCGTCTTATCTTGATTAATATGTTGAGATTAAATTTGGTAATATTTGTGAGATTTTCAACTCGGGATTGATGTAATCCTACTGAGTTGTCAACTCATTATATTTTAACCATTTCAAGTTATGAATATTTTGAAGATGCAGGGTACTTCTATTAGTAGTGGAGAATGGAATGTGATTTGATGCACGTGGCATGTCATTCTACATAAAATGAATTTTATTTTATTTTAGAACTCTGAATGTAGTAATGTTTGACTTAATTTTCTTATTTCAAGTTAAGTTAAATAATCATACATCGATATAATAACAGATTATGTAATTAGTTATCTTAGTCTGTGTTTGGAATTTTCAAGTTTTGGGCTATGGTGGAAGAAAATGAAATACATATGAAATTGTTATACTTTATTTATTTTTATTTTTTTAAAGTCACGGGTCTGGAATTTGGGTCCTGGACACCCTATTCGGGTACCCAAATTTTGGGGCGTGACAAAGTTGATATCAAAGTCAAGTTAATCTTAAACATTGAACCTAAAATAGAAATTTAACTTTAAGTCTTCCTAAATGGCCTTAACTAGGAGGTGAGAAATTTAGAATACATACATAGGATATTTTAATCTATTGTGATATAATACTTAGATCCCATTTAGGCTATATATTAACATACAAAATCAAATCTGGACGTTAGGAAATTTCTGAGAATTTTTCTAACTATTTATTGAGTTAGACAACAATAATCTATATAAAATGTCTGACTTTGAAAAATCATAACTTTTTAAGTAAAACTCCGATTGAGATGATTCAAAAATTTAATTGAAGCTTGATAAGTATAATTTTATATAAAAATAGATAAAAATTAAAAATACTGATTCTTGATATATGTACTCGAGGTTAAGAAAAACCTGTCTAGAAATAGTCCAAATCTAGACAGCGTGTACTCTCTGAATTTTTAAAAATTTTATAGGCTTTGAAATATTATGAAATTTTACAAGAGTATAGTAGACTTATAAATATATTTATATAAAAAATTTTAAGTTAAAATAATGTCTAAAAATATCAAAAATGTCAATTAGAATATCACCCTTATGACCAGAAATTTCTGTACATAGTTCTAAAATATATCTTAGTTCAACTTCTCTTAGATCTTCATGTATGCCTACCTTGAACCATCTAATTTCTTAGAATCTTAAAATTATTCAGTAAAATTTATAATTCTCTTTATTTATCCTAGGCTATGACGGATCAGAGTATGAACCTCGGGGTCACATCGGAGACTCAAGTACCCGATGCAGCTAGGCAAGGAACAATTATTGACAAGATCCTCCAGGCGATGGAAGGATTTGCCTCATTTATGGGAACACAAGTGCTTATAACTCAATCTCAGGAGCAGACTCAAGTAACACTTGTAGCCCCTGAAGGGACGGGGTCCTTATTGGAAAAGTTTAAGAGGTAGAGACCGCCTACGTTTAAAGGTGGGCCTGACCCAAGTGAAGCTGAGGGTTGGAAAAGGCAGATGGAGAAAATTTTCACAGCTATGAGATGTAACGAGCAACAAAAGGCTGAATTAGCAATATATATGTTGGAAGGAGAAGTCGATCATTGGTATGAATCTACGACCAAAGAGAACCTGAGAATAGAAAGGTGGACATGAGACCAATTCTACACAAAATTTGAAAATAAATACTTTCCAGCTTATGTGCGTGCTCAAAAGGTTACAAAATTCATGAAATTAGAATAAAGAAATATGACGGTGCGTCAATATAATGCAAAGTTTACAGAGTTGGCACGATTTGCGATATTTCTCATACCGGATGAGCTTCGTAAAGGGCAGAAGTTTGTTGAGGGACTAAAACTTTCTATTCGTACCTGACTGACGCCATTTCTAATTAAAACATATGCAGAAGCACTGGAACGCTCCAGTGCAATAGAAAAGGACTTTGATGAGCATTGAAAGAACCACGAGCCAAGAAAGAACATGAGGAGTGGAGCCAGGACCACGCCTCATTCATCTCTCACACAACATGAAGCAACTAAGCGGCAGAAGATGATGCCAACATCAGTACCCAGTCATGCCTCTATGCAACTTTCAACGCAATTCACTGGGACTTACCATAACTGTGGAAAGGTGGGACATCCTGCCCGCCATTGTCTTCTACCACCTCATCACCAATATTCAGGGAATCAAGGACCGCTACGATCGTTTTACAGGCCACCTCTTCATTATGCACCGTCTACATCGTATCAACGACCTCCACCGCCCCCTCAAATGATTCAGTCAATTGCAAAACCAGCACAACATTATCCTCAAAGGCCTGCATAGGTACATCCATGATTCCAGCTGCCTGGACCTCCTCAAGCTTATCCGAGACCACCTCAACAATCGCAATAATAGGTCAAGCCTTTCCAATATCAACAACTGAGGTCAGAAAGTCAGGCGCCCCGACCTCAAGCTCAAGGACGTGTTTACGCTCTATCTTCATTAACAAATGATCCAGCCCAACTTCAGGAGTATGAGGATCCAAACCGAAACTATGATGATCCAACGCCACCTTAAGATGATGCTGCTTAAATATATGAGACTACTGCTTCTGCTTATGAGGACCCAGCACGACCTGCGGATATCACTCCTCAACATGGTGTTGAAGCTACTAATGATGTGGTGGAAGGTACTATCTTGACTTACACCTCTCTTGCTAGAGCATTATTCGATTCAGGAGCAACATAATCATTTATATCTTATTTCTTCGTATATTCACTTAGTATATCACCCGTACGATTAGATAAGAAAATTATCGTAGCAACCCTTCTCGGTAAGTCCATGAATTTAGAGCAAATATGTAAAGAATGTCCCATCATAATTTTAAATGAAATACTGCCAGCAAATCTCATTATTATGCGTATGAGAGAATATGATGTTATCTTAGGAATAATTGATTGTCCCAGTATCGTGTCAAGATAGATTGTTTCAGGAAGACGATTACGTTGAATATAGAAGGACGATCTCCACTGAAATTTTGTGGGACACGAAGAAGGAAAGCGTCGATTGGTTTGTCGGCTATTGTGGGAATCGAGCAATCAGAAGAAGGGATTGAACAAATACCTGTGGTAAGGGAGTTTTCAGAAGTTTTTCAGGACATTCCAAGGTTACCTCCAAAGAGAGATGTGGACTTCGGTATCGATCTAATGCCCAGAACTGCACCCATCTCTAGAGCACCTTATCGCATGGCTCCTGTAGAATTAAAAGAATTAAAAGATCAGATCCAACAGTTGCTAGATCAGAGTTTCATTAGACCCAGCACGTCGCCATGGGAAGCACCGGTCTTATTTGTAAGGAAGAAGGATGGAACTATGAGATTATGTATCGATTATCATCAGTTAAATAAAGTAACAATCAAGAACAAATATTCTCTTCCTAGGATTGAGGATTTATTTGATCAGCTTAAGGGAGCAAGGTTCTTTTCTAAAATAGATTTGAGGTCAGGTTACCATCAATTGAGAATAAAGGACGAAGACGTGCACAAGACAGCTTTTAGGACTCGTTACGGGCACCATGAGTTCTTAGTAATGTCATTTGGATTGGCAAATACTCTAGCGGTATTTATGGACCTTATGAATCGGGTATTCAAACCTTATTTAGATCGATTCGTTATTATATTCATCGATGATATTCTTATATACTCCAAGACTCAGGAGGAGCATGCGGAACATCTCAGGACCGCTCTGCAGAGGTTAAAAGAAAATCAATTGTATTTCAAGTTATCAAAATATGACTTCTGGAAGCATGAAGTAAAATTCTTGGGGCATGTGGTGTCAGAGAAAGAAATATTTGTAGACCCATCTAAAATTGAAGCAATATTAGAATGAGAGCAGCCCTCGAATGTGTCAGAAATGCGAAGTTTTCTCAGCCTTGCTGATTATTATCGAAGATTTACAGAAGGATTCTCCAATATATCAAGACCCCTAACTAATTTAACTAAGAAGAATACGAACATTAAGTGGGATCAAGATTGTGAGCAAGCATTTACCGAACTGAAGAAGTGGTTGACATCAACCCCAGTTCTGGCATTACCGACAGAAGGAGAAATATTCATCATTTATACTGATGCGTCATATCAGGGGTTAGGATGTGTTTTTATGCAAGGAGGCAAAGCTATCGCATTCGCATCACGGCAATTAAAGACTCACGAGCGAAATTACCCGACGCATGATCTGGAGTTAGCAGCAGTAGTTTTTACTTTGAAAATTTGGAGGCACTACCTATATGGGGAACAATTCGACTTATATTCAGACCGTAAGAGTTTAAAGTATCTCTTTAATCAGAATGAATTGAATATGCGTCAGAGAAGATGGATGAAATTTTTGAAAGACTACCATTTCGATATTTCATATCACCTAGGAAAAGCAAACGTTGTGGCCGATGCCCTAAGTAGAAAGACATGAAGACTTGTGGCCAGCTTAATGATTAAGGAGTGGGAGATGCTAAATGTCATCAAGGATTTCGATCTGCAACTCCAGGCTGAAGAACCTCAGGCGCATCTAAGTAACCTAGTAGCACAACTTGCTTTGGTGCGTAATTTTATTTTATTTTATTAAGTTTAATAGCTAAGTTTAACTTATTAATATTTAGAATTGATATTAGATCATGATAAACTTTTCTCTTAGATTCGGCGTATTTCAGAAGCTCAGAAAGAAGACGTTTGGCTACAAGAAAAAGGAGCAAAAGGAATAGGGAAGGAGAATGCAGAATAGCGAATTGGCACTGATGAATGGATTAAGTTTCGTGGAAGGCTATGTATTTCAAACGAACCTGATTTGAAGTAAGAGATTTTGGACGAGACTCATAAATCAAGATTCACTATCCATCCAGGGGAGACTAAAATGTTCCACGATGTTAAGCGCCAATACTGGTGGAACAACATGAAGTGGGAAATCGTCGAGTACATATCTAAATGTGCGACATGTCAACAAGTGAAGGCAGACCATCGAAGATCACCAGGACTCTTGCAGCCGTTACCGGTCCCCAAGTGGAAATGGGAGCATATATTCATGAATTTCGTAATTGAATTTTCGAAGACAAGTGGACACCATGACACTGTATGGGTGATCGTGGATAGGTTAACCAAATTCGCATACTTCGTCCCGATAAATATTTTTACATCTGCAGTGGAGTTGAGTGAAATTTATATTAAAGAAATCATCCGACTTCATGGTACTCCAGTATCCATCGTCTCCGACCGAGATCCCAGGTTTAAATTGCGGTTTTGGGCAAGTCTACAGGAAGCTTTGGGAACTACTCTCGATTACAGCACAACATTTCACCCGCAGACTGATGGGCAAACGGAAAGGACGAACCAGATTTTAGAAGATATGTTACACAACTGCATTCTCGACTTCAAGGGCAATTGGGACGATCATCTGCTGCTGGTGGAATTTGCATATAATAATAGCTACCAAGCCAGCATTGGTATAACACCATTTAAAGCTTTATACGGAAGACCTTGCAGATCACCAAGCTGCTGGACTGAAGTAGGAGAAAAGTTATTATTGGAACCAGAACTTATTCAAGAGACCTCCAAGAATATTGACATCATTCGGGAACGTATGCGCGCCGCCCAAAGTCTCCAAAAGTGTTATGCAGATAATCGACGCAGAAACTTAGAGTTTTGTGTGGGAGATCATGTGTTCATAAAAGTTTCTCTAATGAAAGGAGTTATGCGTTTTGGAAAGAAAGGGAAGCTCACGCCACGTTTTATCAGACCCTTCGAGATCCTACAAAGAGTAGGAGTTGTAGCATACAAGCTAGCCCTATCGCCTCAGTTATCCAATATCCACAATGTATTTCATGTCTCCATGTTTCGAAAGTACAAGCCAGACGATTCTCATATTATCGAATGGGAGCCGCTAGAAATTCAAGAAAATGTCACATATGAAGAGCAATATGTGCGCATTCTCGATCATAAGGAACAAGTACTTCGGACGAAGGTTATACCACTTGTGAAGGTACAATGGAGTCATCACAGCGAGGAAGAAGCATCGTGGGAGCGAAAACAAGAAATTCAATAAAAGTATCCTAACCACTTTTAGGTATATAAATTTCGAGGACGAAATTTTGTTAAGGTGGGAAGAATACCCTGTTCTTTTAAATGGTGGGTTCCACCGTTAACCCACCTTTACATATGATGTGGCCCACATGAGTTTTGGATGAGCCTCATTTTTTGGCTCATGTCTTAACCTTGTCGGGCAAAACTGATGAACGGTGTGGATTTATCACATCATAACTGTGAGGCCCACTTTTCAAAAAAAATAAAATAAAAGCAAGTGATGTGCTGACGCACGTTACCCCATAAGTAAAGCCCTCTCCTCCATGACTCCCTCTCTTTCCCACTTCTCCGCAGTGGTTGCGGATGTGAACCCATCCACCATGCATGATATCATCATGGTGGGACCCACTAATCAATCTAAACTGTCCAATGAACTCCTAACCCACTAACTCACCTCACATTATTTTTATACCCCATTTTCTCATGCTACCTATAGAAAACCATAGAAAAGAAAATCACAAAAGAAAGATTTTGAGAAGAAAAGAGAGATCAGGAAAAGAGAGAATATACATGAGGGTTCAACATCGAGTTCAGAGTTGATTAATCCAAGTTAGTGCACGTAGAAATCAGCATCTCTTCAGATTATTTTTCTTCCATCACACTATTTTTCCATATCAGGTAGGTGATCATTCCCCCATTGAAAAATTCATATCTGTTACCTTATATAATCTAGACATTGAAATATTTTTTTTTTATTTGAACCGATGCAATTATTATTATTATTATTTGCATTTGATATTATTTAGGAGTGATGATGAATATTTATTATGTGAACAATTATTTTTTTATGCAATGATCCTTACGGGTGCTTTGTCCTAAAAGGATCACCATATTATTTGTTATGGGTGCTCTGATATTGTTTATTAAAATGTTTCCTTATAAGTTAGATGCATCATATGTGAACAATTATTTTTTTGTACAATGATTCTTACGGGTGCTCTGCCCAGGGTCATTCCCAAAAGGATCGACACGGGTGCTCTGCACTGGGTGATTCCCTAAAAGGATTAGTACACAAGAGTGCACTGCCCTGAGCTTTTGTCACTAAAAGGTTATACCGGTGTTCTGCCGAGGGTCATTCCCTGAAAGGATTAACGCCGGTGCTCTGTCGTGGGTCATCCCCTAAAAGGATTAACACACATGAGTGTTTTGTCACTCTAAATCTTTATATTTTTAGAAAAACTATGTTGAGCAATTTATTGATTTCATATTCATGAATGTTAAATTATTAATTATGATTTTACATCCAATGTTCGTCTTATTTTGATTAATATGTCGAGATTAAATTTGGTAATATTTATGAGATTTTCAATTCGGGATTGATGTGATCCTATCGAGTTATCAACTCATTATATTTTAACCGTTTCAGGTTATGAATATTTTGAAAATGCAGGGTACTTCTATTAGTAGTGGAGCATAGAATGTAATTTGATGCGCGTGGCATGTCATTCTACATAGGATGAATTTTATTTTATTTTAGAACTCTGAATATTGTAATATTTGACTTAATTTTCTTATTTCAAGTTAAGTTAAATAATCATGCATCGATGTAATAACAGATTATGCAATTAGTTATCTTAGTCTGTGTTTGAAATTTTAAAGTTTTGTGCTATGGTGGAAGAAAATGAAATGCATGTGAAATTGTCATACTTTATTTTTATTTTTTTATTTTTTTAAGTCATGGGTCTGGAATTCGGGTCCTCGACACCCTATTCGGGTACCCAAATTTTTTGCCCAGGGTCATTCCCAAAAGGATCGGCATGGGTGCTTTGTCGTGGGTGATTCTTTAAAATGATCAATACACACGGGTGTACTGCCCAGGGTCATTTCCAAAAGGATCGGCACGGGTGATCTGTCGTGGGTGATTCCATAAAAGGATCAGTACACACGGGTGCACTGTTATGGGCTTTTGTCCCTAAAAGGTTATACCGGTGTTCTGCCGTGGGTCATCCCCTAAAAGGATCAGCACACATGGGTGTTTTGCCCACTCCAAGTCTTAGTATTTTTAGAAAAACTATGTTAAACAATTTATTCATTTTATATTCATGTATGTCAAATTATTAATTATGATTTTAAATTCAATGTTCGCTTTATTTTGGCTAATATGTCGACATTAAATTTGGTAATATTTGTGAGGTTTTCAACTCGGGATTGATGTGATCCTATTGAGTTGTCAACTCATTATGTTTTAACCGTTTCAGGTTATAAATATTTTGAAGATGCAGGGTACCACTATTAATAGTGGAGCATTGAATGTGGTTGGATGCACGTGGTATGTTAAGATCAATTTCATTTTATTTTAGAACTCTGAATGTAGTAATGTTTGGCTTGATTTTCTTACTTCAAGTTAAGTTAAATAATTATGCATCGATGTAGTAACAGATTATGTAATTAGTTATCTTAGCATGTGTTTGGATTATAAAATTGCGGACTATAGTGGGAGAAAATGAAATGCATATGTAATTGTCATACTTTTTATTTTTTATTTTTTATAGGACATGGGTCTAGAATTCGGGTCTTGACACCCTATTCGGGTACCCAAATTTTGGGGTGTGACAGTAAAGATGTTAATAGTGCACTTTACAAAATCAGCCATAAGAAGTATGTCTATAGTAGAAAGGACCACTGCAGAATATGGTCGGCCGTCAACAAATATGGAAAGTGATTTCTTTTTGTGGGCCACTCTACTGTATATCAAACGGACGTGGTTTGGCTGTTGACTCCAACACCAGCCAACTAGCTGGTGTCAAAGCTCTGTAGGGCCACAATGATGTATGTGTTTTATCCATGTAGCCCAGCCATTTTGCCCGCTAATACTAAGGAATGAGCATCTCATGTGGACCACACCACTGAAAATACAGCATTTAATCCACCATTAATAACTTTATAGGGCTCACCGTTTATTTGCCATCCAACCTTTGATAAGATTACACAGCCCAGATGATTCAATCAATACTGTTTCTTGTGGTGTTGTTCATCTGAGACTTGGATCTGCCTCAATTTTGGGGAAAATGGATGGACGGAGTGGATAAAACATATACAAGTTGGCTGGTGTTGGGTCACTAGCCAAACCGAATCCATATCTGACATCCAATCCGTCCATCACCGGTGTTGGGTCACTAGCCAAACCACATCCATATCTGACATCCAATCCGTCCAACACGTGATCCAGCCAATTTTAAGAGGTGAGCCTGAAAATAATATAGATACAAAACTCAAGTGGGCCACATCATACCAAAACGCATGAGTAGAGACATATGCCGTGGAAATTTTCCAGGGGGCACTATGATGTTCATATGCCATCCCATCCTTCATAAGGTGAGTGCATGAAGAATGGATGCAAAACCAAATATCTGCTCTATCCACTTGTGGATCGCAAGAAGATTTCAACGGTGTGTCCTATCCAGTTATTTCCTTTGGTGTGGCCCACTTAACTTTTGGATGGGCTTGATTTCTTGGATCAGGTCCTATGAATATCCGTCACACATGATGAATGGAATGGATATCACGCAAACATCACGGTTGTCCCGTAGGTTTTATGTCGCACCCGCTGCCTCGTCAATCGCTCGGCTCAAGTAGCCGGATTGCAGATGTGGCCCTGTACCAGAGGAAGTCCCTGCAGTCGGGAGCTAAATGGAGCCGTTGTAATGTTTGTGAGAAATCCACACCGCTCATCCTATTTTTCCAGCTATGATAGGATACAAGCCAAAAATATGAAGTGGATGCAAGACTCGCCATCATAGGAAAAAGTGAGGAAAATGCCTAAACTTGAAACTTTCTTATCCTACTATCATGTTTATATGCCATCCAAACCGTTCGTAAGGTCATTTCTCACTGGATGAATTGAAAACACAAATATATTAGCCTGATCCAAAACTTTCAGGGCCTTGTGAATGTTTCAACATGGGGCGTTCAATTCCCACTGTTTCCTTCGTGGCGCACTTGAGTTTTAGTTCATCGTCAGTTTTGAGCTAGTGTCTTAACAAGAGGTGACAAAATGGATGGACGGTCTGCAGGAAATCCACCCCCTCATCAATTTCTCTAGTCACATTGCCTAGTGACCAAGCTTTGTAGGGCCATCACAATATATGTGTTTTATCCATGCCGTCCATCCCTTTTCCTAACTCATTTAAGTGCTTGATATGAAAAAAGAGGCACATTCAAAGTTTAAATAGACCACACTATAGGAAAAAGTGAGAATTGAACACTTTCCACTGAACACTTTATGAGGGCTAAATACCTAAGTCCACGTGACCTTATGAACAGGTTAGATGGCAAATAAACATCATTGTGCGACCTACTTACTTTAGTATGGTCTTAAATAAGTTGAATGGACCATATGAATAAAACACATACATTATGGTGGCCCCACAAAGCTCGGTCACCAGGGATATCCAATCACCAGGCAATCCTGGTTTCATGTTAGGACATGATTCAAAAAATAATGTGTAACTTACTCCAGGACAGGAAACAGTGGGAATGGAATGGCCCTCATTAAAACCTTCCCTGGGTTTTGAATCAGGTTAATATTTGAGTTCTCAGTTCATCTCAATTAGAATGAACTTATGGACGGTTTGGATGGCATATAAACATCATGATGGGCCAGGATGGTTTCAATGATGGTAATTTCCATTCCTACGTGGTCCACAAGAGTATTAGATCTAGCTTATTTTTAGGCTTACGTGAGCTGAAAAAACTGATGGATAAGGTGGGATTTTTTTGGTACATCTCGGTGCGCCCACGTAGGTGGCAGTCAACCTGCGTCCGAGAGAGAGAGAGAGAGAGAGAGAGAGAGGGAAAGGTGGAGTTTTGTCCTTTTCGAACATGAAGTGGGAAAGTATCTCGACAGAATCCCTCCAACGTGTCAACAACTTCAGTGTTACGATCTAACGTCCCTTCAGTGGGCCCTAATACTCAGTGGGAAAAAGGGAGCTGCTTCCGTCGATCCCTGGATCCACTGAGGTGGGTGGATCCCTGACTGCGGGGCCCACCATGATGTATGTGCCTTACCGGTGCGGCTTTGGTGGATCTGTGGATTCCCCATTGTGAGGCCCACCGAGATGCATGTGCCTTACATCCAAGCCGTCCATCTATTTTGATGGCTCATTTAAGGGAATGAACCCAAAAATGAAGCAGATCCAAATCTCACTTCGATCACACACCACATGAAACAATGGAGATTGACCATTAAAAGCTTCTTATGACCCACAAAAGTTCCGGATCAAGCTGACATAGGCGGGCCCTTCAGGTCTTTATGATCTCATCAACAGGTTGGATGGAATATAAACATTCTCGTGAACCCAATAGATTATTTTTATTTTTATTTTTTTACGGTGGATTTTTAATTACCATTGTTTCCTGTGGTGTGGTCCACCTAACATTTGGATCTGCTTCATTTTTGTGATCATATTCTAAAATGAGCCGTGAAAATGGATGGATGGTCTGAATGTAAGGCACATACATCAAAGTGGGCTCCACAGTCAAGGATCCACCAACCGGTGCCCGCCTTACATCTACGCTATCCATGCATTTTGACGGCTCATTTTTGGAAGCCATCCCAAAAATGAAGCAGATCCAAATCTCAAGTGAACCTGACCGGTAACCATAGTGATTGACCATTACAAATTTCTTGCAGGCCACAAAAGTTTTGGATCCAGCTGATCTTTATGACCTTATCAATTCGCAAATAAACATTCTGGTGGCCCTAATAAGGTATTAATGGTGTGCGTATTCAGTCATCACTGTTTCCTATGGTGTGGTCCACCTAAGATTTGGATCTGCTTCAATTTTGGGATCATGACCTAAAAGAAGAAGGAGAAGAAGAATCAAAAAGAAGAAGAAGAAGAAGAAACAAAAAGAAGAAAACAGAAGCATTACAAAAAAATGCTGATGGCTACATGAGTTGATTGGGCTTGCGCATTGATGCTGAAGAGTGTTTTTAGGGGAAGATTGTTCCTTCAAGGGGGCCGCCTGATTTTGGATGGGATTCATCTTCAACAAGACGGCCATAAAGATGTGACCCTCTATGTAAAATTTATAGTGTTTGCTGTTTTGAAGGGTTTGAGTATACTTCCACATAATCCGAGTGTAACATATCAGTTTGACAGGTTCTGCAGTTACACTGAGATGCCCAAGGAAGAAAAGAACAAGATTTCGCACCACTCCAAGGCTCTCGATATAATGAAATCTCATTTCTCGGCAGCTGGCCATGCATTCTGCATAGACAGTCCATCTGAGCAAGTATAAGAGATGCAGATCATTGCGTTCAAGCTTCGAATCCAAGGGATTCAGATAGCGTTTCTTATTTTAGCAATGTTCAAGCACTCTAGATAAATGTTTTGCTTTTCCACATTGGTATTATCTTGTGAAAGCTGCAATGTGGAGGAAACACTCACACAATTACAGTGTGAGTCTAACTAAAACCAACCCAAAAGATATAAAGGGGGAATAAAAAACAACACAAGCGCAATGACAGTATATGATTATTAAGAGCAAAACATACTGGGAATGGTCGGCATTTTCTCAAGGTTATATGTGTGCAGCACATAGAGAAGATATTGATTGATATGGTCCAATCACAGCAAAAAGATGTGAGGATGATATACAAATGCCGTTTTCTGGTATCAACCAACACATGGATAACATCTAGTGTTTTCAGCACCTTGCGGGCTGCCCTCATACATGTATGTACCTACCCCAATAGTTACACCACCTTCCTTCATGTGTCAATCTGTAGAGAATTCCTCATCTGCTATCACTGCAATGTCTGACCATCACTATCAATGGTTCCACATGCTGCATCAGATCAAGAATTAAACAGAACTGGAGAAAAGTTTATACCTCCATTACGATTCAGTTACTTGTACTTTTCCATTATCCTTCTTGCTTCTTCCAAGGTCTCCTCTTCTGTGGCACCAGCAACAGGGCCTCCACCCCCTCCGGGGCCTTCATCCTTGTTCAATGAGATGTATACAAAATATATGAGCCCCATCATTGCCTGTTCCCAAAAGTAATTATGGTGAGTATTTGACGATCTTCAAAGAAATTGAAGATTTCATCGTCTCTTCTCAGGTTCATTTATCAAACCACGTTTCTAAAACTATCTTAAAATACGGTGTCTGTGAACTCGTGGAGACAAGCATGCCTGAATTATGCCAAAGGGGAAAAAAATAAAACCAATGTGCATATTAGAACATGGAATATGATTATCTCATGCAGGAATGAGTTAGAAAGTAACAGTGATCTCATATTGGTTGTATTAACAGAAATTGCTTTGAAATTATTCAACACCGAGCATTTGATCTTGAAGTAACGATGGAGATACGAGATTGCCAACTGAACACACACCTACATTTTCAAAAACCTGCAATTCAGGGAATAAAATGCACCCAGCCATGTTTTGGCCACCGACATTATATGATTCCATCCAGCTATAGTCAATTCGGAGATTCAAGTGGTGAAAAAAGGAAATATAAAATTTGAGGAAGATTTTGAGGTAATATATATTTATATCAATGAGAACAATTTAAATAACAGAATGACACTCCCAACAATTGCATGCACTAGCACCCATGTTGTGTTTGATACCTGTGCCCACGTCTAGATGACATAGCTTGCAAGATGCTTTGAGAAACAACCTAAGGAGTGGAGGAAGACCACCCTCCAATGACTCCTGAAAAATGGAAGATCCTACTCACTACTGGCCATCTGTTGTAGCAGAATGCTCGACTGGGGAATTCAAAGAGATTTCAAAGAGAACATCCTTCTTTCATGTTACCAAAACTAAGCACCAAAAAGTGAAATTTCTGAAATATGAGAACCTGCAACCTCGAGGAATGTGAATACAGGCCCAAGGGGCTTGAAAATACCAAAACATAGATGGTCCACATTGATGTAGGACATGAAATTCAAATATGATATGCAAGATCTCAGGCTTTAGATCATACTAATTCAAAACAATCCATATTAATTCCACATCCTACACAAAAGCTCAAACACTCAAGTAAAGGGGAATTTGCACGGGTCCAGGCCTACACAGGTTAGAGCTGGATCTGTTAAAATTATAAACCAAACGATGCTAAAAAATAAGCAGTAATTATCCACACATGCACAGTAATCGGTCCTTAATCCAAGGGATTCACCAATTTCAATTTAAGGAATCCTAAGGTGAGAAAAGGGGCAAACAAATTAAGGATAATGCAATCTAGGGTTAGAGTTTATGAAAAACTGGTATGAGAGGGTAAAATAAGAAGAAAACCTGAACCAGAAGATAGTTCCCGCGCGCGAACAGCAACAATGGCCCAGACGCACATGCGTGTGATCAAGGCTGCACGTGTGTGGGGCCCACTATTCATAAAAAGGCCACCTTGGCCTTGGTCGGCCAGTGATGGACTCCAAAATCCCCAAATCTCAGCTTGATCTGATGCACGGTTTGTGTGTGGTGCTCCGCCGAAGTTTCAGCCCTCCTATAGGGCCAGATTCTGGAAATCTATTGTAGAGAGAAAAACAGTTGCAACTATTGATGGATTTGCAGATGGAATGCACGTAGGAGAAGAGAAATACGGATGGAAGAAGGTGGGGACGAATCGAGATAGATGTGGCTTCGCACCATGGTAGTTAGCCCTTTGAAGAAGGGAGGGCTTCGCACTCAATTAAGCTTCACAACTCGAAAAGGAGTAGGAAAACGCAACAATTTTTATTAATCTTCAATGAATCAAAAGAACTATAAGGGGTGCCTATTTATAGGAAAACCCTATACCCCAAAACTCGCGCCATGTGAGCGACCTATTACTTGGCGATAAAGTAAACTAAAATAAAAACCAAACAAAGAAATCTAAAGCGTTCATGATGTTTTAAATAATAACAATAAGCAAAACGTAAACTATGAAATCAATCCAACTAGTGGGCTACGATCATGAGATCCCATAGTGGGCTTTTCTTGATTGTCGGGCACACTCTTTTGAATCAAAACTTCATCTCCTAACTAGGAGGCCCTCCCTGGATGTCGCAGATCAACGGTGGGGTCCTCCTTCTGATGTACGTGCGTAAGGGGCGACGCGCGCGCGTGTGCGTTGATGTCCCCATCAATTCTCTCCGGCTACGAAGATTTTGCCACTGGCGAAATAAAACTCCTGAACCGCTCTAGGATGTCAGGATCAAGTCTCTGAAACTCCTCCTCAGTAAGCCACGTGCTGTCTGAAGCTGGGCGTGACTTCCGTTTAACCAGGTACTTCTGAAACCCACCGTCCGACGTTGAAACTATCTGATGGTCCAGGATATCCTCTATTTCCTCTCTGGGTGTGTGAGGGTTAGGCATAGGAGGCAAAGGCTAGGAAGAAAGGTCAGGAAGAGTAGGTATGAGAGGTAGAGGCTGGGAAAATGGGTCGGGATGGGTAGGTATGGGACAGAGGCTGGAAAAATGGGTCGGAAATGGTAGGTATGGGAGGTAGAGGCTGAGAAAATGGGTCGGGAGGGGGCCATAAATTAAGGGATAAATCTGGAAAATCAGGATGGGTGGGCGAAGGGCCGGACAAAGTATCAATGGTCCCCTGAAAAGTAACTAAATCATCCACATCGAATGGGGAACTAATTCCCATGGAAGGTGGAAGATCTACCTCATACACATTGAGACCGTTTCATTTTATAATTTTGAATGGTCCAGCGCTACGCGCGTGTAACTTACGAACGGCCCCCGGAGGATATTGCTCGGGCCTGATGCGGACCATCACAGTCCCCAATATTGAATTCTTTGAAACGTTTATGCTAGTCTGCAGAAAATTTGTAATGTTCATTACTAGTAGTGATCTTCTACCTGATTTCTTAATGCCATGAATGAATGTGATGTGCAAAAGACTCTGCAGGCTCTGACGACCTATAGGACAGTGACATAGGGATAAGATCAATGGGTTTCCCAAGTTTATAACCAGTAACGACTTCATAAGGACTAAGACTTGTGGACCTATCGACAGAACTCTTAAACGTAAACTCGGTTGTAGGTATTACGGTGTCCAATGTTCTGGTGTGCTCTATATCCCTCCTAGGGGGAGACTCATCTGGTAGATCATCAGGAAAGACATCACGTAACTCATTCACTACCGGAATGGCCTCAGTGGGTAACTCTACACTAGCCTCTGGTGCACTCTCTCCAGCCACAAGACCGCACATGTTGTACTCCTCAAAATAGTGGTTTTGATGTCCCTTATGGGGTGAGTGCACGGGTGCATGCCCATAATTGATTCCTTAACCAACTCCATTCATTGGTCTATCCTCCAGGTCACCTGCCTGAGATTGGGCATCTAACCCAATGGTGGGGTTTGTCCTGGCGATGGTCTTTAATCGGGTAATGCGCACATCAAAAACATATTAGAAAAATTTCTAAAAAAAGCAACCTAGTTTCTAAAAACGAAAAAGGAAAGTTTCTAAAAACAAATTAGGAAAGTTTCTAAAAAGCAACCTAGTTTCTAAAAAAAGAAAAAGGAAAGTTCCTAAAAATAGAAAGTACGGTAGTTTCTAAAAAAGAAAAAGGAAAGTAAACTAGTTTCTAAAAAAGAAAAAGGAAAGGAAATTAGTTTCTAAAAACATATTAAGAAAGTTTATAAAAACAGAAAAGGAAAGTTTCTAAACTTAAAAATAGAAAGCTAAGTTAATTTCTAAAATAATTCAAATAAAGGAATAACAGAAAATTTCAGCAGCTTATGTCGGGGTTTATGGACCTCTAAACAACCATATATGATGAAAATTTATGCGTAATGGACATAAACAACTAAACCCTAAACACATAATGCATTCCCTTATAAGAACCCTAAGCTCTAATACCAAATTTGATGTAGGACATGAAATTCAAATATGATATGTAAGATCTCAGGCTTTAGATCATACTGATTCAAAACAATCCATATTAATTCCACATCCTCTACAAAAGCTCAAACACTCAAGTAAAGGGGAATCTGCACGGGTCCAGGCCTACGCAGGCTAGGGCTGGATCTGTTAAAATTATAAACAAAACGATGCTAAAAAATAAGTAGTAATCATCCACACATGCACAACAATCAGTCTCTAATCCAAGGGATTCACCACTTTCAATTCAAGGATAATGCAATCTAGGGTTAGAGTTTATGAAAAACTGGTATGAGAAAATGGGCAAACAAATTAAGGATAATGCAATCTAGGGTTAGAGTTTATGAAAAACTGGTATGAGAGGGTAAAATAAAAAGAAAACTTGAACCGGAAGACAGTTCCCGCGTGCGGACAGCAACAATAGCCCAGACGCACGTGCGTGTGATCACGGCTGCACGTGTGTGAGGCCTACTATTCAGAAAAAGGCAACCTTGGCCTTGGTCGGCCAGGGATGGACTCCAAAACCCCCAAATCTCGGTTTGATCCGATGCACGGTTTGTGCGTGGTGTTCCGCCAAAGTTTCAGCCCTACTGTAGGGCCAGATTTTGAAAATCTACTGTAAAAAGAAAAACGGCTACAACTATTGATAGATTTGCAAATAGAATGCTTATAGGAGAAGAAATACGGATGGAAGAAGGTGGGGACGAATCGGGATAGATGTGGCTTCGCACCACGGTATTTAGCCCTTCGAAAAATGAAGGGCTTCGCACCCAATTAGGCTTTACAACTTGGAAAGGAGTAGAAAAACATAGCAATTTTTATCAATCTTCAATTAATCAAAAGAACTACAAGGAGTGTCTATTTATAGGAAAACCTTATACCCCAAAACTCGTGCCATGTGCACAACCTATTACTTGAAAATGGAGTAAACTAAAATAAAAATCAAACAAAGAAATCTAAAGCGTTCATGATGTTCTACATAATAACAATAAGCAAAACCTAAAATATGAAATCAATCTGACTAGTGGGCTACGAGCATGAGATCCCATGGTGGGCTTTTCTTGATTGTCGGGCCCACTCTTTTGAATCAAAACTTCGTCTCCTAAGTAGGAGGCCCTCTCTGGACGTCGTCATCGATCCGGATCGACAGTGGGGTCCTTTTTCTGGTGTACGTGCGTAAGGGGCGACGTGCGTGCGCGTGTGTGCGTGATGTCCCCATCACAAATTAGGGTGGGCATTCCACAAATGATCATATGCAGAATATTTTTGCATGACCTCTTTTGGAGAGAGGAACATGATCATCATGGACACTAATCCCAATACCCTCAGCAGCAACATCCTCTCTCTCATCTGCTCAAGCTCACCTTACTTTAATCAGTCATATGTTGACGCCACCTAAATTTCCAAAATATGAGAACCTGAAACCTCAAGGAATGTGATTGCCAGCCCAAGGGGCCTGAAAATACCAAAACATACGGGCGCCACTCCTGCTTCAAATCACACTTTGGGAGTCCTGCTCCCACTTCCATCTTCTTCTTCCTTAACTTTCAGGAGTCCCACTCCCACTTCCTAACACTTCTTCTTCTTACAGGCCTGTTTCAGAAGGTGGAAAACCATGAAAAAGAGTACGAATTCCCAAGATGTGACGGTTTCCTCTTTTTGAGAAACCAAAAAAGAGTGGGAAATCATCTTCCATTTCCTACCTTTTCCTTGAAAAAAACAGGAGTAAAACAGCCAATAACACCTCTCAATTCCAAGAGAGCGACTGTTGTTTGATTGTAGACTTTTTAACATTTCCATGGAAAACAACATTCCAAACCAATCAACAAAATAACTGCCGGATTCCCCGCAGTTCTCCACTCTTCCCGAGGATACCATAGGGGTTTTCCATGTCCTTTTTTTTTTTTTGCTCTATCCAAACAGGCCCACAAATCTAAGAGTAAAAAGACCCCAAAATTGCATGAATTATCTGAAAATTGAGAACAGATAGCAGTGTGTTTCCTAGGTGAGACCCATACTATTTCTAGATGCCCTAAATATGATTAAATTTCTATATATGACCAACTAATCCTTTTGTCTCCGTCGAGCAGTTCAGTTTCTGATATCAACAACCGTAAACATGAAGCATGAATCGTTAAATGGCAAACAGGCATTCTCAGTCATAGCGGAAATGGCACAACCACTTACCAGAACAAAAAATGCTGTTGACAAGAGTGACTTGAGTACAAATAGGGAAACCGTCAGAACGACAACAGCTATGCCAATCCTCGCTATTGGTCTTGGAACAACATCCTGACATCAAAAATGCTGAAAAGATGTGGTTATGCTGCACCAGATTCAAAACCATAAAGAGAGGACCAGAACTCCGATCAGGAATCAGAAGCTGCGGATATTCAAGTGGAAATAGCAGCTAGAAAACATGACCTACAGGCACAAGATTTGTCCCCGCCTCGATGCCATCCTTCCCAACTCTCAAAGCTGTCTGCAGAACTATTCCATAGAATGTACATGCAGAATTCAGCAAATATTGGAAAACATTTAAATCACTATAAGGTATTTGATACTCTGGCACAGTCTGAGGGACATGCACATGCACCTGTCCATCGTCCTCTCATGGCATACGTTTACCTAATTTGGAACCTCCCAAATACTGGGGCCCACTATAGATGGTGCATAACCCCAAAGTCAGATCGATTGGGCGATCATAACCCTGATTAATGTACTCTTATTTTTCATTCATAGAATCATAATAGGGTGTCCACTAATCAGGTGTTAGGACTTGGGATTATCTATCCAGTGTGATTTTTGGGCTATGGTCCATCTGCAGTGGAACCTGCCAAGTAGATGGTTTGGATTGAGGTGCATGTGCACCATATTTGCCAGTGGTGTGCATATGAATGGATAATCAAACTCTACCAACTTATCAAAGGCTTTCTTATGTTAGGTATGGCCCATCCTCACATGTGAACTACTCACCATTAGATGGATGGAATATTAAAGTAATGTGACTTATGTTTTTCACATGTGTGTGTCTCTACATGTGTGTGAGGGTAAATGAGATTTTATAAAAAATAAAAATAAAAATAAAAAAGAAAAAAGAAAAACCTTATTCATCTTTCTTACATGGGAGGAGAGAAATATATGTGACGAAACCCCAGAGAGATTTGTTCTTTCTCTTGCATCAAGAGAAACTCAAAAAGGGGTTTTGCACAAAGGACAAAAATATCCTCGAGCTAGGCTTCAAAGAAAGCTTGTAATCTCCAAATTATTGCATAGTAGATTTTTCTTTGACGCCCGTGGTTTTCCTTCTCGAATTGAGAAGGTTAAAGCTTGTAATCTCCAAGTTATTGCATAGTAGATTTTTCTTTGACGACCCGTGGTTTTTCCTTCTCGAATTGAGAACGTTTTCCATGTAAGATCAGTGCACATTTCTTTCACTCTTTATCCTCTAATTTTCTTTCCATTTTATGCTTGTTTGTCATACTTGGTGTGGTTTTGTGGGTTAGTTTTCATAAATAGTGCACCCTATGTGTTTGTAAAAATCTGTACGTGATTTACATAGAGGGAAAGAATTCCGCATCTTCCCAACATCTTAATTGCTACTCTTCATTCTTGTTTTGTTATACACAAAAGAGAGATGTGCAGCACCAGGAATCCATGAGAGGAGCAATCCTACAAATATACTAGTTCATATTCATCTATGATCACAGGGGACCATCTATAATCGACATCCAGCATGGATTGTTCATGGCCATTACGTTCCCACAATATAAACGGTACGACCAGTTTTACTATGATCGTCCAATCACTGAGATTCGGGGCCACAAGCAATCCACTGTCAACGGCTCCGATCAAACGATTGTTAATGATCATCGGTGGGCCGAACTGGGTTTGGAATAAGGTAAGAAGAATATACATTGGCTGTTAGCTCCAGTAGCCTGGAAGTCAATCCAGGACGTACAATTTTCTGGAAGATTTTAGTGAGACTCCGGATTTCCGAATCCTCACTTAGAAATTCTAAAAACAAACAAGAAAAATCAAAAGAAGAAGAAAATGGTGGATTGAAGGAGAGTAGAGGAGGGAAGAGGAACCTTTGAAGAAGTTGGATTGTACGGCGGAGATGACGACACGTGCTGGGGGAGTTTGAGGGGCTGTATTTCTTCTTCTACTGAGGGAAGGGAGGGTATGGAGCCCACAGAGGGGATTGGGAGAAAGGAAATGGGAATGGCGGAGAGAGAAAGAAGAGGGGTTTGAGTGGCGATGGGGTGAGAAAGAAGGAGAGATTGAGAAGGAGAGGGGAATGGAAGAACTCATCTCATTTGCTACAATTTCAGTGGGGAGAATTCATTCTCTTTCTTATAGATAACGGTGAAAATGCGTCGGGTCGTCAGGTCGAGCTGGAGACGTTTTGGGCCAAGTAAAAATGAAAGAGAGGACCCGTCCTTCCTGCCCATTTATTTTAATAGTGGGGTCCAGGTATCGGAGGACTCAGACGGACCCACTTATCTTATTGGTCGGGTTTTTGTTGGCCTAAGAGGGTATAAACTATAAAGGGGGAAAGTTGGGATCTTTACCGCAAGTGGCCTTACAAATCTATATTTTACCCAAAATAAATAAATAAATAAATATGCCTGGAGGATTGAAAATTACATGCCGGTTCATCGTGAGTAGGGGTGTACATTGAGTCAAACTCGGCTTGGCTCGGTCCTCGAGCCTGACTGGCCAGCTCCGCTCGGTTCGGTCAGCAGCTCGGGAGTTTGAGCCAAGATCGAGCCGAGTTCGCCATTGCAGTATTTTCACAAACACCTGGACTGTACCTTTAAAATCTCACTATATTTGAAACAACAGCTATGAATTTATGGGTATTTTATCAAACACCTTCTAAACAACATAAAAATCAAGAAAAAAAAAAAGTATTGGTTTCATATACATACATACGATACATTCCTTGCCACTAGTCACACTTCTTTGAATCATTTCATCAAACGCTTGGTGAGCAACAACAATATCAAAGTAACCGAGTCACCGAACTAGTTTAATCCAAGTTTGATTTAAGCTTGGTTCGATCCGAGTCGAGTCAAGCTGGGGCCAACTCAAACTCGGCTCAAACTCATTTTCGAGCTCAAAAAATCAGCTCAACTCGGCTCAAACTCAGCTTCGAACCAAGTCAAATCAAGCATTTTTGAGTCAAGTTGAGAGAGCTAACCAAGCCAGCTCGGTTCGTGTACACCTCCATTCATGAGAGATGAAATTACAAAATGTCTTTATTTACTCTTTTCTTTAAAATTTACATGTCGTTTCTTCATGAGAGTTGTGGGCTCATGTAATACATGTGTATAAGGGCCCCTATGGGAGCGTGGATTTGAAACCCCCCCGATTTGAAATTCTCCTATTGTGTTTGGCACCTAGATTCCTAATCAACTTTAATCCAAAAGTAGTTATGCATTGTATATTTACAGGGGTTTTAATTTAATTATTAAATCAGCTTTAATGTATTTGATTAGTGAAAGTATGTAATGTTTGACACAATGGTTGTAATAAGCCTGTTGAAATATATATATATATATATATATATATATATATATATATATATATATATATATATATATTAGTTGAAAATGATGAAATTCCAAGTCTCGAATGGGCCACGAGCACAAGATCATGTCTGAGTGATTAACCAATGATTTTTAACCATTGATTTACATGAACAATGTTTGAGTGGCATTGATCATCATATTAAAGTGATTCTAGTGATGCAATTGGTAATCTCATTGTTTTGGGATATCATTAGTGGGCCATGCTCCCAATAGATTAAGCGTCTAGTGGCACACGTGCTACACATGCAACTCTTGCAAGAATTTTACATGTAATCCAAGCTTACATCGTAGATTTCACACCTTTCTTTGAGGTGATTTGAAACCCTTGGTTACTTTATGGTGCCAAACAAAACAACCAAGGAATCTGAAATCCCCTCAAATCCTCCCAATTCCTCGGTTCCAAACAACCCCTGACATTTAACCTATCCAATGTATGAGCTCCGCCATGGTGATGCCATGAACAAAGCATCATGCCAATTAGGTCACCGGATGAGCTACTTTTGAATCGGGATATTTTGAATGGTGTATATTATTCTTATGTATTGACCCACCTTATCATTGATCGGCTATATTGTTCGTTCCTTTGGTAACAATGTTCTTTTGGTAACAATGTTAGTGTACATGCACATACTACATGGGCCCACAATCTTGATTCTCCACTTTATTGTGAAGAAGCAAACATTTTAAAAAAATAATAATTGTAATTTCTCTTCTAAAAAAGCGCTATGCATAATATTAATTTCTTAAGATTAATTTATCAAGGCATCATTTGGTAAAATCTAAATCCTCAAGGTTTTTCGTGGTAAAAATCCCTTACATTCTTGAAGAATCTATGTTTAACAAATAATACCTCCATGATTGATGAAATTTATAAAATAAAATAAAATAAAATAAAAATTGCCCTCATTAAAAAAAAAATAAAATCTCAAAGTATAAAGTTTAGTACTTATGGGGTCCACGTGATGTGTACAACGTCCAACTCATTACACATTTGCACCACACCATGGTGATAACACAAACAAAACATCAGGTTAATTAGATATTAGATGGGCTCTGTATGGAATGAAATATTTTGAATATGTACATTTTTTTAAAGAAATGGCTCACCTTATGATTGGATCTGTCAAATTTATTTATTTTTTGTTCGTTTATTATTAGTGGTGTGCATATGTTGGACAGGTTGGATGTGAGAAACATACCATGTGGGCCCACAACTTTTGATTTTCCAGTTTGTTATAAAGAAAAGGTAAAAGGCAGTGATAATGTAATTTCTCCTCTTAGTACTACAATGGCCCAAATTTAACCCATCTAAAGTCTAGGTCTAGGTTGGGTCCGACATGAGTTAGGTTTAGGTTAAGTCCATTTTTCAATAGCTTAAATTGTACCCATTTAAGAACTAGGTCAAGGTCAAGTTCATTTGGACCTGCACCTGATCTAAATGTGTTTGGGCCTATGACCACTTTTTATCGGGTCTGGTCAAACCCGTCGGCTCGACTAGAATCATTTTCACCTGTAAGTATATCCGCGAATAGGTGTCGTCCACAAGGAGTGGTGAAGGCACACGTGTGGCCAAGCTGATGGAGTCAACCAGCAGGGCTGTCCTTATCATGCTCCCAGATGAAAAATCAAGAATGCCCACACATCAGGTGGGCCACATGCATGATCTAATATAGGACGTTGGTTACCTATTTTAGCGGTTCGGATTCGAGCCAAACGTATGATCTAAATCGAGAGGGGTGTTTGGTAGGCCTAGAGGGGTTTTGAGGAGCAATTTCCAACTGTACGACCCATATATGGCCCACCAAACTTTTCAAAGCCCACTTGCTTTTTACCTCCCAAGAATAAGCCCCAGCTGTACGGCCCCATTTCTCAGGTCGAAAATGCCCCTGCTCTTCCTTCCGGAAGCGGATCGCCTGTGCTCGAAGACGAGCGCTGATGCTCATCGAACTCCGAGTTGTACGAACGGTTCAAAAGATATCAAAGTCACATGGCGCCACAGTTATCTATTTATTAAATCCACAACGTTCATCCATATTTCGAGATCATTTCCGAGCATTATCCAAAAAAAAAAAAAAAAAAAAAAATTCATATTGAAAGATTAACTGGACCACACCACATAGCCGCCAGAAAATTAATTTTCACCGTTAAAAATTTTGTAAGGCCCGCCATAACATTTATTTTCCTTCCAATCTATTCGTAAGGTCACAAAGACCTGGATGAAGAGGAAAAAATAATTTCATAATAATCCAAAACCTTTTGTGACCCGTAAAAGGTTTCAACGGTAGACGTTCAATCCTCCACTGCTTTTTACAGTGTGGTCCACTTAATAGCTAGATCTATCTTATTTTTCATCTCAAACCTTAATTCAAGTTCACCAGATAGATGGACGGTCTGGATATAACACATACCTCATAATGGGACTCACAAAAAGGCGGTGGGGATTACAACAAAAAAAAAAAAGAAAAAAAAAAGAAGTTAGTGGGACGGGTCGCCCAGGTAGTCGCTACAGATTATAACCGTAACCATAACTGTAGTGGTGAGATTTACTACGATTATGGCTATGGTTATAAACCGTAGTTATTGACCCTGTTGAGCCCAAATCGCTGGTTTTTTTTTTTTTTTTTTCTATTGTAATCCCCACCACTTTTTGTGGGTCCCATTATAAGGTATGTGTTATATCCAAACCATCCATCTATTTGGCGAACTCGTACTAAGGCTTGAGACGAAAAATAAGATAGATCTAGCTATCAAGTGGACCACACTGTAAAAGGCAGTGCATGATCGAACGTCTACCATTGAAACACTTTTAGGCGTCACAGAAGTTTTGGATCATAATGAAATTTGTTTTTCCTCTTCATCCAAGTCTTTGTGACCTTATGAATAGATTGGATGAAAAATAAATGTTATGGTGACCGTGAAATGAAGCGGATTGACCGTGGAATACATGGAAATGATCGTGAAGTGAAGGCGAATCGCCGGGATTGACCGTGAAATGCATGGAATTGACCGTGAAGTGATAGGGAATCGCTGGAATTGACCGTGAAATGAATGGAAATGACCATGAAGTGAAGGGATTGACCATGAAATGCATGGAATTGATCGTGAAGTGATGGGGAATCATTGGAATTGACCGTGAAATGAATGGAAATGACCGTGAAATGCAGGAAATTGACCGTAAAATGCATGGAAATGAATGTGAATCTAAAAGGAATTGCCGAAAATGATCGTGAAATGCATGAAAATGACGTGAAGTGAAGGGAATTGACCGTGAAATGCATGGAAATGACCGTGAATGCAAACGAAATTGCCAGAAATGACTGTGAAATACATGAAAATGACCGTGAAGTGAAACGAATTGACTGTGAAATGCGTGGAAATGACCTTGAAGTGAAGGGAATTGACTGTGAAATGCATGGAAATGACCATGAATCCAAACGAAATTACCGGAAATGACTGTGAAATGCATGGAAATGATCGTGAAGTGAAGCGAATTGACCGTGAAATGCGTGGAAATGACCATGAATTGAAGGGAATTGAATGTGAAATGCATGGAAATGACCATGAATGCAAACGAAATTGCTGGAAATGACCGTGAAATGCATCGAAATGACCATGAAGTGAAGCGAATTGACCGTAAAATGCGTGGAAATGACCGTGAAGTGAAGGGAATTGAGCATGAAATATATGGAAATGACTGTGAATGCAAACAGAATTGCCGGAAATGACCGTGAAATGCATGAAAATGACCGTGAAGTGAAGCGAATTGACCGTAAAATGTGTGGAAATGATCGTGAAGTGAAGGGAATTGAGCATGAAATGCGTGGAAATGACCGTGAATGCAGACGGAATTGCCAAAAATGATTGTGAAATGCATGGAAATGACCATGAAGTGAAGCAAATTGACCGTGAAATGCATGGAAATGACCATGAAGTGAAGCAAATTGACCGTGAAATGCGTGGAAATGACCGTGAAGTGAAGGGAATTGATTGTGAAATGCATGGAAATGACCGTGAATGCAAACGGAATTGCCGAAAATGACCGTGAAATGCATGGAAATGACCATGAAGTGAAGTGAATTGACCATGAAATGCATGGAAATGACCGTGAAGTGAAGGGAATTGAGCGTGAAATGCATGGAAATAACCATGAATGCAAATAGAATTGTCAGAAATGACCGTGAAATGCATGGAAATGACCGTGAATCCAAACAGAATCGAAAGAATTGACCGTGAAATGCATGGAAATGACCGTGAAGTGAAGCGAATTGACCGTGAAATGATTGGAAACGACCGTGAAGTGAAGGGAATTGACCGTGAAATGCATGGAAATGACTGTGAATCCAAACGGAATCGCCGAAATTAACCGTGAAATGCATGGAAACTACCGTGAAGTGAAGGGAATTGACCGTGAAATGCATGGAAATGACCGTGAATCCAAACGGAATCGCCGAAATTGGTCGTGAAATGCATGGAAATGACCGTGAAGTGAAGCGAATTGACCGTGAAATGCGTGGAAATGACCGTGAAGTGAAGGGAATTGATCGTAAAATGCATGGAAATGACCGTGAATCCAAATGGAATCGCATGAATTGACCGTGAAATGCATGGAAATGATCGTGACGTGAAGCGAATTGATCGTGAAATGCGTGGAAACGATTGTAAAGTAAAGGGAATTGACTATGAAATGCATGGAAATGACCGTGAATCCAAACGGAATCATCGGAATTGACCGTGAAATGAATGGAAATGACCGTGAAGTGAAGGGAATTGACCTTGAAATGCATGAACTTGACCGTGAAGTGAAGAGGAATCGCCGGAATTGACTGTGAAATGCATGGAATTGACAGTGAAGTGAAGCGAATTGACCGTGAAATGCATGGAAATGACCGTAAAGTGAAGGGAAATCGCCAGAAATGACCGTGAAATGAATGGGAATGACCGTGAAGTGAAGCGAATTGACCGTGAAATGCATTGAATTGACCATGAAGTAAAGAGAATTAACCGTGAAATGCATGGAATTGACCATGAAGTGAAGGGAATTGACCGTGAAATGCATGAAATTAACTGTAAAGTGAAGGGAATTGACCGTGAAATGAATTGAATTGATCGTGAAGTGAAGGGGAATTGCCGAAATTGACCAAGAAATGCATGGAATTGATCGTGAAATGAAGAGAATGGACCATGAAATGCATGGAATTGACCGTGAAGTAAAGGGAATTGACTATGAAATGAATCGAATTGACCGTGAAGTGAAGGGAAATCGTCAGAATTGACCGTGAAATGCGTGGAATTGACCGTGAAATGAAGGGAATTGATTGTGAAAAGCATGAAATTGACCGTGAAGTGAAGGGAATTGACTGTGAAGTGAAGGGAAATCGCCGGGATTGATCGTGAAATGCATGGAATTGATCGCGAAGTAAATGAAATTGACCGCGAACTAAATGAAATTGATCGGGAAGTGAATGAAATGGATTTCGACCATTGACCTGATGGAATCTTGGAAAATGACTAGGTTGGTTGGCCAAAGTAGCTTCTCCTACCCCAAAATCATATAGGGTACATCAAGTAACTAATTTTGGTTTAGAAGATATTCTTATTAAATGAATAAAGAAAGAAATGAAAAAAAGAGAGAATTTTTTATATATGCTTATATATACATATTTATATAAATATGTATTAGAGAAGAATGTAGGTAGAATAAAGTTCTCCATGTAGAAAAAAAAAAGTGCATTCATAAAATAGCCTGACCCGGTCGTCCCCAACTCGTTGTTGCTTGCTTGTTTTTTGATGGCTACGGTTATCGCTATGGTTATAATCCGTAGCCAAAAGCAGGGGCATTTTCGTAATGTGCAAAGCTGTCCGTACGTTTGGAGAATATTCTTGGGAGGTAAAAAGCAAGTGGGCTTAAAAAGGTTGGTGGGCCATAAATGGGTCGTACAGTTGGAAATTTCTCGGCTTTGAGGGTGCACACTCAAGGGCATTTTAGCTTGAAAACATATGCGGCTCCATTAGGTACACGTGGTACATGCTTTAAATCCCAACCGTTCAAATAATTGGAACTACTGTATATAAATCATAAGCTAAGGGTAAGATTGATTAGACAATCCTGACCTTTGATTGATGGTCATCCTTTTGTTGAGTTTTTCACAGTTTACTGCTTCCATTTTCACCCTTTAATAGTGTTGAGAAATCTTAAATCTGATGTTGCTTGACCGGTCATGGGTCAGCCATGACTGGTTGTAGGAGTTGCTCGACTGGTCATGGCTTGCACGACTCGAAGTCCAGCGAGCTCAGTTTTTTGGTGTCTGGGACTCATGACCAGTCAAAGGGATGTCTCGACCGGCCGAAGGGGTCCCACGACTAGTCGTAGACTCGGCTTGACCAGTCATAGTTATGCAAATTCGTTTCCGAATTTAATGCGGATTGCGGATTTTGTGTCGCCTTTCGCAAGGGTGCAGAAGGAAAGGAGAAGTTGCCTAAACTATAAATAGGTGTCCCTAGGGTTTTTTCTTTGATGGGGAATATTTCTAAAGCTTTCTAAAGGGGTTCTAGAAAAATTAAAGGGTGTAGCAAGGGTGAGATTCAAGGTTGTTTGAATCGGGTAAGTCCTCTCTTGTAATTTCTATTTTCATAATGGAGATCTGTCGCTTTGTGCCGTGGTTTTTTCCCGCAAAGATTTTTCACGTTAAATTTGTGTTCTCTTATGTGTGCTTGGTGCCATTGGATTGCTATCCTAGATCTAGATTTGTGTGATTCCGCAGGCCAAAATCCTAACAAATAGATGTCCATAAACAGACGACACAGGATCATTTTTCCAGTCTAGATCTTGAGTTATAATCTATTTTCCATTTGGACAATTTGGATTTCAGGACATGCCACGTGTACATAGCAAAGCGTCGTATGTATATTGATTGACTACCACGCACCTGTCTAGACGGTGTCAAAGCTGGGGTTGTCTGGCACCATGGATTTCGGAGGGCACGAGAAAATTTGGGTTGATTTTAAATCTCCTTGTATGCTTAGCACCATAAGGTAACTGGGGTTTCAAATCCCCTCACTCCTGAGTGAATGGGTTTGAAATCCAGGGTGAAAGCTTAGATTACATTTAAAATGCTTCCAAGAGCTGCATGTGTAACATGTGTGTCACTAAACTATTAATCTATTGGGCACATGGCAGCGATGATATCCCAAAACAATTAGATCATCAATTGCATCACTATAATTACTTTAATATGATGATATGCGCTGTCCAAATATTGCCTATGTAAATCAATGATTAAAAATCATTGGTTAGTCATTTGAATGTGATCTTTGTGCTTCTGGCTCCTCCCAGGCTTAAAATTTCATCATTTTTGGGCAAAATATATATTTAAACGAACTTATTACAACCATTGTATTGAACATTTTTGGATCTAGTTAGATGAATGAAGTTCAGATGATGAGAACCGTCCATCTGCTGGGAGCTACTAAGGGTGGGACTCAGTCCAAAATTCATGATGAACGGATCATCCCAACCATAGATTAGCAGCACTCATGTTGACGATTGAAAGTGAAAATATCAACAGACCAATTCAAGTACCTCAATCTATAGCCAGCAGCAATTGTCTATTCAGCATGGATTCTGAATGTTGGCCCATCCAACGGTCGTACCAGCAGTTGGACGGTTTTTATATAGTTCTATAACAGTTTTGGGCTGGGCAATTTTTTAGTAGGGGCCAGGTGGGCCAGTGTCCAATGTTGTTAGATCTAAGATCAGGTAGGAGCAAGCCTCATCTGGGCCCATCTATCTGGGCCATTGTGGGCCCATCTGGTGGGGCGGATTTGAACTGTGGCTATTATAATCATAATTTTATTAGCTCACATCTTACTTTTTTCCATTATTGGATGACAAGCGTCCATCATCGGTAACCATTGTAAACGTGATTGCACGTTTGGAGGATTTCAACCATCCGTTGGGTATTGTGTCAAATGTCCTACAATTGGAGGTGTTGATCAGCGCTGCTAACTGGCTGGGCTTGGGTGGGCCCACTTGCAAAGTAAAAGTTACAGCTTTACATGAGTTGAACCAAGTCGAGTTTGGCACAGCTCGGCTCGGCTAGTAGCTAATTCCAGCTCGAACTCAACTCAGCTCGGTCCTTGAGCCTGACTAGTCACCTTGGCTCGGTTCGGTTAGTAAATCGGGCCAATTCAAGCCTATCCAACATTTTCTCAAACACATAGAGTGCATCTTCAATTTCTCATAAAATGCAAAACAATAACATCACTTCACAGGTATTTCATCAAACACTCCGCAAACATCATAAAAATCAAGAAACGAGGGCAATCTTAAAATGTAAAGTTTTTTTTTTTTTTTTTTTTGTAATAATTTATTTTATATCCATTTTTTCCTCGCCATTAACCGATCCCACGGAGAATGTTTACACCCAGAACAACACTTCGTTAAGTAATTTCATCAAAAACTCGGTGAGCATCATTAATATCAAAATAACTAGTCATTGAGCTGATTCGATTCAAGCTTAAGTTCAATCCAAGTCGAGTTGAGCTCAGGCATGATCAAACTCAGCTCAAGAATTTTTCAAGCTACAAAAACCAGTTTGACTTGATCCGAATTCAATTTCAAGCCGAGGTGAGTCGAGCTTTTCCGAGTCGAGTGAGCTGACCGAGCTAACTTGTCTCATGTACAACTCTTGTAAAAGTTTGGTTCGAGCCAGCCCTAGGCACATGACATGACAAAAGAAGCAGGCCCGAGCCCAGCCCACGATAAGTATCCACAGCCGGGTCCTATGTCCGACCATGCATGATCTTGTTCGTTAATTAAGTGTGCCCCACCATGCATGATCATCATAAAAAATGACCTCCAAATCCTAAATGGTCCGGGCTGATGGGCTCCTATATAGCCCAAGCCCAGTCCTTCTAATAGATGGATAAAATTCTAGCCCAGAAAACGGACCTAATATTTAAGCCTGAACCGAAGCAACAGGCTAGCCTGGTCCATTCATATGTATGGTCGGGTTTCGTCTGAGGTCCAATATTTCAACGGTTTGGATCACTGAACCATGGGCCCCACTTGTATAGGATCACAAGGATGGCAAAAGGCAGAGGTTGAACCTATTAGCCACTGGGCTCAGGACAGGGTCCGACCTATAAACAGCTGGGCTTGGGCCTTGCATCAAGAGCCCATCAATTGTTTGGTCAGTCTTAGCTTGGCACATCTCTAGGATTGGGCTTGGCATGTATAGCTATGAATTATTTGTCTGGGCTTGGGCTAAAGTCATTTTAGCACGGCCCACCCAGCCCTGGTGACTTCAACGTGGGTTCTATCTAGGGGTGCACACGGTAGAACTGGTAAACTGGACCGGAACTGACCAGACCGCGCAGTTTGGTCCGGTTCTGAAGTGCACTAGTTCCGGTTCCAGTTCCAAAAATCAAAGAACCGGTTAGTTCAGTTTGGTTCTCAGTTTGGGGTTTTGCAGAACCGAACCGGACCATGAACCGTACCGTATAACTGAACCTGGTCAATAAATATTTAAAATTTATTTTATTTTTAAAATATAAAAAACTATACCATTTATCAAATGGATCACAACAAGAATTGACATTGGTAACAAAATCATTTTGGAAACACAAAAAGGCCATAAAAACAAACAATGACAAGATTACTCTTTGTGAAAATTTCCAGCAGAGGAGGTTGGGCTGGATTTTTAAAAAAAATTTAAAAAAAAAAAAAAAAAACACGCACGTGGGCTGGATTATAAAAACAAACCATGCAATTGGACTGTATTATAAAAAGCCCAGTACCGTAGATCCTTTTTTAGTTCGGTTTTAGGGTGCAAACCGTCCGGTTCCGGTTCTGGTTTTCCTGGAACCGTGTGCACCCCTAGTTCTGTCACAAATATGTCATTCCAATCCTCGGTTAGGCAACACATCCAAGTATTTATTTTCCTGCGTACGTGCGGCCCACTTGATCAACAGATGATTAAGAACATTAATGTGGCATAGATGTGCTGTCCACTCGATCAATAGATGATTAAGAACATTAATGTGGCAAATTAGGATTTGGTCAATTTTCAGGCCGGGCTGGGTCAACCATGGGTCCGACCTATTTCTCGAGCTTTGACATAGGCCTGCTGGGTCAGGTCCATGCCTGCTTGCACCTTGGGCCTTATAGGCTAGCCAGGCCCAACCAAAACCTATCCGTTGCCGCCCGTGGGCTGTAGGCAAGACTCTTAAAAACCACTTTGATTGGATGATTGTAAACAATCCATAAACGTATAGAAAAATGGACGACCCATATTGATTGTAGTTGAGAAGTTCTTATAATCATTACATCTTGTAGTGCCCACCTATGATTACTTGTCTATTAAAATACACTTTGATAATTAATCTAGACGGTAAATCTTGTAGGGCCCAACTATAGTTGATTATCTACTTAAAAGACACATTGATCAGATGATCCTAACCATATAATTAAATTGGGCGGTCCACATTGAGTTAAAAAAGATCTAACTGTCGATCTAGACTGTTAATGTGTTCACCTTGATTCCTCATCAATCTCAAATCATTTTGGTCAGACGATCCTAACCATCCCATTAGAAAATTTGGAGGGTTTGTATTGATTATAACTGAGAAGTCCTAGCCATTTATCTGGATTTTCAATGATGTGCATCCCAACCTTGATTGACCATCCCTCCAAATAATCATTCCATGATGATCCTACATCCAATCAATGAATAGGAAATAGATAGGTTGTATTGAGTATACTAGAAAATACACTATTAGTGATATGGACCACCATTATGTAGATAGAGAGAGAAAGGGAGGCGCATGAATATAAACAAGGTTGTGGTCCACGTGCAAAAAATAGAGGGGGACGGGCTACTCACATGCAATATATATATATATATATATATTGGGTAAAATATAAGCCTTTGGTTAATGCCAAGTTAGCGTGCAGATTTTTAAAATTTCATAAATACTCCGGTATTATATTAAAACTCTAGTTAATTTCCTCTCAAATTCAAAAGATTACAGCTCCCGTAACTAAACAGAGGGCAAAATGGTTGGAAGTGGATTGCATTCGACCGCACTCATGATAATCCATCCATACAGGAGCTCCTGTCACTGTGATTTATTTGTTTGTTTATCCACTTTGATGTATTTGTTTATTCAGCTGTCCATCCGTTTTCTCAGACATTTTAAGGTATGAGCTCAAGTGGACCACACCAAAGATGACTTGCATTTAATGCAACCCAAGCTGGCTATTTGGAGTGATTCACTTGAGCATTGGATCTGCCTTATTTTTGGGAAAGCAGACACCACTCTGCCAGTGTCTTGATGTCACCAAGTTCTGTAGGTCCTATAATGAGGTATGTGTTATATTCAAACTGTCCATCTATTTGATGAGCTTGTTTTAAGGCTAGAGCAGAAAAATAAGACAGATCAACTGATGGACCATACTGTAATGTAAAAAGAAGCAAGGGGTTGATCGTATACTATTGAAAAACCTTTTGGGGCTCACAGAAGTTTTGGATCAATATGATATTTTTCCCCTCTTCATCTAGGTTTGTGAACTTATGAGCAGAGTGGAAGAAAAATAAATCTTATGGTGAGCCCTACAAATATTTTAATAATGAGAATCATTGTCCCCACTGCTATTTATGATATTGTTCACTTGTGCTTTGGATATGACTCATTTTTAGGCTCATTCTCTAAAATGGATGAATGAAGCGGATATAATAAACACATCATTGTCCCCACTGCTATTTATGATATTGTTCACTTGTTACTTTCATCTCCTTTGCACTGTTCCTACAACTGGGAGCTCAAGGAGCCGAATCCTCTTGGCACGACAGGTGCCAACGCCAGTCAGGTCGGTGGTGTGTGGTACAATAGCCAATCCGCTTCTCATTTTTGAGCTCGTAGTTTAAAAATAATGTAAAAAAATGAAATGGATGACATTGATAACCCAATACATCATGGTGGAACCCACAGGAGCCCCTATGTGGACAGATTACCAAAACGGTTTGGTTGCTCTTTGCAATATATATATAATTATCATCATCATCACGATTATTATTATTATGGCAACTATTAATGATGTTTTAACGTAAATGATTTAACATAATCACTCTCAATTATTATATGAGATTTACACCTTACCTTATTCAAATGCCATGTCTAACACATGGTAGGCAAAGCGACACAAATGTTCATGGTGATAGATGCCTAAGGCATGAGATTTATGCGTATCTGGTTGATTAATGTTAGATGTGACACGTGTCACAATGAACGGCCATAGAGGATGGATGCAACGTATGGGGCCAGATTGGAGTATGTCCACCTCACGGGCATTCAATGCACATGGGTGGTGAATGAGTAGATGGACAAGCTGTACAAAGGCACGTAAACATGACCGTATGAACAAAGTTGCTTTTGGATATTAGTTTAGACGGTTGAGAGACAGCTGGTTGGAGAGCTAGCTTAACTTTGGTTGTTGGTTGATAATGTGTTAAACCTACGGATAGGATCTTCCTGTCTTTGGATTGCTTTTTGCTGGGAGGGAAGCGGATTGGCTGGTGTACCACTCACGAGCTATATAGCTGGCGTAGACACGTGTTGTGAAAAGACGAGCGCCGAAACTCCTCGAGCTCCAAATTTCAGGAACGGTTCAAATTACCTCCACGTTGTTCATCCATGTTTCTATATCACCAGACCAAAAATAGCAGTGAAGGTAATGATTTTCACGTTATACTATTCGTAGGGCCCATTATAATGTTTTTTTTTTTTTTTTTCCATCAAATCTATTAATAAGATCTTATATATAAGGAAAAAAAATTATATACTGATCTAAAACTTTTGTGCCCCCTAAGGGCGTGTTTGGACGGGCCCATCCCATGGGATTGGATTGTATTAGGGCGGATGGCAAGTAATGATGGCCGTGTCATTGGATTGCTGGCAATCCCCTAGGGTTGCTATATCCAGGGAATTCACCACCGAGTATGTTTGGCTCGCCTGGCCAATACCAGGATTAGGTCAGCTAATCCCGGGATTGCTCTGTCTAACCAAACATGTCCAAAGCAAAATAGATGGGATTAAGAGAGATTGGGTGGATTTCAAGGTAATGGTGGTGATGTCAGTAGATTGCTGGGGATTGCTATATCCAACTTCTGACGGTTTGGCACGCCCGGCCAAATCCCGGGATTGCTCCTTCCAATCCATCCTAATACAACCTAATCCCATCCATCCTGCCTGGCCAAACAGGCCCTAAAAGGGTTTCAACCATGGACGTCCAGCTTTTGACTCAAACCTCGAGATGAGCTCACAAATATAACACATACATGGTGATGGTGATGGGACCGCAGAACCTGCTGATGTCAATATATATATATATATATATATATATATATATATATATATATATATATATATATATATATATATATATATATGGGAAAAGGTACTATGCGCTCGAGCGTAAAGCAGTCGTCCGTGAGGTCGAGCTGTGTGGGCCCTACCGTGATGTCATTCGAAGATCCACACCGTCCACCAGATGTGCGAGCCCAGGGTGGGCCCACACGGCTCAAAATCAGTCGTCCATATAACTCAGGTGGGCCATACCATCGGCAAACATAAGTATACACGCAAAAACATGTAAATGCACTTGGTGGGCCCCACCTGAGTTGTAGATACCATTGAAACTTGGTCTAAAATTATATTCAAGTGGGACACACATGATGGACGGTGTTGATCATCAAAAAACATCTCGAAAGGTCCCAAAAAATGGTTTTGAATGTTTCAATGGTGCACGGCCCCTCTCAACTTCTATACGTGGCGTGGCCCACAAAAGTCACGGATTGACTTGATTTTCAGCTGTGTGGGCCCCCTCTAGAATGGTGCATCTGGTGGACGGTGTGGATTTTCGAACGGCATCACGGTGGAGCCCACACCAGCTCGACCTCACGGACGATCGCTTTACGCTGGAGCGCATAGTACCTTTTCCCTATATATGTGTGTGTGGAAAAGGTACAATGCGCTCAAGCTGATTTTAACGCCCATGAGGTCGCATAAGGTCGAGCTATGTGGGCCCCATTGTGATGCGTTTTGAACATCTACCCCATCAGTCCGATGCACCATTCCATTGTGGGCCTAGGTCTCAAAAATCAAGTCATTCCGTGACTTGTGTGGGCCACACCACATACAGAAGTGGAGAGGGGCCGTGCACCATTAAAACATTCATAACCATTTTTGAGGACCCACCGAGATGTGGTTTAAAAATTCAGACCATCAATTATGTGTCTCCCACTTGAATGAGGGTTCAGACCAAGTTTAAGGCGCATGCAAAACTTAGGTGGGCCCTACCAAGTGCTTTTATATGTTTTAATGGTGTTTACACATAATTTTAGATGGTTTGGCCCACCTGAGTTCCGTATACAGTTGATTTTTGGGACATCCCATAATTTAAAGGAGACTCATCAAATGCCCGATGTTAATAGTCAAAACACATCACGGTGGGGCCCACACAGCTCAACCTCATAGGAGCTTATAGTTAGGACGAGCGCATTGTACCTTTTCCCATATATATATATATATATATATATATATATAGTGTGTGTGTGGTACATCAGTCAATTGTCAACAAGTTTCATGGGTCTGAACATGAGGTATGTGTTATATCCATATCCTATTATATCCATATCCTATGTTCATTTGCCCAGCTCACCCTAATGCTTGAGACAAAAAATAAGATAGATTTAACTATCAAGTAAACGGGACAAAAAATAAGACAGATCTAACTATCAAATAAACCACACTGCAAAAAGCAACTAGAGATTGAATGTCTAGCATTAAAACTTTTTTTAAGGTCATAGAAGTTTTGAATCAATATAAAATTTGTTTTTCATCTACGTTCAGGTCTTTGTGACCTCATGAGCAAATTGGATAGAGAGTAAACGTCATGGTGAGCCTATGGATTTTTTAACAGTGAAAATCAGTATCTCCACAGCTATTTGCGGTGTGGTCCAATGATCTTTGCATATGTTTGATTTTTTGGATAATGATCTAAAAATAGATGAACGGCATAAATATGATAAAGACATCACTGCGGTGCCAATGAAACTTTGATCTCCTTTGAACCGTTCGCACATGGGAGCTCGAGCCTCGAGGAGCGTCAGTGCTTGTCCTCGCACGGCACGTACCTACGGATGCTATATAGCTGGCGTGTGGTACACCAGCCAATCCGCTTACCGCGGGGGGATGGTCCCGTCAAACCATTTGAGCCCGAATATGGTGGAGCTATATCTACACTACACGTGTAAATCGGGATCATCAAGTTGCAGCGCCCTAGCTAGTATGGATGGATTATATATTAAAAATTACATCTATCCAACGATCTATCCATCGGATCTGTGTCCATTAAATTGACGGTGAAAAACAAAAACAGTTCATGGTCAGATTAGCAGCGGGATGAACTCAACCGTTGAAAAAGTAATGGATAGGATTGTCTGGTAGGTTTTATTTCAAAATGTACGCCACCCATCCTGATACACCAGTATATATAGGTGGACCCAACCTAATACTCACCCTGCCACGTGTCATGTGGAGATGCTCTATCACAGGGAGCGGATTAGGTGTTATCCGGGTAATACGCTAGTGGATGTTGCCCTGACCATGTGTCGCCCACCTTAATGAACATGTTGTATATCCACACCGTCCATTCGTTTTTCCATCTCAGTTTAGTACTTGATTCCAAAAACTAAGAAGATTCAAAACTCAAGTGGAGCACACCGTTGAAAATAGTGGGGATTGACCATTAAAATTCACTGTGGACCATAAAAGTTTTGGATCAAGCTGATCTTTGCATTTTTCTCTTCGTATTAACATCATGGTCAGCACCAGGAGGTTTCAGCTGTGGATGTTTCCGTTTCCATAGTTTCTTTTGGTGTGGCCTACGTTAGTTTTGGATATGTCTGATTTTTAGATTATTATTCTATCGTGGTCTTTAAAAACAGATGGACGGAGTGGATTTATCATGGACATCTCTGTTGACCCCACACATCCCAGGTAATATATATGTTGGATTCCAAACATCTGGAGCCATATCTCAGTGATCTGAACCGTTGAAGTAGATCTAAGGCTAGGAAGACAATCCACAACGCTGATGAGTGTTACTTCGAACGTTTGATAATGACAACATGGTCCATATGTACGGATGAGCAGTATAATCGTCAGCCGAAAACATGCACAGGATACTCCTGTTTTCAGTTTGTACAAGTGGCCCCGTTGTTAGGTGATCCAGATCATTAGTCTGTTGGGACCCTCATTGGATGTACCATATATACTTGAAAAATCTCCTAAGATTAGAAGCTTATATTCACCAATCTTGGGACTCTTTTGAGTTGATAAGGACCGCTGCTGTTATGAGTCGCCTATTTATAGGCTACAATTTAAGAGAACAATGCTGTACTATGGAGAAGATTATTGAACCATTATCTATCCTATGTTGTCACACTAACCAATGGTCCAGATGACTGATCTTTGGGACCATCGGTTGTGGAACAAAAACCACGGCTCTTAAAACTCTCGACTCTGTCTCGCTCGACTTAACAAGACTCGAAGCGGTTCATTTGCTTATGCGCATTTTCTATCATAATAATAATAATAAGGTTTTGAACAAAGGCGGAAGGAAGGGGATCTTGTAATAACTACTTAATAAGAGCATCTTTAATGGTGTGTAATAACTATTAAACTACGGACTTTGTCAGAAAAGCATTGTGTACCTGTCATCATCCACCCTACTTCCATTTTTCCAGCTCAAACTAGGAATATAATCTGAATCCTTTGCCTGACACAAGTATAGATTTATTGCTTGTTACAATGTGATTGGTTCACATCATTGATGACTGCATTTATGACAAGCAACGGATATGAACGCTTAGGAATAATGATATTCACAGTTGAAGTCTGGCTTGCAGTGATGTTTACTTTTTGTTTAACTTGTTCACAAAGTCACATAAACATGAATAAAGGGAAAATATAAATATCTACTTTATTCATTTATTTTTCCTTCTTATTTTATCGGGTGAGCCTAAAATTGAAGCATATGTAAATATCGAGTAAAGTTAACAGTAGAAAACATTGGAGATACGATCACATAGACATGAATGGAGGAAGATCTTGGAGTGTTCTTGATAAGTTCTCTTCGATCAAGCCGTAGCCTCGATCGTTCTCCTCCTCCGAATCTATCCCACTTGTAATTGGTAGGTAAGAAACAAACCGTACTTCCCAAATTAAAGTTTTATAGGATAAATTGTATGAATCTCATATGGTTATTAGTGTTTGTATATGAATTTGTGATTTCTCGTAAAAGCTTTATCCTTAAGCGCGATTAAATTGCGTTAAACTCTCTAAGGGGTGGATCATTATTTATAGTTTATCTTTTATCGGCCCTTAAAGGTTTCAGTCAATGATTAGATGTTTGTAAATGAATTTGTGCATGCTAATATATTAACAACTTGATTTTTGTTATAATATATGTTATTAGTTGAATATGGATGCTCATATGTTTGATGAAATGTCTAAGCGATAGAATGTGTTGCTTTGTTGATGCTCACATGTTTAATTTAATGCTTGTGATTGTATTTTTTTATGCATGCTCACATATTTGATTTAATGCTTTAGTGAACGTCGTATTCTATGGATGCTCACATGTTCGATGAAATGGCTAAGTGGTTGTGTAGTAGAACCTATGTAATAATTGCATAATGTAATGTTTACTCCACAGTGATACTTATGATTGGTACGATGTTTGGTCAGTTAGCTAACTGTCTGAACTAAAGGGGTGGCCCGAGTTAGGGCGGCCACCCTAAGCTTGTTCGATTGACCTGGGTTGAACACAGACGATCGATAGTAGCTGGACTACACGGGATGCTTGCATCCAATATCGGTTGCACCCGGGTTCTCCCAGATCAATCAAATTAGTCCACTAACCGAATGATAATATATGTATAACACCCCGAATTTTTACCATTTTGGGTCTGCCAAAAATCTCTAATTTTTTTTAAAAAATAACTAACCACGTCATCACTTACGAACCATTAACGCTCAAGGCGAGCTTATACGCGGCTGGTACTGATAAAGAACTATACAAATAAGATCGATCAATCATAGAAAATCAATGAACCCAACCGATCACTTAAACATCAAGTTTATCCTCATAATTTATTCACGTAGGGCTCGAATCTAACTGACCCATCACTAACTAATCAAGACAATCATAACTAAATTAAAGATCTAACTAAAGTCGAGTCAGCTATGGCCCGGACCTTAATTAATAAACCAAGTCAACCTAGTCACTCTTTTAGCCTAAAACCAATAGTTTAGAGTGATCAAGATCGAATCACCATTTTAACTAATTTCGAGTAAGCCATATTGTGAACTTATTCAATCTATATCTCAACAACTGTACCCAAGAAATCTCCTTACCCAATTTACTCCAAAAATGCCCCAATTACCCAAACAAGATTTAGATCGCCCGTTAGTCGGCCATTAGCTCCAAAATTTTAGAGTAATGTCCACCTCACTGGGCTTGTGGTCCATTGCGGACTACAGACTTAGACGACGCATGGAAATGAGATTTTCGCGTCATCCAGTCGGCACTTGCCAAGTGCGACTCGCCATAATCTTGGCCTGAGACTTGAAACTCAAAATCATTGGCTCTTTTATTGATATATTAATATGCGGCATTTCAGCAGTCGGATATCTTCTAAATTTACGCTAAATGCTGAAATTAATTCTCCACACTCGTCCGCAGAGTCTGGACCCCGATCGAGGGATGTGATCGTTGATCGTAAATCAGACCCGTGCGGTAAAACCCCACGTCTGTTTGCCGTCAAACTTTGTACAACCCTTCATTAGGCCATGGAGCATTTATCCTACAGATTTCATGGATAAGGGGGCATCAGGGTGGCCCCAACAACCAAAACTGGGCCCCGCAAGGCCATTTCAAGATCGGACCCATATGGAAAAACCCGCATCCGTTTGCCACCAAATTTTGCATAGCCCTTCATCGGGCCATAAGGCACCTATCCTAAATATTTGGTGTCCAGGGACCCATCAGGGTGGCCGCAGTGGCCAAAAAGGAGTCTCACAGGGCCATTGGGAGGATATTATATAACTCAGGGCCATCTGACCAAATTCAGGAAATAAAACCTTTTAACACTCCCTCTCTCTGACTCACTTTCACAGCAAGTTCCAGCAACAAGGGAGAGAGAAGAGAGAGAAGAGAGAGGGAGAGAAGGGAGAAGGAAGAAAAAGAAGGGGAGGTAAAAGGAGGTAGGGCCAAGGGATTTAGAAGCTTGAATGTAACGCTCCAAATTTCGAGGGTCGAGCAAAGCTCAACTCCCGAGATCCAGAACATCACTTATGCAGTATGGATGATGATGTTCAGATTTCGTTCATATTAAAGAGTTAAGCATGAGTGAGATTATACTAAAACAACATATCATACTCCAGATGTAATTAAATTAAGCAAGCGGAAGTCTGAAACATATATATTTAAGCATGTAAACGTTTCACAACATCCAGAGTATGAGTATGTAACCGAGCTCAATATGTACACGTGTTGTTTCAATTAAGGTCCAATATTGTCCGCTTTAGGCCCCGATCAACTGGAGTGCTATTTTCGAAAGGGGTGCGGATTAGACGGCTCACCCGAACCCACACTCGGACCACAGCCCGGATGAACCCTCATGGCTTTGTTTCTGCTCAACGGAAGTACAAGGCCACACACCCACAGAAAATGTACATAATGTGCAAATTTAAGATGTCCAACTAAGCTAATTTTCCCAGTAGTCCATGTGCATCAGCAAGAGGTCTACATAGACCCGCCTGAGAGCTAAAAGTAGGAGAACTCTTCCTCCTCATTCATAAAGTCCTGCTCCATTGCATAGACTTCACCGTCACCTGCATCTAAACCAGAGTCTGGTTGGTATTTTAAAACACCGTCCCAGGGTGGGAATGAGTGGCCAACTCAGTGGTACTATAAGGCAAAGGTTAACATGTTATCAAGTCAATCAAGCAGTAATGATAAAGCAACATAACAATCCTTCCTAACTACTCTTGTTAATGCAGGAATGAAGTGCTAGTAATGATGCATGCCCTCACATCCAAAGCTCCCTCAACAAGCGAAGCCAACACCATATCGCATATGACAATCACCCTCAAAGTGCACCTTCCACACCAAAATCACAATCCTAACTAATGCAATGCGATGCATGGTCTTGTTAGCCCAGTAGTTAATTAAATTTATTCATACAGCAAATTTGAGAAGCTAGGGTACCACCTTTTATATCATTGACCTGAACCAAAGGATCCATCTAGGTTCGTCACTCCTAGTCAAGCACATATGATAGGCGAGTTGTAGGGGCATCACTCCCAATGAAAAGCAGTGGATAGGCAAGTTTAATAGTTTATACTCGTGGTCACTATGGGGTAGTTAATCACCTCGGCGTAGGCTGACAGCTTGAACACGGTGTTCTATACCACCATGCCTGACTCACGAGTTTGGGTTGCTCACTGGTCATTAAAGTGTGGCTTATCACCTCGTCGTAGGCCGACAGCTCGAATACGGTGTCTCATACCACCATGCCCGGCTCATGAGTCTTAGCGGATCGTGGTACCATGGTTAAAGTGGGTTTTCACATTGGAAGGGGTACCTTAGATTCAAGCAGTAGTGTTCATACATGGTAAACACACAATATGCTAATTGGTTTATTAGGCGGGTTCGATTAGTACGAGCACACGCTGACTTAATCGACATGGAGCTCATAAGCACTCCTCGTGGCCTAACCACTGTTGATAGTCGTCATGCGACCTGGATTCGTCGAATTACCCAATGTGGCGAGACTAATCCGGCCACCCAAACGGGAACTGTTACCGATTGCCCGGACTAGGTTGTAGCCCCAGTCTTACTCAGATGCAGTAATTAAATACATGTAATAATCAATTCAGCATTTAACAAACAATCCAAGTGAAATCCTCATTTGAGCATTTCATTAAATACCTTGATTATGTTACCACATACTAACATTTTATCAATCATTTGCATAGAGGCGAATATGATTTCATGAAAGAAACTATACATATGTATAAGGCAAAAAAGAATCCTATCTTAACACTCGTAGTACATACAAATCATCAACAATTTCTCATTCAAACAATTCATCAAACACTTAGACTATACTTCACCAAATACGTAGACTAGGGTAGTTACAACATGTATTTTAGCAGATCCTTACATAGATAGGTCAGCATGCATATAACAATGATGAATCCTAAATTAGTAGGCATGACAAGCATAAATCATGTTTACATGTTCATTCAGACATTTCAACAAACACATGAAATGCATATTTTATTCAACATATTTCATACATGTAAAATATATCGAGATCGGTGTGTGTAAGACAATATGGTAGCAATCAAGTTAGACATAAACCATTAGCTAATATTGAAGGCATTGAAAACCATAACCTAAATGTTTATAGCCCGCGCCTTTCGTCGAAATACTCGATTTGGACGTGGTTCGAATCCTACGTTCCTGAAAATGGAACGTCGGACACCTAAGCAATGAAATAAGTTAGCTATTTCATTGATTACTCTATTTGGATTTCTAAATCAAGATTAGGGTTAGGTTTTCTTACCCAAATCGAAGCCGAAAATGATTATGTAGCAAAGTGGAAATGTGATTCAGTGCGTGGAGTAGTGGGAGAGAATCCCAATAGCGATCTCCCAAACTCTCTATTCTCTCCTCACTCCTTTCTCCTCTTTTCTCTCTTCTCTCTCCTTGGGTTTGGAGAAATTCGTATGAGAGAGGCGTGAGGTGGTTTAAGGGCATTATATAGGCCCAAAACTGGTGTAAATGGCCCAAGGGCCATGATATACTTAGGTTATAACCAAAGGGTGTCTGTTTCGGACAGACGGGGCTCATCCGGAGGTCTATTATTCGCATACGTCATAGGGTAAGTTCCCTGATAATGGATCTATACCAGGATGTGATTTCAGCGTGATCAGATTAGTTGAACGACCGTGAAGGACCTGTATTAGATCAACGATCGTTGTAACTCGATCAGGGCCACAAGTATACCGATATGTGCAGGAAAATTTCCCTGATCCATGGGTGAAGTTTGGTCAGAAACTGACGGTCCAAAATCTTCAATTTCTCCTGTGAGTGAATGACCCAATTTACTTAAGCTCGGGTTCATTTTCTAAAGATATTCATGTTTCTCACACACTTCGCTCAGGGCTCAAGTTGTGCATTTCTGGATACTATTTGAGCTCGATTCCCGCGATGATTGTCAAGCCCAATAAGACGGATGTAACCCTATAGTTTCGCGGTCATCGGACTTTCGACGTGCGGTCCAGGTCTGATACGGGGTTTCAATGTGCTCCCGAGAGCAACAGGCTTTTAGGATTTCTCCTAGGTTTTTAAGGGCGTTGAGTTAATGTTATTAATAATTTTGGGTCTTGCCATTTGCGAAAATGGTGGTTCGAGTTAAATCCACCAATTATTTAGTTTAGTACTTAACTAAATTTCGCCTAAATTATACTACAGGATGCGGTCCTCGGGTAGTTCTATATTTTCTTGGCACTTTTTGTTAGTATATTATTTTAATTATTTTTTTCAGTAGTTCATCATCAAGTCTACTTTATCTCCACCAAATTTTATTAGATTTCGTGTTCTAAAAAAATTCTAAAAATTCTAGAAGTGACGGTTGTTCGAACTACTATTTTTTGGACAGTTGTCACATCAACCTAGATTTAACTATATTAAAATTTTTATTTTATTTTTTACTTATTTTTATATGAAACTAGAATATCAAGCTTCAATCTGGCTTTTGAATCACCTAAATCGGAATTATATTAAGGGAAATATGACTTTTTGAAGTTGGTCAAAAAGTGTAAAAAATAGCAGCGAGGGTCCACCAAAATTTGGTGCACTGGCAGCGCGCCGCCGACCGTGCAGTGGCGCCGCGCTCCTCTGGTGGTCCTGGTGGTGATTCTGCCACCCGATATTTAAAACGGATGTATTTTGTAAATCGGAATGACTTATTCGACATGCAATATATGATTTTAGGGTAGGAGAAGCTGCTCTATCCAAATAACCTATTTATTTTATGAGATTCTATAAGGTTAATATTCAAAAACCTATTTTATTTATAAATTTACTATTTGTATTAAATTTTAGTTTAAGTATTATTCTTCATCATTTAAACTTTAGGATTAGTGTCTAATATGAAAGTACTTAGAAAATTTTGAAGAATAAGGTGGTGAAATATGAGAGTTTTGAAGGAGATGGGTTGGAAAGGGGATTTGAGACTTTGGGATTGAGTTTTGAGAAGTCGATAAGGTGTTATGATAGACCCATTGCCCAAGGATGTCTAACTCCAAGTTGGCAAAAATCTGAGACGTTACATTGAAGAACCTCCTACCTTTCCTCCATAAGAACCTTGCATTCACTACCACAAGTGCAAGATTCCCAGGTAATCACCATTCTTCTCCATATACGCGTTTTGTAAGCTAGGCCCTTGCATGTATCTTAACATGCGGGTGCATTTGACTCAGGACCTCAGTAAAACCTCCTACGAGTCTAACACCCCTAGGACGATTCTGCAAGCCCTCGGCGACCTATAGGTGTGGATCATTATCCTTAGGTGGCCAAGTACCAGTTTCAGGATAGATTTAATGATTATGGATGCTAGATTGTTATGCATGTATTCCTTTATTGCATGTATGTTTATTTTCCCCTGCAGTATGTTTGACTTGCAAATTCCTTGTCCCTCGGGCAAATCTAGGGCGGTTCACGAGTCAAGCTAGCTCGAAAAGCTCACTCGACTCAGCTCGAGTTAGCTCGGATTGACTCGGGTTGAATGGCCGATTTGAGCCGAGCCAAGCTAATTATTTGAAGCTCGAGTTGAGTTCAAGCCAAGTTTGACCACGGGGCATTTCAACTCGACTCGACTCGAAGCTCGAACTCGAGCTCGACTCAACTCGATTAATAAATATATTAAATATTATATTATATATATTATATATTATTATTAATATAAGCTTTAAGTTTAAACTTAAAAATAAAAAAATAAAAAACAAACCCTAGAATCTTTACCCGACCGCATGCACTCCCTTCCCTTTCCCTTTCTTCTCTTTCTCTGCCCACTGCCAGCTGCACGCCCCCCAGACCACCACCACCAATTTTCATTTCAGCTCAACAATAGTATGATTTCCATCTCTTGAGATCTACTTCTTAGGCGAGAAACCCAAGAAATTCGAGATGGGTTTTTCTCAGATTTGTTAGAGCTTCAAGGAAATCCAATGATCTGATTAGCTAGAGCTCTTTACTTGGATTTATGATCCGTGTTCTGCTCTATTTCTTTTCTAGTACTTGAATTTCTGCTGGTGGAAGAAGATCAAGAACAGATTGGTTCTTACAGGTTTCCTCATCCGATTCGAAGCTTTGTTTGGTTTTTTCATCGGGTTTTGCTTTGATTCTCTTAAGATTTTTAAATTTTTCATCAATGGATGAGGATCAAGAATAGAATCCATTACTCTCTCACCCAACAACCTCAAGCTTGACTCGAGGTAAACTCGAACTCGACTCGACAACTTTGGCAAACAAGCTAAGCTTCAATGTTGAGCTCGAAGCCAAGCTCGAGCTCGAACTCGAGTACATCATGGACAAGCCAAGCAAAGCTGGCCCACCTCGACTCGATACCCACCTCTAGGCAAATCCGACAACGCATGCACACACGACTATTTTTCCGTTGCTAGGAGTAGTTTGCATTATTTTTATCTTAGATTTTATGTTTTGATTAATCACATGTTTGTTTCCATCTGTTCTTGAGTATGAATCTTATCTGTTTAGAATTGTCATTGAATATAGCCCCTTCTCTGGGTTGGTCAGGAATTTGCGGATTGTAAGGGCAGCCCCATTGATTGGGCCGTCCTGTGACTAGTCCGACTGATTTGGGCAGACGCGAATGGGCGATGGTAACGGGATTACATGGGTTGCTTGCACCCGATGTCATACGTTGTGTGCTCGCCTGAACTTGGGCGATCTAGTCCACCGACTGACCAACAATGTTTGTTAACCATGTTTGTTCACGCCTATTTGGAACCTGGAACACCCCTCATCCACTGACGCCCACTGATAATAGCTAGAAACTGATTTATATTCTCGTGAGTTGGGCATGGTGGAATGGGACACTATGTCCGAGCTGTCGGCCTATGCTGGGGTGACGAGCCTCCCCGTAGTGACCGCGAGTAATCCCACTTCCCAGCACTCCCCATGTGCTTGCAATCGGGGGTGGGGACTCCGATGTGATCAAGGATTGTGGGGTCTTGTCCTCGCACGTTGAGGGGTCCTGACCTCGCAAATGGATGAGGGCATTGATATTGTCAGGGTGTACCAGTTTTTCCAACCTGCTGGATGAACAAAATTAACTAAAAACTCGGTTAATACATTATTCACGCATCGCATTAGCTAGGATTTGGCAACTCGGCAGTTGAGGTCACAATGAGGGAGTGTTAGTCATGCGTGACCGTGAGACAAAGTCGCTCGAGGGAGTGTTATGGGTGAGGTCATGCATCATATATAACTCATGCATACATATTAACAAAGACTAGTTAGTGATTTATGAATTTATATTTTTCATTAAATTCATCATGGAATTGTTATTTGATGTAACTTATGGCTAATGGCACTACTGAGTTAGCTACTCACTCCCACTCTGGGACGGTGTTTTAAATAGCTACTCACTCCGACCGTGCAGTGGCGCCGCGCTCCTCTGGTGGTCCTGGTGGTGATTCTGCCACCCGATATTTGAAACGGATGTATTTTGTAAATCGGAATGACTTATTTGACATGCAATATATGATTTTAGGGTAGGAGAAGCTGCTCTATCCAAATAACCTATTTATTTTATGAGATTCTATAAGGTTAATATTCAAAAACCTATTTTATTTATAAATTTACTATTTGTATTAAATTTTAGTTTAAGTATTATTCTTCATCATTTAAACTTTAGGATTAGTGTCTAATATGAAAGTACTTAGAAAATTTTGAAGAATAAGGTGGTGAAATATGAGAGTTTTGAAGGAGATGGGTTGGAAAGGGGATTTGAGACTTTGGGATTGAGTTTTGAGAAGTCGATAAGGTGTTATGATAGACCCATTGCCCAAGGATGTCTAACTCCAAGTTGGCAAAAATCTGAGTCGTTACATTGAAGAACCTCCTACCTTTCCTCCATAAGAACCTTGCATTCACTACCACAAGTGCAAGATTCCCAGGTAATCACCATTCTTCTCCATATACGCGTTTTGTAAGCTAGGCCCTTGCATGTATCTTAACATGCGGGTGCATTTGACTCAGGACCTCAGTAAAACCTCCTACGAGTCTAACACCCCTAGGACGATTCTGCAAGCCCTCGGCGACCTATAGGTGTGGATCATTATCCTTAGGTGGCCAAGTACCAGTTTCAGGATAGATTTAATGATTATGGATGCTAGATTGTTATGCATGTATTCCTTTATTGCATGTATGTTTATTTTCCCCTGCAGTATGTTTGACTTGCAAATTCCTTGTCCCTCGGGCAAATCTAGGGCGGTTCACGAGTCAAGCTAGCTCGAAAAGCTCACTCGACTCAGCTCGAGTTAGCTCGGATTGACTCGGGTTGAATGGCCGATTTGAGCCGAGCCAAGCTAATTATTTGAAGCTCGAGTTGAGTTCAAGCCAAGTTTGACCACGGGGCATTTCAACTCGACTCGACTCGAAGCTCGAACTCGAGCTCGACTCAACTCGATTAATAAATATATTAAATATTATATTATATATATTATATATTATTATTAATATAAGCTTTAAGTTTAAACTTAAAAATAAAAAAATAAAAAACAAACCCTAGAATCTTTACCCGACCGCATGCACTCCCTTCCCTTTCCCTTTCTTCTCTTTCTCTGCCCACTGCCAGCTGCACGCCCCCCAGACCACCACCACCAATTTTCATTTCAGCTCAACAATAGTATGATTTCCATCTCTTGAGATCTACTTCTTAGGCGAGAAACCCAAGAAATTCGAGATGGGTTTTTCTCAGATTTGTTAGAGCTTCAAGGAAATCCAATGATCTGATTAGCTAGAGCTCTTTACTTGGATTTATGATCCGTGTTCTGCTCTATTTCTTTTCTAGTACTTGAATTTCTGCTGGTGGAAGAAGATCAAGAACAGATTGGTTCTTACAGGTTTCCTCATCCGATTCGAAGCTTTGTTTGGTTTTTTCATCGGGTTTTGCTTTGATTCTCTTAAGATTTTTAAATTTTTCATCAATGGATGAGGATCAAGAATAGAATCCATTACTCTCTCACCCAACAACCTCAAGCTTGACTCGAGGTAAACTCGAACTCGACTCGACAACTTTGGCAAACAAGCTAAGCTTCAATGTTGAGCTCGAAGCCAAGCTCGAGCTCGAACTCGAGTACATCATGGACAAGCCAAGCAAAGCTGGCCCACCTCGACTCGATACCCACCTCTAGGCAAATCCGACAACGCATGCACACACGACTATTTTTCCATTGCTAGGAGTAGTTTGCATTATTTTTATCTTAGATTTTATGTTTTGATTAATCACATGTTTGTTTCCATCTGTTCTTGAGTATGAATCTTATCTGTTTAGAATTGTCATTGAATATAGCCCCTTCTCTGGGTTGGTCAGGAATTTGCGGATTGTAAGGGCAGCCCCATTGATTGGGCCGTCCTGTGACTAGTCCGACTGATTTGGGCAGACGCGAATGGGCGATGGTAACGGGATTACATGGGTTGCTTGCACCCGATGTCATACGTTGTGTGCTCGCCTGAACTTGGGCGATCTAGTCCACCGACTGACCAACAATGTTTGTTAACCATGTTTGTTCACGCCTATTTGGAACCTGGAACACCCCTCATCCACTGACGCCCACTGATAATAGCTAGAAACTGATTTATATTCTCGTGAGTTAGGCATGGTGGAATGGGACACTATGTCCGAGCTGTCGGCCTATGCTGGGGTGACGAGCCTCCCCGTAGTGACCGCGAGTAATCCCACTTCCCAGCACTCCCCACGTGCTTGCAATCGGGGGTGGGGACTCCGATGTGATCAAGGATTGTGGGGTCTTGTCCTCGCACGTTGAGGGGTCCTGACCTCGCAAATGGATGAGGGCATTGATATTGTCAGGGTGTACCAGTTTTTTCAACCTGCTGGATGAACAAAATTAACTAAAAACTCGGTTAATACATTATTCACGCATTGCATTAGCTAGGATTTGGCAACTCGGCAGTTGAGGTCACAATGAGGGAGTGTTAGTCATGCGTGACCGTGAGACAAAGTCGCTCGAGGGAGTGTTATGGGTGAGGTCATGCATCATACATAACTCATGCATACATATTAACAAAGACTAGTTAGTGATTTATGAATTTATATTTTTCATTAAATTCATCATGGAATTGTTATTTGATGTAACTTATGGCTAATGGCACTACTGAGTTAGCTACTCACTCCCACTCTGGGACGGTGTTTTAAAACGCCACCCAGACACGTCATTAGATGCAGGTGAGGCGGAGCTCGATGAGCTGAGCGTGGTGAGCATGGATGAGAAAGAGGAGCTTCCCTGCTTCCAGAATTTCGGCGGATACTTCTAGTCTGAGTTCGGGCTACCGCGGAGTATGGGATAGGGCTCTAGTAACTTTGGGTCATTTATGGGTGAGACTAGTTCTCTATTTAGATATTTTTGGATTTATGGTTTGGAAATTTTTATATTTAGTGGCACTTGATACTGCTTTATGACTTATGCTTCATATTTTATTAAACTCTCAATTATTTATGAGATCATCCAAATGTATCTGAAGCCCATTAGGGCACCCGTGACACTTGGGAATTCAGAAGCCAAGTTCCTACACAACCCTTGAAAACCCGGGGTGTTACAATATGACATGACAAAATTGAATCTAGGATACCCCTCTCCCAATAGATGAGTTCATTCATAACCATTAGTACGATACGATCCTACTAAGACTCATGAGCCGGGCAAGGGTGACGAGCCTCCCCGTAATGACCAGTGAACACTAATAGAGCTGATAAATCATTGTTCAAATGACCCCCTTCAAACTACTCAGCCGAAGGTTCCGTGTTAGAGTACCGTTCGAATAACTCGGGCGTGAATGGAATTATGTGACGAGTCATTTACTTTGTGGTGATTTGATTTTATGTGACATGCCCGCACCTCGGAATTGAGTGATCATACTTGGTGTTTAGGTGAGGACCCATACTGAGTTGATTCTCATACATTTGGGTATCATGCCGTACCTTTGGAATAGTTGATTTGTGAGATAAATGGGTGATACCAAAATTTTGATCAATAGACATTGGTGAGGAGCCGCTATGATGCATGTGATCCAGATAAGGACTCGTGATATAATGTAGGTATCCGAGTTTCGCCAATCTATTATATGAATTGGAATTAATAATCACTTAGTTAATCATGCATACCCTAGGATATGTTGCGATTTAGCATTGAAGTCGCTTGTGAGGGAGTGTTGAATTATAAGGTGCATGAATCATTTCATAATCGTGCATTTAATAAGAATATTTTGAAGATACTTAATCTTTTGTTTATTATTAACTGTGCCGATTAGTTTGATAACATGTGTAACTTATAATTAATTGAACCATTGAGTTAGGTAATAACTCACACCTGGGACAGTGTTTTAAAACACAAAACAAGTATTGTTGTTGATGCAGGTCCTATCGATGCCTCCGGTGGGTAGGCTTGGCCTGACTTGTACTTTCATCGTAATGTCTTAGGAATGTCGGGCGAAACTGAAAGACCTTGTATTCATTTAATTTTGTACTTTATATGTAAATTTTGTTGTATGTTCATTATGGCTCGTATAATTCTCATTTTGGGCGATCGCCACTATTGAAATTATATTTTTGACCATTAGCCCTATATTTATGGATTTTGTTATCTCTATATCGTTTTATATCTGCTAAGTTGAATCGCGTTACTCTGATTATTCATATGTGGAATAGATGTGAATCTGAATGAGAACACATATACAATGTATTAAATTAATACTCGAAAACTCGGGATCGGAGTCTATGTGCTCGGGTGTTGATTTTTAGGGCGTTACATATTATAAGAGATTGATGGACTTTCTGATCTAAACAATCTCAAAAACCTATTTGAAAACCCCAGTAATACTCTTGTACCCTTAGGAACGTCCTAGAGAACCCTAACATCGCCATAACCCTGATTACACCAGATATATATACTACCACAATTGAAATAGGAAACAAATCGTGCACTTACACAATTCTATGCATGCATTCGATGGGACCTTTGATGACATCGACACCCATCGAAGATTAGTCGATAACATCAAAGAGACTTCGATAACATTAAAAAAAAAACCTTCGATGCCATCGAGTAGTAACCTTCAAAATTATTTAATAACTAATTCAGATTTTTTCGATGGAATTAAGCATCTGTCGATGACATTGATAGCTTCTCGATAGAATTGAGTGGCCTGTTGTAACGCTTAGAAAATTGAGGGTCGTGCATACGCTCGACTCCTAAGTTCCCAGGTATCACTTATAACTAATTTTACTGTTTTAAGTTTAATTCGGGTTAATGAGCAGTATGAAATTACTTGGAGCATGAATCACAATCACATCTATTCTACTAAAAAAGAAGTGGCTAAAATGTATACAAGTTCACAAAATATATCAATGGGTCGCACAAGGCGTCGCCCAGCAAAAATACAAAAGAATGATATGTCCAAAAGAATAGTGGGCTGAGTCCACCACTCAGCGATCCAAAATTCGTCTGCTAAATCTATGGTAAACCGCCCATCAGCTGAAAGTAGGACAACTCATCCTCCTCTTCAATGCTCATGCCGCACGGCTCATCGAACTCAGCATCACCTGCAGCTACTGAAAAGTCTAGTTGGTATTTTAAAATATCATCCCAGAGTGTGAGTGAGTGATCAACTCAGTGGGTACTATTAGCCTTAAGTTACAACAAGTATCAATTCTATAATGAATTTAATGAAAGACATACATTCATAGATTCCTAACTAGTCTTGTTAATGCATATGCATGTATCATGATATGATGTATGACCTCGCAACAACACTCTCTCGAGCGACTTCATCTAACGATCGCGCATGACCAACACTCTCTCATTGAGACCTCAAATGTCAACCTAACTACTGCGTTGCGATCGTGATCGTGTTAGCCGAGTTTTTAATTAATTCTGTTCATCCAGCAGATTCGGGAAACTGGTACACCCCACAGTATCAATGCCCTTAACTAGTTGCGAGGCCAGGACCCCGCGATCCTTGATCCCATCGGGTTCCCCATCCTCAATTTCAAGCACATGGGCAGTGCTGGGAAGTGGGATTGCTCGCAGTCACTACGGGGAGACTCGTCACCCCAGCATAGGCCGACAGCTCGGACACAGTATCTCATTCCACCATGCACGACTCTCAAGAGGGTGGATCAGTTTCAAATGGTTATCAATGGGCTTCAGTGGGCGTGTTCCAGGTTCCATACAGGCGTGAGAAAGCATGGTTAACAAACATTGTTGGTCAGTAATTAAACTAGACCGTGCGAGTTCAGGTGAGTACGCAATGAACGGCAACAGGTACAAGTGACCCATATTGTCTAACTACTATCGCCCATTCGCATCAGTCCAAATCCGCTGGTCTAGCCACAGGATGGTCCTACCAACGGGACCATCTTCTCCCGCCGCAATTCCCTAACCAACTCAGGGATTTGATGGCACTCAATAATACTCCAACAACTCTGGATTCATCTTCTAACACAAGTGAAGGTAGGCACTCATACATCACCCAAAAATTCAGATTTTCTATAATGCAACTACTATCAATAATACGAGATTAATGTGTATATGTGTTGTGTGGGGTTAGTAAAGAGTCCAAGAAATATAAATAACTCATGGCACAAGAATATAATAAGGGTTAATGAATCATACATGTTACAAGAAAACATAGTACAAAAACCAAGTACGAGATAAACATGCAATCAGCCATTTTCATGCCCAATCACGTTGAGGAACAAACAAACAATATTTAATCATTTCGTGCAAATTGGGAGGACCTATCATGTAAGGTCTTGGCTAGGTTTTCTCTAGATTATTCAAGCACATCACTCAAACATTCAAAATCATTAAATTCATACTAAAATTGGTGCTAAGCCACCTAAGAATAATAGTCCGCACATATGGATCGTTGAGAGCTTGAAGAAACGACCTAGAAGTGTCGAACTCATGGGTTGATTAGCCGAAATCCTGAGTCAAATGTACTTCCATACAAATCCTAGCTCAATACAAGAGATTTCAAAAGAAATGAGTGATTACCTCCCTAATCGGTTGGAAATCATGCTTGGAGTTGTGGATATGGGGAAAGGAATGAGATTTGCTATGGTTCCAAGTTTCCTTGGGCCCCTCCTCCAATAACACTCACCTTCCCACTCTTCTTCCCTTCTTCTTTCTCCTTTTTCTCTCTTCTCTCCCTTTGTTGCTAGATTTTTGGTGTGGGAGTGGGTGAGAGAGTGGGTTTGGGGGTTCTATTTCCTACATTTGGGCTAAATGGCCCTAAGTTCTAACACTCTCCCAACAATGGCCCTTTAGGACCCCCTTTTAGCTTTGGGGCAGCCCTGTCACCCCTCTGACTACCAAATTTGGAGTGTAGGTGTCCCATGGCCCGATGAGGGGCTGTACAAAATTTGGAGATAAATGGACGCGAGGTTTTATCGTACGGTTCCAATCTTTAAATGGCCCTATGGGGTCCATTTTGGCTGTTGGGGCGGTTCTGATGGCCTCCTGATTATGAAATTTATAGGATAGGTGCTCCATGGCCCGATGAAAGGCCGTGCAAAATTTGAAGGCAAACGGACGTGGGGTTTTATAGTACGAGTCCGATTTGCGATCAACGGACACCGTTTCACGATCGGGTTCTAGATTTTGTGGACGGGCGTAGAAAAATATTTTAGGCCTTCATCGTAAATATAGAAGAGATCCGACGGCTGCAAAACCTAATATCTTAGTTTCATTTAAAAGGGCCATTGATTTAAAATTTTAACCTTTGAGCCAAGGTTGGGGTGAGTCGCGCTTGACAAGTGCAGTTAGGACGACACGGATAATTAATTTCTAAGCATCTACTGAGTCCATGGTCCGCGATGGACTACAAGCCCAGTGAGATCTGTGGTTTCTCTAATTTTTAGATTTTTCTAACCTTGCTTGGCCGTTGCACTACCCGCACAGGCTATTGCCAAATACAAACAGGCTATCTGGCTTGACGACCCGCACTTGACCCGAACCCAATCAGACTGGACCGCCTTAATGGGATAACCTTGGTTAATTTGTTGGAGGTACCCCATACACGAGCGGTTTAAGTGAACGGTCCTACGACAAATCTTACGTGGACGCCTCAGGACATTATTCTGGTTGAACAGGACGTTACACCTGTCGATGACAACGACGATCTCTATTACAGACAAATTTAAAATATTCGAGAACACACCTAAGCTACATTGTTGTCCCGACAAGTATTAAAATAAAAAAAATTTCTCCAAAATTAGTTCTTGCTAGAACTCATGAGAACCTTTTAAATATTCATCCAACGCGATGTGATGTGTTAATATCATTCAATCCATCCACTAAATGCTTAACTTTATGAAACCTGTAAGGCTCATAAATTAGCCCACTCAGAAACTCAGGTGATATATACATATATATATATATATATATACATATATATATAAGGAATAATGTGAAAAGGGTTGCTGACCCTCGATTTTTATTGGGACGACCTGTCTGATCATTATCCAAGCTAGATGAAAGATGAAAGGTCCGTCTGTCTTAAATTCGTAACACACGTCGCATAAGAAAATTTCTTCTAGGTTCCTACGGGTTCTCATGTGAACCAGTTGCAGAGGAAAATTTCTCCTTCTAATGAATACCCATGAAGCAAAAGTGTCACAGATTGAGATACCCCGAACACGTAATGCTTGGCCTCTTAGTTGAATGTCGACCCTTGCTGTAATTTTATTCTTAATTGCCAATCTAATCACATATGGTTGAAGGGTTAGGATTTTCTCATTCAACAGATTTCTAATGCGTGGGCCAGCTACAATCTAGCCCACAATATCAACGGTTTAGATGAAAGAACCATGGCGCCTTTAGAACGGAAGCGGATTGCGTACTGAGTTACTCGCTTAACGAACTGAGTAAACTCTGTGGGGTCCATTGAAATGCATGTCTTATCCACGCCGTTCATCTTTTTTTTTTCCTGATCATTTGAGGGTATGAATCTAAAATTGACGTATATCCAAAGCCTAAATGGACTACACAGGAAACAGTGTGAGTTGAACACTTACCGGTGAAAACTTCTTGCAGTTCACAGATGTTTTAGACGAAGCCAATATTTGTATTGTACCTTCATCCATATATTTGGACGGCGTGGATAAGACACATACAACCGGATAGGCCCCACACATACTCATCTTTGGTGTGGTCTACTTGAGTGTTGTATCTGCCTTATTTTTATGCACATTCCTTAAAATGATATGACGGAAGGAATGAACGGTGTAGATAAACAAATATATCATGGTGGGCCCACCCAGAGAACTGCCAGTTTGTGGCTAGAGACGAGTAGGGCTCAACTCGACTCGGCCACTAGTTGACCTCAGCTTGAACTCGACTCGGCTCGGTCCTCAAGCCTGACTGGTCAGCTTGGCTCGGTTTAATCAATAGCTCAGGCCAGTTCGAGTGAAGTTCGAGCCAAGATCGAGTTGAGTTCGCCATTGCAGCAATTTCACAAACACCTAACTGTAACTTCAAAATCTCACTGTATTTGAGACAACAGCTATGGTTTTACAGGTATTTTATCAAATACCTTCTGAGCAACATAAAAATCAAGAAAAAAAGGGTGTTGGTTTCATATACATACCTTCCTTGCCACCGGCCATACTTCTTTGAGTCATTTCATCAAACACCCGGTGAGCAACATCAATATTAAAGTAATCGAGTCACCGAATTGGTTCTATCTGAGTTTGATTCGAGCTGGGTTCGATCTGGGTTGAGTCGAGCTGGGGCCAGCTCGAATTCGGCTTGAACTCATTTTCGAGCTAAAAAAATCAACTCGAACTTAGCTTTGAATCAAGTCGAATCAAGCTTTTTCGAGTCGAGTCGAGCGAGCTAATCGAGCTAGGTCGGTTCGTGTACACCTCTAGTAGGACGTAATCTGCATCCTGGGTGGCAGCTCCCGGGCGAACGCAGATTGAGTATTACCGCTCCAAACGGACAATGGTTTTAAGGGGGTGTTTGGCTCATGGTATTGGGAAGGATTAGGTGAGATGGGATTCAAAAAATGTAATTATTACATATGATAAGGATTGTCCTCTGTTACCATGGGATGAGCGTAATTCCATGCTATGTTTGAAACACGGTGGAATTCACTCTTTGGTTTGTTGTACATTGAATAGATATACCCACCATCATTTGAAACTATTGATAATAACACGTGTTATATCCAAACCGTTCATCTATTTTGTAACCTCATTTTATGGCATGGGCCTAAAAATCAGACAGATCCAAAATTACTTGGCCCCAAAGAAGTTTTCAATAGTCGATGTTCAATCCCCGCAGCTTTGTGTGGTGGGGTCCACTTGAGCTTTAAATCTACCTGATTTTTTGGCCAATGCTCTAAAATGATCTCGAAAAATGGGTGGATGGTGTGGATATAGCCCACACATCATGGCAGGACCTACACAACTTGCTAATATTAAGTGGAATTGGGACCGGACCGAATGGAACTTCATCTGATATAATTCAAAGTTTTTCCATTCTTCCCGAACTTTGAGTGGAATTGGCACGGGACCAAATGTAATTCCATCCGGCCTAATCTCATCTAATATCATATATCATGCACCTAAGGGCCCTGAGGGGTCACCCTGATATATGTGTTTTATCCGTGTAGTCCATCCAGTTTTCAATATCATTTTAGGGTACAAGCCCACAAATAAGGAAGTTCTATGGTTCAAGTGGACTACAACTGGGGATTAAACATCTTCCGTTAAAAACCTTTTGGGCGTAAAAGTTTTATATCAAAGATGATATTTGTGCTTTTACTTACGTGACATTATGAACATATTGGATGGCAATTAGCCATAACAATTGGACCTTAGAAAGGTATCAACGGTGGGTATCATTATAATTTCTGCTTCCTGTGGTGTTGTCCACTTGAGCCTTGGATCTGCGTCATTTTCTAGGTTTGTAGCTTAAAACGAAACGGAAAAATGGATGGACGGTGTGGATAAAACTCATATAACACGGTGGCCCTTCAGAGCTCCCGTCCATTACGAGTGAGGGCAGGGTTGTACCCAATCCACGTCCTTCTCGGGCATGCACTCAGCAACTGTACAGCACTACAGGTGGCTTTCATGTTACTCGCATTAAACCGTCCGAATTACGGGGCCCACCGTCCATACGACGCAACCGACTCTCACAAAAATCTTATTGATTAGACCATCCAAATCCTGATTAGTGTATATCTGTTTATGGAATTTGGACTGATTGCTACTTTTAATTCTAGCCGTACATTACCTGTCCATCAATAGGTCTGTTGGGCCATCCTCTCAATGCTTTATTTTCCGTCTACTAACCAATTAAGGTGAGTCCCGTGGTTCAGAGGGTCTAATTTGAGTCATATGCCTGCCGAGGTCTGTGGATCACTGACTGTGGTGCCTACTGTGATGTACGTATCTTAAATCCAAGCCGTCCATCGGTTTTGAAAGCTTATTTGAAAGTTTTATTCAAAAAATGAAGAAGATTCAAATCTCAGTTGGACCACACCAAATGAAACAGTGGCGATTGATCATTAAAAACTTCTTGTGGACCACAAAATTTTCGGATCAAGCTGATATATTTTGGCCCCTTCATCCATGTCTTTTTGACCCTATCAACAGGTTGGATGGCAAATAAGTATTTTGGTGGGTATTCAATCACTACTGTTTCTTATGATGTGGTCCACCTAAGATTGGGATTTGCTTCATTTTTGGGAACATGCTCTATAATGATCTTTCAATTAGACGGAGAGGATGCAAGGAAAATAAATCAAGGTAGGCCCCACATCCAAGGATCCACCGAAACCGCTCCCTGCCGTGTGCATGATTTCGGAATGCATACGTATGACCTATCACATTCTACCAGAGTGTCACAGCTTTTCATAATTATTATTTGGCATAGTAAGCCCCAATCGCGCGCTTGAGAAATCCTAGTATGCAGCGCACGCTCCATAGAACTTCCATGCAGAACCGTTCCTACGGTGCAAAGGCAAAATACATGAAGATCAGATCTGTTGTTCTGGTGGGCCATCATGTTGATTGATCATATCGAAAACCACGGCAGGACTGCACTCTTGTAGCCATCGGATATAAGGCCTGCAGGAAGAATAGTTAGATCCATGTTGTACCATTAAAACTTACAACAAAGGGGTGATCAGAATCGTCCATTAGCGTGGTAGCGCACCAGCCTTATTGTTGAGCCAAGGCATCCAGACCATTGGTTTTTCTTAACGAGCAGCTAGGATCTCACACACAAGCCCCACGTTGGCACATGTGAGCTGAAACTTCTTGAAAAAGCTTCACTTGTTAAGGTTCTTCCATTTATGGTTGGTAATGAGTTGAGTAGGGCTGTCAATAGGCCGGGCTCGGGCCTGAAAATCATAGTTTTAAGTAGGTTCAGCCCGAAACTGGTCAAAATTCGGGCCGATACCTCGCCCAGGTCCGGCCCGTTGACAGACTAGCAACGTGGGACGCGGAATGCGGGTTGTGCAGTGGGGCGCTCACCACCCCCTTACCGTGGCGGCGTGAAGACTCTGTGGGCCCTCCGTGATGTATTTGTTTCATCCATGCCGTACATACGTGTTTACATCTCATTTTAGCATTGAAACCAAAATCGAAGTATATAAAAATCTCAAGTGGACCACACCATCGGAAACAGTGGGAATTGAACGCCTACCATTGAAAACTTCTTTGGGGCCACGAAAGGATTGGACCAATTTGTTAATTGTGTTTTCTTTTCATCTAAGTTGTGTAACGTTGTGAAAAGGTTTATGAAGGTTTCAATGGTGGATGGATGTCATTATCCCATCTTTCATATGTGATGCGAACTACTTGAGTTTTGGATATGTTTTTTTATTTTTTTAGCCTGTTAGTACACTCCTACTGTCAGTTGACTCTTTACTGGTAACCACCCTCACTAGGATCGATATCAAGACCTCAGTGTTGAAACGAGGTATCTTTTACTCAGTCTACCACTTAGAGCTTTGGATACGCTTAAATCATGGCTTCATGTCATAAAATAGGCTGCAAAAACGGACAGACGGTGTGAATAAAACATATACATCACGGTGGATGTGGACCCTACAGAGTCTTCACACACGTGGTGAGCGCCTCATTACACAATTCCAATCCGGCAAGGGCGTGGCCGTCCTGACCGTCCTTAAACTTGGCCCATGGATCGTCCCTTGTGAGTGGGCTGTACCAAGCTAAAATAGACCCAGTCCAAAAGGTGGGCCACCTTTAGACAGAGAATGGACGGTTGATTCACCGTATACGTGTAACTTAAATAGGCTTGTTGAATTTAGATAGTGTTTCAATGACGATGATCATCATCATCATGGCCAACCTTGCTGCGCCCTACCCCGGCCCATTTCCATCTATTCTCCCATGTGCCTGCCATAATATCTGTGGGTCCCACAAATTCCTATATAGGTAAGAGAATGATGGGTTTTGAGGTGGGGCCCACGTTTCCAAGGTGGACCATCGTTCCTATCAAAGGAAGTTTAGTTAGGCACTTTAGTTATTGGTTGGTGGGTTGATGGCTTTAAGTGAAAAGAGAGGCCAAAGGGAAAGCGTGGGACACGGCGCCAATAGCGCAGGCTAACGGAAAATGATAGATAGGAAGGATCCTCCACCCAAACACATGCATCGTATCCTGACCTTTGAGTTTGTACTAGTTGAATTCATTGATCCTTGATCCAGAACGTTGATCCGATCGGACCCATTGTACATATAACATACCCAAAAATTTCCCAGATTTAAATGATCCCCTCCATCCGATATTCTCCCTTTCTTCAGTTATAAATACGGACCGTCTGTCTTCTTTTGTTAATCGCCTATATGTCAGCCCCCAACAAAATGGCAACGATTTTAGTACATAGTCTATCTTCAGTGGGCCCATCGTATCAACCATCAGGATCACGACTCCCCACTTGAACGAAGTGAAAGCCAGACACGTGTAAGATCTATTGGATGGATGATGGATGTTCGAAACCATCGTAACGGTATTTGGCGTGATTCGCGCGCACATACACTTTACGTGCACGTCTGAATTAGAAATCCTTCGTCAATGTTGGTTGGGCAAACCTCCGCCCGCCATATTTTTCAAATATATATTCCAATTCCCCCGACCCACTTCTTGGCGGGAAACGCGCCTTTGATTCTTGAGGTTGGTAGAGCACTTGTAAATTTTACACGTGGCATGAATTTAATTTAAATTACACCCATCAAAACGATGGACGGTTAAGTCAAAATATGGTCTTTTTTCTAAGGGCAAAAATGAAATATGGTCAATGGATCAAATTAACAAATATCCTTGAAAAGAGCTATGGACCGTTAAATTAATGCAAATATACAATTGTGATGTATTAATGACGTTACCCATGATTTGAACGGTTAGATTTGAGTCAGACTCTCCCAGTAGGTAAATGACAAGGAGAGTTACCGGAACGTTGTTCTAGAGAAAAAGAACTGCTAGGAATTTATGGAATGCTTATCTAAGCATGTAATGTCAATGAGAAATACTTTGATACTCCGGCGGAGAGTCATAGATGATACACAGACAGTTAAAAATTAATGAATGAAAAATTGCATAAGTGGCATATGAGTATACAAACTAAACCATCTAAGTTATGGGTAATAATTTGGATGTACCATGAACTAAAAATTAATTTTATTTGTTATATAACAATCTAGACATTTATTGTACGGTTAAAAATGAAAAAATATCCGATGGTCTTATTTTAAAAAGCTTGACCATGAAAAAGAGGGTAAATTGATAGCAGCAAGGTACACTATTGGTTGGTTTAAATTGAGTTAGTGTTTGCCACGTGTATTATTTCGAAGTGCCTGAGTATCAAGCGTCGTACGCAGCTAGAGTATCAATTTACTTAATTTTAATACTTGGTTGTTGGTAGTACCGTGGACTTACCGAATCCTTGCTATTTTTTTTCAACAAAATACAACTAAAGTACACGAGGGATTAGACAGGGAACATGTAACATCACGTCTAAACCGTCGAAATAGTAGGGCCCACCGTAGATGGACTATGACCCAAAAAGTAGACCGGAACCATGGTCCCAGTTGTTGATTGGTGGACATCTAATGGACGAAAAGACAGTAAAAGGTCCAAAAAATTCAGCGAAAATATTATAAAAGGTCTAATAATCAGAGGACATGGTCTTTTTTTTTTAGTCAAGCTGATTATAGGGACATTGTCAATCCAATGTGGGTCCCACAATTTAGGACTCATGGATTTGACGTACATGCCACTACCCAACCAACCTAGTCTCCACTTTCTCATATTTTGAGCCACAAGTCACGTAGAAGGGTGTCAAGATGGGACCCCTCTCATGGACGGATGCGGATTACGTACTGAGTAAACTCCGTGTGGGTCCACCTTAATTTACATATTTTATCCACTCCGTCCATCCATTTTAAATGATAATTTGAAAGATGTAGCACAAAAACGAAGTATATCCAAATCTCAAGTGGACCCACCATGGAAACAGTGTGAATTGAAATTCTTCCGTTGAAAATTTCTTGGGGCCACAGAAGTTTTGGATCAATCTGTTATTTGTGTTTTCCCTTCATCCATGACTGTCTGTGTCATCTTAAAAGGTTGGATGAAAAATAAATATCACAGTGGGCCCTACCATGGTTTCAATGGTGGAAGTCATTATTCCCACTGTTTCCTGTGGTGTGGTCCACTTGAGCTTTAGTCATGCCTCAATTTTCGGTTCAACCACTAAAATGAGATTAAAAAATGGATGGACGGCGTGGATTACCCACACACATTCAAGGTAGGCCCAAATGAGTTTACTCAGTGCGATTAAAGCCTATTCACTAAGTACGCAATCCGTCCACACGGACATTGCACCTTGATGTATCTTTATATCCACACCGTCCATCCCCTCTATTATATCATTTTAAGGTATATGCTAAAAAATGAAGCAGATTAAACGCCCAAATGTACCACACCATAGACGACTCTTACATTTAGGGCCTGTTTGATTTTCGGTGAAATAGTAAACCGCGCGTAAAAAAGTGATGATTATTTCACCGTGAATTCACAGCATCTTGATATGACTGCTTACTTTTTGACACAAAAATCAAGAATATTATAAAATATCTGTGGGTCCCACTGTGATGCATTTTGCTTATCCACACCGTTCATCCATTATTATATTTAAATTCATAACATGAGTAAAAAATTGAGGCATATCCAATACTCAAGTGGACCACGTCATACAAAAAAGAGAATAAAAAACTTACCGTTAAAAACTTTGTAGGGCCACTGTTTCTTTTGGCGTGGGCCATTTGAGTGTTAGACTTACTTCATTTTTTACCTCATACTCCAAAATATTGTAATAAAATAGACTGACAGAATGGATATATCATTAACATCACCTTCCGGTAAATAAATTAAAATTACATCCGTTATACCAATTTCACTGGCACAAACTCCTATGAGTTTTCAAACGCAGGAAATCGTAATAATCACCGTTTTCCCTTGCATTTTCCATTTCTCCGAAAAACAAACAGGCCCTTAATACAACTTGCATTTAACTGAGTATGCATTTAATGCAACCCAAGCTTATTATTTGGTGTGGTCCACATTAGCGTTGGATCTAACTCATTTTGTACACATACCTTAAAATAATAAATAATCTGAGAAAAAGGATAACGGCGTGGATAAACGGATACATCATGGTGGGCCCGCCCACAGAACCGACTGTTCATTCCACGTCCCTCAACCTCTCGTGGCTGAGGAATCTAAAATTCAGTGTACTAGCATGTACCATGTCCAGACATGTATAGTAAATGTCTTCACATAAGGCATGGGCATATCATATCACGTGGACAGCTTGCCCCCCCATTCCTGTAAGCATTTTTTAAAGCGTGCCTTGCATGACACGTGTCAAATCTGGCACATGTCAGGAGCATGAACATTAAATCAGGAGTACGTGACGGGATTATCTGCATGACACGCATGTCTTGATGAGCCACGTTACATGGAATCCATCATTCCATGGGCGATGGTTTTCGGTGGCCCACCAAAAGCTGGCGGATACAATGCTTTTATGCCCACATTAGGTGGAGTAAGTTGTAAAGTGAAGGGTGGGGTGGGGTGGTTATTGTTACTAATGTCAAAATGCTTGCGTGAGTAACGTGTTCATGTGGGGGCGTTAACATGCGTGGGACTCGAGTTGCCTGGCATGGGTAGTTGGATGGGGCCCACCGTGATGTATGTGAGAAATTTCACACCGTCCATCTTGCTTGATCATATTAGGACATAGGTACGCGTTTTCGGTGGATACCCAAATCTACTGTGGTGGGTGGATTACTGACTGTGGGGCCCACTGTGATATTAATTTATGGCTTACATATTCACGCTGCATATCTGATTTGACAGCTCGTTTTAGAGCTGTAAGCCTAGGAATTAAGCCTATCCAAAATTTAGGTGGATCAAGATAATACTTGTGTGGTCCTTCATCAAAGTTTCTGTGACCTTATTAATAAGTTAGATGAAAACTAAGCATTTCAGTGGGTCTTAAAAGTTAATTAAGTTGATGAGAAATAAGCATTCGGTGGGTCTCAAAAGCCTTTAATGTTAATTTTTGTTTAAAATAATTATATATATATATATAATTGTTTGTCATAAATTTTAGTTTTCATCTTTAGGAATAGTCTCAGGATAGGAGAGAAGAAAAATATTCTCTTAATAAATAAGGTGTTGAAAAATGTTGGTTTTCATCTTTGGGAATAGTTCCACAGAGGAGTACCAAGTCTTGCATTTTGCACAAGCATGTGAGGTAGTGCGACTCTAGAGACACTAGTAGCGCACTTTACACTTTATATGTGTCACAGATAATTTCTTCGGTTTCCTATATCCTTTTGGATTATGCCTTAAATTGAGATGTCAAAATGGATAGATAGAAAGTGCCTACTTATTAAAACCTCACTAGGGTCGACCATGATGTTACTGTTTTTACTCTATTTTCGCTCAATGTATAAATAGGATCAGGTGATATTGAAAAGGGTAGGGTTCATCATCTGATGATGGGTTATACCTTTACCTTTTGAACAAAATTACTTTTTAGTGCAGATAAATGAAAATGAGAAAGGGATTTTTACAGTCGGTTGTGAAAAATGGCTACAAAACACTTTTCTGAAAGAATAACTAAATTTACCATGCGAGCGTAGACTTAAATTATAGCTAAAATTACCAACTACTTAATCAGCGCTACGGATTGTACTACGGAATGTAAACAGCAAGCTGAAAGTAAATGATTACACTAAGAAATGTAACTTATTTGGTAAGAAGTAAAACATTATACTAAAATAAAAATAAAAAACTGATAATTTAAAGATAATGTTTTATTTGATTTGATTGGTATGAGATGCATTTTTTGCTGAATTTATTTGCTATTTATAGCTTTATTCTTACCATCTGGATCTTTTTTTATACTCAGACGGTTGTTATAATCATTTAATACAACACAATATTCTAGCGACTTCCTTGCTATATATCTCGCAAGTGGTCGTTCACAATCGACCATCCTCAGCGGCACTCGATGCATTTCAGCTATATTATCAAGAAAATTTCTCTCTACATTTCTGCATATCTTCAAAAACACCATGTGCATCCATTTAAATAACACATAACTCGCTTTGATGGGTTCTCATCAGGAATGACGACCATAGGGATGAACAGTTACATGACATTCATACTGTTCAAAAGGTCATCACTACCAAGATGAATTGAAAACAAAAAAAAGTATTAGCCTAATCTAAAACTCCCCCCTCCCCCAATATATTGTAGATGTTTAATCCTTATTGTTACTTACAGTGCAGCCCACTTGACTTTTGGACATGCCTCATTTTTGGGCTGCCCTATGCACTTTACTAATGTCAATGAAGAAGCTCGCATAGATGAGATCCATACCATCCATCATGTGCGCCACTCTATATTCGATGAGAAATCCCACGGTTAAGATTTTTCAAATTGTGTATGAACTTCATCATATTATATATACGCCATCCAATCCACTCATCTAAAACACCCCAACAGGATAAACATATTCTACGAAAATCAGGACAGTCAAAAGACTATGTACACGACACAACTTAAATTTAAACTTTCTAGGCATGTTTTTTACGCCATTTCCAATTATGAAACGATGCACCTAGAATTTATATGATTAGACGTAGTCAAGCTTAATCAAGCTTGCGCTGTCGTTATCAATGTTGGCTTGGCATGGAAACCCGCGCGTGCAGACTGTGAATGCCTGCCTATTTACATGTGGGCACACGTGCCAACATAAAACAATTGTTCTATATTAGCTTTCCATATCTGGTTTGAAATACTGTTAGAATCTTTTACTTTAAAAATCATACATTTTTACTCGTAAATGGACCACAATGTAAAAAGTAAAATTAACCATGAGAAGAATTTTCTTTCTACTCATATTTTTGTTTCATGTGCATAGGTCATAGCAAAAATGGTTTCATTGACTGGAAAGGGGTGTGTTCCAATGTAAGACCCAAACTGTAGGGGCCAACTCAATGTCTACCTTGTATGTCCACATTGTTCATCTGTTTTTCGGAACTGAAGTAGATACCAATTTCAGGTGGATCACACTATAGAAACCAGTGGTAATTGAACATTAAAAATATTTTGGGGCAACAAAAGTTTTGCATTAAGCTGATATTTTCTTTTTAATTTTGATCAATGTTGATGTGACATTATCAACAAGTTGGATGGTCAATAAATATTACAGTGGATGTATGAGGTTTTTAATGGTGGATGTTTAATGACCATTTTTTCTTATGGTGTGCTCCACTTGAAATTTTTCTCTACGTTATGTTTTAGACTAAACCTTAAAATAAGCTTAAAAAACAGATGAATGCGTGGATACACCATGAATGCATGAAGGTGGGCGTTACATAAGGTCTCACCCACTTCATTGTTCCAGCGTGGCAACCAAGTCATCCTAGTATGGGCCCATTGAGTAACTTGGATTTGGAATGCATTGGAATCGAAATTGCAATTACATTGGAATCAAGGTGAATCCAAATCCCCATTTTATATTTGGCTTAAATACTTTAGAATGCAAATCTTCCATTTAGAAGCTTGTATTTGGAGACCATTGGAATTCTTAAATATTTTCACAAGACTTGGATTTGATTTAACTAAATCAGCTTATATATATATATATATATATATATATATATATATATATATATATATATATAGAGAGAGAGAGAGAGAGAGAGAGAGAGAGAGAGAGAGAGAGAGAGAGAGTCATGCTCCCCTGCGCACCTTTGCACACGTGCCATGGGTGTCTAATTTGAACAGTCCATGTGATTCGAAATCCCATGAAACCCTAAGTGACAAATTTTCACCCCAATATAAAATTCTGGTGGGCCATAGTAGTGAGAAATGCAAATCAAGGGAGGAAACTGTTTTCATTTTTCATGGCCCATCAAAGTTTTAGATCAAAGTAAAACTTGGGCCCGGGGGGTTTCACGACGTGCTGCTTCACATGAACAGTTCAGATTTTGGATCCCCATCACGTATGATGGGTTCTCAAAAAAGTTCGCACCTAGTATGTACGAACTGGTTCACAGGTGAGCGTTTCCGTGTGTGTGTGTGTGTATATACATATATATATATACACACACACACACACACACACACACACATTGAGTCTAACCGAGTTGAGCTGGCCTCTGCTCGACTCGGCTCGGCCACTAGCTGACCTCAGCTTGAACTCGGCTCAGCTCGGTCCTCAAGCCTGACTGGCCAGCTCGGCTCGGCTCAGTTCGGTCAGCAACTCGGGCCAATTCGAGCCAAGATCGAGCCGAGTTATCCATTGCAGCATTTTCACAAACACCTGGACTGCACCTTCAAAATCTCACTGTATTTGAAACAGCATCAATGGTTTTACAACTATTTTATTAAACACCTTCTAAGCAACATAAAAATTAAGAAAAAAAAAAAGGGGTGTTGGTTTCATATACATACTTTCCTTCCCACCGGCCACCCTTCTTTGAGTCATTTCATCAAACACTTGGTGAGCAACAACAATATCAAAGTAATCGAGTCATTGAACTAGTTCAATTCAAGTACAAATCGAGCTAGTTTTGATCTAAGTCGAGTAGATCTAGGGCCAGTTCGAACTCATTTTCGAGCTCAAAAAATCAGCTCGACTTGGCTTGAACTTATCTTCGAACCGAGCCAAATCAAGCTTTTTCAAGTCGAGTCGAGCGAGCTAACCGATTACACCTCTCTCTCTCTTCTCTTCTCTCTCTCTCTCTCTCACTCTCTCTCTCTCTCTCTCTCTCTCTCTATATATATATATATATATATATATATATATATATATATATATATATATATGGGAAATGGTTATATGAGGTCAACCTCACGGCAACTTCCCATGAGGTTGAGCTGTGTGGGCCCCACCGTGATGTATGTCAAACATCTACCTCATCAGTCAGATGCAACATTCCATGGTGGGTTATAGGCTTAAAAATCAAGTCAATCCATGACTTGGGTGGGCCACACCACATACAGTAGTTGAGATGGGTCAACCTCCCATTAAAACATTCATAATCATTTATTGGGTCCACCGAGATGTGGTTCGAAAATTCAGCCCATCCATTGTGTATCTCCCACTTAGATGAGGGTTCAAACCAACTTTCAGCCGCATCCAAAACTCAGGGGCCCCACCAAGTGCTTTTATATGTTTTAGGTATGTCTTCACATGGTTTTAAATGGTATAGCCCACCTAAGTTCCGTATATGGCTGATTTTTGGGATATCCTATAACCAAATGGGGATCCATCAAATGCACGGTATTGATGTTTGACATAGATCACGGTGGGGCCCACACTGCTCGAGCTCACGAGAAGTTCCCGTGAGGTCGACCACATGGTACCATTACCCCCCCCCCCACACACACACACACATATATATAGCTAAATGCTCAGCTGTGCACCAGTTCGTACGAAACTTGTGCGAACTTTTTGAGAACTTATCATATGTAATGTGATTTGCATAATTTGAATGGTCCACATGATGTGGCACCTCATGAAATCCCTAGAGGCCAACTTTTACATTGATCCAAAACTTTGGTGGGCCATGGAAAAATAAAACAGTTTTCTCCCTTGAATTACATCTCTTTTTTCAATGGCTCACCAGAGTTTTAGATAAAAGTGAAAATTGGGACCTTGGGGTTTCATTGGATGCCGCGTCACGTGGACCTTTTGGATTAGACGCTCATTGCACATGTGCAAAGGTGTGCACGTGCGCATGTATGTAGGTGAGCATGCCTCTATATAAATATATATATGTGTGTGTGTGTGTGTGTGTGGGTGGAAAAGGTACAATGTTCTTGAGCTGATTTTAACGCCCCATGAGGTCGAGCTGTGTGGACCCCACCGTGATGCGTTTTGAACATCTACCCCATCAGTCAGATGCACCATTCCATTGTGGGCCTTGGTCTCAAAAATCAAGTCAATCCGTGACTTGTGTGGGCCACACCACATACAGAAGTGGGGAGGGGCCGTGCACCATTAAAACATTCATAACCATTTTTGAGGGCCCACCGAGATGTGGTTTGCAAATCCAGCCCATCCATTATGTGTGTCCCACTTGAATGAGGGTTCAGACCAAGTTTCAGGCGCATGCAAAACTCGGGTGGGCCCCACCAAGTGCTTTTATATGTTTTAACGATGTCTTCACATAATTTTAGATGGTATGGCCCACCTAAGTTTCGTATACAGCTGACTTTTGAGATATCCCATAATTTAAAGGGTACCCATCAAATGCACGTAGATCAATGCGCTCGAGCTGACGATAAGCACCCGTGAGGTCGAGCTGTGTGGGCCCCACCGTGATGTATTTCGACCATCAACATCGTGCATTTGATGGGTCCCCTTTAAATTATGGGATATCCCAAAAATCAGCTGTATATGGAACTCAGGTGGGCCATACGATCTAAAATCATGTGAAGACATGTCAAAAACATATAAAAGCACTTGGTGGGGCCCACCTGAGTTTTGAATGCTGCTGAAACTTGGTTTGAACCCTCATCCAAGTGGGACACACATAATGGATGGGCTGGATTTGCAAACCACATCTCGATGGGCCCAACAAATGATTATGAATGTTTTAATGGTGCACGGCCTCTCTCCACTTTTGTATGTGGTGTGGCCCACAAAGTCACGGATTGACTTGATTTATGAGACCTAGGCCCACGATGGAATGGTGCATCCGACTGATGGGGTAGATGTTAGAAATGCATCACGATGGGGCCCACACAACTCGACCTCATGGGGCGTTAAAATCAGCTTGAGCACGTTGTACCTTTTCCCTATATATATATAAGTGTGCATGATATTTGATAAAATTATTATGACAAACTCGTTAAAATATATGCTTTGTCCACATAAGAGGATATTTGAAGCCTTGGGTGAGCTACAAGTGCAAAAACTACAAAAAAGCAACTCACTATATTTATTAACTGTCCATTTAGATGTCCAATAATATATATATAAGTGTGCATGATATTTGATAAAATTACTATAACAAACTCGTTAAAATATATGCTTTGTCCACAAAAGAGGATATTTGAAGCCTTGGGTGAGCTACAAGTGCAAAAACTACAAAAAAACAACTCACTATATTTATTAACTGTCCATTTAGATGTCCAATAATGAATCAGATTATTCTATTAATATGATTTTTGTGTTTTTTTTTTTTTAATTTCTTTTTATTTTCTTTTTATTTTTAACCCAGGCACACACACTCCACACACTCACGCTGGTGGAATTTCACCACCTATGGATACTCGAACCCTTGACCGGGTTAATATGATTTTAGTGTTGTGGTTGGTATTTGGCTTGTTTTGAAGTATCATCAACTTGTTTTGTGTCTAATTAATTATTAGCCTAAAGACAACTTTGTTACATATGTGACTCTCCTACGTTTTCGAAGGAAAAAAAAAAAAAAAGCATATATGAAATCTCAACACTTTGCTAAGATTTCATAACACATCAAAAAAATTTGATTTTAAATCTTTTAATTTACCTCTAAATCCAAGGTAACAAAATGCAGAGAGCAAACATTTGGATTGTAAATACACTCATTTACCACAAATCCAGGGTTGAAAACGAAGTGTTTCAATCTTATCAGGTGGATGGTTTTAAATATCGGCCACCCCTACGTTTTTCGGTCAGCATCCATACATTTTTGGTGGGTGGGATCCCTGATTGTTGGGCCCACCGTGATGTATATGCCTTACATCCGTACAGGCCATCCATTTTCTTTTCGGGATTTTTTTTACTATAGGCACGACCTTTCACCTATTCAACCCAACGTGGCCGACCACAAACTTAGATAACTAAAATAGGCCACCGACTGTACGGAAAACCTATTTCAGACGAAAATAACCCCCCTTTTTCACCTGCTTCGTAACTTAATCCGAGGGTATTTTTATCCGTGCGTACCCTAAAAATCGCCTTCCGTCGACGAAGTTTCCCGCCAGCGACAAAACTAATCACCCTGACACTGTCTACTTTACTAATTATTTCTTTTCAAAGCTCATTTTAATGAATGATTCCAGAAACGAAGCAGTTCCAAATCTGAAGTGGTTCAAACCACAGGAAGAAGTCGTGATTGCATCCCCACCACTAAAGAATTCATGGGGGCTGCCAGAAGTTTATTACCATCCAACCTGTTGATAAGGTCACAAACACCTGGACGAAGAGACCACACAAATATCAGCCTGGTCCAAAACTTTAATGGTCGATTAGCACTTTTTCCTTTATTATGATCCACTTAAGATCTGGATCTGTTTCATTTTCAAGATCATGCACTAAAATGAGTTTTCAAAACAGATGGTCGGTGTAGATATAAGTTATATATATCAAGGTGGGTTCCACGTTCAGCGATACCACCGACCTTGGTGGGTCCAAGGATCCACCCAAACCGTGCCCGATATGGTCTTATCTAGACTCCCCGTATGCGATGATGGGCCGACACGTGCTATTCTCGGGTATGATATCACAGTGGGCTAGGAAGCGGATTGGCTGGTGTAGCTCACACCAGCCATATAGCCGCTTTAGGCACGTGTCGACGGTGTCGTGCGAAGACCAGCACTGACACTCCTCGAGTTCCGAGTTGTACCAAGGGTTCAGAGGAGATCAAAGTTAGATGGGACTTAAGTGATATATTTATTACATTTATATTGATCATTTATTTTTGGAGAATATTTTAGAGCATTATTTAAAAAATAATCATATGCAAAGATCAAATGAACCACTACACAAATAACAAATAGCAGCAGAGGTAATGATTTTCACTGTTAAATAAATTGTAGGACTCAGGTAACGTTTATTTTCCACCCAACCTGATTATAAGGCCACAAAGACCTAAATGAAGAGGAAGAATAAATTTAATATTCATCCAAAACTTCTACCTCAAAAATAGTTTCAATGGTAGACGTTCAATCCCACACTTCTTTTTGAAGTGTGGTACACTTCATAGTTAGATCAGTCTTAATTTTCTCCGCAGACCTTAGGATAAGCTCTCCAAATGAATGGACAGATTGGATAAAATACATACCAAATGATCAGGCCCACAGAACTTGCTGACGGCAATACAGCAGCTATATAGCTGCTGTGAGCTACACCAGCCAATCCGCTTCCCTGTTTGTTACTCTGGTTAACTTGATGCTTGATACGCATTAACTTAGAAATCGTACAGACCACATAAACTGACTCAAACTACCCTGACAAAATTGTGGAATCGACCAAAAGTCCCAAAATCAGATTGGTGGACATTTATTTGTTGAAATTGGGCCACTGGATGTTTTTCATTTTCAACCGTCCAATAAATGTTCACCCAACAGATATTCAGATAATCAAAATGAGCTGCAACTTTTGGTTCATGATACATCCAAACTATGGGACTACAAAAAGTTAAATTAAAAGCTACTTATATACCATATAAACAATTTCTAAGCAGTTTAGAAGTGCCTGCGTATGAACAACCACGCCCTACCAGAGTATAAATAAAATCATGACCGTGAAAGCCAATATGTCAATGGCCGTGAAGTTCAAGATCTCGGCGGGGTCCACCGTGAATATGCATTTAATCCAATCCGTCCATCCATTTTACGAGATAATTTTAGGTACTTATACAAAGCTAAAATGGACCACACCACAGGAAACAGTTGAATTGAATGTCTAACGTCGAAAAATTCTTTGGTACCACAGAATTTTGGATCAAGCTTATTTTTGTTTTATCCCTTCATCCATGTTTTCGTGATCTTACGAACAGGTTTGATGAGCAATAAACAGCACTGTAGGGCCAAGAAAGGTTTCAACGGTGGAAATTATTATTTCCACTGTTTCTCATGGTATGGTCTACTTGAGTTTTGGATAAGCTTCAATTTTGGGATGAACCACTAAAATAAGCTGGAAAAACTGATGGACGGTGTGGATAAACTACATACATAAACGGTGGGCCCAAAAGAGTTTCCCCACGGGAGTAGCTCAGTAGGCAATCCAATTTTTAGTTTGATATTCAAATGGACACGTCGCCGACTTTGTCAGATGTACGGAATTTAATAGAAATCTGGGAATACATGAGAGAATCATAGCAAAATGGAATTGGCAAAGCATACAAAGGGATGCGTTCGTTATAGATAATGTTAGTTTAAAGGGCTACTGACATCCGAAGCTGATTGGAGATTGTAGCCTAGGCTCGTTTCTCTAAGTACTGTTATTGTAATTTTTAACACTCATGCATGCAAGGGCAGTAATGTTGCAGATGATGGGATTTTTAACGCTTTAGGAATAGATACGTAGAATGATATGAACCGTCCATTTATAAATGGGCCATATACCAAATATCTATGCTCTTACTGTCATGACTATGTAATAAAAAATGGTGTGAAAACACTACTTATCAGATTTCAGTGAATCCAATCATCATCATCATATTTTTTGTAATAGTATCTATTAGTTGCAATCTTTTTACAAATATGTGCTGCACTCTTGTCTTGTATGGTGTAGAAATTGGGAGGGTGAAAATTCCATCATCTTAAGTTTTCCGCACGTACGAGATATCTTAGGTGGTGGGAGCATCTTGAACGAGCAAGATTCTGGACAATCATAAGTAGGCTAGTCACATACATTGAGTGTGGTCGCTTCATTGTTTTTTTTTTTATATAATTGTTGATGGACGATAGACGAAAGTTCAGAAATGGGGGATGCAAATTTTCAGCAAAAGCCTTTTGCTGGAAGTCCCTGCACTAGGAACTTAGGTGGGGATCACAGTGATGTTTGTAAGAAATCATCCCTTCCATATAAGTTTTGAATCAGACTAATAGTTATGTTTTTAGTTCATCCCAGTAGGAATGATGTTATTAACGGTATGGATGGCATGAAAACATCACCGTCGACCCTAATGAAGTTTCAGCGGTAAGAATTTCCCTGGCCCACTTGAGTCTTGGATCCTACTCAATTTTGGCCTAAAATCCTAAAATGGGCTCGTAAAACATATGGACAGGTGGATTTCTCACAAACATGGCGTTGGGCTGCATCTAGGTTTTCAGCACAGGAACTCCCTAAAAAATGCTTTTGAAGGAAATCCACCTCAAAAGGGATTTTATGTCGTTTAGACCCAACATACTATCCATGTTTTTCCATTGGATCGAATAAAACCTTTAAGCACCAAAGTAGACTATAGTTGTACGGGTAAATCCAAAAAAACGAAAATACCTCTACTTTTTTCATTTGCTTTATCTTAATAGGTAGGAATATTTTCGTAAAAAAACCAACGTCCGTACCTTAACAATCGTCTGGACTCATCTACAATGCTAATTTTTTTCCTCCAAAATTAGGAATGAAAAATGATCATATACATTCTAATGAATGGTTTTTTCCATGCGATCGAGCTGTGTGTGAACCATTTTAGTGTGTGAGTACCATCTAGCCTGTCCATTACTAGATGGGCGTACAATGTTAAGTCCATCTCCCAAAATCCAGCCTTAATAATGGCTCAGATGTGACGTACCAGAGGCAACAGCTGGGGACAGAGAGGGTGATGTCCACCGTGGAAACTTCGGTATGGAATGTGTGACCCACCATGTGGTTTATATGTCATCCAACCCGTCCATAACATGAGTACCACCAGGATGAACGGAAACACATACTCAAGACATTCCAAAATTTAGGTGGGCCACAACAAGTGAATAAACTCATTTAAACGTGATTGTACATCACTACCTGTGTTGCGTCCCATCTACGTTCTTAACATGGATAGTTATTGGAATATACAGTGACCGTATAGAAAAGCACCAGATGCACGGTATGGATTCCTCATAAACATCAAGGGTGGGCCCCACATTGCTGGAATGAACGGTAATGCATATGATCATTCACCATTGGGAGGTGATGCGTGAGTTGGAAGTAGGCATGATTCCACTCCAAACCATGTCGGCCGTGAAAAATGGAAGTGTGAACTGAGTAAAACGAGAGACGGAATGAAACAGTGGTACATGGAAACGGATTGGCTACTCCCCCTGACACCAGCCCCGTGGCTGGTGGTCGGTGCTCCGTGGGCCCCACCATGATGTATGTATTTCATCCATTACGTTCATCCATTTTTAAAGATCAATTTAGGAAATCTTTCTAAAAATTAGAGGTATATAAATCTCAGGTGGACCACACCACATGAAAACAACAGTGATTGGATATCCATCATTAAAATCCTCCTAAGGTCCACTGTACTGTTTATTTGATATCTAATCTGTTTATTAGGTCATACAGGCCCAGACGAAGAGGAAAAACAAAAATCATCTTGATCCAAAACTTTTATGGCCCCCAAAATATTTTTAATGGTTGACGCTCATTCGACACTGTTTCCTGTAATGTGGTCCATTTCAGATTGTTATCTACCTAATTTTTGGTCTCATGATGTAAAATGATCTTTAAAAATAGATGGACAGTATGTATGATACACATACATCATGGTGGGGTCCACAAGGCACCGACCACCAACCATTGGCTGGTGTAAGGGGGAGTAGCCAATCCGTTCCCGTGGTACATGGGACTTATGTAGAAAAAGATAATAGCTGTCAATCAAATGAAGGGATATGATTGTATGACATGGAGATAGGGGACACAATCTGTATATCACAGGTGGGCCTGATTATTGATGATTCCTTTTTCTTGCACAAGAGTCCATGTCTTCCTAACCCTACAAAACCCCCTTCTCCGGAAAGTGAACCTTTTCATTAGTCATTACCAGGGCATGTGGGGCACTTGAGAAGGTTCTTCTTTCATTGGCTAGGCTACTCGATCGCTTCGAGAATTTCGGAATTTCTTTATAGTTGGTTGCTAGAATCCCCCAACACCATCGACTTGATTTCCGCGAAGTGGATAGTTGGGATGATTGGATTGGTGTGATTTATATTTTACTATCCATCTACAGTGGGCCCTAAGATTTGGACGGTCTGGATTGGTTTGCCAGGCTATGCTTGTGAATCTAAAACTGTCGATGCATGTATGATGTACCAATTGCAAAATCACATTAGAGTAGAGATCCTCCTTGCTAGTTGGTATTAATGTAATCTAGACCGTTGTTTCTAACTCACGGACGGCAAGGATCTCTAATCAGTAAGGATTTTGCCAATTGACGAATATCCAGTGGACCCTTTTGGATAAATGAACTCAACTGAGTCATTTGGTTGACTCAACTAATTGGTATTCGATAATTTAAATTAAAAATATTGTTCCGGATAATAATAAATATTTAAAATAGTTAAATTTATTCAAAGTATTTACAATAGCCAACCTTGACACATCCACGGCTTAAGTGAGGCTGTGAGTTTGAAACTTCCTGTCAGCATTTTAGTATTTATTGGGAAAGAAAAACTAGGGTGAGTGAGAAACTCAGAAACTCAACTTGAGTAAATCTCCTATTAAAACAGGTTGACTCGATTATATAACATGGAGTTTTACGTAAACCCTTGTTCATTTGAGTGATATATATTCTATCTAGAGAGAGAGAGAGAGTTGTCATTGGTTGAGAGCTTATTTTTCTTCTTCTTTTGACTTTGAGCACAGTAAAGTGGCGTGAATTTGTAGACATATTGTAAAGGATTTATGTAAACTTTTATTTTGTGATTTGCATCTTTTTCTATTTTCTTTTGATTTTAATATTATTGTACTTGTGGTTGAAAATAAATCTTTCTCTTAACAATATTTAAATTAAATTAGATATTTAAATTTTTGAAATTTGCTAAGCCTGTTAGCCTATACAACTTAGCTAATGCACATATAACCACATATGCTAGCATCACATATGGGTGCAATATTACCATCGGAAGGTACTATGGTGTAGATTTTTTTGTCTCAAATAATCAGGTCAATCCATTAATCAAGTGGGTCATAATTAATTGAACAATTGTATGGTCTTTTAAAAATCCTAATATGTTCGTTTATTTCTAATGTCAAGGGATGCGTATGGACAACTATTAGCCTCTAATAGTAGCATCTACATGATGAGGTCCAATTGACTCACTAAAGAACGCTTAAATAAAAATTTGAAATTCACAAAAAATAAATATTGCAAGAATCCTAAATATTTTATAAGTAGGCAATAGAAAAGTCCAAAGATGTCACTTCTTGTGCCATTGGTTAATAATCCTGCTTCCTAACAAGGTTTTAGGTTTTGAATCTCACCCTTTACCTCCCTATTTTTTTCCATTGAGAGAGAGAGAGAGAGAGAGAGAGAGAGGAAAGAAATGGCATGGCTGGGTGAATGACTCAGTACAAGACTCATTACTTTGATTATCCTCTTTTTTGTTTATATTATTCGTGTTATTTCCATGATGCTCCTAACATGACTTTAAAAAATAATGAGTTTTCCATCATTACCAAATTACTTCTCTCATTAACTTGAAAATGTCTCCTGCATTGCATCATTACCAAATTGGTCCCCTCAAAAAATTATAGTTCTATTTATTCTTACTCAAGAAATGCCCCCACCTAGTGAAAAGAGTCGTGCTTAGGTCACTCTAATACCAATAGGTTACTTCTACAAACTTATAACCACATGGGTGTAACATTCACTAAATCCACCTGGTTCATCATGTACATTGCCTCATTTTTGTTAGGATCTATGGACCTTGATCATCAGAGGTGTATTATGTTCATCCAGCCAGCACTTTCGTCCAAAAAGTAGTTTTGTAATTTCACATAGAATATTATGTTATCTTAATTTGTTTGGGGTAATATACATTTTATCACAAAAGAGAGAGAGAGAGAGAGAGAGAGAGAGAGAGAGAGAGAGCTGTCATTGTATTGAGAGATGTTTTTTTTTCATTTTTTTTTCTCTGAGCATAGTGATTGGTGTGAATTAATGGAAATATTAAAAAGGGAACCATGTAAATCTATGTTGCGATTTATATTTTTTTTTCCGCTTTCTTTTAATTCAAACATTATTGTACATGTGGTCGAGAAGGGATCTGTAACATCCCGGATTTTCACTGTTTTGGATTTCCAAAAATCCTTGAAATTTATTTTTTTTATTAACTTATAATATCACTTAATGACCATTAGCACTCAATGTTAGTTCATACTGGGGTGGACCAGTCTAGTTATGATGGGACAAGTACGGGCCGTCAAGCCGGATAGTCCGTTTACACCTAGCATCAGCCCGTGTGGGCCACCCAGCGACCGAGGAGGTTCGAAAAAATCTAAAACTTTAGAAAATCATAGATCTCACTGGGCTTGTGGTCCATCGCGGACTGCGGACCCAGTGGACACCCAGAAGTACCATCTGACGCTTGCCCAATGCGCCCCACCAATGCCAGATTAAAATCTGGCACTGACAAAAGAAACTGAGACTCCGGGCCTCCCAGCCGTCGGATTTCTTCCAAATTTACGGTGAAGGTTTAATGTATTTTTCAACGCCTGTCCACCAAATCTGGGCCCCGATCGTGGCACGATGACCATTGATCGCGAATCAGACCCGTACGACCAAACCCCATATCCAATCGTCCCCAAATTTTGCGTGGCCCCTCATCGGGCCATAGAGACCCTATCCTATAAGTTTCATTGCCAGAGGGCCACCAGAACCGCTTCAATCACCAAAATGGCCCTCGCAGGGCTACTTAAGGGGCGGAATCGCTTACTTAGACCCTATATCCGTTCATCCGTTCGCCCTAAATTTTTGCATGGACCCTAGTCAGGCCATAGGGCACCTACACACCAAATTTGGTGGTTAGAGGGGTGTTAGGGCCGCCCCAACACCAATAGGGAGTCCAAGTGGTCTATTTTAAGAAATTGTGGAAGCTTAGGGCCATTTGCACCAAATCTGGAATTATAAAAAGGGTTTTCTTTTGGGCACCCCTCTCCCATACGAATTTGCCCTAGGAAAGGGAAGAGAGAAAAGAGAGAAAGAAGAAAGGAGGAAGAGAGAGAAGAAGACAAGGTGGACCCTAAATCAAGGTGGGGCCCAAGGGAATCAATCTCTCCTCTCCCTACACCTTCTCTAAGGGGAAACCCATCCGAAAATCACCCTCTTCATCTCATGGGTCGTTTAGGTAAGATCCAACCCTCTTTTTCTTTGAAAACCCTTGTAAGGATGGGGGTTTTGCTTGTAAATCTAACATGTGAAGTTGTTTTAGGGATTCCGGCCGATCTACTGCAAAGCCCTCTTTCCTAGGACGTTTTTCCCAAGCCTCCAACGATCCTAGGTGCGGACTATTAATCTTAGGTGGCCTAGCACTAATTATAATACTAGCTTAATGATTTTGGATGCTTGATTGGTACATTTGAGAGTCTAGAAAATCCTAGGAATTGTAAATTCTTGAAATTGTATGGATGCACATGATATTCTTCATAATGTTATTTGTTGTTCAAATGATTTTCGTGAATGGATGATAATATGCTTATGCCGTATCATTCTTCCACATGTTATTGATCCATGTTGTGTATGCTTTCATTACCCTTATGCATATGATGGCTTGAGATGGAGGAAGTGCGTAACTTCCTCACACACACCCACACACCTCACATGCACTATATTGCTTGATTACTTGCTAGGAACATCTAATTCGTATGACTGAGATGCATGGAGTATGATGATGACATGCTAGTGACAGTCTGTATAGTCGGCTTGTTAAGGATGACCTTCATTACATTGGGTTGGTCAGGAAACATGATGAGAGCGAAGGCGGCCCCAAGGGTAGGACCGCCTCGAGGTTAAACCCGTGAGTTTGGGCGAGTGTGTTCGGGTGGTTGTAGTTCGACTACATGGGTCTCTCGTGCCCGAGGTCGCTCGTCTCACGCTCGCCTGACTCATGCGGTCTAGCCTACTGACTGATCAACCCTGTTTGTTAACCCTGTATGCCCACGTATGAATGGAATCTGAACCACCCTGCAACCATTGTAGTCCATTGATAATCCACTTGAAACTGGTCCACAGCCTCGTGAACCGGGCATGGTGGAATGGGACACTGTGTCCGAGCTGTCGGCCTACGCTGGGGTACCACGCCTCCCCGTAATGACCGTGAGTGATCCCTCCCTATCGGCACTCCTCATGTGCTTGGAGTCGGGGATGAGGAACCCGACGGAATCACGGACAGCGAGGTCTCGGCCTCACGCATTGATGGGGTCTTGGCCTCGCAACCAGTTTAGGGCATCGATACGTAGGGTGAATCAGAGTCCCCAACCTGCTGGATGAATGGACTTAACTAATAACTCGGCTAACATGATCGCATTGCACGCATTAGCTAGGGTGGCGACTCGGAAGTCGAGGTCGCTCTGAGGGAGTGTTGTCATATGCAATCGTTAGATGGAGTCGCTTGAGGGAGTGTTGTGGCGAGGGCATGTATCATATCATCCCGCATGCATGCATTTTAAATAAGAGTTATTAGGTGTTGATGATTGTCTGTTTTTCATTAAGTTCATATTACAATTGATGCCTGTTGTAACTTGAGACCAATAGTTCACACTGAGTTGATCACTCACTCCCACTCTAGGACAGTGTTTTAAAACACCAACCAGACCCATTCATAGATGCAGGTGACTCAGGGCATGAGGAGCCTGGCGAGGCGAGTTTGGACAAGGAGGACGGACTCTCCTACTTGCAGCTGATGGGCGGCTCTTCATCGGCTTGATCGGGCTGAATTTGAATTTGTTTGTCATGCTCACTTTACTCTTTTTGGACATAGCCTTTTTTTATTATCCTGTTGGGCAACGCCTTGGACGACCCTTTATTATTTTTGGACCTGTATATTTGTGAGATTTCCTTCATTTCAGTAGACTGGTACGATTGTGCTTCATGCTTCAGGTAATTCCAAATTGCGCAGTTAAATTTGATTAATCATAAAAATCATAAATGCATGATAAGTGACACTCGGGAACTCGGGAGTCGAGTCTATGCACGACCCCCGATTTTTCGGGGCGTTACAGGATCTTTCTCCCAACAATTTTAACAAAAATTACATTAAGTGATTGTTTGAATGACTTCTAAGGTGTGTTTGGATGAGAGTAATTGCACGGAAATAAAATGAATTTGGAGTAAATAGACCTATAAATGAAATTCTCTCTTAAAGAAATCTGGAAGTAAATGGGGTGAAATGCATTTTTGGTCTCTCTTGAAAAGTCACACAAGTAAACAAAGATGTCTGTAATCACATGTCCACCATACATATGACACGCTAATGATACTCTAAAAGAATTTAATTATCAACTACATAAAAAATCACCTTAATTGAATAATACAAACCATCCAAAGGTTGGCCATTTAAATAGATAGTAGAAAAATGTTGGGAAGTGGTGCATTTTTTATCCTTATGTTTATCTTGGGACATAGATTTCCTTATTGTTTCTACGTAAGTATATATTTCAATAAACTTATTACAATGATTTTTAAAAATATCACACATGTATATTAATTTGAGATATTAAAGCTGATTTAGAATATCACATCTCCCAATAGATGAATAGAAAATTTTCATTGCATTCCAATTCCTCTCTTGTATTTTTATCAATATAGAATATTTAGATTTGCTAAAAACAATTGAGTAAGTTATTTACTCCCCATTCATTTTTCTCCATTTACCGTCTTACAATTGAGTAAGTTAAAAGCTCAATTAAGCCACACGACCTGAAATAGCAGGGTGAAATGCCCACCGTTAGTTTTCTATGGAGCTCACCGAGGCGTTTATACGCCTTCAATTCATTCATCTGATGAGCCTCATCAGGATGAAAGCATTACCCAAAAATTACCCTATTTTAAAACTCAGGTGGGCCCTAGGAGTGAATCTGGTCCTTTTTTACTATAAAATTTGGAGTGGATTGCACGTGCTTTATTGTGTGGGTCCCACATAGATGTCCATGACAAATCCACTTTTTCCATTTATTTTAAAAGATAAAATAAGATAAGATTCTAAAAGTAAGGCAGATGAAAAACTCAAGTGGGCCATATCACATGAAACAGTGAGGATTAAATGCCTCGGGTGACAGAAGTTTTGTGTTCCTACTGTGTTCCTACTGTTTATTTGAGTAGTAATAATTATACGAACAGTTTGGATGGCATACAAACATTATGCCAAGTTCCAGGAAGGTTTCAACATTGGATGTTTCCATTCCCACTGTTTCGCCTGTGGTGGCCCACCCTAGTTTTGGATCTGCCTGATTTTTAGTTTTTAAAAGCATATGAACGGAGTGGATTTGTAGTGGACATCACTGTAGGACCCAAAAGCGCGCATGCAATCCGCTCTCTAAATTTTGGGGAGTGGCCATCCGACCGTTGAATCATCCTGATTTTGGGATCAAGGCTCAGGAAATGATGGTGAACAGATTCATGGGATGGATTTCATCCACGTTCATATGTTTTACCCAAATTAGAAAAAGTAACCCGGTTGGTGGCTAGCTCCGGGTGCCAATTGCTTTCGAACATGAAAGGAGGAAACCGCGATTTCCCCACCCATCATCACAAATACCGGTGAGATTTTGAAAATATCGTGATATTATCACAATATTATCACATATATTTTCAGATTATTTGGGAATTTGTTATTAAATACATATCTGTAAATTATATATTTATTTAATTTACAATGAATATTTTTACGAATTTTAGTTTTAACTAGATTTTTTGAGAGAAAATCTTCAAAATTTGAAAATCTCTTGAGAAATTTCCGGAGAAAATGTCAGGAATGAGATTTGTTACTATGTGACCCGACACTGCTCTACCCCTCACATGCTTAGCACGTGGGGCGCGGATTAGCTTCTGACAGATTGATTAGCGAGACTCGCTACTGAAGTGACGTCACCAAGTTCCGTGGCCCCACCATGATGTACGTTTTGTATCCACGCGGTCCATCCATTTAGAGAGATCATTTTAGAGCAAGATCCAAGGAATGAGTTAAATCCAAAGCACCGGTGGACCCCAACACAGAAAAGAGTGGGGACAGTGACATCCACCATTAAAAACTTATAAAGGCCACGAAAGTTTTAGATCGAATTGATACTTATATTTTCCCTACTTTCACGTCTTTTTTAACTTTTATGCAGGTTGGATTTCAAATAAACATTATGGTTGGCCTTGGCCTTGGGATAGTTTCAACGGTGGGAATCACTCTCTCTTTGGTTAATGCTTAAAATGATATCTCAAAATGGACGAACGGTGCGAATACAAAACATACTTAGTGGAGCCCACATAATTGGCGACGTCACTTCAGTAGCGGACTCGTTACTCGACCTGTCAGTATCTAATCCGCGTTCTAGCACGTGCAACAGGGTATGGTCCCTCCTTTGATGTGACTCGAAACATGAAAGGAACCAAATGCCTTTCTGTCCACGTTATCATCCGGATGCTGCCATTTGAAGCTGCGTGTCTGATGGACCAAAATCGATGAAACTGCTGGCGACACACGTGCGAGATCCGGGACGTTAATCTGGCGGGTAATTCCGTGGATGTGCGAAATCACAAAAATTAGGCTGGCCCACTCTTCTGATGGGTGACATATGCAGGCCGTCCGTTTTTTGACACACGTGTTGCTGGCCTGACAAATGAACGTCCACCTTACGTGCCAAGTCAGTCTGTGATAGGCGCTTGTATTTTGCACGTGAAATGCGCAGCTGCAGATAGCATTTTCTTGACAGTTCAGTCGGTGCCCGTCCGTCCAAGTTGGGTAGGTCAAAAATGTAGACCGTTCATTTTTTCACACTTGTATTACAGACTTGCTACGTTTACTGACTGATTTCTGGTCAAATGTTTAGATTTTCCATATTTGAGCAGCTTATACACGTTTACTTGTAGTTGAAGATTATCGGTCTCTTTTATTTCTATCAGAGCTGTACATTAACTAAGTTGAGTCGGTTGACTTGATCGATTCAACTTGGATATGCTAGTACTCAACTCGGCTCAAAATTTATTTTAAACCGTGGTAAGTTGATTTTTTGAGCTAAAAAAAAATTTCAAACTGAATCCTAGCTAGACCAAATTTGACTCAACTCAGCTTAACTTAGTTCAAAACAATTCAACTTGAATGGGATTCACTTAATATAAATATTTATATATTTAAATAAATCATATATTATATATATTAAAAATCTTAAAACCTAGACTCGTAGTCTTGAACTTGGCTCGTAAGATATAGCTCAAGCTTAACTCGAACTTAACTTGAGCTGGCCCGAATTGCTGACTAAATCAAGTCTGAGTTGGCCAGTTAGGCTTGAGGACTGAGCCAAGCTATGCCAAGCTTGACTCAATTCACCTAGCGTACAGCTGTAATTTCTATACATGTTAGCATTCCTTTAATGTAATTAGGTTTTATATCTTAAATGCTAGAGATATTAAAAATTACATGCATATATGCTTGATGTACCTAATAATTATCAGCAACTAGTGTACCCTGAGGACAGCGCATTTGGCAAGCGACCCCAACACTAGCCAGTCCATATATTTTACCAGCTTATTTTAAGGCATGGGTTCAAAATTAACTCATGTGGGAAGCTAAAATGGACACACCACAAAAAAACACTGGGTAATGACATCCACTGCAGAAACCTTCCTTGGGCCTACAGTAATGCTTAGATGTCATCTTAATTTTGTTTCTCAGGTCACATCGGGCTTGATAAAAGGAAAAACACAAACATTAGCTCCATTCGAAACTTCAACGTACCCCCAAAGGTTTTTAAAGACAAGCATTCAATCCCATTGTTTCATGTGGTGTGGTCCACTCGGGCTTTGGATGTGATGTGACTCTTTTTTGGACTCACGCCCTAAAATAAGCTGGAAAATGGATGATAAAATACATACATAATGGTGGGACGTACGGATCTTTGACACCAGCTAGCTGGCTGGGGCATGGCTGGCAAGACCCACGTAACGTGATGTGACTGGATTACCACGCCTCTATACTGTGCGGCACACATGGTTAATTTGTGTATGATGATTCAAACCAATCATTGGATCAACCGTTCATCGGTCCCCACCCAAAGTTTACCATGACTGGACTTTATTAGCCATTTGATCCATGGGCCTTTTCTAACGTAATGGTAGCTTTGCTGACTTTAGTCCTTTAATTTCCATTTTGTATCCCTCCAAATCGAGGGCCTAGATTTGGAGAAATACTGTGAGTTTCGCCTCATGACTCATACATCGAAATAAGAGTCTGACGGTTTAGATCCAATCAACGCATGTGGGACGTGTTAAGAATGAAAGGGAATTTGCAAATCCTCTCTCAAAAGAGAAAGAAATAGAGAGAGATTGGTACATTGCGATCTACGATGTACATGCATTTAAATATTTAGTATGTAAATAATTCAAATTAAACTGTACAAATCATGGTTATCAGGTTAAATGTACAACGAACAAAAAAAAAAAGAATTTATTGGATTATCTTACTACAGGATTGGTGGTCATTTGTTGGATGGTTAAAAATGAAAACCATCCAATGGTCCCACTTCAACAAACAGGTGTCCACAATAAAAGATTACTCAACCAATCTGATTTTTATAATGCACCTTTAAGTAACAGTGGGTTCCACAACTTAGGCTTTTCAATTTGAGTTAATGTATGACACCTGTATGGTTACTAAGTGCCTGTGTATCAAGCGTCAAACGCTGCCAGAGCAACAAATAACTCTCCTTCCGTACGAGACACGAAGGCGGCGACATTGCTAATGGCTAAAATACTCGCTTGGTGCGCAAACGGACAGACTCGCTTGGTGCGCACACCTTACGGCAAATCATCCCAACAGATGATGATTCCTTTGTGAAGCGGCGATTCCTATTATGGTTGGAAAACCGTACAAGTCCGACTACCAGTAAAAAAAGCGGGGCGCGGCAGGTGGGCCCGGGCAATGAAAATACGCCACGTGTACGTTTACAGGAATCCAAGGGATATAAATCTCAGGTGGACCACACCAGTGGAAAATCCTACTGAGGCCTAATGTACTGTTTATTTGACATCCAATCTGTTCACTAGGTCTTATACACCAAGATGAAAGTAAAAAACAAATATCAACTTCATCCAAAACTTTTACGACCCCCAAAAAGTTTTTAATGGTTGACGTTCATTCATCACTGTTTTCTATAATGTGGTCCATTTGAAATTGGGTTATAACAAAATTTTAGTTTCTTAACATAAAATGATCTCTAAAAAATAGATGGACGGCATGGATGAGACACATACATCATGGTGGGCCCACAGAGCACCGACCACCTGCCATTGGCTGGTGTGAGGGGGAGTAGCCAATCCGTTTCCGGGAAAAATGCGATAAATGGCTATTTTATGTACGGAAATTTTACTTTTCACTGTACGCTTGCTAGGAAGCAGATATGCACAAAGCGACCGTACCACGTAGACAGTCGTCGACAAGCCAGATGAGAAAAGGCTACTACGGACAGCGATGTGTTTATTTTGACCGTTGATCTTCTTCATTTGCCAAGCGAAAAAAGGAGATTGACCGTCAATCCTCCCTTAATGAGCGCTGAGTGCCATGTGACCTCTCTTCCCCTCCGTCGGTGGACTGGTGGACCCACACTTTCTAGGGGAGTGCCATGTGTACCACCTAGCTTTGGATGGATGCAGAGGCTTCGCTGCATATGTGCTAACGTGGCTTGGTTGTATTAGATCTGGGCCATTCATCAGGTAGGCCGTACTGCGAGAATGCACTGCCCGAGGAAACAGGGCGGCTCAATTATCGATAGGGCATAAGTATACTTTCAAGGACCGTTTGTCAATGTCCTTGTCTGACCTTTGTTTAATACGATGGTGGGCCCATCTAATTCGTGGACCGTTCTGATTTTCGGATCGATGCAGGTACCTGATGAATGGTTCTCGTGCTTTTGCCACGTGGGCAATTTGCGGTTGAGTGGTGTACATCTCATGCGTGCAAGTACAACTAATATGGCTCTGCCTCTTCAATTCTCTCGTTAATGGTAGCGGCGTACCGGCCAAATTTAGGGAAGGGTGTTTGGATGGCCAACCTGAATTATAATTTCTATATTTTATAAAGACGTAACGGAGATTCAGGAAATACAATTTAAAAAAAAAAAAAAAAGATATCCCAACCGTTGATCCCTTACCATGTTTTTTTTTTTTTTTTAGACCGTTAGTACACCTCCCCAGGGTTGATACCAGGACCTCATGGTTGAAACGAGGTATCTTTCTCCCTTACCATGGTTGGGTTCCGTGTCGGTGTTCGTGGTTTTAGCTCGTTTCCAAGAGAATTGAGATGAGATGCCAATGCGGCACGTGTGTGAGGGATTGGAGCCGTTCATTAGGTGGAACCACGTTGTGTGTCCCGTGGCTTGAAAGTCAGGGTGGTCCAGTAGAAGGTTGGACGAGATTTTAGGATTACATGTGGACCGTTGGTTCAAATTTTGTTACCATCTATTTGTTTCATACTCGTGGCTCACAAGCGGATCAGGCCAGCTGAATTTCTTGGACCATGTCACATGTATTGTGGGGCCCACGGATGAACGGCCTAGATCTGAGCCATTTGATTTTAACATTACATGTCGAAGATCGGCCTTATTTTATTTTTAAACGTCCACTTTGAGACTTTTAAAACGTCTGTTCGTACGTCCGTGTTGTGTGCCGTACACATGGTACAACTATACGATGATTTAAACCATGCGCATATGGCAGCCCGTCATTTTAGTGGCCAGCAACCGATAGGTACCGTGATCAGACCATCCTAACCATCTAATCATCTAACATTTTCTTCTCAATGTCCTGCCTTTGGGAAACGGATTGGCTACTCCCCTGCCACTAGCCAATGGCCGATGGTCGGTGCTCTGTGGGCCCCACCATGATGTATGTGTTTCATCCATGCTGTTCATCTATCTTTCTACATAATGTTATGGTATGAGTCCAAAAATGAGGTATATCCCAAAATCAAGTGGACCACATTACAGGAAACAGTGTTGATTGAACGTCGACCATTAAAAACTTTTTGGGGGATAAAAGTTTTGGATCAAGCTGATATATTTTTTTTTTCCCTTCATCTAGGTCCGTATGGTCTAGTAAACAGTGGATATACAATCACTATTAATTTCCTGTGGTGTGGTCCACTTGAGATTTATATCCGTCTCATTTTTGGTACCAAACTCTAAAATTATTTATAAAAATGGATGAACGGCTTGGATAAAAGACATACTTCATAGGGGGGCCACACAGCACCGACCACCAGCCACCGGGCTAGTGGCAGAGGAGTAGCCAATCCGTTGCTGATTTTTATCCATTAGTGTTCACTGGTACAACACCAATCGAACGGTTAGGATCACCCAAACGGTGAGGTTTTGTATCCGTGTACATTCATTATTGGACATACTCAAAGAACGGTTTCAATCTCTCCACGTATGCCCCTGTGAGCCAACCACATGGATGCACGACACCTCTCATCTCTTTAGAGGCACTGCATCAAGTCCTTTTACATTTTAAAAAATCTGCACCGTTCATCTGGTGGGCTCCATCCATATACAGTGAAGACATGTCCGTACACGAAAGTCGCCATAATCAGAACATGCTAACGCGTTTGCCCATTGAATGTAGAACACTGATTGGCTTTACCTTTTCTTTTAAAAGGTATTCCAGTACTAACGATCCACATTCAAGTGAGACTTTGGGACAATCCGATCAACTTGATGAAGGGTTGTGGTCCACCTACAGTGGGGCCCACCTAATGAAATCCTAACCTGGTATGCGTGTTCGTGCATGTTGGAATCAAGTGAGAGAGAGAGAGAGAGAGAGAGAGAGAGAGAGAGAGAGAGAGTGGGTAAACATCGAACCACCGAATTAGGTAGGATTTGGGCTTATGTTGGCGTAAAAGAATGGGACCATCTGTAAGTTAGCTACCATTATATTTTCTTTGGGTAGGGAGCGAGACTATCTAGTTTGGTGGACTGAGGGACCACCGAACCAGAATACTTACTGATGGTAGATCTGCAAAGCCCACGCTCCTCACATGTTGCCACGTGTGCAGATCACCGACATCCCAGCCATTTAATTCCTGTCTCTGCTGAAGGTGGACTTTCCCAATCCGTCCACTGTTTTTATACGTGCGCGTCTCCACTGAATAGTCTAAGGTTCTGATCCACGGAAGCGGATTCGCTTCAGCGAGTTCGGTGAGGCCGTGGCCGTGGGTGTCAACTTGATTTATGTGTATCCACTCCGTCCATCCGTTTTTTCAGATAATTTCACTATGAGATCCAGAAAATGAAGTAGAACGAAATCTTAGGTGGACCACACCAGAAGAAAATGATGTATGTGTCTAATCCACTCCGTCCATACGTATTTTCAACTCATTTTATGGACCACACCACAAGAAACAATGAAGATAAACATCCACCGTTGAAGTCTTCCTAGGGCCCACAGTTATATTCATTTGTCATCCAACCTGTTCATAAGTTCACATATACATGGATTAAGTAGAAACAAAAATATATTAGTAAGCAGAAACAAACATATACATGGTCATGCGCTAAGATAAGCTGAAAAAACAATTAAACATCATGGTAAGACACATACATCATGGTGGGCTGCACAGAATTTAGTGAGTATATGTGAGAAGGGTTAACTGATGCATGGCTGGGATGGTGCACACGTGGCATGGACGCGTATTGGAGTGCATGTGGGAGGTAGGAAAGGTGGAGGATCATATGTAAGGATTGGATTCCGGATAAAGAGAAACACATGGTGGTTGAAATAATGTCGAACGACTCGAACCTGTCTTTTACCTTTTCTTCCTACCCTCAGTTAAAAAAACAAAGAAGAAAAATAATAAAGAAAAAGGAATGTAAAGAAAATCAAACAACACATGATAATGCTGCTTTTCCTATTTGCTTTATTCTCTTTCTCTATACAAACAAAACGATATAATATCTCATTTTTATTATTAGAAAAAAAAAATTTAGGTGAAACACTTAGGTATACAATGAGGAATTTTTGTGGCTTACGTGTATAAGATCCGGGCCATCCATCAGCTGAGTATACATGTGAAGGTTCGGCAGCGCAGAGTCTGCTCGGTAATATGTTTAGGTGGACCACACGTATAACAGAAAAAATGGGTGGTTGGGAAAAGCAACAGCAGCTTAATACGAGGATGCGAGTTGCCTGTCAGATCTTTGGGGCCTACCGCGTTGTATCTACTCTGTCTATCCGTTTCTACGGGGACATAAGAGCAAACATGAAGGAGATCAAAATTTCAGGTGGGCCACATCCCAGAAAACAGTGGTAATGGAGAAGCCGCCCACTTTTGAAATCTTCATGGGGCCCACCGTGATGTTTATATGCCATCTAACCCGTTCATAAGGTGATTTCCACATGGATTAAGGGAAAAAACAAGTATCAGCCTCATCCAATACTTCTCTGTGGCGATCATAAGGTTTCAATAGTTGGGGTTCAATCTCCATTGTTTCTTGTGATGTGGCCCACTTGAGTTTGTGATATCCCTGATGTTTGGAATCTTGTCTGAAATGCTTCATAGAAACAGATGGAAGGAATGGATGTAACACAAACATCACAGTGGGTCACACGGAGCTAGGTGTTACCGGGTTCCGGTAACTCCTATCGGCTAGTTGCCCTCTTAATTCAAGCACTGATTTCTCGTCAGTCAACCCACTTGATTTTTTCAGTCAGAGTATAATTTGCTTAGTCCCACCTGATGAACGGCCTGGATCTTGATAACATGCGTTGAACTGGCACACGGACCATGATTGACTTGTTAAATCCATACAGCACAAATTACCGAACATACGCCCACACACGCTACTAATTGCTGCGCAGTTCAATCAATCAATCTGAACTGTCCATTATGTGATACAATTTGATAAGCTATCATACAAAAGTGGTACTCATCGGATGATCCAATCCGTCTTTAATCTGGCCTTATTTTCCACAGCCGTCCATTTTAAGCCATGGATAGGATGGTTAAACTTGCCTGAAAAAAGAGATTCTTTAGAATCATAAGCAATCCATGATAGCCACCAAATAGATATATCAAAATCTTGATTACCCGATATTTCTGTATGTGATCTTAACCGTCCATAATAAATACCATTGACATGTTTGAACAGTCTAGATCAATGGATTGGACAGTTAAGTGTCCCAATCCAACTAAGGAGCACCATAACTTACAGTGCTCAGAGAGCACTGGAGCATCTCTCTTTATTTGATATATCAATAAATATTCTGAAGAAATTGAAGGGTTTAAATGTAAAATAGAGCATCATGATGGGTATTTTGGGGAAGAGAGTATCAAATATATCTGTTATCCATACAAAGATGCAAACGGGCCCACCAAATCCAACTTTCCAATATATGGAGCGTATAAAATACACAAAGGATAAAGCGAATGCATGATAGGATCTTGGCCTTGGCTTTCATGGTCGCGATTTGTCTGGCCCAACGGCTGCCATCCTCAACCAATGGCTCAGATTCTAGCTTTTTTATAAAAAAAAATAAATAAATAAACGCATAAAATCACCATGTGGGTGGGCCCTTGTTACAGAGCCAATGATAGGCAGTCTGCTTTACTATATTGTTCCCTTTGGTGGAATGATCACATGTGTTGTTCGGGCTGTGGGGCCCACCCGTGATGTGGGTGTGGAATCCAAACCGTACATCTGACGAGACTGCTATAAGCACTGCATGTGCACGGATCGTTCCTATACGAAACTCTGGTGAAACACACCGCAGCAAGCGATGGCTATGACGCCTAAAACCTATATATTCACATGTGGTGGCCCGGGTAAATTTGAAATGGCTTCAATTTCATCGTGACCGTTCATCCTGGTGGGATGCATCAGATTAATGGGTTGGATGACATATAAACAGTATCGTAGACGTCACATTCCATCTGAAGTTTTCGATGGTGGTCATCCCCCTCCCAATGTCCCCCATTTTTCCGTTTGGTGTGGCCGACTTAATTTACGAATCAGGATGGATTTTGGGATCTAGGCCTATCATTTCAAGTCACATCTAATGGATGGTTTAGATGGCGTTCACACATCATATGGACCCCACACAGTCGTTAGAACTCATGTGGTAATTTCCCCTTTTTAAAATAACGCGAGTAGGTTGGAAAGTCTAACTTAAATTATCTAACTACCTAAAGTCCACCAATCGGACAGCTTAGATTGTCAATGGTGGGACGCTTTGCATGGACAGTCAGTACCACTCAAAATGCTTTATGCCGAGATGGTTGAATGGATGAATTGAAATTCCATACGTGGATTGTAAAAGGACATCGATCTCAACCGTACATGTGGGATTTTGTACTGTGACAGGTGATCCAAAAGCGTCCCACTTAACTGGGACGCGGCTTCGGTGGATCCGGATCCACCGACGTGGGTGGATCCTTGTGGGGCCCACTGTGATCTATGTACCTTGAATCCACTCTATCCATACGTTTTAAAAACTAATTTTATGGCATGATCCAAGAAAAAGGTAGATGATAAGATTAAGTGGACCACACTATTGGAAACAGTAATTTTTACCATTAAAAAATAATTGTGGGCCGCAAAAATTTTTTATCAAGCTGATATTTTATTAGTCCCTTCATCAAAGTCTTTGTGACATTTTAAATAGGTTGGATGACAAATAAACACTCCGGTGGCTGCTAAGAAGACTTAATGATTGATATTCAATCTCCACTTTTTCCTGTGGTTTGGCCCACTTAAGTCTTGGTTCTGGTTTTTTTGTTTTTTTTTTTTTTTTTTTTTTTGCATCATGTCCTAAAATGATATTTCAAACGTATGGACAAAGTAGATTTTGTTGGGGGGTCTTACACAAAACCTTAGGGTCTAGCCTCTCGAAACAAACTAGAATTATGGAATAATAAAGCAATGAAATAAATCAAAGCATAAACCACACCACACAAGAGATTTTTACGTGGAAAACCCTTAAAGAGGAAAAAACCACGGGACTTTGTCCAGATCAACAATCCACTATAAAGTATAACGTTACAACCGTCTTCACTCACGCAGGAGTGGATAAACAATAAGAGTAACAAAGAAAACGGAGAGATCTAACTAATTACGAGGATGTGGAAGCACTGAGATATCAAGTGTACAGTAGATCACCTCTACAAGTAGAACCTCCCTTCCACAAGTTTCCTCTCTCTCTCTTTCTCTCTTTCTTTCACCCCTTTGATAGCCCTAAACCCTTTAACAAACCCTTGTAAAGCTTTAGGAAACCATCTTGTATCTTTTCCATACCCTAGAAAACCCTAGGGACTTCCAATTTATAGTTTTAGGAAACTCCCTTCCGCATCCTTGTTACGAAAGGACTTAAAATTCGCAATCTACACAAAATCGCGGAACGAATCAGCGTAACCACGGCCGGTCGAGATGAGGCCACGACCGGTCGAGCGCCACCCACGACCAGTCGAGCACCCCGGAGAAAAATATCATAAAGTCGCTAGACTTTGAGTCAAGACAGGACTCGACTCCACGACTGGTCGCACACCAGCCCTTGACCGGTCGTATAAGGCTCACGACCGGTCGAGCATGGGAAAAAAACCCCATCAAATGTCCCCCTTTTTGACCCAGGAGGGATTTACCTTCTTTCAAGCTAGCCTGGTTTGTACAAACCTCAAACTTGCCCTTGAGCAAAGCCTTAGTCATCATGTCAGACCCATTATTGTCCGTGTGAACCTTCTCAAGCTGTAACACCTTCTGTTCCAAAGTATCTCTGATCCAGTGATACCAAATCTCTATGCGCTTTGACTTGGAATGCTGACTTGGATTCTTGCTCAAGTATATAGCACTCTGACTATCACAATAGACCACGTGCTCCTCCTGCTTCAGGCTAAGTTCCTGTAAGAACCTCTCCATCCAAAGCATCTCTTTACATGCCTTTATGACTGTAATGTACTCGGCCTCTGTCATCGACAATGCTACGACCTTCTGTAGCTTGCTCTGCCAAGAAACTGTTTCCCCTGCAAACGTGGACATGAACCCCGAGGTAGATTTTCTGGAGTCGCCTGCCACATCTGCATCTTTATAGCCCTCTAACACAGGTTTCCCGTCACCATAGCATAGGCTCAACCTGGATGAGCCTCTTAGATACCGTAGTATCCATTTAACTGCTCCCCAATGTTCAGGATTGGCAAGATACCGGCTGACAACACCAACCGCATATACTATGTCTGGGCATGTACACACTATAGCATACATTAAACTTCCTACAGCTAACGCGTAGGGTATATTCTGCATTTCTTCCACCTCTGCCTTCTTCTTGAGATATTGTCTATCGCTGAATCTGAAGTGATCATCCAGTGGAGTACTGACCTGCTTTGCTGTAACACTCCAGAAAATCGGGGGTCGTGTATAGACTCGACTCCCGAGTTCCCGAGTGTCACTTATCATGCATTTATGTTTTTTTTATGATTAATCAAATTTAACTGCGCAATTTGAAATTATCTGAGGCATGAAGCACAATCACACCAGTTTACTGAAATGAAGGATATCTCACATATATACAGGTCCAAAATAATAAAGGGTCGCCCAAGGCGTTGCCCAACAAAATAACAAAAGAAGGTTATGTCCAAAAAGAGTAAAGCTGAGCCCGCGGCTCAGCAAATCCAAATTCAGCCCAATTAAGCCGATGGAGAGCTGCCCATCAGCTGCAAGTAGGAGAGTCTGTCCTCCTCGTCCAAACTCGCCTCGCCAAGCTCCTCATGCCCTGAGTCACCTGCATCTATGAATGAGTCTGGTTGGTGTTTTAAAACACCGTCCCAGAGTGGGAGTGAGTGATCAACTCAGTATGAACTATTGGTCTCAAGTTACAACAGGCATCAATAGTAATATGAACTTAATGAAAAGCAGACAATCATCAACACCTAATAACTCTTATTTAAAATGCATGCATGCGGGATGATATGATGCATGCCCTCGCCACAACACTCCCTCAAGCGACTCCATCTAACGATCGCATATGACAACACTCCCTCAGAGCGACCTCGACTTTCGAGTCGCCATCCTAACTAATGCGTGCAATGCGATCGTGTTAGGCGAGTTATTAGTTAAGTTCATTCATCCAGCAGGTTGGGGATTTTGATTCACCCTACGTATCAATGCCCTAAACTAGTTGCGAGGCCAAGACCCCATCAACGCGTGAGGCCGAGACCTCGCGGTCCGTGATCCCGTCGGGTTCCTCATCCCCGACACCAAGTACATGAGGAGTACCAAAAGGAAGAGATCGCTCGCGGTCACTACGGGGAGGCGTGGTGTCCCAGCGTAGGCCGACAGCTCGGATATAGTGTCCCATTTCACCATGCTCGGCTCACGAGGCTGTGGACCAGTTGCAAGTGGATTTTTGATGGGCTACAATGGTGGTAGGGTGGTTCAGGTTCCATACACATGTGAGCAAACAGGGTTAACATACAGGGTTGGTCAGACAGTAGGCTAGACCGCACGAGTCAAGCGAGCGTGAAACGAGTGACCTCGGGCACAAAAGACCCATGTAGTCGAACTACAGTCACCCGAACACACCCGCCCAGACTCACGGGTTTAGCCTGAGGGTAGTCTCACCAATGGGATAACCGTCTCTCCTCATGATTCCTGACCAACCCAATAGGATGAAGGTTATTCATAACAAGCTAACTATACAGATTCTCAACTAGCGTAAGAACCACATGTTCTTATGCATTTCGAACATACATATGAATACTCCTACAAGCAACCAAGCATTATCAAGAATAAAATGCATGTGAGTGTGTGGGTTAGTGAGGAAGTTGAGTACTTCCTCCATATTACAAAATCATACGCAAAGAATAATGACATCCTACGTACTATAAAGCAATAAAACATGGAAAATCAATCAAGCATGAGCATGTGATCATCCATCCACAAACCATGTAAGAAACAAGATCCAAATTATGAAAGAATCAAGCAAGCATGTCCATACAATCCAATAGCTACAATTTCTAGGGTCTCTCTAGACGTTCAAACACAACATCCAAGCAATCAAAATCATTAAGCTTATGCTAAAATTGGCGTTAGGTCACCTAAGAACAATAATCCGCACCTTGGAGTCATTGGAGATTCGGAAAAATGACCTAGGAGTGTAGATTTCGGGGTCGATCGGCCGAAATCCCTAAAATATCCATTTGCATGTTAGCACTCCATGTAATCTACCCTCCACATGAGAGGTTTAAAGAAAAATGGGTGATAGATCTTACCTAGATGATCGATGGAGCAATTACTGTGGTTGTGGTAAAAGGATTTCTCTTTGAGAAGGGCTTGGGAGATGCAAGACCGGCTTTCTTGGGCCCCACCTCGATTCTAGGGTCCACCATAGCTCTCCTTGGTCGTTGGATAATGTGGTGGCTATGAGGGAGAGATTTGTTGTTGGGAGATGGAGAAGTTATGAGGAAGAGAGATGGGTTGTAGGGGAATTGAGGATTTATGAGGGAGAGAGGTTTGGTGGTGCGAGATTTGGGGAAGTTATGAGGGAGAGAGGTTTGGTGGTGGGAGATTTGGGGAAGTTATGAGGGAGAGGAGGAAGGGATTGTTGTTGGAGAATGGAGTTATGAAAGAGAGCTAGGTTTTATTCCCTAGAGTTGGCTCCCTTGGCCTTATGTTTCCAAGTTTTCCCAAAATAGCCCTATAGGACTCTATTTGATGTTGAGGCGGCCCTATCACACCTACGGCCACCAAATTTGGTGTATAGGTGCCTCATGGCCCGATGAGGGGCCATACAAAGTTTAAGATCAAACGGATTAACGGAGATGGGGTTTCGAGCATAGGGTTTCTTTCTTTAAATGGCCCGGCGGGGCCATTTCTGATTAATGGGGCATTTCTGGGGGCCCTCTGGCCATGAAACTTATAGGACGGATGTTCTACAGCCCGATGAAGGGCCATGCAAAAATTGGAGGTGATCGGATATGGGGTTTGGCCGAACGAGCCCGATTTGCGATCAACGGTCACCGTGCCACGATCGGGCCCCAGATTTGGTGGACGAGCATAGAAAAATACATCAAACCTTTACCGTAAATTTGGAAGAAATCCGACGGCTGGAACGCCTGGTATCCCGGTTTTATTTGTAAGTGCCAGATTCCAATCCGGCATTGGTGGGGTGCATTGGGTAAGCGTCAGATAGTACTTTTAGGTGTCCACTGGGTCCGTAGTCCGCGATGGACCACAAGCCCAGTGAGATCTATGATTTCCTAAATTTTTTTAGATTTTTCTGACCTTTCTCGGTCGCTGGGCGGCCCACACGGGCTGTCACTAAGTGTAATCGGGCTACCTGGCTTGACGGCCCGCACATGGTCTGATCGTGACCAGATAGGACCACTCGTGTATAAGCTAACATTGAGTGCCAGTGGTCAGTAAGTGATAATATAAGTTAATTACATTAAAAAAATTTAAGGATTTTTGAAAATCCAAAACAGTGAAAATCCGGGATGTTACATTTGCTGCATTCATATTGAACCGCTCTAGGATTTTCTCAATATACCGCTCTTATGACAACCAAAGCTTCCTGCTGCTTTTGTCACGAGTTATCTTCATTCCTAGGATCTGTCTAGCCGGGCCCAAGTCTTTCATCGTAAAAAACTTGCCCAACAACTATTTCAACCTGTTGATCTTCTCGATGTCTTTTCCCATGATGAGCATGTCATCAACGTATAACAGCAGAACTAAGAAATCACTACCTGAGAACTTGCCCGTGAACACACAGTGGTCCGACTCCATTCTGTCATACCCATGCTGTAACATAAACGAGTTGAATTTCTTGTACCATTGTCATGGAGCTTGTTTCAGCCCATACAAGCTCTTCCTTAGCCTACACACCATATGCTCTTCGCCCTTGACTTCGAACCCCTCTGGTTGGTGCATGTAGATCTCTTCTTCCAGGTCACCATGGAGGAAGACAATTTTAACATCTAACTGCTCTATCTCCAGATCCATGCTAGCCTCTAACCCAAGCAACACTCATATGGATGTCATCTTCACCACTGGTGAGAATATCTCCTCGAAGTCTATGCATTTCCTCTGACCAGACCCTTTCACCACAAGTCTGGCCTTGAACCTTGTATGTGAATTCTTCTGCTCAACCTTCTTTCTTAACACCCACTTGTTGTTAAGAGCTTTCTTGCCCTTAGGCAGTTTCACCATATCATAGGTGTGGTTCTTATGCAAGGATTTCATCTCCTCTTATATAGCTTTCAACCACTCCTCCTTATGCTCGTCGGCTAGGGTCTCAGAATAATCTTCTGGCACTCCCCCATCAGTCAACATAATGTAATCATGCGACGAGTACCTCTTGGACGACTGTCTATCCCTAGATGACTTCCTCGCCTGTGGCTCAACAGGTGGATCAAGTGGGGGTTGCTCCCCTGGTCCATCTTCCGAAGGAACTCCCTCGTCCTCTGCACCTTGCTGTACTCCCCCGTCATCAGGCACCACAGGAGGAATAACCGGATCCATGTTCTCTAGCTCACCTGAACTAGGCTGGTTCTTCTCTGGCTTGCCAATGTCTTCTATACACTGATCTTCAAAGAAAACCACATCTCTGTTCCTGACGAGCTTCTTCTCTGTCGGATCCCACAATCTGTAACCGAACTTTTCATCACCATACCCTAAGAACACACACTGCCTGATCTTCATATCGAGCTTATACCTCTCATCCTTTGGTACGTGAACGGATGCCCTGCATCCATATATCCTGAGATGACTGTACGATGGATCCTGTCCAGTCCACACCTTCTCAGGCACTTCTCCATTCAGCGAGGCTGATGGAGACCTGTTTATCAAATATACTGCTGTGTGCATTGCTTTTCTCCAGAACGTCTTGGGCAACTTCCCATGGGATAACATTCATCTGATTCTCTCAACAATTGTGTGATTCATTCGCTCAGCTACACTATTATATTGGGGGGTCTTTGGAACCGTTTGTTCATGCCATATACCCAGGGACTTGCAGTACTCATGAAAGTCGTCAATGTATTTACCACCATTGTCAGTGCGGATGCACTTCAATGATCTACCTGTCTCTCTCTCGACAATAGCATTAAACAATTTAAACACACCAAAGACCTCGCCATTGGATTTCAAAGCATAAACCCAAACCCTCCTAAATGCATCATCTATAAAAGTGACAAAATACAATGCCCCACCCAAGGTTTTTATCCTCATAGGACCACAAACATTAGAATAAACCAAATATAATGCATGCACTTTATTAACATGAGAAGCAGATTTAATTAATGAAACTCTATGTTGTTTCCCTGATAAACAATCAAAACAGGTTTGAGAAGTGTACCTGTCACGTCTAGAAGGAGTCGCTTCCTCACTAGTAGCTGAATCCATTTTTCACTCATGTGACTTAGACGCCTATGCCACATATCAATAGCTAAATCTTCTGCTGCGTTCAACTCACCCTTGCACACACTGACACTTATCTTGTAAAGGGTGTAACACTTCTTTCTTCTGGCTGCGATCAACGAACCCTTGATGAGCTTCCAGCGCCCACCATCAAACTGGTTTTTATAACCATCATCATCCAACCATGTAACGCCCTGAAAATTGGGAGTTGTGCATACACTCAACTCCCAAGTTGCAGGGGTCATTTATAACCGATTTTCATTAATATGCGTTTAGTCATGTTTAAATGCGCAGCCTGAAATTTCCTGTAACATGAAGCACAACCACAAGTCTACTGAAATGACGGAGATCAAGTATATATACAGTTCCAAAAATATAAATGGGTGCGCACAAGGTATTGCCCAACAAAACCATAAAAAGAATGATATATCCAAAAAGAATAAAGCTGAGTCTACACTCAGCGATCTAAATCCTGCTTGTCAAGCCGATGGAGAGCCGCCCATTAACTGAAAGTAGGACAGCTCGTCCTCCTCGTCTAAGCTCACGTCGCCAAGCTCCTCGTACTCATTGTCACCTGCAACTACGGGAGAGTCTAGTTGGTTTTTAAAATGCCGTCCCAGAGTGGGAGTGAGTGATCAACTCAATAGGTGCTATTAGTCTTAAGTTATAACAGACATCAATTATATTATGAACTCAATGAAAAACAATCATTCACAAACACCTACTAATCTTATTAATGCACATGCATGATAGATGATATGATGCATGCTCTCGCAACAACACTCCCTCGAGCGACACCATCTCACGATCGCATATATCAACACTCTCTCCTAGTGACCTCGACTGCTGAGTCGCCGACCTAACTAGTGCGATGCCGTATGATAATGTTAGCCATGTTCTTAATTAATTTCATTCATCCAACAGGTTGGGGAAACTGATACACCTCACATATCAATGCCCTCAACTAGTTGCAATGCCGAGGCCCCTCAACGTGCGAGGCCAAGGCATAGCGATCCTTGATCCCGTCGGGTTCCCCATCCTCGACTTCAAGCACATGGGGAGTGTTGAGAAAGGGGATCACTCGTGGTCACTACGAGGAGGCTCGTCGCCCCAGCGTAGGCCGACAGCTCAGACACAGTGTCTCATTCCACCATGCCCGGCTCACGAGATGGTGGACCAGCTTCAATTGGTTATCGATGGGCTACAACGGTTGTAGGGTGTTATAAGTTTCATACATATGTGAGCAATTAAGATTAACAAGTAAGATTGGTCAGTAACAGGCTATACCACATAAGTCCAGGCAAACACGGGATAGACGACATCGGGTACAAGCAACCCATGTAGTTTAACTACTGTCGTCCACCCGCACTCATCCAAACCCATGGGTTTAACCCCAGGGTAGTCCTACCAACGGGCCCGCCCTCACTCTCCTCATTTTCCTGGCCAACCCAATGGTTGATAATCATTCATAACATGCTAAAAATCAGCGTTATCAACTAATATAGGCGATATCGTGTATTCATATTTCTCACATACAATTTAGATTTTTCTACAAGCAAGCTAACAATCATTATGAACAAGGTGTATGTGTGGTGTGTGGGTTAGTAAGGATGTTTAACATCTTATATATCTCATAGAATCAATGCACAATAGTCAATGGATCACACAAGCTATAAGTCAATATCATATAAGAATCCAAACAAGACATGAACTTGCAATCACCCATTTGTATCAAATCATGTAGTAAACAACAACAACATCAGGTGAGAACCAACAAAACATACAATTCCATACAATCCCCAAACAACATCCAAATCCTAGGTTTTCTCTAGATCCTCCAAATAAATCATCCAAACAAACAAATTTATTAGATTCGTGATAAAATTGGTGTTAGGCCACCTAAGGATAATAGTCTGCACCTATGGTTCGTTGAAGATTTGGAAAACGACCTAGGAACGTTGAACTCAGTGTCAATCGGCCGGAATCCTAAAACAATGTATTTGCATATTAGAATCCCATGTGAATCCACCCTCAACATGAGGGAATTCTAAGAGATGAGGGTTTTACCTACTTAATCGGTGGAGAGGGGCTCTCCGGTTGTGGGTGAAGGATTTGTTGAGGAAGAGGTGAGGAGTTGTAAGAATTGGTCTCCTTTGGCCCCACTAAAGTTATGGCTTACCTTCCCTCTTCTTCACTCTCCCTTCCTCTCTTCATCCTTTCTTCTTTCTCCCTTTGCTCTCTTCTCTCTTCCCTTTTCCTAGGGAAAATTCGTATGGGGAGAGGGGTGCCCCAAAGAAGCCCCTTTTATAATGTCAGATTTGATGCTAATGGCCCTAACTGCTGGGTTTTTACTATACTAACCCTATGGGAGGGTTTTTCTAGCCTCTAGGGCCCATTATGGGTGTACAAGTCGATATACACCATAGGATAGTTATTTCTAATTATAATCTACGTATGGATATGATCGGCCCGCTATTTGAATGTACCAATCAACGGATATGAATAGAAGTCTGTTTAACAGTCACCGATGGTCGATCGGGGCCGCAGCTATACAGATATGAGCAGAAAAATATCCTTACTCTACGTGTGAAGTTTGGTCGTAAACCGATGGTTCAAAATCCTCAACTTTATATAAGAGTGAACGACCTAATTCACTTAAGTTCTAGCTCCTTTCTTTAGGGTATATGCACTTCTCATGCACTCGTCCTTCGGCTCATGTTGAGTAGTTCTGGGCACCACCCAAGTTCGACTCTCGCGATGAACGTCGAGCCCAGTAAGACAGACATTACTCTATAATTTTTAAACTAATGGCCCACCAATGAGCGGTTTAGAGCTTGTTTGGAGAATCAGGGCATTTCTGGAATGGATATGGTAGTGAGATTTCTCATGGGCAATGATTAGGGTTTGGATGAACCATGTTCATAGTGTGGCCTATTTATAACTAGTGAAAGTGGAGATTTGGTCTTGTTTACTCTAAACCGTCAGTTTTATGCTAAATGAGTAGCGGGGTTGATTTGGTCTATTAGTCAAGATCCAGGCCTTATCTGACTTGGTTTCGATTAGATCTTTAATTTAGTTATGATTGTCTTGATTAGTTAGCAATGGGTCGATTGGATTTGGGCCCTATGTGAGTAAATCATGGGGCTAAACTTGATGTTCAAGTGATCGGGCAGATTCGTTGGCTTCATACGGTCGATTAATCGGACTTGTACGGTTCTTTACAGGCACCACCCCTGTATAAACTAACATTGAGTGCTAATGATCATTAAGTGATATTATAAGTTAATTAATAGAAAAAAAATTTAAGGATTTTTTAAAATCTAAAACAGTGAAAAATTCAGGATGTTACAAACCTTCCCGTCAACATCAAGTTGAGGCGAAGGTCTGGGATATGCCTCACATCCCTGAGAACCAATGTGCAGGCCACATCGCTTTTCACACAAATATCACTGACTCCTATGATCTTCGATACACCAAAATTTTTCATATTCGTGGTCCTATAGTCATCTGACTTGTAGCTTGTGAATAAGTCTCTGAGTGGAGTCGCATGAGAAGAAGCTCCCGAGTCTATCACCCAGTCGGTGTCCTGACTCATAGCCGCGAGATATACATCGTGATCTGCTGAAAGAATAACCACAATGTCGCTATTTGAAGTAACGACAATGGAATTTGATTCATCTTCTTTCTCCTTTCATTTTCCTTTCTTGTCATTCTTCTTACCACGACATTCATGTTTGTAGTAGCCCTTCTTACCACAATTCCAGCAATCAACATCCTTTATGTTATTCGACTTGCCTCTTGATTTATCTCGGGCCTTCCCGGCCTTCTTGTTCTTTCATCTCCCTCGTTCTTATGTCACAAGGACCTCTTGCTGAGTAGACCCCTGAGACTTCCTCCTTGTCTCCTCATTGAAGAGACAACTGGTTACCTATTCTATGGATATCTTTCCATCTGACGCGGAGTTACTTAGAGATACCACTAATGTCTCCCAACTGTCAGGCAACGAACTAAGCAATAGTAAAGCCTGCAATTCATCATCCAGGACCATCTTCATAACAGAGAGCTGGTTCACTATATTACTAACCTCATTCATGTGCTCTGCCATAGAACCACCATTCTTGAACATGAAATTCACAAGTCACCTTATTAGAAAAATCTTATTACCAGCTGTTTTTGTAACATCCTGGATTTTTACTGTTTTGGATTTCCAAAAATCCTTAAATTATTTTTTTATGTAATTAACTTATATTTTCACTTACTGACCATTGACACTCAATACTAGCTTATACATGGGTGATTGTAACGTCCCGTTCAACCAGCACAGTGTCCTGGGGCGTCCACGTCGGATTTACCTCAGGATCGTTCGTTTAAACTACTCAGAGTGAGGTATCACAAGTAAATTAAATCTAAGATTAGCCCATTACACTAGACCAGTCGGGTCATGATCAGACCAAGTGTGGCCCGCCAAGCCAGGTAGCCCGATTACACTTAGTGACAGCCTGTGTGGGCCGCCCAGCGACCGAGGAAGGTCAGAAAAATCTAAAATTTTAGGAAATCATAGATCTCACTGGGCTTGTGGTCCATCGCGGACTACGGACCCAGTGGACACCCAAAAGTACCATCTGGCGCTTGCCCAATGCGCCCCACCAATGCCAGATTGGAATCTGGCACTTACAAATAAAACCAGGATACTAGGCGTTCCAGCCGTCGGATTTCTTTCAAATTTACGGTCAAGGTTTGATGTATTTTTCTACGCCCGTCCACCAAATCTGGGGCCCGATCGTGGCACGGTGACTGTTGATCGCAAATCGGACCCGTACGACCAAACCCGTATCCGTTCATTCCCAAATTTTGCAAGGCCCTTCATCGGGCCATGAAGCACTAACCCTATAAATTTCATGGCCAGAGGGCCACCAGAAATGCCCCATCAATCAAAATGGCCCCCAAAGGGCCACTTAAAGGTCGGAAGTGCTTGCTCAGATCATATATCCGCTCATCCGTTTGCCCTAAATTTTTACATGGACCCTAGTCAGGCCATAAAGCAACTATACACCGAATTTGGTGGCCAGAGGGGTGTTAGGGCCACCCCAACACCAATAGGGAGTCCCATAAGTCTATTTTAGAAAATTATGGAAGCTTGGGGCCATTTGCACCAAATCTGGAATTATAAAAAGGGGTTTCTTTTTTGCTTTAGGGAAGGGAAGAGAGAAAAGAGAGAAAAGAGAGAAAGAAGGTGGAGGAAGAGAGAGTGAAGAAGGAGTGTGGACCCTAGATCGAGGTAGGGCCCAAGGAAGCAAATCTTGCATCTTCCCACCTCTTCTCCAAGAAGAAACCTCACCCCACAACCGCTATTTCGTCCGTTGAGCAACTAGGTAAGCTCCATTCCCTATTTTCTTTGAAACCCTTGTGATGAGGGAGATTTACTTGGTATTCTTACAAGCAAGTGGTCGCCTTTAGGGATTCCGGCCGATCTACCCCGAAATCCACATCTCCTAGGTCGTTTCCAAGCCTCCATCGAATCCAAGGTGCGGACCATTGTTCATAGGTGGCTTAGCACCAATTGTAGTAATAGCTTAATGATTTTGAATGCTTGGTTGGTATATGTGAAAGTCTAGAGAACCCCTAGGAATTGTAGGTTCTTGAAATTGTATGGATATGCATGATGGTTCTTTATGATGTTATTTGTTGCTCACATGATTTCGTGTATGGATGATAACATGCTTATGCCTCGTCATTTCTCCCATATATTATTGATTCATGGTGTGTATGATTTCATTTCTCTTGTGCATATGGCCTGTTAGGATAGAGAAGGTGCTTAACCTCCTCACTCACACACACAATACACATGCACTTTAATTCATGAATGCTTGCTATGAATATTTAATTCATTTGACTCAGATACATGAGATACGATGTTGATATACTAATTGATAGCTCGTTAGGATCACCCTCACACCCTTGGGTTGGTTTGGAATATGACAAGAGACGGTAGTTCCATCGATAGAGCTATGCTAGGGTTAGACCCGTGAATTTGGGCGGGTGTGTTCGGGTGGCTGTAGTTCGACTACATGGGTCTCTTGTGCCCGAGGTCACTCGTCTCACGCTCGCCTGATTTGTGCGGTCTAGCCTACGGCCTGACCAACCCTATTTGTTAACCCTGGGTGCTCACATATGTATGGAACCTGAACCACCCTGTAACCATTGTACTCCATTGATAATCCACTTGAAACTGGTCCACAGCCTCGTGAGCCAGGCATGGTGGAATGAGACACAGTGTCTGAGCTGTCGGCCTACGCTGGGGTACCACGCCTCCCCGTAGTGACCGCGAGCGATCCCTTCCTTTCGGCACTCCTCATGTGCTTAGAGTCGGGGATGAGGAACCTGACGGAATCACGGACCGTGAGGTCTCGGCCTCACGCGTTGATGGGGTCTTGGCCTCGCAACCGGCTTAGGGCAGTGATACGTAGGGTGAATCAGAATCCCCAACCTGCTGGATGAATGTACTTAACTAATAACTCGGCTAACACGATCGCATTACATTACATTAGTTAAGGTGGCGACTCGGCAGTCGAGGTCGCTCTGAAGGAGTGTTGTCGTATGCGATCGTTAGATGGATTCGCTTGAGGGAGCGTTGTGGCGAGGGCATGCATCATATCATCCCGCATGCATGCATTTAAATAAGAGTCACTAGGTATTGATGATTGTCTGCTTTTCATTAAGTTCATATTATAATTGATGCCTGTTGTAACTTGAGACCAATAGTTCACACTGAGTTGATCACTCACTCCCACTCTGGGACGGTGTTTTAAAACACCAACCAGACCCATTCATAGATGCAGGTGACTCAGGTCATGAGGAGCCTAGCGAGGCGAGCTTGGACGAGGATGACGGACTCTCCTACTTGCAGCTGATGGGCGGCTATCCATCGGCTTGATCGGGCTAAATTTGGATTTGCCGAGCCGCGGGCTCAGCTTTACTCTTTTTGGATATAGCCTTCTTTGGTTGTTCTGTTGGGCAATGCCTTGGGCGACCCTTTATTATTTTGGACCTGTATATATGTGGGATATCCTTCATTTCAGTAGACTGGTGTGATTGTGCTTCGTGCCTCAGGTAATTCCAAATTGTGCAGTTAAATTTGATTAATCAAAAAAAAAAAAACCATAAATGCATGATAAGTGACACTCGAAACTCGGGAGTCGAGTCTATGCACGACCCTCGATTTTTCGGGTCGTTACACTTTTCCTCTTATACAACCCTTTCAATTTCAGCCATAGGCTAGCGACTGAGGTTTCCATAGACACATGGTGGAATACGGAATCGTCCAACCATTGTCTAATAAACCCTACCGCCTTTCGGTCCATCTTCTTCCAATCATCATCAGACATATCCTTGGATTTTGCTGATATGCCTAAAATTGGAGAATATATGTCCTTGCAATAAAGCAAGTCCTCCATCTTAGCCTTCCATATGGTCCAGTTAGAACCATTGAGGCTGATCATCCTTAATGAGCCACCTTCCATAATTCAAAACCGATCCTACCCGTTCAATGAACTTAGCTCTGATACCACTTTGTTGGGGGGCCTTACACAAAACTTTAGGATCTAGCCTCCCGAAACAAACCAGAATTATAGAATAATAAAGCAATGAAATAAATCAAAACATAAACCACATCACACGAGATTTTTATGTGGAAAACCCTCAAAGAGGTAAAAACCATGGGACCTCGTCCAGATCAACAATCCACTATGAAGTTGAATGTTACAACCTTCTTCACTCACGTAGGAGTGGATAAACAATAAGAGAAACAAAGAAAACGGAGAGATCTAATCGATTACGAGGACGTGGAAGCGCTGAGATATTAAGTGCACAATAGATCACCTTTACGAGCAGAACCTCCATTCCACAAGCTTCCTCTCTCTCTCTCTCTCTCTTTCTCTCACCTCTTTGATAGCCCTAAACCCTTTAACAAACTCTTGTAAAACTTTAGGAAACCCTTTTGTATCTTTTCCATATTCTAGAAACCCTAGGGACTTCCTATTTATAGTTTTAGGAAACTGTCTTCCGTATCCTTATTGCGAAAAGACTCAAAATCTACAATCCGCACAAAATTGCAAAACGAATCTGCATAACCATGACCGATCGAGATGAGGCTGCGACCGATCGAGCGCCACCCCCTCGACCGATCGAGCACCCCGGAAAAAAATATCTCAAAGTCGCTGGATTTTGAGTCAAGTCAAGACTCAACTCCACGACTGGTCGTGCACCAGCCCTCAATCGATCGTGTAAGGCTCACGACCGGTCGAGCACCGGGAAAACCCCATCAGATTTAAGGCTACATCACAATCGTCACTACCGTAATTGTTCCATACACCTCGACGGATCAGGGGATCTACCAAAGCCACGCCCCGTGAATTTGTATCTTGACTGTTTTCTATGATCCATGTTGTCATTCGCTATTTGTACTCACGGACCATCCATCCAATGGTTAGAATCGTCAGTCATCTTTTTTACTTGGGCCGCGATCAATCTATCATAGGTCCCATCTAGTGGACGGTTCGGAACACTTATGCGTGCCACACGTGGTTGAGATGGAGCCAGTGGACTTCCCAAAGCCTTTTAGCGAGCCTTGCCACACGTGTGCATGATCCAATCCGATCATCCGGTGGGCCCCTCAATGTAGCTGTGCTGCCGGAAATTAGAGAACGCTGTTCGTCAGCAGTATGCCACAAGTACAAAAGAAATGACTCAAGGACCAAAGGTCCAGATTCAAAACAATTGTATTACCCACTAGATGAGTGGATGGGCTTGATTTTCAGGTCAGTGCCTTTACTAAGTAAGGACACATGACGGTCGGCTTGCCTCCCGCACGCCTGCGTACGTTTGCACGTATAAGCAGCGAGTCCTTGTCGACGGGCTCGCGCGAGTCCCCCTCTCACCTCTCCGGCAAAAGTGGGTTGGAGTTCATACTCTGTATAAAAGATCAAGGCTTTGATGCTCTCGCATATGATGACCATTCCTGCACAGGCATGCTTGTGGTGCACGTGTGGTATATAAATAATCTATCTAAACCGTCCAAATAGTGGAGCCCACTATAGATAGGTCCAAACCCAAATAGTAACCCATCCAAAATCAAAGGAAAATGCAGATTACTTAAAGGGTACAATCGTCAGATCAATACTAATTTCAGGAAATAACCCATCTACAAAACTCACCTAATTTGAACAGTTTGGATCGTGATAGATGTATTCCACATCCACGGCGGAAGTGCTATGTACAAAATCTCATGCTCCGGCAGCGTAATGAAATAACTGCCATCCAAGACAAGGACCCGGATTGCGTCCTGCACCGCCTGTACGGACCCGGTCCAGGCAGGGGCTCTGTGGGGCCCATCGTGATGTATGTACTTTATCCACGCCGTCCATACATTTTGACAGATCATTTGGGGCATGAGTCAAAAAATAGGGCAGATTCATTATTCAAGTGAACAACACAATGGGGATTGAACGTTCACCATTAAAAACTTATTGGGAGCCGTAGTAATTTCGAACTATCTGATATTAGTGTTTTCTCTTCATCCACGTCTATGAGACTTCATGAACAGTTTGGATGGAAAATAAACATTACGGTGGGCTGTTGCAATGTTTCAACGGTGGGCGCCATTATCACCATTGATTCCTTTAGTGTGGTCCACTTGAGTCTTATATCTACTTTCTTTCGGAGATAATTTCCTAAAATGAAATGTAAAAATGGATGAACGGCGTGGATTATAAAAAAAAAAAAACATAAATCCTGATGGGCCCCACAGAGTTTCTGTCTGGACCGAATCCGTCCAGCCAAAGGCAGGACGCAATCCGCCTTCCCAAGAGAAGGTTTATGAGAGAGAGAGAGAGGGTAAAATCGTAATTATATAAAAACGTTACGAAGACGCGTGAGACCGTGCTATGATGGGAGAAGGTGGTAGTTGCATGGGAGAGCATCTGCCACTAATCGTGATTGAAAAAGGTAAAAAGAAAACCGAAAAGGTTAAAACGGAGTCGACAACGAAATATCGGAAATCGGAGGCCTGTCGCCCAGAGCGCACTGTCTCTAGCTGGTTTCTCCAGCTGACGTGGCGACGTGGGCCCCAGCGACGCGAGCCTTCGCCACAGCAAGCGTTAAGTTAGTTGAGGTGTCCCAAGGTGGGCCCCTCCGCACGTGACTGGCGGACCCTCTTCACACGTGCCGGATCCCAGCGTCGGTGCTTTCGCGCAAGTGGGCGGGGATCGAGAATCCGTTAATGGCGGTTAGCTGCTCTTTTGGTTTTGGGCTGTGGTTAATTAACCTAACCACGGTTAGGAGTTGAGACTTGGATGAGTTAAAGGTCGTTCTATAAAATGGCGGTCTCAATGCGGGTTTTTTGACTGGTTTTGCTGCTGTGGCTTTTCTTTTCTTCTCTTTTTCTTTTCTCAGAGAGAGAGAGAGAGAGAGCTCTGCAAATAGCAATGGAGGCTTCTTCTTTGAAACGTTTTTCTCTGCTGTTTTTTCTTGTAGTGCTATTTGTGGGAGCTCTGGCGGGAAATGGGAGCGAGAAGATGCTGGATTCGAGGTACATTGCTGGTTTTTGGTTTCCTCTGCAGTTTGCGAAGCAGGATTTTCTTGAAATTTTTGTGTTTTCTTCTCGTTTGGAGTCTTTTGTTTGAGTTTGAGAAACTCGAGTATAGCATTATGTTGTTTTTTGGGATTTTCTTTGGTTTTTCTTGCTGGAGTTTGGGAATTGGAAGATTGCCATACGAGAGGGAGGGTCTTGGAAGGTTTCTGTAATCTTCCAGTGTTTTTCCAGTTGAGGTTTTCAAAACTGGGGTTTATCTGCTTTTTTACACGAATTTGGAGAAATGCGGTAGAAACTGCGGATTTTCCATTCGAATGAAAGTCGATCTCTTTAAGAAGAGAAGGCGATTTAGTTGAATTTCAGCTGTTTTCATGCAATGCGGAAGCGAAATGTGTAGAAATTGAGAATTTCCTCACAGCTTTGCTATTCGTTGCAGGTCTACCGAAGCAGAGCAGATCTCAACAGAAGAACATGCGAGGGCGGCGCTAGATGCAGGGAGGTGAGTCCTCTGTTCTTTTTTCCTCTTGGTTTGGCCTTTTCTCACACGCATGAAATTCACATTCTTAGCGAATCTGGGCCGTCAAAGGTATCTCAACAGAAATCATGATCGTTAGTTTTTCTTTTTGTGTTCCCTTTATTCGGCATCGCATTTCCGAAAATGAGATAAATTTCTAGAGCCTAAAACAATCTAAACCGTTTGGAACGAGATCTCAAGATCTACACCGTTTAATCCGTTAAGTTCGTTTTTCTCTCTGCCCCTTTGTTTTCAAGAAATCTTTTAGGGCAACCCACCATTACTCTAGACCTGCTCCAGATCTCTGAGCAGATCGGAGTCTCCTCGGACTTTCGAAATGCCCAAATTGCTCCTGATGATAACCATCAATATCATCGTTTCAGCTACAGCGATGTGTCTTTAAGATAATACATAAGGGTAATTTGGTTATTCTTCCATAAAGACCATGACCAGTGGTCAAGGTAAAAAAGCAATTCCAGGGGAAATTCCAATGTCGCCCTCTCTTTCTTTTACGCTTTTGCGGAACCTCGAGCAGCGCTACGTATCCTGTTCTCGTCTTCCGAGACGAGAAATGGAGAATCCAACATTAGATATATTCATGGACTTTTTGATTTGCGATCTGGGCCATTGATCTGTTGGGCTCCACAATCTATGGTCCTCGTTTCGAAAATCTCCAGGATGGGATATTCGTAGACTTTTTGATTTGCGGCCGCAAGATCAGTGGCTGGGATGTACCGATCTGGGAAACCTTCTGGGAATGGTCCTTTAATGGCTACCATCAAACTGGAGTAAACTGCATTTACCCACTGGATGCAGATCTTGTAATTCCTGGTCGGGTGCCGAGTACTAAAATGGAATTGGCCGTCTAAATCCATCCGTTCTATAATTAATCATACACCCCTTTATTTTTACTTTTTGGTAATGCAGTAGTACAACTTTGTTCTTTTGTGCCGACATCACTTGGAAATAAAGGGCGTATCAATGAATACGTAGAGGGGAAAACTGGCCTCTTTGGGCCCCACCGTGATGTTTGTGTCTCATCCATGCTGTCCATCCATTTTACCAGCTCATTTTAGGGAGACCCCAAAATTGAAGCATCTCCAAAGCTCAAGTGGACCACACCACATAAAACATTGGGGTTAATGACGTGGACGGCCTGGATTAGACATATACATATCAGGGTGGGCCCTATAGCGTACTGTATTATAGTACGCAATCCGCTTCCCTAGATCGAGATCTTGTTTGTACGAATCGACCACCGTCCGGCTCAGATTTAACCCATCTATGACTAGAAAAACAGGAAGTACCAAAGAGTAATTAAATCCACTGGCAGAGTATGGCAGATAATACACATGCAACCTCCCACTGCAGACGTGGCCGTTATTTACTCCGACTCTTTGGATTTGGGTGCATGCGCCATTTTTACATGGACGGATAGGATCTGCCCTACTGGGCTATTAATTGTCTAATCTGATCTACGGTTTGTATCTCTCGATGGATTTTTTAAGATAGGATTTTTGTGATGTACAGATTGGAGTTGAAAACAGAAGAGCATGTCGTGGATGATCCAGAAGAGGTTGCCTCTGCGGTGGAGATGTAAGTCTCTGTCATTCTTATATTTTATTCGTTGTACTAAATACATTGATTCTCTTTCCCCTCCTTTCATGTGATTTCTGACCCATTCGGCAAGGAGAGGGTTTGTTCTGAGAGCCTCTCATTGAAGGGTTCTGATAATTCACATGGTTTCGTGCACCATGTGATTGGCTGTCAATAAAATCTTTATAAAGAAGTCCCTTTCGCCATAAATTCTTTCGCGCGCCTAAAATTCTAATAAAATAGAGGTTTCATAAAATAATAATAATAATAAAGGAAAATCCCTTCGATTTTCCGCAACTGGTGCTATATATCAGGACAGTTGATGGGGTAGGATTAAGGTGGGACCGGAATCCTCTACAACACCTGTCTTATCCAACGGGTCAAATAGCTAACACTTTAGGGCCCACCATTTTCTATATGTGAAATTCACTTCGTCCATCAGGTCTTTGATTCTAGGCCATGAGGCCCTGAATCATCCACATCTCAGGTGGCCACAAAGCCTTTAGGCGCAATTTTACATTATTCCCATTGGTGTTGTAAATCTGAGGTTTTTATAGCGCTGAATTCTTTTTAATCTATGGTGAGCACAAGGTTTATCACCTGATGGACGGAGTGGATTTCATAGATGCAACATGGTGGCCCCAAAGAGCTTGGGTGTCCATCTCTGCGTGAAACAGGTGTTGTATACCCGGTCCCAATCTTGCATCCTAATGAAAAGGGTAGAACATTTTGTGAATCATGCAGGTGGTTTAATTTTCTATGTTCTTTTCATGTGAGGACGGAGAAAGCCGGTCCTACCGCAACAACAACAAAATAAAAGAGAAAAAGAAGAAGCCAAAAAAAAAAAACCAAGGGGAGAGAGAGTGAGTGAGTGAGAAGACTGACGAAACTCTGCCCATGCAGGTTTCCCTTTGAAAAACCAAAAAAAAAAAAAAAAAAAAAAAAAAAAAAAAAAAAAAAGGCCCCAGATAATTCTGAAGGTCTGCTGATTAGATCTCAATCCCTTGACTTCTAATGACCAAAACACCCACGAATTTTGGATTTTGCCCGGACCGCCTCCGACACCATTCAGATGCAGTAGCCTCAATGCATTTATTCCTAACAAAGGGCGTGGGCTGGTAACATGGCTGGATTTGCCATTATTCCCAAAGAAGATACAGCCAACCCACGTCCATGACCCATTAAATTCCATCTGCTTCTCTCTGCCACACACCCCTTTATTGTGCATATCATCAGCATTGGACTTCTGAACAGTCCCATCTGGATCGTCCAAACTGTCCAGTGCAATCCTCAGGGGCCACTGTGCCAAAAACAAACTGTCCCAATGATCCTAACCATCTGCTAGTTAATTGCCTTCAAAATGGACAGTGTAGACTGCTTATAATAACGGTTCCAATAACTGATCTGAACTGCCCGTTTTGTGGTCCAATCTTGGATTTGTTCATGGATATCCAAATTACTTTCATTGTCCCATCCAAACCATCCAATCTCTTGCCTGATGGCCGTAGTAGAGAGAAAACAATAGGGTGGTTAGAATTGTCCTATTGCTGTGATTTTGGCATCCATTGGCAATGAAGATTGGTGTGGACGAGATCGACAATCCAGGTTGATGATTTCAACCATCCATGCTCCAGTACTTAATTTCGTTTGTTTTCTATAATGTTTAGGAAAGTAATTAATTAAGCAAATTGACGAGAGCTAAGACACCAGTAGCAAGATTTCCTTGTTGGTGAACCTTATCCCAATTGGATTTTGTCAGAAATCAGTAGCGAGATTTCGTTGTGGGCGAACCTTATCGCACTTGGACCCTACCTGCATTGTCTTTTAAGGAGGTGGTTGGGTCAAACCACTTGTGATCACCATCTCATCTAGATTGGATTCGCTGATGGCAGAATTTCACTGTTGATCTTCAAGATGTTATGTCACCATTTTCATGAATTAGCTAATTGTGGTTAATTGAGCTTATATGTAGTGTCATATGGTGGGTTTTGAGCAGGACTATAAGCAACAGCACCGAGAGAAGGAACCTGGGCTTCCTTTCCTGTGGCACCGGCAATCCCATCGACGACTGCTGGCGATGCGACCCCCAATGGCACCGCAATCGCAAGAGGTTGGCTGACTGTGGGATCGGCTTCGGACGTAATGCCATTGGTGGTCGCAATGGCCGCTTCTATGTGGTCACCGATCCTAGTGATCACGACGCTGTGAACCCAAGGCCTGGCACCCTCCGTCACGCAGTCATCCAGGACAGACCCCTGTGGATCGTGTTCCAGCGTGATATGGTGATAACCCTGAAAGAGGAGCTGATCATGAACAGTTTCAAGACCATCGATGGCCGTGGTCACAATGTCCACATTGCCAATGGCGCATGTATAACCATCCAATACGTCACCAACATCATCATTCATGGCCTCCACATCCACGACTGCAAGCCCACCGGCAATGCGATGGTCCGCAGCTCCCCGACGCACTATGGGTGGAGGACCGTTGCCGACGGTGATGGCGTCTCCATCTTTGGTTCCAGCCATGTGTGGGTTGACCACTGCTCTCTCTCCAGCTGCACGGATGGCCTGATTGACGCCGTCATGGGGTCCACTGCTATCACCATCTCTAACAACTACTTCACCCACCACAATGAGGTATCATGATGTTATTATTGGAAAGTTGATGCCACCAAAGGCTTTCAATTCTCTTGGATTCCTTACTTTTGATGATAGCTTTTCACCGCATCTTCATTGATAGATACGCTCTGATATGAAAAACTTAACAGTGAAACTTCACTATAGGGGAATCTTACCTAACTGATCTTGTTTGGCAAAATTACAACAGGTGATGTTGTTGGGCCATAGCGATTCCTACGACAAAGATAAGGGGATGCAGGTGACGATCGCTTTCAACCATTTCGGCGAAGGTCTCATTCAGAGAATGCCAAGGTAATATAAACAGCCACTGAAAAAAAAGCATTGCGCATTTCATTATCGGATCCTCCTTTTGGGTTTCCTTTCCAGCACTTCAACTCTCAATTCTACTCTCCTTCCTTTCCCTACACACATTCATCTACATTTCATTTCTTGTTTGAGAGTTTCCTTTTCTAGAAAAGTGGAGTGACTTGAAATGAATTTCTTTCTTTGTGAAAACAAATTCAGGTGCAGGCATGGGTATTTCCATGTGGTGAACAATGACTACACTCACTGGGAGATGTATGCGATTGGCGGAAGTGCAAATCCCACCATCAACAGCCAGGGCAACAGATATCTTGCCCCGACAAATCGCTTTGCCAAGGAGGTAATGTAACAGTAACCATTGAATTCTCTAACATCTCCACTACCATAAACTACATCAACAAATTGAAAAATGATATAAGCAAACTCTGTTAGAGTTAATTCCCACCACAATTCCTAGTATATTTGAAATATCTGTTAAAGATTACATTATGTTAGATTTTAGGTTACCTTTAGTATATAAACATGTCATTGTCAATGGAATAATTCACCTAAGATCTTCACAATGGAATAAACATGTCATCGCCTATTTGGCCGGGCGGATTCAGAGGGATTAGGAGGGATGGGATGGTAAAATCTGGGGATGTGCCAAACGAGCCAAACAGACCCAATGAACTTGTCCCGGGATATAGCAAACCCATGGATCTTAAACCAATCCACTGACATCACCATCGTTACCTTAAAATTGATCCCATCCCTCCTAATTCCGTTCAATCGTGCCTTGGGCATGTTAGGTTGGATGGATTGGGAGGGATTAAAAGGTAAAATCCCGGGATATGCCGGGCGTGCCAAACAGACTTAGTGAACTTATCCTGGGATATAGCAATCCCATGGATCTTAAACCCATCCACTGACACCACCGTCATTACCTTAGCCGTTGATCTCCCTTATCAAGATAAAATCCATCCCATCCCTCCTAATCCCATGGGATCCGTCTGGCCAAACAGGCCCTAAAATAAGTTGGTTCCATAGCCATGATCCTGACCTGATCTTAGCCGTTGATCTCCCTTATCAAGATTCACAACCGCTTTCTGAACCAATCACCCTACCCTGCACTCGGATCAACGATCATCTCCCTCGTCCCATATCTTGGCAGAGAGCCCTCCTGCGACCGTCTCATTTGAATCATGCCCGAATCTTCCGGGCACACCACCAACATTGTTGATTGGAAGCACTAGCCTCACCATATCCGCACCAGTCACTACTGCCGCCGTAGTATCTAAGAGATGACCCAAAATCTATTGTAATCTAGATATTTCAGAGATACACCATGATTGCGGTGGAAATCTACTCTTAACAAACTCGTTTAATGGCTATCTAGAAGCTAGTTAGTGCCGTTGTTGGCCCAGTCTGTGTGGGACCCACCCACATGATTCCAGCTGTTCCGGTCGGATGTAGGTGGGCCCCTATTGTAAGACAAATGAAAGTGCATCTTTCCCATTGTGCATGTTAGATGGGTCTGACTCTGATCAGACATCATAATTTCTCTTCTTTGCTGTTTAAATATTTATTTGATTATTTTGAATTGGGGCGGGCAGGTGACAAAGAGGGTGGACACATCAACAGGCATCTGGAAGAATTGGAACTGGCGATCGGAGGGTGACCTGATGTTGAATGGGGCCTACTTCACACCCTCAGGTGCAGGAGCTTCGGCCAGCTATGCCCGGGCCTCGAGCTTAGGCGCCAAGTCATCTTCCATGGTGGCTTCCATCACTTCCGGGGCAGGCGTCCTCGGCTGCCGCAGGGGGTCGCACTGCTAATGCAATCCGATCTCTTCCTCTTGACAGTGTACACATTTCAATACACAGTCGCTGCAGCAACAACATTGTTCTCATTTCCCCACTCTCTCCTCAACCTCCGCTCTGCTTCTTCTCTAAGCAGAGCGGAAGCGTTGCTAATTGGTTGCTTTGATTCCCATCTTTTGCATTTTTTTTTCCTTGTCTTGAGTTCTTCTTCTTACGTATAGGATTGAATGATTTTCATTTTTTTTTCCGTCTTTTCTTTTGCTTTTGATGTCAGTCTCATACGTTTGATATGCGAACTTTGTCACTGATGCATATAGGGGTAAATGTAAGCAGACTCTTATTTTACCAAAGGAAGGAAGTTCTTTCTTCGGCAATCTATTCTCATTTTTTCAAGCTTTTGTTATATGCATATTTCACAGAATTGGCAATGTAGAAAAAGTGTTGATTTGAGGACATTTCAGTCTCAGGGAAGCAGGAATGGCATTAGCCTGAGTTCCCATTTCTGCACTTCTTTCACCCAAATTGCTAGTGGCATATGAATCCCTTCAACTTGGCAGAGTGAAAATTGCAATTTGAGATTAGAGCATTCCACTTCTGTGTGAGGGTGTACACATCAAAACCTCTGGTTAGAGCCATTCCATTTCTGTGGTTTTGTTGCAATCTAGAAACTTCCAACAATTCAACTGCTACCTTTGGTCCTTTCAACAGTCGGCAAATCATACTGTTAGATGATTATACGAAGCTTCAGTGGCCCACCGTCTGCCATCACACCCTACTGATAAGCAATTTCGATGAATTCAGTAAGCGGTCGGTGTCAACCCAAAGTCCCCTTCCCTTTAAATGTGAGGAGGATTGTGGAAGAACCCACAGGTTGAAAGAACCCATAAGTTCATACACTTGAAAACTTGAAAAAGGTCTTTAGGTAGCACTTCAGGCTTGGAATGAAAATGCAACCAACTTAAAAATCAATGGTTGAAGTTGAGGAGGGACTCATTGAATAACCATCTCTTCCGTTGGTTCTCATTTCATGGTCTACGAAACAAGCAGAAAATGATCTACCATGATTGATGAGTAAGAAGTGAAGCCATAGATAATGGTACTGTCCAGTTCAAAAGACCAGAAAGAAAGAGACTGGTTAAGGCAGATTGAAGAGGGGATTCCGCGCACACAGGCCAAGGCACGATTCGCTTGTTCAAGATCCGGGCCATTAATCAGGTGTTAACCCCACCAAGTCAAGTTGGTCCACTCATCAGGTGGGTTACACAGTTTGAGCAAAATAGATGTCTAGAAAAGAGATGGGAGAGGAAAAAAAGAAAAAAAAAAGATGGCCCACCATCTATATTCAATGAACTACCTGATATTTGGTCCAATGAACATTTTCCCCGGATATCACATCCATATGTGCTAGGAATCTCCTCTTCCCTCTGCCTTTTCTCCAATTGGCCTGGACATATCTGATGAAGAGATGTTCTACCACTCACACATTAAAATTCGCAAAGAATCGAGGTTTTCACAAAATTTCAATCTATCATAATGCGATTCTGCCCCCTGTCCAAACGCACAACAAAAATCCTGTTGGGATTGATACGTGATACCGTTTTATGTACGAAACGTGAGAAAACAAAACAGAAGAAAGGATTGGGCATGCATGGGACAACGACGTTCGTTGGTTCCCCGTCCCCCATTCCCAATTCCCATAGGCAGGAATGATGGGACTTTTCAACTCCCAAAAATGATAAGACCTACACATGTATGGCATGGTTCCAAATGAGACCTTGTGCTGTCCAGTTGTTTTCTCGTGGGCCCCGTCGTTTCTGGCAATGGGACCCAGGGAGCCAAAATAACACGGTCGTCCATCTAGTGATCATACACGAGTGAGTCTACGTCAATCAGATGGGATGATCCCAACATCTGATTGTTGGCTTGCAAATTACTGTTTCGTTTAGCCATTCATCCACAGGCCGTTAATCAAGTGATCTATACGTGCCATTTTCCCCAGATGGAACGCATGCGGGAAACAACTCGTGTGGAGTGGGAAGACCATCCCTTCACCAAGGAATTGTGGTCGCATCTCTACCTTTCATACTACACCCATACCGACCCTTGATGATTCGGGTGTGAGTGGGCCACACGGCCCGTCTATCCGGGTTTGGACTTAGCATGTGTGATTAATTATAGGGCTTGGGCTTGGCCCTACCTACACGAAAAAAAAATTACATCCAAACGCAGATTCTATTAGGTGGGCCACGCCCATACATTGAATTGACTCGCCCAACTCTTCCCACCGCCATGCCATTTTGTGCAGAACATATGAGCTCTGCAAAAGAAGTAAAGATCATCTTGGCAAAAATAAGACCAATCTACTCATCAGATGGACCACTTTTTTTCTTTTTCTTTTTTACTAACTGGATGTTTTCTACAAAACTCTATTCTTTTCTCCAACCTTCCGTGTCGTCTCTTAAACTAGAATTTTCAAAGTAGTCATTCCTAACCAGTATCTCATTCATGTTAATCATGCTGGGACTGTCAATCTAACAGGGGTGATGCATAAATGACCTGGGCCATTGGTCAGTTGGGACCCACAATAGATGGAACCCAAATTGAAAGATCATGATATTCAATATTGGGCCTTTTTTTTTCTTTCATTTTTTTGGAAGATCAACAGAATTATTTTTTTTGGAAAGCCAATGTCTTTTTATGTTTCTTTTGCTTCTTTTCTTTCAACTGTATGTGGACAATTGCTGAATTTATCCATTCGACTATCTTTTTGCAAGCCAAGAAATAAATGTCGAGATTGTCCTATTTAGGTTTTTTTTTGTTTTTGAGACGTGGTCTATGGTGGGCCAAACACAAAATGATCTGAATTAGTCGGAAAAGACATACTAATCAGATGGATTAGTCCAGCGGATATGTTTTTCGGGACATGCATCATCTACTATGGGTCTTGTGAATTGGGTGGTTGGGATTGAGGCACACGAATGCACCATGGATGATCCCCACATGCCTTTATATGAGATGCCATCCTTGTAAAGTTGGTACAATCCAGCTTAACAAATTTACTAACACTGCATCTATAAAATTATTCATTCCTCTTTGTTTTAACAATTGCCATGATAATATAAAGGAAACGCATAATGATTACGAATTACTTTTTTAGTCTCTTAATAATATCTGCATTTGATTGTTGATTTTAAAATAATAAAATCGTAATTATGATAATCTTTACATTATTTTAATATCATCAAAATACATGGATGTTTTATTTGGATTTGAACTCTGAAATTTTTTAGAGAAAGTGCAATGAGTACAAATGCATTTACCTATCTCTTAAATACAACTATATTTGATCAGTGATTCTCGTGTTTGGTCTGGCCATGATAAGTTTGTAATGATGACACTTTTACCTTATATTACTAGGGTAATTGACAAAACAAACAAGTGGGTTGCATAAAATATTAGAAATTTTATCACCAACCAAATACGCAATTAAAGTATAAGTTCTTTTACTTTCATCTTATCTGTATTTATAGATTCTTCTATTAAAGTTATCTTGGGAGTAAACCTATTCAGAAGGAATTTAAGAATTTTTTTACACAATCAGTCGTTTAGGATCATTTCTCCTAAACGCCACGTGAAGTTATAAATATTAGTGAACTTATAATAGAACTCCACGAAAGTTTTAAACTCTTACATTTTAATATTTTCAAATTATGTGATCAAAAGCTGAAGCTTTAATCGCTTTAATATACTAGTTTTCTCATCAGTAGTTTTTAATATGCCTTATTCTTTATTATCGATTTCACATGTATATATGCATTTAAATTCATCGAGAAAAAACTGTACGGTAAATTACATTAAAAGCTTTGGCATCATAGGTATATCAAGATCTCTCATCAACACTCCATTTGGATTGATCTTTGGAAGTGCTAAAGATTCTACCATCTATCACGACTTGTTTTATGGGCATAATCTATCTTTATTCGACAATAGCCTAAACTATAAGGTCAAGGGATCTTAAAAAAACCCTAATCCTATCCTGCTCATCAAAATACAATGGTCATGTAATGACATTCCTCTCATAGGTGAATATAATTCTAAAGCTTCTACATATCTTACTCTAGATGGTTAAGTCTTTGAAAAGCAACCTCTTTGATACCAATTGAAATTACGTGGATAATTTACCATAGTATGCGAAAGATGGACGAAGCTTAAAATTACGGCTAAGTCCTATGGGGGAAAGGGGGGGTGTAACGCCCTGAATTTTTGCAACCCGAGTATATACTCGTACTTGAGAATTCTAGGTGTTAGTGAAACGAATGAATGAAACTTCATAATTACAGCATTTTTTTCCATATCACATTAATGAAGGTACCCATTCGCGAGAATAAAATAAACCACACCTCAAATCTTATTCCATTTAAATGAAAAAATTCAAATGAATGGCAAATGCTCACCTAGGTGGGAGCTTATTATAAAAGTTCATATTTGTTTACATGAAACGTAATTAAAACTAAACTAAAATTTAAACATTTATATCATTATCCCTCATTACTCAAAATAATCCTCTGTAAGGAGGTCATCACCCGTATCTTCAACCTATAGTCACCTACATCATTTGTATGGTTGAAGAGGGTCAACGCCGTACTCATAGTTATGGTTGTCCTTTAAGATTAACAATAATTCAAGTGATTCATCATAATAGTAATGTAATAGATCTGATTTACCTCGCATTCCACCATTACCAGTAGTATTGATATACATAGCATAATGTGTGCGGTTCGTCATACATAGTGACCACCATATTATAAAATATAATTCATACAAACCCGTCTTGCTCCGTATCCCATAATTACGAAGATTCGTCGGCGTGTCCGACACTACGATAGATTTATGTGAACACCTCGAGACGGCACAACTCATATATTGAAAAAATTATGTTACACGATTTATTCATAGACCGACTAATTGTGACATCCAATATCAAGAAAGTGATGTAACATGCGCCCCGTCGATTACCTACATCAATGTATGCACCATTAACTAAATCCAAGAATTTACACATCGACCAAGAGGGTCACTACCCATAGTGCATTACGTCCATGATAAATGCATACAAGTCACTAGTTGCGAGACCTTCAACACATCATTTGCAACAAGAGAAAAATAAATTAAAACATAAGAGTTTTAGAATTTCAAGACACATGCTCAAGCCATAAAATAAGAGAGGTCGCACAAGGCTAACCTAATAAATGAGAAAAGTAGCAATAAGCTAACTCAATAAAAAATAATAATAGCATTAGGATAACTCAACAAAAATAAGGAGAGAGAGATTAATAAAAGTCAACTCATACATAGTGGAAACACACGTCACTCTCAAAATCGACGAAGGGCAATGCTTGTATCCATCACTCCTCATGAATTCATAAAAAAAGTTTATTTTTGTTTCATTTATTAATTAATCTAGAATTACAATAATATAAACTCCAATAAGGTATAAAATAGTTCATACACTTCAAAGCGAATTCATAGGTATAATAATACAATTTTTGGGTTAGACGGGTCATCGATAAGTATAAATTACTCGAAAAGAGAGTCTCACTGCCATAAGGTTTAACATATGGATTTTATGTCAGATTAATATCAATGAAATCGTGAGGTTTGCTAATATAATTATCTAGTCCATTGAATGCATAAACTATACACTGTTTAAAACTTGAACGAGTGTAGTTTTACAATTTAAGGCATAGTTTTGTGATCCAACCAACAAAATATGTCTAACATGATTAAAATCATATATTAAATATAATTCTAACATGCATTAACAATTCATAATAATCCAACTATTTGTTAGCATAAAAATCATAGTAAAAATCAAACTATATCCAATTTAACATAAAATAAGAGAACTATATAAAAATTCAACTTAAATTGGAGTAAGTTTAAAGGAATCACTCATCTTAGCCTTATATGCAAATCCTAGGTAAATCTCAATGTAGGAGAGCTTCTACATGAATCACAACATCACTCAAACAAGGGGGAAACACCACACGTATGGAGAAGTGACTGAATGAGCGTCTAGGCTTTGATCTCTCTCTCTCTCTCTCTCTCTCTCTCTCTCTCTCTCTCTCTTCCTTGGACGTGAAAAGGTGGCATGCGTGGGTTTTTTTAGTGGAGAAGGGGCGCGTGCACATTTTATAAATGAGTAGGTGTGAGAGGGGGTATATGGCATACCACTTTAATTGGGTTTCTCAATCTCTATTTTCTGACAATCTTTCTTCAAATCTAATTCATTCATAGTGTCGGGTTCGTCGAATAGAGTCGGGGTACATGAGTTTCTATGTGATTCGAAATTAAGATTGACTTATTTTGAAAATTCTCGTAGCAGGTGCCAAAACGGACTTGATCTCAATTAAAGATCCACGCTTAATGACAAGGGCTCAATTTTAAAGAAAATGTGTAGTCAAGATATCCAAATGATTTGATAAAATTTGGTGGTTGATCGATTGTGGAAAAGGCCTAAATTTGAAATTTCACCTGCCGCGCCAAAATGAAGAAACTGGTCTTAAGGCGTTCATCATTCAACGATGTAGGATCATAAATCAATGTCTAAATTTTCTATGATCTCATAACCATCTAAGGGTAAAGTGTGGTCCAGATTTGAGTTGCAATAGACAGTGGAAAGTGGGTAAACCGAAAGTTCCAAATTTAGAAAGCCTAAAATGACTAACTTCACGCCTAAAGAAAAGCCTACCAAGGTATGGTTCTTACATTTTACACTCGGTACATATTATGGGCAATCCAAGTCGTTCATATGATGGACAATATCTGACTGTGACTACCTCCAAGCTTTCTTCACTTGATGGATACAAAAATCACGAGTTAAAAGGTTCATTTGTTAATTGGACCACTGATAATATGATCTATGCGCTAAAATTCATTGTGTATAGTTAATTTCTAATAGATAGGCATGGAAAATTTTCACATCAAATAAATCATGAGAACCGTGTGATCTAGAATTCAAAATTTTAAGTTAATGGCATTTTCATAATTATTGTTGATTTGAGAGTTTTGGGTAATCTAATGATTCTATATGGTTATAGGCACATTTTAAAGCAATTCTTTTAAAAAGAAATTATATTTAAATCATTACAGACAATAGTTATTCACTAAATAAGTTAAATTTCTTATTAATTAATGAGAATGCATATATTAAACAGCAAGATGAATCCAGGCAAAAATTGTCACGCCCCGAAATTTGGGTATGCAAGTAGAGTAACCTGGACCCAAATTCCAAGCCCGTGAGGTACAAGATTCACTTTTATTTAAGTCTATATAACTATTTTCATTCCAATATACCAAGATTCATCATGCCATCATTAACATCAATTGACCATAAATAAAAATCACATATCATCATGCCAAGTGGATCCGATCACATAGACTACAATAGATGTAACAATATAAATAATTAGTCCATAAGGTAAAATGGTGATCTTGAGTGTGAGGTGTATTAACTATTCAACACCTAACATACATATAATTATGCATTCATATAATTTAACAAATTATTCTCATAAGCATAAATAGAAATGTAACGCCCTAAAAATCAGGGGTCGAGCATAAGCTTCACTCCCGAGTTCCAACGCATCACTTATGCAACATAGAAAATGATGATTAAATGTTTTCCATGTTAGTGCATTAAACATGAGTAGGGTTACACCAAAACAGTATACCATACTCCAGAGACAATTAAATTACACAAGCGGAAGAATTGTGATAAATATATAAAGTATATAAACTGTTGTAAGTCTCCAGAGTGTGAACATGTTACCAGGTTAAATATATATATATATGTATACTTCCTAAAATGGACCAAAAATGAATATACATGTGTGATTCAAAAAGATAAAATAGCAAGTGTAAGGGCATCTAGTCAGCATCTCAGAAGTCCCCGTCGATCAGGCCACGGTTCACGTGAACCCACCTGAATACTGCATGAAAGAAAATACTTTCTCGTCATCCTCATAATCCAGCTCTGCCTCGTAAGCATCGCTTCCACCTGCAATTAAGACAGGGTCTGGTTGGTGTGTACAACATTGTCCCGTAACGTGGGAGTGAGTGATCAACTCAGTGGAACAATAAAGCAAAGGTTAACATGTTATCAATTCAGTCAAGCAGTAATGATAAAATAATACAATCACACATCCCTAAATACTCTGATTAATGTATGAATGGTATGTATAAATGATGCATGCCCTCTCCTGCACTCCCTCTGCGATCTTCATCTAACGGTCGCGCATGTCAGTCACTTCCTCAGTGTTCTCTACTCAACGTCAAACGGCACATGCAGTGCAGTGCATGAGCGTGATTACTAAGCTCTTATTAGTCCTTTTCATACAGCAGGATTGAGAAACTAAGGTACCTCCCTTATATCAATACCCAAACAATGATCCATTCTAAGGTCGTAGTCCTAGTAAATCTCATACGAAGTTGCGGTTCTAGGTCACTGCAAATGGCTCGTCACCTGATCAGTGTAAGCCTAGTTTATACTCTAGTTACTACGGAAAGGCTCGTCGCCTCAACGCAGTCTCAGAGTATGCTCGAGGTCACTACAAAGGGCTCGTCACCTGATAAGTGTAGGTCGACAGCTCGAATACAGTATCTCATACCACCGTATTTGACTCACGAGTCTGGATTGCTCACTGGACACTACGGGGAGGCTCGTCGCCCCAGCGTAGGCTGACGCTCGACCACGGTGTCTCATACCACCATGTCTGAATCATGAGTCTTAGCAGAACGAGGTACCAAGGTTAACGAGATTCACTGGTGAGTTTGGTATCTTAGGTTCAAGAAGTAGCGTCCATACATGGTGAACATATATAAGGCCAACCGGATTACTTGACGAACTCGACTGGTATGAGCATATGTCGAGCCGATCAACATGGAGCGCGTAAGCACTCTGTGTGGCCTAACCACTGCTGACAAGCAACGTACGTCTCGGATTCATCGGGCCCGTCTGTCGTGGCTAGGTAGTACGGCCACCTATCGTAAACTATTACCGATTGCCTGGACTACCTCGTAGCCTCAATCACATTCCAACATTAGCATTCACATATAGTGTCACGCCACAAACCCGAAAATCGGATCCATAGGAATCCTGATTGCCGAGTCCGGTGCCGACAGCCTTCGTAGTACCCCATTTTCAGCTACTAGCGTCCATACGCCAGATTCTGATCCTGGGATCCTACAAGGAGGATTTTTTTTGTACATTTAACTCGTAATAAGCATAACCACAAGTATACCCAAATCACAAAGGCAACATCATCATCACATATCCACTAATATAATCATTTGATTACAATACTGAAGGGAAATACATAAATCGAAAATCAAGCTCCAGAAGACCACTGCATGCTCCAAGCTCAACACTGCTGCAACCTAACATCACCTGTACGCATCTATTGTGCATAAGCTTATAGAAAGCTTAGAGGGTGGGTGTAAGTGTGTAGAAGGTAAGTGTCAAGTATTTAATACAATGTCATCCTCATACAGTACCGAAAATACTAGTAATCCATAAATCGTACAATATCAGAATAAGCAGAATTACTAACAAGATCATGAATTATCAGAGTAAGCAGAAATACTGACAAGAGCAGGAATTATCAGAGTAAACAGAAATATTGGCAAGATCATAAATTATACGATAACAGAGTAAGCGGAAATACGGACAAGTTCATGAGTCAATCAATATCAGAATATGCAATATAGAATAGTTATGCAAATGAAGAGTCATAAAGAGCCAAATATCAAATGCCGAGGATGCGATGCAGTATGTAATTCCTGATGAGTCCACGAATAGCGTCAATCGTATCTAGACCATATAAATGCAGTCACAGTAACCCAAAATACCATATGCCGCAGATGTAATGCAATATGTGGTGCGAATGGAATGACCATGCTGGAGTGTGAAGTCGAGATGATAGTACGTAGTATCATAGGCTATGGGGTCCATCACAAGGGATTTCTATCCAAACCAGTCTCATACCTAAATTTGGATAGTCAGACTCAATGTGGTAAACTCCTGATCTCAGGTTAGTCGCGCGCCCAATCGAAATCCTAGCCATGCGAAGGTACACGTAACAAATAGTTGCGCACCACCAGCCCAAGTGGATAGTGAATGAATGAATGAATGAGTGTGCAACTCCTGTTTAATAAGTTCACATATCAATACGGTTCATCTCTAGGATCATCACCGGGGTTTAGTACACTCCAAATGACATTACCGCTCTCCCAGCCGCACAGTCCAAGTGAGCGTAAGAAACCTCACTATCCGCCTGACCAATAGTCTATCATTACCTATTCGGCACGTCGATAGCAGACCCATTCCTTGAGCTGGTCAGACTCAGCCTAACAATGTCCCCTACGCTTGGGCGGGTAAGGTCACACCCCCTCCCAACCGACCACAACACAGTGGGAGACGCGGCCTCCTGGTATTCGGCACTCGAGTGCTCATATATCCACTCGGTCTCGACGTTGGGGCGTCTTCTAGTACCAAGAAAATTTTAGAGATTTTCACCCAGGGCCATCTATGCCAGCCTGATGCTAGAACAAATTTCTGGTGTCCCCTCTGGCCATCCACGATATGCCTGTGGAGGCTACGGCCCTGATGTCGCTAGGGCGTATAATAATCATAGCACACAAGCAATATGCATGAGTCATACAATCCAGTCATGCATCAATCTTGCGCATGCAGTGTGCTCATGTAAGATAACCTCCACCTATCAGGGAGTCTCATAACAACATGCTCAATGACATATGCAATGATCAACCATATCTCATAACAAACATGCAGATGATGCGTATGAGCATGTATCATGATGCTATACTGTCACATACTCATAATCGGTATCAATAACCGGCATCGACAATCGACCTCGACAATATGGACATTTAACCAGCATTGTCCCTAAGGAATGACCCTTGTGGATCCTAACAGATAATGAACCCATGACCTCACATAAGGGCCAATTATATAACACCATGGGACTCTCTCAAGAGATTACTATATATCACGATGGGCCTTTCACATGGGCCTAATATACATCATGTTGGGCTCCATCGCCTAACCCTCAAATGCGTCACAATGGGCCTCATCACATAGGTCTCATATATATCACATTGGGACTTACACACGGGTTGTATACACATCACAATGGGCCTCAAATACGGGCCGTATATACATCACACAGGTCTCGACAATCGACCTTGATAATTCAGAAATCGGCCTCGACAATTCGAAATCGGCAATCGGCCACGACAAGCAAAATCGACAATCGGCCACGATCGGCAATCGGTCACGATAATCGCCCTCGATCGGTAATCGGTCAATTGGCTAAGACAAGAAGAATCGGCATTTGGCCACGATCGGTAATCAGTCATGATAATCGGCCTCGATCGATAATCGGTTAATTGGCCACGACAAGCAGAATTGACATTCGGCCACGATCGGTAATCGGTCATAATAATCACCCTCGATCGATAATCGGTCAATTGGACACGACAAGCAGAATTGGCATTCAGCCACGATCGGTAATCAGTCACAAAATCACCCTTGATTGGTAATCGGTCAATTAGCCACTACAAGCAGAATTGACATTCGGCCATGATCGGTAATCGGTCACGTCACTTAGAATTGATTGATAATCAAAGTCGGTAAAGCGGTCATGACAATTGGAGTCGGAATCAACAATCGAATAGGCCTCAACCGCGGTTATATCAAATTCGATAGTGCAAAATCATCCGTCTATGGCGAATGAGGCCCACTAATTAGGGTTAACCCACTAAGAGTATGATGAGAATGGGCCTAACAAGACCTAAGGGAAGGTCACAATGTGGACATTAAACCACTATTGCTCATCAATGTGGTCATTTAACCAACATTGTTCCCAAGGAGTAGCCCACATAAAGCCAAATGTACAATGGGCCCACAGCCTCACATAAGGGACATATATATCACAATGGGCCTCACCCATAGGCCTCGAACGCATCACAATGGGCCACAACCCATGGGCTTCAAACACACAATAGATGGGCCCTACACATGGGCTTAATACAATCAAGTGGGCCTCAAATATATCTCAATTGGTCTCAACTCGTGGACCCTAAATACATCTCAATGGGCCTCGAATATATCACAATGGCCTCAACCCATGAGCCCTAAATACATCATAATGGGCTTCAACCCACGAGCCCTTATACATTACAATGGGCCGCATCAATGGGCCTTATGTACATTGCAATGGGCCATATCCTATGGGCCTTTGAATACATCATAATGGGCCTCATAACATGGGCCTTACCTTCATATTAAGGTGGCCCCAACAACGGCCTCATACATATCAGGGTGGGCCTCAACAACGGGACATAAATATGACAAGATGGACTTAATCACTTGGGCCTTATATATATACCAAGGTGGGCCTCAACAATGGGCCACAAATGCATCAAGATATATAATTTTTTATATAAATGAATCACTTCAAAAAATCAACTGAATCACACTCCAAATGATAGTTGTAACGATGATTTCCACCGTTAAAATCCTATAGGGCCCACCATTATGTATTTTGGGAATCCGACCTATTCATAGGTCAACATGGAGATAGATGGAGTGAGCGCAAAAAAACATTAACTCGATTAGAACTACCGTGGCCCTTAAGAAAATTTGAACGGTGAATGTCATTGTCCTACTATTTTTTCAGCGATGGGGATCCACTTGGACCATGGATCTGACTCATTCTTTAGCTCATGCCAAAAGTGAGCTTTCAAAGTGACTGGACAGATTGGATGCAACACATGCATCATGGTGTGGGGTCCACATGAAAGCCCACCATCCTGTGTATTATATATAATATAATATATATAGTATATACAATATTATATATAATATAATATTATATATATACATACATACACACACGCACACACACACGCGCGCACACACATCGTCCCCTGGACGGTGTGGGTAGAACACATAAATCATTGGGGGGGGGGGGGGGAAGGGGGTTTCATCGTCCACCGTCAGTGGGCAGTGAGAATGAAACACATACCTCACTGTGGGTAAGGTCACACGGACTCAGGTAAAGAGGATAAACAAATTTCATCACGATCCAAAACTTCTGTGACCCTAAAACAAGGGTTTCAATGGTAGACGTTCAATCCACTACTATTCCTTATAGTGTGGGCCACCTAAGTTCCTTGTATGGCTGATTTTTGGCGTGGTCCCACAACTATATGGGGCCCACAAAAATGCATGGTGTTGATGCTCTCACCCATCACGGTGGGGCCCACAGTCGGGACCCATAGTCCTTACCTCCAGCGTCAAACGCAGCAGGAGCTGCAGCGTCCTAGATGATCTGGACGTCAGCATCCAAGGGTGTCATCCCCCTTGCCATATCAAATTTATTTTTTTTATTTTTTTTTTTGTAGTTTTTCATATGTGGGGCCCATCTCAGGACAATCCACTTCATGTACTGGATTCTATGGCTCATGGTACACCTAACGAGTCCAATATTGGATATTTTTGACCCACAGAAACATCACGGTAGATCCTAATAATTTTTAGCTATTAAAATAATTTTCTAGATGGTGTGGCCTACCAAAGTTTTGGATCAGCTTCATTCTTCGGCTTAACGCCTAAAATGAACTGGAAAATAGGGTGGACGGTGTGGATTAAATACATGTATCATGAGTGGGGGTTGTTGTGGGTCCCACACTTCTTTCTTCTACCAGAGCACGCTGGGGCGCTGCAACCCTAGACGCTGGCAGCAGCGTCCTTAGCCTCCATTTTTTTTAATTATTTTTTTAACAGGGGGATATGCACCACCCTTAGCTCACGCTGTAATGGGATTTCACCACCTATGTGGACCCACTTGATGGATGGTATGGATGGTCCACTGGATAGTGTGGATAGAATACATACCACAAGGTGGGCCATCTTACAAGGGAAAAAGAAAGAGAGAGATCGGTTATGGGAGGGGCCCCGCCACTATGGCCCCTCATCCATGTATTACAACATACATCGAGTGGGTCCCATTATGTGAGAGCACTCAAACCATTAAAATCAAATAAATCAAACCTTAGAAAATACCCACCTTTCGATCTTCTTGGCCCAATGGAATCCCTAGCTTCTCGGTTTCGACTTTGATGGAGGATGATGAAGCTTAGAGGGTTAGGATGAAAGATATGGGGGTAGAAAGATGGGCCACTCCAAGGTTTTCTCATTGAGAGCTTGGACGTTGGGTTCTCCTTGGTTGCTTGGAAGAGAAGGGAGAAATAAAAGAGAGAGAAGATGGGATGGAGTGATGGATGGGAGAGAGAGAGAGAGAGAGAGAGAGAGAGAGAGAAAGAAGATGTGATGGAAATGTTGACTTTTGGGGTTGTTGTATAAGAGAAGTATGGGTTGTGATGGGGTGAGTGATGTGTTGGGTGATGGGTTGATTGATGTGTTGTACTTGACATGTACTTGACATTGATGGGATTGATAAGACATGATTTGAAATCTCTCTTAGGTTTTGCAACGCGCGGCGTTTTCCTCGAGCTGAACGCGGGCCCACATTTTCTGGCTTAGGTATCACCTTGGCACGCGAGACGCGGCATCGGAACCCCGACGACGGCACGGTCGCTAGGGTACAAGTCTCGGGTCGACCCGACTCTGGAATACGACGCACGACTCAGGATCATGCGCAAACGCATGTTACAGATCATGGGTCTCCGAAATTCGACCGGGAGGACCGTAGAAGCCTACGGAATGGTATGGGCTAGGATACAGGTCTTACATATAGTAAGCCAAGATAGCATGTGCAACTGAAATCAATTACAAATCTCACATGAGCATTTCTACAAACACATAGGGTACATGTTAGCATACATAGGCATTTAAACCATAAAGCACATAGTAGCGATATAGGTTACATAAAGGAAACTATAGCCATAGTTAAGGAAATTGAGAATCCTATCTCAACATCCTCTTTACATGCATTTCAACAAGTATTTCCTCATTGAGGCATTTTATCAAACGCTTAGACTACACATATTACATACATGTAATAACTTAGTTAAAACATATATTAAAGCAAATCCTTACACAAAGGAGATGCCACGTATACAATGATCAGGCATTCACAACCAATAATCATGGCAAGCATGATTCATAATTCCATATTCAATCAAGCATATCGACAAACACATGGATTTCACTATATTTAACATAGTTCATATGTATGTGTAAAGTACGGGAAACATCGTATCTAAGCATGTGATAGCATTCAAGCTAGTCATAAATCATTAACTAACATTGAAAGCCTTGAAAACCATAACATAAATATTTATATTCCGCACCTTTCGCCGGTAGATGCGAAACGAAATCAGTTTAAATGCTAAGTCTTTGTCTACGACACCACAATAAGCTATAACAGGGAATATGTTAGCTAATTCATCTATTACACTCCTTGAAAATCCTAAAACAGGTTAGGGTTAGGATTTCTTACCCAAGTATGGAGTCGGAATCGTCGGATTTGTGACACAGAGGTGGTAGTTAGATGTGTAGAGCGGCGGGATTGAATCCCAAGTACAAACACCAGTTCACTCACTCACTTTCTCTCTATTTCCTTCTCTTTTCTCTCTTTTCTCTCCTAGGGTTTTCCAAATTCGTATGGGATGAGAGAGTGAGGGTTTAAGACCCTTATATAGGCCCAGAACTGATGGGAATGGCCCCAGGGCCAAGGTAGCTTAGGTTATAGCTAAAGATCGGCTGTTCCGATCCAACGGAGCACTTCTGGAGGCCCCTTTTCTGCGTGCGGTTGGACTTAAGCTCCCTGACATTGGATCTATGTCAGGCTGAGTTTTCATTTTGATCGGATTTACAGATCGACTATGGCGAACCAGTTTTAGTTCAACGGTCACCGGTACTCGATCAGTGCCACAAGTGTACTGACATGTGTGGGAAATTTCTCCTGATCTGATGGTGTATTTGGGTCAGATTCTGACGATCTAAATCCTTATATTTTGCCCGCAAACGACACGTCTCAGATTACTTAAGTTTGGAGTTTATTTCAAAAAATATTCACGTTTCTCACACACTTTGCTCCGGGCTCAAGTTATACATATCTGGACACAGTCAGGACTTAATTTTTGAGATGATTGTCAAGCCCAGCAAGGCGGTCATAATCATTTAGTTTTCCGGTAATCGGACTTTCGACATGCGGTCCAGGTCCGATATGGAGTTTCGTGATGCTCCCGAGAGCAACTGGGTAGTGAGATTGATCCTAAATTATAGGGTAATGTAGCGTCGATGATTCTACAAGTTTTAGGTCTTACAGTTCGTATTTAAAGTGGTTCAAGTGAATTTCACAGCTAATTTAGTTTAACACTTAGTTAATTTCGTCTAATTTCTAGAGGATTTGGTCCTAAGTGATTTCTGCCTGAGGTGGTACTCGAGTCTTCGTACGGATTTTTCTGAAACGTTACAAGAAATGTGTGCAAATAACAATTCCAAATACAAGTATATATAATAGTTCGACTACTTGCGTACTCCACTCCCAGTGGACACACTCTCCTCGATTGTATCGGTATTTTACTATCAAAAGTTTTATATAAGGTTCACTTCTAACCTTTATAATGACTTCTCATGGGCTGACCACTAACCTACACGTACACTCCCGTGTCAGAGGAATACATTTCCACCAGCGTTGTAGCTCCAGCAGAGACTTAATTAGTTTTCTATCGGCTAACCAACAACTAGTAACGATCCTAATCCAAGGCCTTACTGGAGGAACATGTTTTATAACACCCCGTACCTCTAGTACACGGGTGTTACCTCTTAAACAATACGTCGATGGAAACTAGGTTTGATTAGCTAGATAACTTGAACTCATCACGTGCAGGATGGGACTTCCAGTCACTATTAAAGCCATCCATTAAGGGCTGAAGAAGCAAAGTTGAACCCGACACCAGTCAGAGTGGTAAAACTCAACAAATATTTCAAGTTAAGACAACTTATGGATAAATTAATTAAGTCTTGTGGGACAATGCACCCACTAACGACCCTTGAAAATAAATTAATGACCAACCAAACAATCAGTGTACTTTAGAACCCCATTTAACCGTTGAAACCAACCATCAGGCCAATCCAACCATTGGATCAACATACACTAGCCAAATAGCACCCAAGACGTGTAATACGGCCCACCTGGGCCTCAGTTGCATCCCAAAATGGACTAGGACCCCCAACATGATTGGACAGAGTAGATTTAATACAATCATCATGGTGGACCCCATACGAGATGAATGTGCACCTTGTACTATCATTGAATGATGTGCACCGAACCAAGCTGCTCGGTCAAACAACCTTTGACCGATCAAAAATGCAACAACAAGAACTCTCTCACCATTAAAAAAAATAAACTGGGAGATTTCAAGCCCCAAAGTGGGCCACCCTAGCCACTTTCCGGACGATCCAAACTGTCCATTTTGCTCATCGGTCCGCCCAACCAAAATGGTATAGGGATTTGGATCCGTGCATAAGAATGAAGGAGTTGGGTCTGAACCATCCATTTTTTCATGTACAGCTAGGATCCAAGATGAGGGACCATCAAGTAGCTTGATATGCAAGTCAACATCCCTTTATCCATGGGGTTACAGTCACCCATGAGCCAGCTAAGGGAGGGCCTTCTCATAACCAGAAATGGCCAAGCAAACCATAAGAGAAGAAAAAAGAAACTTTTCATTTTTGGATAAGGGAGACTGGCACGATTGTGGCCATTCCTTGGGGCCACGTGGCATGATCCCAACCCATCCTAGTGGGTAGTACGATATGAGAAGCTTAGATATCTCATCTCATGAGAAAATGGAGAAAAATTGGATCTTCTCAAGAGATGAACCAGAACTGGCGTTTGTGGCCCAAAAAGTGGGCCCCACACCAATCAGGGGAACCATTTGGTCCGCTCAAATGGATCAGATCGTGTCGAAACACATGGGATTGTGATCTGCCATTAATGACCCAATCATTTTCCCCGATGACCCGTCTGCACCCGATCACGAGATGGGTCCCACCAGACTCAAAGAACTACTTTTTTGAGAAATTAGAGCATTAGCAACTCATCTCTGGGATCAGATTGGCCCCATGCATAGCCATCCTTCAATCACAGCCATTGCTAGGGGAGATCTTTTCCCAACCGTTGATGATCTCTCCCTACAAACTATAAATAGGAACTATTGCTTCAAGTTTCACACCAGAGAAGGAACGGGAAAGAAAGAGTGAGGGAAGGAAAGAAGGAGAAAGAGGGAGAGAAAAGGAAAGAGAGAGGGTGGAGGCGTGGGCCTCTTGCAGATCAGCCAGATAAAAACCTCCTTTGCTTCTTTTCTTTTTTCTCCAAACAGTGAGGCTCAGCCATGATTTGGGCCCCCAAGCTGGACTGAAATTATGCTTAGAATTAGGCTAAAAATCAGGCTTGAAGTCATGCCAAATCTAGACTATTTTTGGGCCGAAACCAGCCCCGACAGGAAGCCTCTATCAAGCCATTTGCAAGACTAAAGTCAGGCCATCATCGGGACTGGTTAGAGGCTAAAAACATCGTCCAACCAAGCCTCTACCTGGGCCGTAAGTCCAACCTGAAATCAAACTTTCATCAGGCCCATTTTGGACTGCAGAACTCTCAGCAAAGGGATCCTGATTCCAACTGAAAACAGGCCCTTAGAAGGCCATGAGTGGGAGATGGAAAACAAGCTCCATCTGGGCTGTGTTATGTGCTGAAAAAAACATTCAGCTGTTGCATAAATACGGCTAAAAATCAGCTTGAAAACAGCAGGGATTGCAACCTGAAAATAACTGATTTTTCAGCTTGGAAACAGTTAAGAATGCAACCTGAAAACAGCTGATTTTTCAGCTTGAAAACAACTGAGAATGCAACCTGAAAACAGCTAATTTTTCAGCTTGAAAACAACTGAGAATGTAACCTCAAAACAGCTGATTTTTCATCTTGAAAACGACTGAGAATGCAACCTGAAAACAGCTGATTTTTCAACTTGAAAACAGCTGAGAACGAAACCTGAAAACAAATAATTTTTCAGCTTGAAAACAGTTGAGAATGCAACCTGAAAACAGCTGATTTTTTAGCTTGAAAACAACTGAGAATGCAAGCTATAAATAGCTGATTTTTCAGCTTGAAAAGAGTTGATATTCAACTTAGAAACAGCTGAATATTTATCTTGAAAATAGCTGAAAATTCAGCTTGAAGGCAGTTGAACTCAAGCTTTTAAATAGGCCTTAATCCAAGCTAAAAGAACTAGCCACAATCCCAGCCAAAACTGTACCTTGATGCCAAAACGGCATGAGAATCAGAGCGTTTGGGGCCATAGTGTGGACTGAAACCAGCTTCCAGATTGGGCTGAAATCAAGCCTACATCAAGCTGTGTAAATGGCCTGACACCCGAAAATCACCAGGTCGTGGAACACTGGCCCACAGCTGGGCCAGAAATAGGACAGAAAGTCAGCTTCTGTTTAGGCTCTAAAATAAGCTGAAATCGACCCAGAAAGTAGGCCTCCATGCGGGCCGCACACTGCACAGTGGGCCACACCATATGTAGATCAGGTGGGCCACACCATGTGAATCTGGTGGGCTGCACCCCAGCTGAACATCAGGTGGGCCGCACCACATTAACAGGTGGGTTGTACCCTGAAAATTAGGTGGGCCTCACCACATTCGAATAAGGTGGGCCTCACCATATGATGTAGTGGGCCACATTAACAGTAGGTGGGCCACACGGTAACAACAGGCGGGCCAAAACAGACCTAGTTTAAGCCCATTTTCAGGGCCACTACTGTGCTTGGGCCTGGTCCAAGCCTAGTCCGGCCATTGGACAGATACTTTGGGATTAGCCAGGCCTCATCAAACAGGCCAAAGTTGGTGGGACAGGTCGTCTTAAAACAAACACAATTCACAAGCCTTTCAAACACCCACATGGTAACTAGCTAGAATTTTGTAAACACTAATTAACATAAGATCTTGGGTTGGAAGTAACCCTAGGTGATCAATCATACGGCGTTGGACCATTAGACAGTCGCGAGGATCCAATTCAAGGAAGGAACTACGAACCACTAGGTGATGACTTTTCCCCTAGGGCTTTCCATCTCTAAGTTAGCCAAACATAGTTTACATCAAATTACTATCACTAGTTTAAGGTCCTAATAACTGTCATAAATTTCTAAGATCTATTAGCTACCCTATCTCAAATTCATGATTGACGTATTATGTTCATACTACATGCTAGGCTCATATGCTAGTAATACCATTCATGAAAGATGATTGTTATTCTTATGTTTAGCATTATGTTGCTTGATAGTTGGCACTATAGTCTCACAATGACACATTGAAGATTTTACCACCATTATGCAATTCTATGCTCTTCCTTATTTGAACTTATAGTTGTGTGTCACCTTAATATCTAACTCACAACACTACGCATAGAAAAACTCCACTATTTTATGTGAGCCACCCTTGGGATGTAACTAGATGGATTGTGTGGAAAATAGGGCCCTTGACTTAGTATCATTTCGATCAAAGGGTCTTATTTAACATTCCAAGGTTGAAAAACCTCATGAGCCGAGGATGGTGGTCATGGGACACTATACCCGAGCTGTCAACGTATGCTGGGTGATGAGCCCCCCATAGTGACCATTGAGTTACTTAAAAGGGTTAATTATAATTGGAATAATAATAGTTTGACTAATCATGCATTCATAACATATTGGCGATGACGGGTGGCTAATTCTGAATATTATAGCACGTACTCTTAGGATCATTGGGGTATTGTATCGCTAGCTCTCAGACCACCGACTATCGACCTATTTGTCCGATTGGATGAGCATTCCCAGGTCGATGATTGCATGGGTGACGAGCCCAAGTTCGACTGAATAAGCATCCCCAAGTTAATGTGCATTCATACATCCATACATCTAATTAAGATGCATCTTGCATGTTTTGGATTATATCCTTGTTTTTTTTTTCTTCTTTACACTATATTTGCTAAGGCGGCGGTGTGTAATCTTGAGGGGAATTCGACTGAGTTGGCCACTCATTCATCGAATATCCAATCATACAAAGTATGCAGGTGTAGATGAAGAGGATGGTAGTATTGGCATCTAAGGCAGACAGCAAACCCTGAGGAAGGATATTATGACGATGAGCCGCAGCAGGAGGCGGTTGAATATTTCGAACTCAACCCGTAGATGTAGCATTTCTTTTACGGTTGTTGGTACTTGAAAAACTTATGAATTTTGTACTATGGCCCCCAGCTAAGTGGGCCAAATATTCAGATCTTATGATATCATCCATGCTTATTTATGCTATCACACTCTAATTTTTATACTTCCGCTAGTTCTCTGATTTATTAACTCTCGGATTTTCAGAATGAGTCTCATACTCGGGTTCTGGAAACTGAGGCATTATATGTTTCCACCTGTGTCAGTGGATCCCACGGAGACTTAATTGGTTTTCTATCAGCTAATCAACAACTACTACCGGTCATAATCTAAGGCCCTGCGTACACTCATGCCAGAGGCCCCCTATGAAGAATATATATGCACCAGTGTCCAGTGAATTCGGCCTTGCACAATAGCCTAAGTCTTCCACCAGAACCTATTCTAGTTTAGGTTACAAACTCCACACTCAATCCTATGTAAGGAAATGGTGTGACATGGACTCTATAATTGACAACTAGTTGGATTAAGCCCCTTTGTAGCGTCTTGCTTAAGAAGCTCGGTTGATGCTCTCACATGCCTCAATCAGCTTCCTAATTGCTCCCACATCGTTAATGTTGATAGTTCAACTCCACAATCACACATCTTACATGTGATGTACCAATGAGGTGTCCAAGGTGATCGAAGTTAAGTTTAATCTCCTACAACTAATAATTTTAATTTATTCGTAGTAAGAATTCACATAGATGTATATTTTATATGATATAGATAATGATATACATATTTGCTTAGTGTTTAATTATATAATGGAGAGAGTTCATTCACATCTTCGTAATGGAGATTTAAAATCTTACAAATTGATTGCTAGATTGTTTCTTCAATCGTATCGAACTGGTCTTTGATTATATTGAATCGTATCAACGGCATATCGATAGGATTGAGATCCACTTGAAAATTGTTGTTTTGGGCTATGTGTTTACAATAGCTTTGCACCCCTAAAGCCTATCTATTTTTAATCAAATTAAGATCCTAAGGATATGTGATGATCATGCAAGGATTTACCTGTATGGGAATAAATCATTTAGATGTCAAGGTTGTTTTGGACCTATAGGAGTCTAAGATTAGGGTCACCAAGGTACCTCAAGTTACATGTTTCTTCACTCATTAATACTCTAAGTCTTCCTGTGTCTTCGGTCTTTAACTTTCAAGGGCTCAACTGACTTACTAACACATTAACACACGTGATTGATAGACATATGCACTTACAGAAAGCCCTCCTGATTCATTAAGAGCTGCAACAAACATTTATTGACAAAGCGAGACATCCTAAAACTATAAAGGAGGAGAATATGAAAGACTTATATCAAAAGGCGATGAGTGCAATTCAATTGTACTTAGCCAATTATGTCCTCTATAATGTGATTAATGAGACGACTACCTCAAGCTTATGGGTGAAGTCAGAGAGCATTTATATGACGAAATCACTCTCAAATCGTCTATATTTGAGGAAACTTCTATATACTCTAAAGATGATAGAATGGTCAAATCTCAATGAACACATTAGCACCTTCAACCAATTAATTTGCAAACTGATGAATGTGGAGGTGAAGATCGATAGGAAAATCAAGCCATAATCTTGTTGACGTCCTTTTTGGATTTCTACGAGAAACCGGTAGTGTAACAACCCATACCTTTCGGTACTCGGGTGTTACTAATTAAACCTCACTTTGCAACATAGGATTTCATTACCACTAACTAGTCAACCCAAAATCCAAATTCAGCCATTGAGGCATGTGATATCATACTTAAAGATCTCGAGATCAGCCTATGAACCCTATCGTGCATCAATCTAACCTTCAAGAATAGTTGTCATCCACCGAGCAAACCATCCATCCGTTAGCCTCCAAGGTGGATCATCAATTGTTCATTGGGGACCATGGGATTTTGTGGTCGTTCTTGTGATCAGTTGGGGATACTACTAGCATTAAAATATGTTTGAAGGGTAAACTAGACCATCTAATCATTGAGATTACCATTAGTTTCCACATAGGTGCTGCCTAGGGCCCTTTAGATAGAAATATATTAAGATCAAAGTGGGACTCGTGACATGATTAAAACTGCATTCATATATAAAATGAAATAAAATGAGAAAATTTATAATAAAGTAAATGTAAAATTATTATTAGTATTTGAATAGTAGCATATTGTGACAATCTTGAATATACCAAAGACCCCGTAAGATCTCTTGACCGTTAATGGCCAGATTGAAATCAATCTGTCCGTCAAAGTAACGTAATCAGCATTTCAAGAGTGTAAATCGATTGGTATGGTCCGCTTAAGCTTTGGATATCCTTCATCTTCAATCCCTTGTCATATTGTAGTCTTGCAAAATGAACCAATGGACTGGATTCATCAAAGACATCTCAGTGGGCCCCACACTAGTGGTGCATGTGCACCGAGCACACGTACACTCACCACGCACAGCATCTTCCAGCTGGGTGAAAATGGGTTGACCCGATGAAGCTGCAAAAAAGGAGGATTTTCCTCTCCTTTTTCCTCTTTTCCACCAGCAAATGGACAGCCGTCCGTAGTGCTGATCATGGCCCACAAATATGGGTCCACTTCCATCATCTGAACCGTCCATCGTGTCCACGACGCGGGTCTGACCAAACTCCACCCCATTTCGTGCACTGTTTCACGTGTGCTCGCGTACAATCTCGAGCGCAACAGCGCTGTGCGCGGATGGATTTGCCGAAAATAGGAAGATTCGGTTCTGCCTTCCTTTCCACACTGGCAGTCCACATGTGTTGCCTCTGCAGCATCCCATTCCTCCACTTGAGCCATCAGAGCCCTCCAAACTAGGGCTTTCCTAACTACGACTTGAGCTTTCACCGCCGCCACAAGTGGAAACCGAACCCACCTAGTTTGTGTTTAAGCCACTCCAAATGGTGGGTCCTACGATGATCATTGATCAAATCCAAACCTTCCACATGCCTCAGATCAAGTGATCAGCCCTCCGATGAAAATTTGCCATGATCAGCCACCTCCTTCTCCAACCGGCTGGTGAAACCCATCACTTTAAATGGGACCCTGATCTTTGATCTGAGTCGTCCATTGGATAGGTCAGGACCCCAGAAACTCATCCGTAATGTTAGAATCTATCCATACAATCAGTGGACAGGATCATCTTCCCAAAACTCTTACGAGTTTAAACGCTAACCGGTAACTAATGTTACTAATCCACCGATTAGTATGGAAACTACTAGAAGCGAAATCAAGGTTATAAATAGCCAGGTATTAGGGCGTTTTTTGAGGAAGGAAAAGAAAAGAATAGAAAGAGGGAAGGAGAGAGAGAGAGAGAGAGGCTGCGCCGTTTCTGCCAACTGGCCCAGCGAGTTGGAGCACTGAGTCTTGCTGAGTCCGTGGCTGGGCGTCTTCCAGCAGATAAAAGGAAGAAAGAAAGAGAAGAAAGAGGAGCATGAAGAAGGAAGGAGTAGAGAGAGAGAGAGAGAGGTGCGGTTGCTGCTACCGCACCAAGCTAGCTGGGGAGGTTACTGCCGATTTGAGCCTTGCGTCGTCGCGAACTCGACTCAGCTCGACCGGGTCAAGACAGAGCTTGGACAGGTTCAGATTGCTGGATGTTTTCAGCAAGAAGAAAAGAGGGAGAGGAAACATACGAAAGAAGAAGAGAAAAATAAAATGGGAGAAAAGAGAGAATGATGTTGGAGTAGGTGCGCCATTCCAACTCTGTCGAGTTGCTACCAAGCCAATGACTCGCTGTGTGACTCGGGTCGGTTTTGGCCAAACTCCACATGGGTTTTGACTCTATAGGAGTCTAGGGAAGAGAAGGGAAAGGAGAGAAAAGGAAGGTAGAGGAAGAAGTGTGCAGTTCATTGCACCAACTCGACCCGACCGAGTTGCTGAGCCGCCGAGTTCCTCTGAGTCGGACTGAGTCCAGGCTCAATTGAGGGTGGGCCTAGCCTGGTCCAGCAAGAAAAGATGAAGGAGAAGGATAGAAGGAAGCGAAAGAGAGAGGGGGTGTGTGGCTGCCCTAGCCAACCGAGTCAACATGGGTGAGGATTTTCATTTCTTTCATAAATCAGATTTTTATCATTAATTACTCTCATTATTAAAATCATTTAAAATTTGTGATTAATATCATCCTATTACTATTGTCAAAGATTATAATCGAGATTATAAATTCATATTAGATAGTTATACTAAGTAGTGTTATTATCATCATCAATTATAACCTCTACTACTCATTTTCATTCGTTGCACAACTAAAATCTTAGAATTCCTAAATTGTCTAACCTTAAACGTAGGTTGGAGACCCAAGACCGAGGTTAAAGACCTTAACCGTATGTGGTGTGTGGGACTTAGATCTGAACCGTTCGAGTTTGATTCGTACATTCGAGTGTTCATGTTACAATCACTCAATTTAAAGGTGAGGATCACCCTTCAAGCTTTTCCATATCTTGATAATTAGCCCTGCTATTTTTCTTTGTGCATTTATCTCATTAATTGATTAATGTAATGAATTGCTTTATGAATTTTGATTCCTTAAGATAATTGGTGAATTGGATTCAACGTGAATTAAATGCCTCTAATCTAACGTGAAATGTATGCTTTAGATGTGCATGTGATATCCCGATATTGTTATAAATGATTTAGTTTATCATCCATGATTACTTGATAGTGTTTTTAGGAAATCCTGGAACTAGTGGTCACCTGTGTTGTGGATTAAATAAATTTACGCTGTGGACTTATCACCTGGTGGATCATTTATGCCTATATGGCTTTTGGGGAATAATCCCTTCTTATCGTACCATTAAATCGAATATTTAGCCCTTGCGGCTTTTATGGAATAAGTGCCCCACGTGGCATTAATTAATTATTTTATATAACTTTGTGGTAGTAAGTTCCACTTTTTGGACAATGGTTGGCCACTAGTTGAAGAGATTTCTCTTTAAACACCCTATTTGCTAGCCTCATGAGCCAGGGATGGTGGAATGGGACACTATGCCTGAGCTGTCGGCCTATGCTGGGTGACAAACCCCCCATAATGACCTTTGAGCTTTCTTAAAGTGATTGTTTAAAATTGGAATAATAATGGTTGGGCGAATCATGCATTTTCATGGCATATATTATTATGGTCTTTTCCGGGTGGTTAGTTCCCCTTGGGCGTACCTTTGCGTATTTTTCCGGGTGACTAGTCCTCCTTGGGCGATCTATGTATTATTACGGTCTTTTTCGGGTGGTTAGTTCTCCTTGGGCGTACCTTTGCGTATTTTTCCGGGCGACTAATCTTCCTTGGGCGATTTATGTATTATTACGGTCTTTTCCGAGTGGTTAGTTCTCCTTAGGCATACCTTTGAGTATTTTTCCGGGTGACTAACTCTCTTTGGGCGATCTATATATTATTATGGTATTTTTCGGGTGGCTAGTTCTCCTTGGACGTATTTTTGAGTATTTTTTCGAGTGGTTAGTTCTCCTTGGGCGACTTTTTACCAGCTAGATGTGCATCCCTAGGTCTGTGAGCATGTGCATACATCCGTGCTTTTAAATAAGATTATTTTATATGATTTATTTAATGAATGCGTATTTGTTGAACCTCACCTGATTTCCATGATAATCATTGTGTAATATTTGTTATATACTATCTCTGATAACTATGCTTAATTATCTTGATGTTCTAATAAATCTTGGGGGTTATACCTCACTGGATAACCATTGACGCTATCAAACCGTACTCAGTGTGCAGGAGACACAGATGACGCGCATGTTGGCATCCATATGGGATGGGAGGAGCCAGATGATCTTACAACTCCTTATTCCTAATTTCATTTGTATTTAATTTGTATTGTCACGTTTGTAAAAGTTAAGACATTGATTTGTATAAGTTTTTAGGTAACCACTTGAAACATTGGTGATGTATATTTGGACTCGCTCTAATATCTGATTTATTTCCATCCCGCTATATTATTAACTCTGATAAAAGGGTAAAAAATGTACTTGGAATTTGGGTGTTTTTAGAGGCTAACGCTCGGGTTTTTTAAAAATGAGTAATGTACTCGGGTTTCAGGAACCGGGGTGTTACAGGTAGATACTTTCTGCCATAATAGAGATACCTTATACTTAGGCACTGTTATCAAATCGCTTTAGTCGAAGCAATTGATAAAGAAAAACAGTGGGAAAGGTACTTCTACGAATACATTGGTTGCTAGGGAAAGAGCGTTTGAGTGAGAGAAAGGTAAATTGCGATCGAGTTCCATGTTAAACGGCAAAGGGAAGTTGTAGTGATAGAATTGTGGAATAATGGGTCACTTGAAGGACTATACAAACCTTAAAACTCGAAATGAGGAGAAATCAGATACTTCTACAAAAGAAGTCAATTCAGCAAAATCCAACAAGGAAGCCAGTGGCTACGATGTATGGTTTGTTTCTAAGGTTGGACACTTATATAACAAGTGGATTTTAGATACAGGGACATTGTATCACATGTGTCCTCACCATAGTTGGTTCTCCACGTCCGACAATTACGATGGTGGATTGGTACTTATGGGCAACGATCATGCTTGTAAGATGGGTGGGATTAGTTTGATTTGCGTATGAATGTTTGATAGGGTGGAGCGTATATTGACAAATGCAACACACGTTCCTGATCTGAAGAAGAATTTGATATCTATTGGAGCGCTTGATGCTCTTAGATACAGGTTCTCTGGCTACGATGATGTTTTAAAAGTTTATAAGGGGGCGTTCATTGTAATGAAGGCACATAGAAGCGGAAGCTGCACAGGTTGATCGGTAGCACTGTATTGGGTGGACCTGTAGCAGACTCCATGTCGATACGTTTATCGCATGCACGCTCGTGCCACATGAACGAGCACATTATGAAAGCACTACTTGATTGTGGTTTGATTCATGCTTTTAAGAATTTTGATATGAATGTATGTGAGCATTGTATATATAGTAAATATTCAAAATTTTATTTTAAAATTAGAAAACATAGTAGTAAAGGATTGCTTGACTATGTACATTTTGATGTGTGGGGGCCATCGTCCATTGTTTCTTGAGGGGGTTCATAGTGTTTTGTCACATTCGTATATAACTACTATAGGAAGTTATGGGTTTATATTTTAAAATGTAAATCCAATATTTTTGTCACTTCAAGCAACGGAAGGTTATAGTGGAAAAAACATACACGGCGAAAACTAAAAGTAGACAGATAATTCACTTATACAAATTTTAATCAGTTTTGTAAAGATGGGGGGATCATATAGCACAACACAGTTAGGCACACACCGGAGTATAATGACGTAGTGGAACGTATGAATCAAATTCTCCTGGAGAGAGCCCGAAGTATGCCGATCAGTGCTAAGTTAGGTAACGAGAAATGAACTAGGGTCATTAACATGGCTTACTACTTAGTGAATCGGTCTCCTTCTACGTCGTTTGATTGCAAAATTTCATAAGAAGCGTGAAGTGATCATAAAGTTGATTACTCGGGGCTGCGTGTATTTGATTGTGAAGCTTACTCTCATATACCGTTGGTTGAGAGAGATAAGATAGACCAAATGGTAAAAAAGTGTATCTTTGTTTGTTATGATGATGGTGTGAAGGGATATAGGCTGTGTGACCGAGTCACACGGAAGATCACAATTAGCTATGACATTAAATTTAATGAGAGTTCCTTATTTCATAAGGATAAACACAGTGAAACATACAAGCCAGTGGTAATTTATGTTGAAATTAAAAATGGTGAGACATGGGTAGAAGTCAAGACGCGGTAAGAGGTACAAGAGCAGATGAAGCAACCACCTATCAGAAGAAATCCACAAAAAATCATATAATGTCGTTGCGATACAGGGTTGATTCAAACGTTATGTTTGTTTTCATTACGGATGAGGGGGATCCATCTACCTTTCAAGAAATATTAGGCGATGTTGATATTGATAAGTGGCTGGCGGCTAAGCACAATAAGAGTGACTCTCGTACAAGAATGAGACATAGGAGTTAGGGTCGAAAAGTGATTGGGTGCAAGTGGATCTTCATAAATAAAACATGATGGATATAAAGCTATATTGGTAGCGAATTGGTAATGCGCAGAAAGAGGGTATCGACTTCAGCGAGATTTTATATCAGTGGTCAAGCAAGTATTTATCATATTCATGTTAACATTGGTTATCCAATGTAATCTTGAGCTAGAACAATTGGGATCTGAAGACTGCTTTCCTATCTGGAAAATTGGAAGAACATATTTATATAAAACAACCAGAAGAGTTTAAGGTAAATGGAGTAAAGAATAAGATTTATAGGTTAAATAGGGCATTATGCGGCTTGAAACAGTCGCTTGGGCAGTGATACAAAAAGTTTGATTATTTCATAACGAGTCAACGGTTTACCAAAAGGGAGTTCAATTATTGTGTCTACTTCAGAACACCGAGTGATGGGAAATTCGTTATCCGGGTATTGTATGTTGATGATATATGTTGATGATATGCCTACCACCGGCCATAATATGTATGAAATCAACATATTAAAGACTCTGTTATTAATGACATTCGAGATGAAAGATTTGGGGGCCGCAAAAAAGATTATTGATGTAAATATACACATAGACATGGAAATAAGCATGCTATAATTGTCTTGGGTAGAATACCTTAAGAAATTCTTGGTCAAGTATGGACTTGATAAGGCTATATCAGTTAACACACCCCATGCTGCTCACTTTCAGATTTCTTCATAACAATGTCCTATTACTAATAAAGAAAAGTATCATATGTATCGTGTGCCCTACTCGAGAGCAATTGGTAGTTTGATGTACGTCATGGTCTGTACTAGACCAGACATTTCACATGCGGTGGGTGTTGTGAGCAAATATATGTCGAACCCTGCTAAGTAATTATAAAAGGCAGTGAAATGTCTATTTTGTTACACATGAGGTACGACTGACTACGTTTTAACATTTGAAAAATCAGAAGAGAAACTGGTAGGATATGTGAACATTGATTATGTTGGAAACGTGGATAACAAATGGTTGACTTCTGGTTACTCGTTTGTGTTATCGGGTGAGCGATCAGTTGGATGTCGAAGCTTCCGTCTGTGGTTGCTTTTTCCACAACTGAAATGAGTATACGGAAGTAATAAAAGCATTCAAGGATATAGTTTGGTTGAGAAGAATGATGAATGAGTTATATAATGCCCATAATTATTTTTAAAAAAATTTTAGAGAGAGATTTTGTATCTTTTATGTCTCTTATCTAAACATAATTCTTAATCTCTTATCTAATCTCATATCTTATCTCTATCTATTTTATCTCTCTAAGTCTCTCCTCATATCTCTCAACCTCCCAAAGAGCTTTTCCTTTTAAGGAATGTGCCATAAGATGAATTATACTCCAACTCAAATATTAACTAAAAGGCACCTCGTGTACAACTGAGAAAAGAAAGGAGATTTTGAAGAGCTTAGATCCATTAAGTTTATTGTCATTCTTTCATTAATTTTCATGCTTTTAATTTAATTTAACTTTTTGTGTGTAAAAAATGGTGTGGATTTATGTAACACCCTGGTTCTCGAAGCCCGAGGATAGTCGCTCCTCATTGAGAACCCGAGTGTTACACTATGAAGTAGACTAACATACATCTAAATAGCGGCAAATTCCATAACATGGAGTAAGGCAACATTGCATAAACTAAGGATATCAAGAGTAACAACAAAGAAGCTTAATATATGTAAATGGGAGCAAAATGAAATCCCACAACATGGGAAATATTTTATTACAATTCAAATAAGATATAAAATATGAAATATGAAAGCAAGTAAATCCTAAATTATCAGTCGAGCTCCAACGACTCAACTGCGATGGCATAGAGGCCTTCCTTACCTAACTCCACCTCAGCCGTCACTGGGATCCCATCATTGATGTCTTCACCTGTCATCATACCTGTATCTATTTAGTGCAACCGTACGATTGGGTGAGTGAAAATTCAGTGAAAATTTTCTGCAAGGATTCATGTATACCATATCATTCCAAAACAGTTTAAACCACACGTAATCAATCATATTGAGAGTAATATGAATTTAAATGTAATTGAATGGATGTTTGTTAAAGTCACAGATCTGGGGATGCACATTCACCTGTCAAAATAAAAGACTGCCCGCGGTAGATTAACTACCTGGAAAAGGCCATGTCAAAAGAAAAGACCGCCCGCGGTAGATTAACTACATGAAAAATATCATGTAGGTGAGTGCGCCCAAGGATGTCTGACCTCCTGAAAAAATACTCAGGATACGCCCAAGGAGGTCTTAATATCCCGGGAAAAGCCACATGTAAATAGAGCGGCCCATAGTGGTACGAATGCACATAATCTGAGGGCTTAACTAAAGTAATGAAACTCTTAGTAACTTAACAGAATGTAACTTATATCGAGCATCCGGTAAAGCTCAAATGTCATGTGTGGATGTAATGCACTATGATACCCATGTACATTCCTTAGGATTAACTAAATCACTTTCATAAATATGGCCAAGCTCATGGTCTTATAATAGGATGTCAAACATTCTAATGTGAGTTCAATATAATTTTATATACCCTTTCTAGGATAAATGCGGCCCATAAATGTGACATATGGAATGTAGTTAAGGAACTATCCTACATTCCTCATGGAAGATAACTTCATACATAATCTCATCTAGTGAAATGAAATACCATGATTCTTATCAGCACTGGTAGTACTATACCCAAAGTCAAGCAATTTCTAAAATATTATATAAAACACAAGACTAAGTCTAGATCTTATAGATATAGGATCTGTGAAAAATAGGAAATGAAGTATAGACTCATGTTCATCACATAAAATGGAAATAGAAAGAATAAATCCCTATGCACATTATTCCAAGATTTAGAACACATCAGATTCAACTAAGAATGTGTCTAGCACATTTAAGGTGTAATGGAGAAATTCTACTATTTAAAACATGATTAGGAATAAGATCTCTTGCCACATAATTAACAGATAGAAATGTACATGAAACTATGTAATCTCAAACATATCTTATGGAGTATGATATAAGTCCTTAAATGTACAAGAGTAACAATTTTAGGCATTCACTCATGGTTGATTAATGAACAAATGAATGAAATCACAGTTTAAATATTTATACACATTAGGCTAAAAACTAGTTTAGAGTTCAATGAAATGAATGAAGCAATGTGGGACATCCCTCACCCCCCAAGTCGGGTCCACCTTTCAACGTTTGATGGAACTTGTGTGTACACTTTAGGATAAAATCCTAGCTAGTAGGACAGAAATGACCCCACCATTGGCCAAGATTGGCAAGATTCGGGGACCAGCTGAGTCGACTCAGAGCGACTCGACTCTCCCTTTCTCTCTCCTCCTTTCTCTTCCTCTTTCACCACTCTCTTCCTTCTTTGCTCCTCACTCTCACTCACTGTTTTCTTTCTTTCTTAATTTTCTTTCTCTCCTCTTTTCTTTCTTCTCTCTGTCTTTCTACCAAATTTCATGTAATAACCTAGTCAAACCCAAATCTGACTCGGTTCCTCGACTCGCTTAACTCGACAGCCACCCTCTCTCTCTCTCTCTCTCTCTCTCTCTCTCTCTCTCTCTCTCTCTGGAGTAGCCAACAAGATTTGAGTATGCCCGAACTCGGCTACAGAATCGGCCCAGCCAAATGCAGTAGCAATGTGCTCGTTTAGCTGAGGCAAACCCGGTCGGATTCAGATCACCCATCAACCCGACTCACAATCCCCTCACTCTTTTTTTTAGTTCCTTCCCTCTCTGGCCTTATCACATAGCCAACAAGAGCTTGGATTCGACCCCAACTCAGAGACGGCCTGGTGCAGAAGAGCCTGGCTCGGCTCGGTGTGGCAGTAGCAGCCACATCACTGCCTCTCTTTGTAACATCCCGTATTTTTACTGTTTTGGATTTTCAAAAATCTTTGAGTTTTTTTATATAAATTAACTTATAATATCACTTAAATGACCATTAGCACTCAATGTTAGTCTATACAGGGGTAGTACCAGTAAAGAACCATACAAGTCCGAATAATCAACCGTAGTAAACCACCGAGTCCGTCCGATCATTTGAACATCAAGTTTAGCCCATGATTTACTCACATAGGACCTAAATCTAATCGACCCTTCGCTAACTAATCAAGACAAGCATGACTAAATTAAAGATCTAACTGGGGCCGAGTTAGATAAGGCCCGGATCTGGACTAATGGACCAAATAAATCCCGTTACTCTTTTAGCCTAAAACCGACGGTTTAGAGTAATCATGACCAAATCTCCACTTTCTCTAGTTATAAATAGGCCACACTATGAACATAGTTAATCCGAACCCTAATCATTGCCCACGAGAAATCTCACTACCAAATTCATTACAAAAATGTCCCAATTCTCCAAACAAGCTTTAGACTGCTCGTTGGTGGGCCACTAATTCCAAAACTATAGAATAATATTTGTCTTGCTAGGCTTGACATCCATCGCGAGAGTCGGACCTTGGTGCTGTCCAGAACCGCTTAACTTGAGCCAAAGGATGAGTACATGAGAAGCGCAAATACCCCAAAGAAAGGAGTTAAAACTTAAGTGAATTGGGTCATCCACTCTTATGCAAAGTTGAGGATTTCGGACCGTTGGTTTACGACCAAACTTCACACATAGAGTGAGGATATTTCCCTGCTTATATCCGTATAGCCGCGGTCTCGATCGACCATCGGCGACCGTTGAACAGACTTCTAATCATATCTGTCGATCGGCGCATCCAAATGGCGAGCCGATCGTATCCATACCTAGATCATCATTAGGGCTAACTATCCTACAGTGTATATCAATATATACACCCCATAGTGGGCCCTAGAGCTTAGAAAGACCCTCTCATAGGTCTAATATAGTAAAAACCTAACCCTTGGGGCCATTTACACCAAATCTGGCATTATAAAAGCGCCTCATTTGGGCACTCCCTCTCCCCATACGATTTTACCCTAGAGAAGGAAAGGGAGAAGAGAGAAAAGGGAGAAGAGAAAGAGGAGAAAGGATAAGAAAGAGAGAGGGAAGAAGAGCAAGGTGGACCCTAGGTGGAGGTGGGGCCCAAGAAAATCAAACCTTATAACTCCCTACCTCGTCTCCAAGAGGAAACCCTCCTCCACGACCGCCATTTCATTCCGTTGATCACCTAGGGAAGATCCATCATCCATTCTTCTTGAAACCCATGTGTTGAGAAGGGTTTGACTTGAATCTCTAACATGCAAGTGCTTGCTTTAGGGATTCCGGCCGATCGACCTCAAAGCCCTCATTCTTAGGTCGTTTGTCAAGCATCCAATGATCCATAAGTGCGAACTATTATTCTTAGGTGGCCTAGCACCAATTTTATTATGAATTTAATGATTTTGTTTGCTTAGATGATGTTTTTTGGAGAATCTAGAGAAACCCTTCGGATTGCATGTTTGTTGGAATTGTATGGAATTATATGTTTGGTTCTCATATGGTGTTGTTCTTCTCGCTCACATGATTTTGTATATGGATGATTACGTACTTATGCCTTATTTGAATTTCCCATATGGCGTTGCTTCATAGTATGTATGATTCATTACTCTTGTGCATATGATTCCTTAAGATGAAGGAAGTACTTAACTTCCTCACAAACCCACACCACTCACATGCACTTTGTTTCATAATAATGATAGCTTCTTTGTTAGGAGTATCTGATTCGTATGATTGAAATGCATGAAAACATGATATTGATATGCTAGTTGATATCCTGGATAGTTGGCATGTTATAGATCACCATTACACCCTTGGGTTGGTCAGGAACATGAGGAGAGACGGTAAGACTATGCTAGGACTTGACCCGTGGGTTTGAGCGGGTGTGTATGGGTGGCAGTAGTTCGACTACATGGGTCCCTTGTGCTCGATGTCGCTCGTCACGTGCTCGCCTGACTCGTTAGGCCTAGCTTACTTACTGACCAACCTTGTTTGTTAACCTTATTTACTCACATATGTATGGAACATGGAATACCCTACAACTGTTGTAACCCATTACTAACCATTTGAAATCGATCCACCGCCTCGTGAGCCGGGCATGGCGGAATGGGACACTGTGTCCGAGCTGTCGGCCTACGCTGGGGTGACGCGCCTCCCCGTAGTGACCGCGAGCGATCCTTTTTTCTCAGCACTCCCCATGTGCTTGAAGTCGAGGATGAGGAACCCGACGGGATCAAGGATCGTCAGGTCTTGGCCTCACACGTTGGGGGGCCTTGGCCTCACAACTAGTTCAGGGTATTGATACGTGGGGTGTATCATATTCCCCAACCTGCTGGATGAATGGACTTAACTAAGAACTCGGCTAACACGATCACATTGCATCGCACTACTTAGGGTGGCGACTCGACAGTCGAGGTCGTTTTGAGGGAGTGTTGACCATACATGATTATTAGATGGAGTTGCTCGAGGGAGTGTTGTGGCGAGGGCATGCATCATATCATCCATCATGCACATGCATTAATAAGAATAGTTAGTTCTTTATGAATGAATATTTTTCATTAAATTCATATTACTGATGTTTGTTATAACTTAAGACTAATAGCACCCACTGAGTTGATCACTCACTCCCACTCTAGGACGGTGTTTTAAAACACCAACCAGACTCTATTATAGCTGCAGGTGATGAGGAGTACTAGGAGCCTGTCGACGCGAGCCTAGATGAGGACTAGCTATCCTACTTTCAGTTGATGGGCAGCTCCCCATCGCTTAACGGGTGGCATTTGGATCGTTGAGTTGTGGACTCAGCCTTATTTTTGGGACATGACATTCTTTTTGTGATTTTGTTGGGCGACACCTTGTGTGCTCGTTTATATTCTTTTAGACCTGTATATATACTAGACCTCTTTCATTTCAGTAGACTTGTGTGGTTGTATTTCATGTTCCAGAAAATTCCAGGCTGCGCAATTAAATCGAATTAAACGCATATTAATGAAAATCGGTTATAAGTGACCCCAGGAACTCAGGAGCCGAGTGTATGCACGATCCCCGATTTCCAAGGCGTTACACTCTTCGTGGCCGAACAGAGCTTGGGCTCGTCCCTTACGAGAGCAATGACTCGGATGAGTCAATGCAGCAGAAATGGCTGGCACCCGCGCCCACTCTAATGTTGATCTTCTTCTTCTTTCTCACATTCAACCAAAATAGGCCTGATCTTGGCCCAGACTCGGACCGAGTCGACTTGAATAAGGGAGGCAGAAGGAACAACGCCCTCTTTTTCTCTCTTTCCAATGCCTTGCCCTAAAAGGAAAGAGGGTTAGTTATACCCTCTTAGACTTCTAGAAGAACCGGCAACTAATCCACCGATTAGTTACAAGCTTTGTCCCTTAATCACAATTAACAAGGAGAGACCGCAGTTGATATCGTTAAAAACTATTTGCGTGGCTGGGATTGGATGTTATGGATGGACATTTGAGACCATGAGCCACCAGATGGATGACTTAAATTAAGGAATGGGGCCCACTTACAGGTGGTGGGTTATTTCGGCCAATGGAGAGGATGACTCCTCCTCCCATGGTGGATTCGGATCTGATGGATAATCTCATGATCCAAGGCATTTGGGTCGCGTTGATGGGTCCCAGGGTCATTGTGGGACCCACCGAACGTATGACTATTAATGTTTTCCAATTAGTGGATTTGGTTTTAACTCATAGTGGCGGCGGGTAAGAAAAGCTAAGCCATTGTTGGGGAAACCCTTAAGACGTAAGGCTTGGATGCTTCCAAATGGAGGACTGAGATGCGTGGATTCAACTTCACGCGGATCGCTACCGTGGAAAGTGGGAGGAAACTGAATATTTCCCTTTTCGAAAAATCAACCGCACACGGTCACTTTGTGCTCGACGTTGTGTGCACGAATGTGCGATTCGAAAGGTGAAACTGGGTAGGTATAGGATGTATTTAGGTCCTCTATAAGATGAATGGTTCAGATTATGGGGACGCTCGAAGATGGTGGGCCACAGCATCCTCAAACGGATGTCTTCCGTTTAAAATACAAACGGCGGGAAATCCTCCCTTTTTCAGAAATTTATCGGGTCAACACGGTTTGACCGTGTTGACGGTCTAGTGCGCTGCAGGTGTCCCACTTCTAATGCACACACACGATCGTTGTGGGGCCCACAATGATGTTTTATAACATTTACTCCGTTCAACCCCTTAGCCCACTCATTTTGGGCTACAGGTCTAAGGACGGGGTTGATTTAATTGTTGGTGGGCCACACCAAGTGTATTTGGGTTTTAAGTGTCGATTCCCACCGATCCAACGGTCGGATCTACCCTTAATTTGATTGTGAATGGCCCTTAAATGATGGTTTGTTATTTAAAGGGTTATATAAACTCTCTTGAATAAAATAATAGTTTTATTTTATTTTCTTATTCATTCTAATATATATATATATATATATATATATATAGACACACACACACGTTATTAAATGAAGAGTTCTCTTAAAGTTGTAGAACTTGTCATAGATTAAAGTATCTTTCTTAATTAAATTAAGCCTTGATTAGTCATTCATCTATAATTTATATATTGCGTATATAGGTTTTTGTTCAATTTGTGTTTTTAGACAATCTTTGTTGATCCCATGGTTAGATCACTTCCAGATCTAATAATTCAAGTCTTGTATCATGGATTTTCACTGTTTTGGATTTTCAACAAATCCTTAATTTTTTTTAATTAACTTATAATATCACTTAACGATCATTAGCACTCCATGTGAGTTTATACTGGGGTGGACCAGTCTGGTCATGATCGGACCTAGTGTGGGCCGTCAAGTCAGATGGCTTGTTTACACTTAACAACAGCCCGTGTGGGCCACCCAGCGACCGAGGAGGGTCAGAAAAATCTAAAAATTTAGGAAACTGAAGATCTCACTGAGCTTGTGATCCATCACGGACTGCGGACCTAGTGGACACCCAAAATTAGAATCTGACACTTGCCAAATGCACCCCACCAATGCCAGAATTGGAATTTGGTACTTGCAAATAAAATCGATATACCAGGCTTTTCAGCCGTCGAACTTCTTTCAAATTTACGGTGAAGGTCTAATGTATTTTTCTATGCCCATCCACAAAATCTGGGACCTGATTATGGCACGCTGACCGTTGAACACGAATTAGACCCGTGCGATCAAACCCCACATCCGATTGTTCCCAAATTTTGCATGGCCCTTCATCGGGTCATGGAGCACCTACCCTATAAATTTCATGGCCAGAGGGCCACCAGAAATACTCATCAATCAGAATGGGCCTCCTATGGCCATTTAAGGATCAGAACCCTATGCTCAAACCCCATATTCGTTCATTCGTTTGATCTCAGATTTTGCATGGCCCCTCATCGGGCCATGAGACACCTACACTTCGAATTTGGTGGCCGGAGGGGTGATAGGGCCGCCTCAACATCAGATAGAGTCTTAGTAGGCTATTTTGGAAAATTATGAAAACTTAAGGCCAAGGGGCCCAACTCTAGCAAATAAAATCCATAACCCTTATCTCATAACCCCCACCACAACCACCATTGCCAAGGGAGAAAGAGAGAGAGCTAGAGAGTAAGGAGAGAAGAAGGAGAGAGTGAAGGAGGGCAAGGTGGACCCTAGATCGAGGTGGGGCCCAAGGAGATCAAACCCCACAACTTCATATCCCTTCTCGAAAGGGAAACCCAACACCACAATCACAACAAACGTCCATTGATCGTCTAGGTAAATCTCTCATTCCATTTTCATTGAAACCCTTGTGATGAGAAGGGATTTATTTAGGATTCTAACATGTAAATTTAATGCTATGTTTAAAGGATCTAGAGAAGCCCTAGGACTTGTATGTTTATTAGAATTATATGTTTGGCTCCCATATGATGTTGTTCTTGCCTCTCACATGATTTTGTGTATAGACGATTATATGCTCATGCCTTGTTTGATTTTCTCATATGATGTGCCCTATAACATGTATGATTCCTTGATTTTTGTGTATTTTGGTTCTAAGGGCGGTAGGAAGTGCTTAACTTTCTCACCAACCCACACCACACACACACACACCTTGTTCATGATATTATTAGCTTTACATGTTAGTAGAAATTTAGAATTTTATATTGAGAATATTAGACCATGATGTTGTTTATGTTAGATGATGCATTGATAGTTGGCATGTTATGAATCCCCTTCACCCTTTTAGGTTGGTCAGGAACATGATGAGAGACGGTAGTCCCATCGGTAGGACTACACTAAGGCTAGATCCGTGGGTTTGGGCGGGCGTGATCGGGTGGTTGTAGTTCTACTATATGGTTCCCTTATACCCGAGGTCACTCGTCTCATGCTCGCCTGACTCATGCAGTCTAACCTACTGTCTAACCAACATTCTTGTTAACCCTGTTTGCTCACCTATGTATGGAACCTGGAATACCTTACAACCATTGTAGCCCATTGATAACTAGATTGCAACTGGTCCACAGTCTCGTGAGCCGGGTATGGTGGAATGAGATACTGTGTCCGAGCTCTCGGCCTATGCTAGGGTATCACGCCTCCCCGTAGTGACCTCAAGTGATCCCTTTCTCTCGGCACTCCTTATGTGCTTGAAGTCAGGGATGAGGAACCCGACGGGATCACGAACCGCGGAGTCTCGGCCTCACGCGTTGATGGGGCCTTAGCCTCGCAACCAGCTTAGGGCATTGATACGTTGGGTGTATCAGATTCCCCAACCTACTGGATGAATGAACTTAACTAATAATTGGGCTAACACGATCGCATTGCATCGCATTAGTTAGAGTGGCGACTCGGAAGTCGAGGTCGATCTGAGGGAGTGTTGTTATATGCAATTGTTAGATGGAGTCACTCGAGGGAGCGTTGTGGCAAGGGCATGCATCATGTCATCCCGCATGCATGCGCATTTAATAAGAGTTGTTATATGTTGATGATTGACTGCTTTTTATTAAGTTCATATTACTATTAATGCCTGTTATAACTTAAGACTAATTACCATTGATGCCTGTTATAACTTAATAGTACACACTGAGTTGATCACTCACACCCACTCTAGGACGGTGTTTTAAAACACCAACCAGACTCTCTCATAGTTGTAGGGGAGGCGGAACAGGTGGAGCATGGCGATGCTACTCTCTACGAGGAGGAGTTGTCATACTTCCAGCTGATGCGCGGGACCTCATCAGACCTATAGACGAGCTGATGGATCGCTGAGCAACAGGCTCAGTCCTATTCTTTTTGGACTTGCTATTCTTTTGCGATTTTGTTGGGTGACGCCATGTGCGACCCCTTTATTCTTTTGGACATGTATATATGTATATCTTGATCTCTTTCATTTCAGTAGACTTGTTTGGTTGTGCTTCATGTTCAAGGAATTTCCAGGCTATGCATTGATTGGATTAATCGCATATTAATGAAAACCGGTCATAAGTGACCCCGGGAACTCGGGAGTTGAGTGTATACGCGACCCCCGATTTCTAGGGCGTTACAAGATGCTATCAGAACAATAATTTGGAATCCCTTGGGCCATGGGTCATGAACTCACCAATGCGTCCGCTGACTTGAGAGGAAACACAATAACGATACAGAAATGATAGGAAACGCAATGAAGACTTAGAATGGTAAGAATTATCCTAGAACAGGAACCAGCGATCTTAAACGAACGGTAAGACTTCCCAGGGATTAAGGATGTGTAGCAAGAGAAGGTAGCGATGCTAGAGAATGAGTCCGGGAGTCTTACAAGACCTCAGCCCATAGGCAGAAACGAGCCGAAGACTAAATAATTTGATAGTCAAAACCATTGTCCTAGACCAAATGAGTGAATATCATGCCAAATTTGATAGATTAGACCCATTTGGGGATAAAGAGTTGGGGGTGAATGAAAATTTACTGGAAAATAGTGAAACTGGAATAAAATTGGGTTTGGCCACTAACCGAGGGGAATCTCGTGAAACTGATAGGCTCATTGCGTAGATCGGCTTCTCCTACCCCAAATTCATAGTTGGTACGTCGAACAACTCATTCCGGTTTGCGAGATATGACCATCATAAGGATCCCCCGCTGATAGTCCAAGGGACCGTGTGGCCCCCACCGCAGCCCCCGCCGTCTCCCTGCGTGGCTCCCGCCGCTACCTGCGTGGCCCCCGCCAACAGTCCAGGGGACTGCGTGGCCCCCGCCTAGAGCTGTACACGAGCAGACTAAGGCTCGAGTACTCGCTCGACTCGACTCGGAATACTCGACTCGTACTCGACTCGTCTGAGTTAGAGCCGAGTACGAGCGGGTTTCCACGACTCGTTTACATAACGAGTAGAGTTCGAGTCTAGAGGTACTCGACTCGGTACTCGACTCGTACTCGACTCGTACTCGACTCGTACTCGACTCGTTCCTCTGTATATAAGCCCGCCCCAAAAAACCCTACCCACCCACCCGTTTTTCAACCAGCGAGTAGCCGAGCGCCCAAAAAACCCTACCCACCCACCCGTCATTTTCAACCAGCGAGTAGCCGAGCGCCCAAACCCTTTTTCCCGCCCGTTTGAAAAAAAAAAACCCTCTCTCCCCTCCAGCGCTCGTCCGGACTCCGGCCGTCCCTCTTCTTCCCTCTCTCTCTCTCTCTCTCACTCGCCCGTCGCCCCCCGTCCCCAAAAACCCTACCCCACCCACCGTCATTTTCAACCGGCGGGCACCCAAACCCTTCTTCCCGCCAGGTTTGAAAAAAAAAAACCCTCTCCCTCTCCCCTCCCTCTTCCGTAGCTCGTCCGGGACTCCGTAGTCCCTCTTCTTCCGTCTCTCTCTCTCACACTCGCCCCGTCCCCGTCCGGCGGTGCTAGACCACTGCTTGCTCGTCTCTCGCGGCTTTGTCCGTGACGGCTCGTCCCTGTCAGTCGTCCGGTTTAAAATCGTCCCTGCCTGCCAGGCTGCCACTCGTCATCGCCCTGCTCGTTCTGCCCAGCTCGCCTAGTAATGTGTGGATTTTTTATTTTTTATTTTTTATTTTTAGAAATTGTTTAATATATATTAATATAGAATTTGTTTAACATAATTTTGAGATAAACCTCAGGTTTGTGTTTTCCCTAAATATTCGGTGGATAATTAGTTGTTAATATAGAATTTGTTTACTATAATTTTGTTAATCAATTGTTAATATATTTCATATTTGTGTTAATAGAGAATTTGTTAATCAGTTGTTAATATATTTGTGTTAACTTGATATTTGTTAATACATTCGTGTTAATATATTTGTGTTAACCTGATATCAGTTGTTAATATAGAATTTGTTTAATATAATTTTGGAATTAACCTGATATTTGTGTTTTCCCTAAATATTTGGCATAGATATGAATTATTTGTATTATTCTACTTATAGACTTGTAGTATAGGATAATCAGTTGCCCATTTGAGGATTTCTATGTTGCCAGACATAGATTCAGTGTGTTCTTGGATGCATAGAAATTACTCGAATTGTCCCTTTTTGGACAGTTCAGGGTTAGATAGATTGTAATGTCTTCATTTATTCCAATTTAAATACATATGTCTGTTCTGGTTTCGTCTCTCCTTTTTCTCTCTAGATATATTTCATGTATTTATTTTCGTCGTCAAATGTCCACACTTTGTGTTGATGATTGACATGGGAATCAAATACAAGATTAATATATTCTGGAGAGATAAGGGGAGATGCTGCCGGAATTTCGGCGTAGCATTTAAATTGGAAAATGAAGCATTACAATCCATCTAACTTTGAATGGGTGACTGATTTAGACAGTTAAGTAATTACGCCCATCTAGCGGTCTAGCCATCTAGGATCCTATCCCCTAGGTATAACTGTATTAACATATCGAGAACTTTATTTTATAGATGGCTAGTCAAGACGAAAGCCCAAATACCCCTGGAATGGGTGCATCGGCCACATCTCCTCTAATAGTAGAGGGAGACACAGACACGTCAACCGCATGCAAAGGGAAGAAGAAGAGATCAGCAGTGTGGGATGATTTCGAAGATGTGACAGTTAACGGTGTATAGAAGATAAAGTGTAATCACTGCAAAGGGTTATTCAGCAAGATTCTAGGAGGATCTACGACACATTTAATTAGACATTTGAAGACGTGTCCTAAGAAAGCAAGACTCCCTCTTCCCGGCCAACAGACGCTGTCATTTACGAAGTCAGAAGGGGACGACTCCCAAGGCGTAGTGTCCACTCATAAGTTTGACAAGGAGAAGTTGAATGAGTGGTTTGCTAGATTAGTGATTTTGGAAGAAAAACCTTTCAGAATGATTGAAAGTAAAGGGTTTAGGGCTTTCTGTCAATTCCTTAACCCTCGGGCCGAGAATGTCTCCCGCGTCACAGTGTAGAGAGAAAGCATGAAGATGTACGCAAAGGAGAAGATGAAACTGAAATAAGTTTTAGCTTCAGTGACCAGAATAGCTTTGACCTCTGATTTATGGACGGCGTCCAATCAAAGAAAAGGATACATTTCATTAACCGCTCACTATGTCGATAAGGATTGGAAACTATGCAAGAGAATTTTGAACTTCAAACACCTTCCTCCTCCACATACTGGTTTACTTATTTCATTGCATCTACATTGTCTAGAAAATTTGGGGCATTGAGAAGAAAATTTCAGCAATAACTTTAGACAATGCTTCAGCAAATGACAGTGTCATTTCATGCTTACGTAACCAGTTCAGGGCTACAGGAAATTTATTTTTTGAAGGAAAAATATTCCAGGTTAGATGTTGTGCCCATATTGTAAATTTGATTGTACAATAAGGGTTGAAAGTAATCGACGACACTATAGAGAACATAAGAGAAAGTGTGAAATATATAAGGGGGTCGCCATCGAGACTAAGTGTATGGAGTGACATCATCCAACGTTTGAATGTGCCATCTAAAAAAACGTTGAAGTTGAATGTCTGTACACGTAGGAACTCGACCTATGAAATGTTAGATGCGGCAATGGAATTACAGCTTGCATTTCCTGAATACGCGGCGCGTGACAGAACGTATTCTTGGTTGCCGAGCACAGATGATTGGGCCAAAGCACAACAAGTTCACACATTTCTCCAAGTTTTCTACGAGTGCACGAAGATTTTTTCTGGGAATCAATATCCAACCGCGAATCTGTTTCTTCCATCTCTTTGGAAGATTAAGGATGCTCTGCAGAAAAAATGCCAGTCAAGGGTCCAGATTTCATACGCCAGATGAAAGTTGGTATGAAGACGAAGTTCGATAAATACTGGGACGAATGTCATCTGTTGATGTCCTTGGCAGTTGTTCTTGATCCCCGTTGTAATATGGGATTGGTTAGCTTTATTTTCATGAAGCTTTATTCTACTGAAAGAGCGGCAGCAGAGACGTTTAAGGTTCGTGAAGCCCTTGAAGATCTGTATAAATTGTATGTTAATACTTTACCCGCAGCGGGTGTTGAAGAAAGTAGAGATGCGGATATTTCTGTACCTGGTAATCCGGATGTGCTAAATGAATACATATCATATTTGGCACAAGCACAAATAGGAGTTGATACTAAAGAATCAGAGTTAGAAATGTACCTCAAGGAGCCAATCGTAGTACGAGCTAAATTTGATGTGTTGGAATGGTGGAAGATGAGGGTTAGTGAATCAAAATACCTTACATTATCTGTGATGGCACGGGACATATTATCAATACCAATTTCAACAGTGGCATCAGAATCCGCATTCAGCACAGGGAGCAGGGTTGTGAGCAAGTATCGAAGCTCACTTTCCCCAAACACAGTTGAAGCGTTGATTTGTACGCAAGATTGGTTGCGCCCGATATGGGGAGGAGATATGAATGATGATGATGATGAAGAGGAGATTGAGATTCATGACGAGTCTCTACCTACAGATCAGTAATTATTTTCAATTTTTCAAATTTTTTTGGCTGAATGTTGAATGATCTGTAATATTATTTCACTGCAACTGCACACACAAAAGTATTGGTTCTTTTGCAATGTGGTTTGGAAGACTTTGAATCATTGATATTTATTTATATATGTTTGTTCATTTGCTTTTATTTTTGAATTTTGATACATTTATATTGCTTTCTTTTGTTGCTATATCAAGTTCAATTTATTTATTAATATTCTAATTTTTTTTATTTAAAAATTAAATGTAGAAATGTCGTCATCTGAGCCATCGACAAACATTTGGGACTATGCTTCCCTAGTTGAATCACCGCCACGGTCTGGAAAAATAAAGATTAAGTGTGGTTTGTGTGGCGCAAAGTTTGTAAACAAGACTAATCGCTTTCGCCTACACTTGTCATGTCGAGGTGGTGATGCAAAATCATGCCCCAATGCCCTTAAGGATGTCCAAATTCTTTTTCAAGCCCTGTTAGATTCGAATAGAAAGTCTTCCACTCCATCCAAACCTTCTGCTTCTGGATCTGGTACACAAATGACATCCACAAAAGATGTAGAGGAGGAAGCCAGATTAAAAGCTTTGGAGGAAGAACAATTCTAAATCGCCATAAAACGCAGTATGGAAGATGCTTCTAAACTTCAGCTATATTCGAGTCAAAGACAACACGATGTTGAAGCAGGATCGAGTTACTCGTCGAGTATGACAAACAAGAACAAGAAAAAGAGTAACAAATTGAAATTCCTGACTCGTCTCGGTGAATTTTATAGGGCATTGGGTACTACATACAAATCTTCACATAAAGCAAGTTTGAAAAATCTAGTTGAAAGTGTAGAAGAGCACGAAGGAAAAATCTCTTCGCCTTCTGACTCAGAGGAAGTGAATCAATTTGTATATGAAAAAATAGATAGCAGTTCCGATGGATCAGATGACAATACAGGAACAAGAAGGCACTCATCTTATAGAGGTTATTAGTTATAAATTGTCATTTTGAACAATGTAATGTAATTATGTAAAGACGTTAATGTAATTATGTAATGACGTTAATGTAATTATGTGCAATTTATATATTTTATTGGCCTCAAATTCAGACTCGGACTCGAACTCGCCTCAAAAACTCGCACTCGGTACTCAACTCGTGTGCTCGTACTCGAACTCGACTCAAAACTCGGACTCGACTCGACTCGTTTACTACTCGTACTCGGCTCGTACTCGGGCGAGTAGAGTACGAGCAGGGGGTCATGCTACTCGGCCGAGTAGAGCCCGAGTACGAGCAGCGGTCGGTCGTTAAGAGTCGAGTACGAGTAGGGCAATACTCGACTCGTGTACAGCTCTACCCCCGCCGGATCCGCGTTGCCCCCGCCGAAATTTTCTACGACTTTCATCCCAGTTCAAAAATTCATATCTCCTTCATTACAACTCTGATTTAGGTGATTCAAAATCCAGATTGAAGCTTAATAAGTCTATTTCATATAAAAATAAAATAAAAATTATAATATTATTAGATTTGGAATGAATTGACAACTGTCCAAAAAATTGTTAGTTTTAGACGGGGGTTACTTCTAGAATTTTAATAATTTATTTACAACTCCAAATGATATGAAATTTGGTGGTATAACTTAAAGCTTGATGGTAAATCATCATAAAAATTTTAAAAATAATCTAGTTACTAAAAGTATAAGAAACATTACAAGATGTCCCCTCCTCCCTTTAAATGTACACATGTGTGGGGCCCATTTCCCTTACTATTTAGGACTATCTAGAGTCCATAAAACCTATCCCTACTACTCCCATTACCCTCCACCATCCCTTCTAAACCCTAAAAAAAAAACTCTCCCTCTCCCAATCTCAAAACCCAATCCCTAAACCCACCATCTCCTTCTTCACTCTAACTCATCTCAAATTTTATTCTCTCAAAACCCATTCCAACCCTTCTCAAATCTCATTTCCCCAACTCATTTCCTAAACATTTCTCAATTCCCATTCCTCAAATCCATTTTCCTTAAACCCATCCACTCTTTCACTCTCACTTCACCATCCTCCATTCTCCCAAATCTTTAGAGAAAAGCCCACCTCTTTCTCTAAACCTCAACACATCATTCTCTTCAAACCCATCTTCATTCCCTTAACATCTCTTATCTCCCTAACCCATCCCATTCCATCATTTTCACCCCTTCACTCCTAAAACCCATCTCAAACTCCATTTTCTTTCAAATCATTCCATACCTCTTTCAAATCTACCATCTTTTTTTCCCCTCACCAAAACCCTCTCCCTCTCAACTCCTAAACCCATTCCTAAACCCAATATCAAAACCATTTTTCATAACCCTATTCTCTCCATCCATCCACAAGGCCATTCTTATAAACTAAGCTATAACCCCATTCTTCAAGCCTATTTCTTCTTCATACCCCTTCCAAACCCATCCAACAAATCCATCCTAGCCACAGGAAATGGCCCTCATAGCAACCATTGCCTCTTTCTTCTCCATTTCGGTGATCCTTTCTCTTAAGGGGGAGGAGGCACCCCCGTCCTTGTCCGACCAAGAAGAATAATAACTTAACTTTACGAAAATTAGTAGTTGTTTTGAGTTAGTTAGGACTACTACCATGTATTGAAGATAGTTAAAACTCCTGCTTGATTTGTCTGCTTTTTTTTTTTTTCCTTTATGTTTAGCATATCTGGTAATACATGTAAATCTATACTGTAGGATATAACTAGCCATACTAATGACATTTTGAATTCAATTTGAATGTATTGATTGTTTTGGAATTTTCTTGTCGTCTTGTGAATGTTGTGTGAGTAATTGCCTTACTGCGTCCATATTAACGTTATTAGCACTCCAAACCACTAGAATACCTTAAAACTTTTGATTCTTCCTTCTCTGTTAAAATTCATGAAATCAAAGCGTGATTTGCCCATAACTCACTAACCATAGGATCAAAATGGTAATGTCGAGAGGAACCTTGAGTTCTTGGAAACCTTTCTAGGACAGTCGTTTAACCATAAGCACCGTGGGAGACTCACCACCCACTAAAATATTATAAATGTAAAACTTGAACTTTTTAATAAATTTTGATATTTTCCACATGTTAAAAATAATCGGACAACAGAATTACGGAACCATACATTTGCGAAGTATTCGCGGCTTAACCCAATTCTCGATCCTGAGTGAATACCAACGGACTCACTGCTTTGATCGAGCAGAAGACCAGGATCTACCAGGACTAAGAAGGGATACAACGATATTTTTGTCCTAGTCAGACAGAGGATCGACGTATGAGATCAAAACCTACCACAACTGTCATTCCATATTAGCCCAATCATAAAGAGAAAAATATACCACCCTTAGGTAAACTTTAGCATCAAACACTTAGCACGATAATGATGATTTGACATTATTTTCAAACCTCAAAGGTGAAAACTTTTAAGGGGGGTAGGTAGATCATAATGAGCTAGGCTAGCGTTTTTAATATATATACCCTAAAACGTATATAAACCCGAAACCAGTAAAACTTAAGCAAATGAAATGATAATATCCTTACTTATTACCCTTAGGTAATTTCAGGGACGAAATTATTTTTAAGGGAGGTAGATTGTAACATCTTAGATTTTCACTATTTTGAATTTTCAAAAAATCCTTAAATTTTCTTTTTAATTAACTTATAATATCACTTAATGATCATTAACACTCATTGTGAGTTTATACTAGGGTGGACTAGTCTAGTCATGATCGGACCTAGTGCGGGCCGCCAAGCCAGATGACTTATTTACACTTAACAACAGTCCGTGTGAGCCACCCAGCGATTGAGGAGGGTCAGAAAAATCTAAAAATTTAGGGAACTGAAGATCTCACTGGGCTTGTGGTCCATCGCGGACTGCGGACCCAATGGACACCTAGAATTAGAATCTGGCACTTGCCAAATGCACCCCACCAATGTCAGAACTGGAATCAGTCACTTGTAAATAAAATAGATATACCAGGCTTTCCAGCTGTCGGATTTCTTCCAAATTTATGGTGAAGGTCTAATGTATTTTTCTATGCCCGTCCACAAAATCTGGGACCCGATCGTGGTACGGTGACCATTGATCGCGAATCGGACCCATGCGATCAAATCCCATATCCGATCGTTCCCAAATTTTGCATGATTCTTCATCGGGTCATGGAGCACCTACCCTATAAATTTCATGGCCAGAGGGCCACCAGAAATGCCTCATTAATCAGAATGGGCTCTTAGGGCCATTTAAGGATCGGAACCCTATGCTCAAACTCCATATTCGTTCATCCGTTTGATCTCAATTTTTGCATGGCCCCTCATCAGGCCATGAGACACCTACACCCCGAATTTGACGGCTGGAGGGGTGATAGGGCCGCCTCAACATCAGATAGAGTCCTAGTAGGCTATTTTGGAAAATTATGGAAAGTTAAGGCTAAGGGGCCCAACTCTAGCAACTAAAATCCATAACCCTTATCTCATAACCCCCACTACAACCACCATTGCCAAGGGAGAAAGAAAGAGCTAGAGAGTAAGGAGAGAAGAAGGAGAGAGTGAAGGAGGACAAGGTGGACCTTAGATCGAGGTGGGGCCCAAGGAGATCAAACCCCACAACTCCATATCCCTTCTCCAAAGGGAAACCCAACACTACAACTACAAGAAACGTCCATTGATCGTCTATGTAAATCTCTCATTCCATTTTCGTTGAAACTCTTGTGATGATAAGGGATTTATTTAGGATTCTAACATGTAAATGTTGCTTTAGGGATTCCGGCCGATCAACCCCCGAAATTTATATTCCTAGGTCGTTCCCAAGCATTCATCGAATCCGAAGATGCGGACTATTGCTCATAGGTGGCCTAACACCAATTTTAATATGTGTTTAATGATTTTGGTTGCTTGAATGCTATGTTTGGAGGATCTAAAGAAGCCCTAAGACTTGCATGTTTATTAGAATTGTATGTTTGGCTCCCATATGATGTTGTTCTTACCTCTCACATGATTTTGTGTATGAATGATTATATGCTCATGTCTTGTTTGATTTTCTCATATGATGTGCCCTATAACATGTATGATTCCTTGATTTTTGTGTATTTTGGTTCTAAGGGAGTGTAGACACCCCACTCAGGCTGACCTCTCAAGAAGGCTAAGAACCATGATCACACCTTGAATCCAACCCAAATCCCACCTTAAACCTAACCCTCACCCAAGAACCTTAAAAACCTCCAGACTAAGACCTGAAACCTTGATCCAAGTTGTTCAACCCGCGCATGACCCCCGCCTGTACCCTATACCTTGACCAGAACCTCTTTACCTAGCTGAAACCCATCCGTCCGAACTAGAAGTCCCCAAAAGGAAGTCACCGTGCGAACCCGCACGTTAGGCAAAGCCCGCACGCACAAAACTGTCTCAAATGGACGCCGGGCGGTAGTCTGACTACCGCCAGTGGCAGTCGGACTACCTCCAGTGGCACTCCGAGTACCGCCACATGCGGCCCACGTGCGGACAGCTGTCCTAGCATCCAAAAGTCAACTTTCCTTTGAATTTACCCCTCCAAGTCTCACTATTTACTATTTTACCAGCCCCTTTAGCCAATGAGAGCATGCCACGTGGCGCGTCTCTCCTCTCCACCAATCACCATGTGCCACATAAGCATTTACCCTCCTCTTGTTCTCTATTTACCAAAAAACCATTGGAAAGGGCTATAAATAGCCCTCTCCCCTTTCATTTTTAAGAGAGCTACAAAAGGAGGAGCCACTAAGGGGGGAGAGAGTGAGAGAGAAAGAAAGGGAGAGGAAGAGAGTGAGGGAAAGGGAAGGAGCTCCCAAACCCTCCAAATTCCAATTTTTTCAGCCACCCCCTAACCCTCAACTCAACCCTTCCAACCCATAAGCCTAACCTAGGTTGATCATGGTTCAGTCTATGTCTTAGCCTACTCAAGAGTCAAACTAAAGATCCATCACCCTACAAGCATTCATCATGACATCTACTCCCTTCTCAACCCCCCTGCTTCTCTAGATCTCTAGTGAACATATGCTCTGTGACTTGCCGTACATCGGATCCTGTCACATCAGAAATTCCTAGTGATCTAATCCACTTTTCTTATCTCTTTGCATAAGCATCATCATCATCCCTTGAGATTATTTTACCATGTTAAATAGAGACCGTACATTTGTGCGGGCAGAGAGGGTGCCTAACACCTTCCCTCTTTGTAACCGAGGTCCCTTACCCGGAATCCCAGATCGCAGACTAGGAGTCAATCTAAGGTAGGAGAGTCTTCGGATTTCTCCAACCTTACGTATTCCGTGGGTTCTAGCCGACCGCTGGATTCTAAGTAATATTGGCTAGTGGCGACTCCAACAATCACAAATCAGCTTAATCACCCCCACCATCATCACCACAACACTTTTAACCAACGTGGGCGCTGATTTTCAGTGTCTACAGGGAGGTAGGAAGTGCTTAACTTCCTCACCAACTCACACAACACACACACCTTGTTCATGATATTATTAGCTTTATATGTTAGTAAAAATTTAGAATTTTATGTTGAGAAGCATGAGAACATGATGTTGTTTATGTTAGATAATGCATTGATAGTTGGCATGTTATGGATCCCCTTCACCCTTTTGGGTTGGTAAGGAACACGAGGAGAGACGGTAGTCCCATTGATAGGACTACACTAGGGCTAGATCTGTGGGTTTGGGCAGGCGTGATCGGGTGGTTGTGGTTCGACTACATGGTTCCCTTGTGCCCGAGGTCACTCGTCTCACGCTCGCCTGACTCGTGCGGTCTAGCCTACTGTCTGACCAACCTTGTTGTTAACCCTGTTTGCTCACCTATGTATGGAACCTGGAACACCTTACAACCATTGTAGCCCATTGATAACTAGATTGCAACTGGTCCACAGTCTCGTGAGCCGGGCATGGTGGAATAGGATATTGTGTCCGAGCTGTCGGCCTACGCTGAGGTACCGCGCCTCCCCGTAGTGACTGCGAGCGATCCCTTTCTCTCGGCACTCCTCATGTGCTTGTAGTCGGGGATGAAGAACCCAACAGGATCACGGACTGCGGGGTCTCGGCCTCACGTGTTGATGGGGTCTTGGCCTCGCAACCAGCTTAGGACATTGATACCTGGGGTGTATCAGATTCCCCAACCTGCTGGATGAATGGACTTAACTAATAACTGAGCTAACACGATCGCATTGCATCGCATTAGTTAGGGTGGCGACTCGGAAGTCGAGGTCGATCTGAGGGAGTGTTGTTATATGCAATCGTTAGATGGAGTCGCTCGAGGGAGCGTTGTGGCAAGGGCATGCATCATGTCATCTCGCATGCATGCGCATTTAATAAGAGTTGTTATGTGTTGATGATTGACTACTTTTTATTAAGTTCATATTATCATTGATGCCTGTTATAACTTAAGACTAATAGTACACACTGAGTTGATCACTCACTCCCAATCTGGGACTGTGTTTTAAAATACCAACCAGACTCTCTCATAGATGTAGGGGAGGTGAAGCAGGTGGAGCATGGCGATGCTACTCTCTACGAGGAGGAGTTGTCATACTTCCAGCTGATGCGCGGGACCTCATCAGACCCATAGACGAGCCGATGGATCGCCGAGCAGCAGTCTTAGTCCTATTCTTTTTGGACTTGCTATTCTTTTGCGATTTTGTTGGGTGACGCCATGTGCGACCCCTTTATTCTTTTGGACATGTATATATGTATATCTTGATCTCTTTCATTTCAGTAGACTTGTTTGGTTGTGCTTCATGTTCCAGAAATTTCCAGGCTATGCATTGACTAGTTTAATCATATATTAATGAAAACCGGTCATAAGTGATCCCGGGAACTTGGGAGTTGAGTGTATACGCGACCCCCGATTTCTAGGGCGTTATAAGTCTAAAGGTTTAAACCAGGTATAGGTTTCATTTTGCTTAATTACAGGAAAAGCTTCCTCCCTATGGATTGATCTTGTGGTCAATTAAGTGAGTTGTCCTACATATGGTCGGATTGAAAAATTATGTATATTTACTTCGCACAAACATTTATGTTTAGTTCGTCCTTATGACCAAATGAATTTAAGGTGTATACATATTAATTTAGTTCGTCCTTACGACCAAATGTATAGCTTATATTTATTTGCTTGATTTGATCTAAGGCAGCGGCACACAATAGCTGATAAGGTTATTGCTACTCATATAAATTGGTAGACTCTCAGGAGTTTCAACACTTGGTTGGGGGTTCGAGTACTCATAGGTGGTGAAATCTCACTAAGGCGTGAGTGTGTGGTGGTATGTGTGTGTGTGTAAAGAATATATGTGTGTGTGTGTGTGTGTGTGTGTGTGTGTGTGTGTGAAAAGGTACTATGCACTTGAGCTCACTATATGCTCCCATGAGGTCGAGCTATGTGGGCCCCACTGTGATGCGTGTCGACCATCAACATCATGCATTTGATGGGTCCCCTTTAAATTATGGGATATCCCAAAAATCAGCTATATACAGAACTCAGGTGGGCTATACCATCTAAAATCATGTGAAGACATGCCAAAAACATATAAAAGCACTTGGTGGGGCCCACCTGAGTTACGAATGCTGCTGAAACTTGGTTTGAACCCTCATCCACACATAAATGATGGGCTGGATTTGCAAGCCACATCTTGGTGGGCCCAAACAATGATTATTAATGTTTTAATGGTGCACGGCCCCTCTCAACTTCTGTATGTGGTGTGGCCCACACAAGTCACGGATTGACTTGATTTTTGAGACCTAGGCCCATGATGGAATGTTGCATCTGACTGATGGGGTAGATGTTCGAAACACATCACGGTGGGGCCCACATAGTTCGACCTCATGGGGCGTTAAAATCAGCTCGAGGGCATTGCACCTTTTCCCACACACACACACACACATATATATATATATATATATATATATATATATATATATATATATATATATATATATATATATATATATATATAGGTCTGTCACCCCAACGTTTAATATCCACCGTTTCGTGTTGTATGGCTCACACGGGTTTTGAATCTGCCTGAATTTTAGAATCGAAAAATGGATGGACGGAATGGATTTGTCACGGACATCTTGTGGGCCCTAGACATCCCCAGGCACAGGAATATCTCTACGCACGAGGTCACAGAAAATCCTCTACGGCAGTTACAAAGGTGACCAAACTGGGACGAGTGTTTTCCTGCGCTGGGATGCATTATGGGGCCACCGTGATGTCCATCCGTGTTTTTTAGCTCATTTTAGTACATACGACTAAAACTCAGGAGGATATAACACTCAAGTGGGCCATACGAGATGAAACAGTGGAAAAGGAATGTCCACCGTTGAAACCTTCCTAGGCTCCATCTTGATGTTTATATTCCATCCAAGCCGTTTATAAGGTCATTTTCATTGGGATGAAGTGAAAATAACACAAATTAGACTGAGACAAAACTTTCGTGGCCATATAAATGTTTCAACGGTGGTCACTAAATCTCCACTGTTTCCTCTCATGTGGTCGATTAGAGTTTTGAATATACCTTATTTTTGGCTGCATATCCTAAAATGATCTCTAAAATCGGATGGACGGTGTGTCTTTCTCACAAACATCTCAGTTGGCCCCACCCAGGTTCCTTGCGCAGGAAGAAATCCGCGTCCACCAAACTGAGAGTCGGAATTGCGAGCAACCGCCAACCTTGCACATGCGACACCATTTTAACGGCAACGATAGAGTGAGGTGCACCACACGGGCCGACCACTCTACTTTAAACGTGGCATATGCCTCTAATCCGAACCGTTCAAATAGTGGGACCCACCTCAGAAGGCTCAAAAACAAGATATTACTCTGAGTTATAGTTGTAACTTGCCAGATTTTCTACTTTCAATGGACGGTAGAAATAGAAAGTAACAAGCGGACCAAATTAAGAAAACGTGTTTCACTTAATCAGAGGTCTAAATTTTCTATTTAATCTCATAGTGGGATCCTTAAAGGGGGTTCTACTTTTTGAGCGGTTAGTATTTGAGGTGAGTGCCACGTGTACGGTATCAGCGGCTAATAGCACCGTTGTTGTGGTGAAAAACAGGAACAGTGTAGAATTCTCGGGTCCATAGTTTCTACAAGTAGGACCCATGGTTCAGTGATCAGGACCGTTGATACGGTGGCCCTTCCTGTGGATGTGGACGTAGATCTAAAATCTTCTTCTAGATGAGACAATCGTAATAATGCCATTAGTGTCCTGCAAATAGATGGTTACGAAGAGACATACAACAAAGATGGATGGATAGGATCTTTCGACCTAAGAGATCTTATGTACATGGTAATCCAGCGTGGGGCCATCATATCAAAGGTCTAGATCATCGAATCATGGCCCCACCTATAAAATATGAAATGACCCAAGGATAGCATCCTTTTGTCGGGGATCGCATCCGATGCTCCACTTCTCTTCAAGAGGGAGCGAATTCGGTCAGTTCGGGTAGCACCGAGTTCGGTCAGGCCGTGATCGTGGTCCATTATGTATTTGTTGTATATCTATGCCGTCCGTTTTTTTTTTTTTTTTTTTTTGAGCTCATTTTAGTTATAATACCAAAAATGAAGTAGATCAAAATCTGAAATAGACCACGCCACAAGAAACAGTCGTTATTGACCATTAAAACTTCTAATGGGCCACGAAAATTTGAATTAAGCCGATTTTTATATTTTCCCTTTATCAAAGGCTTCTGTGACTTTATCATCGGGTTGGATCTGTTACATTTTTTGGCCAATGACCTAAAACGACCTGGCAAAACGGATAGACGGAGTGGATATACAACACGTACAACAACACACGGCCTGCCCGAACCCCGTGGTACCCTGCAAGTCCTTACCTAGGAACAGACACGCCCCTGAGGGGCCACTGTGAAGTATGAGTTTCATCCACACTGTTCATCCAATTTTTAATATCATTTTAGGTTACAGATGTAAAAATAAGGTAGTTATAAGACTAAAGTGGACCACACAAAGGGGATTAAATATTTGCCGTTGAAAATTTTTGGGGGCCACAGAAGTTCCAAAAGTTTTGGATCAAGCCGATATTTATTTTTTTTAAACTTCGTTTATGTCCATAACCATCACGGTGAATCCTAAGAAGATTTCAACGGTGAGTGTCATCATCTCCACTAGTTCATGTTGTGTGATCCACTTGAGATTTGGATCATCCTCATATTTTATATTCTACCCTAAAATGATATTTAAAAATGGATGGACGGGACGGATAAAACCCTCACATCACGGTGGACCTCAAAGCCCCTGTCCCTTCCTGCCTAGGGCTGGGCCGGGGGAGTACCCAATCCGCGTCCACCCCGACCTGACGGAATCCGGGTACAGGTGCTCTCTCATTTTCTTTTCTTCATAAAAGAATTGGAGAAAGGAAAACATCGATACCCTTGACTATCCATAATGCATGTATGTGAGATATATATACATCGATCAGATCCGTCCGATTTCAGTCACAAATACAAAAATATACGGAACCAAAATCAGATCGGATAACAATAATATCTAATTAGTGGACAACTATTCATTTAATTTCGATCATTTATTTTATTTCGTTCAATGAATTAATTTTAAAACCCAAAAATATAGGACCTTACACGAAATAAATCTTGTTGGTCACAATTTGGACGGTTTGGATCGAGTTATAATACATGAAACTTTAAAATTGCTTTATTGCTTGTGTATGATTCATCATTCTCTGTCAACACACCGAATAAATCTTCAAAAGAAGGCGCGAGCGTGTCCACCACCTTGCTGGCGGTGCATTTGCAAAAGCCAGAGTTCGTTTTGCCTCCGTCGCGACTGAGGATCTGTGCATCCATTGTGGCCCACTTTCTGAGATGATCCGATTATGTGCACCGTCCATATTCTCTTCACTATCTCAAATAACCGATTTGCCCATGGTCATCCTTCATTGAGTATCCTAACCTTCGATTCTTGAGTCGAATGCGAGCCATTAAAAAATTTCTATTCATAGTTCTAAATCATCTAGGTAGATTGGTGGTCAAGATCATTTTTAAGGGCAATTTTCTTACCGAGCACACAACATGGACGGTTCAGATCATTGGACCATTCAACTTGTGGCCCCAGTGCTCAGCGACACACGCTGGACTTAGAGTCGCGACGGAGGCGATACGAACACAAAAAGCCGCGCCGCTTTATCTCTCTCATCCTTTGGAAGCAATCGCCTGCGCCTCTCTCTCTCTCTCTCTCTCTCTCTCTCTCTCCATAATAGCTTACGGAAGCCGAATTCTAGGGTTTGGAACTCTCGGGAATCCGAATATCTTCATGGAGAAGGAAGAAAGCAGGGTAAGGTTCTGTACATTTGGATCTTGAAAAGGCTCAGCGATAGGAAGAAGATTCTTTGTTTCGACGACGATGACGAAGGAGAATCAGCAGAGTTCTTTTGGAGTTTCTGAAGATGTCCCTGTTGCGTTGGAAGTGGAAATCGAGGAGGGAGTTGGCTGCGTTGATGAATCAGATAGCAGACTGGCGCGTGATCCTGAAGTAGATGGTAGATATCTCTTGGAATCTGCTGCGATGGTTTTTGGCCAGGGGAGTTCTGCCCTTCCACCCTATGGAATCTCTTCTTCAGGTTCGTAGATTTTTGCTATTGTAAAATTATACGAGTGTTCTAATTATTTTGGAGATACTGTATGATTTTGGATTTGAAGAAGCTGGGTCTGTGTTTGTGTGGGCGATGGTGCTTGTGGGGCCCAATGTTCTGTGATACTGAGCTGTTCATACAGGTAGCCCTGTTGTTGCAGAAAAAAAACGCCTTCACGTGATCGGTGTAGGCGAGGCCAAAACACATAAAAGTGCCAAACAAATGCCAAAAAGGCTAAACCAAAACGAGAGACAATGCACAAGGGATTTATGTGGTTCGGCTACCAACATAAAGCTTTCTTCTTCACTATAAATAAGAGAAACAGAAATACAAGACTTGCCTCTCTCACACTTGTACAAGGAATTCCACACCAAGGAATACCCTGGAAGATGAATACAGTGAAACACTTCACTCTACCCATGTCCCTGCTTATATAGACCATACAAAGTGAGAGAACAAGTCACAAAGCCTTAGAGAAACATGCTTCACCTCACGTACTTGGCCGTACGTATAGACGCACAGACACACGCACAAAGACAGAGAAAGAAGAGTTAGAGAGAGATAAGGAAACATAGTAGGGAGAGACTCCCACCGGGAGACGTCAACACCCAGGACGGTGTTCTCCACCGTCATAACATTCTTCCACTTGAAGACTAGTTTCTCTAATAATCAGTGTTGTCATGTGCGACCGCATATGCGCATATCCATATGCAAATTACATATGCGATCGTTGTATATGGGACCATGGCACATATGTGATCGCATATGTGGCATATGCGATCGCATATGTGGCATATACAATGTATGCGATCGCATACAGCATATGCGATTGCATATTGGCCATGGTGCATTGAATTTTATTTTTATTTTTTTGCAAAAAAACAAAAATTTTCCTATAAAAATGCTTCCAAATTTCCTCCATTTGCAATATTCTCACTCCAAAACTCTCTTACTCTATTTTTCTCTTACATTTCTTAATTACAAGTGGTCATTCTCTCTCTCTCTCTCTCTCTCTCTCTCTCTCTCTCTCTCTCTCCCGTATTTCCTACTTCCAAGTGATCTTAATCTCTCTCTCCTACATTCCCTCACTCTTGGAAGTTGGAAGATCAAGATTCAAGCACTTTCAAGTTTCAAGGAAGATAGCTTGTTGATTTTCTACAATAATAAATAAATAGCTTGTTGATTTTGTTGTTACTTCTTGTTAACTATATTGTTAAATGTCGATGACTTGATGTTGAATTCATTGTTTTATTGATTTTATCTTTCTCAAATGTATTTTAAATATGTGAAATTAGTTATTTATTAACTTAGAAAAGTTCTCCTTAGTTTCTTATATATTTTTACATTTTTTTGAAAATTTCCCTATTATATATATATATTTTACTTTTTTTTTTTTTAAAATAAAAATAAATATGCAGTCGCATATGTGATTGTGCGATCGCATATGCCTATGCGCATATGCGATCGCACATGATCGCATATGCGATTCGACAACATTGCTAATAATGTGAAAAACACTCCCAACAACAGCTGCCTAAATGTCACCAATCGTTATGTAACAACAAGCCCAAGAGAAGTCCTGCACCAAACAAACTTTTCCTTTGCAATAAGCTTCGTCAACATATTTGCTATGTTGTTGTCGGTGTGAATCTTCTGTAATGAGATCTGACCATCTTCCACCATGTCACGAACAAAGTGATACTGAACATTGATGTGTTTGGTCTGAGTATGAAATACCAAATTTTTAGCCAAGTGCAACGCGTTCTAATTGTCACAATGAATCACTACCACTTTTTGTTTGAATTTCAATTCTTCTAGCAATCTCTTTAACCAAATAACTTCCTTGCATACTTGTGTAGTTGATATGTAACTGTTACAATGAATCACTACTAATTTTTGCTTGAATTTCAATTTTTCTAGCAACCTTTTCAACGAAATAGCTTCATTGATGCTCGTGTAGTTGATATGTATTCTGTTTCTGTAGTAGAAAAGGCCACCATTGGCTACAATCTTGACATCCAATTAACCACACCGTTGGCCAAAGAAAATGTATAACCCGTGGTAGATCTTCATTTATCACGATCTCCTGTATATTCTGTATACACAAACCCAACTAACTCTAAATTTTGGCCACTATAACAAATAGCTGCCTTAGAGTACCCTTCAAGTAATGAAGGATCCACTTCACAACTGTCCAATGATCTCTCCCCGGATCCACTTCACAACCAAGACCACAAAGGAACAAATAATTAATAGAATTTTCGAACCGTACCTCTTCAAGGATGTTGTAATCAAGTGCAGTCGTAGGAGATTGATTTATCAAATAACAAGCTGTATTAACAACTTTCGCACAAAAACATTGTTTGAACCTAACCGAACTGCATGCTCCTAACCCAATACATAAGTGTACGGTTCATATGTTCTGCAACTCTGTTTTACTGTGGAGTACTAGGGATCTTGTAGCGCCTCTAAATGCCACACTCACTGCAAAAATCTTTAAATTATTTTGAGGTGTATTATCCTCCATTATTAGTTCTCAGACACTTAATTTTCTTTTCCTTTTGATTTTCAACTAATGCTTTAAATTTGGTAAAATAAGTGAAAGTGTCACTTTTCCTTTTCAACGTGTAAACCCATACTTTTCTGGAGAAATCGTCAATAAAAGAAATAAAATACTTCAAACCTCTCAAAGATTCGACATGAGCCTTTTAAGTATCAGAATGAATAAGATTTAAAACATCCTTACTTTTGGTAGTAGATGAGGGAAAACGAGCTTTATGAGCTTTCTAAATAGGCAATCATCATAAAAATTTAAATTAATAGACTTTAAACCAGGAAATAAATTTCGATCAAGTACCTATAGATTGTAATAGAGTCTGTCATGACATTAACAACAATTGCATCGCCAACCAAGGTATCTCTAATCAAATGATATAAATCGCTCGTTAACTCTCATTTTGCCACCACCATCGCCCCTTTACAATTTTCAATCGACTCTTTTCACCAGAAAATTTATAGCCATCTTCATCAAACTTTCCCAATGACAGAAGACTCTTCCGCAGGTTTGGTACGTACCGCACACGACAAATTGTACGTGTGATACCGTCAAACGTAGTAATTCTAACATCTCCAATCCTCACAATTTTACACGTGCTATCATCACCCATGTAAACTGTGCCATCATCACATGATGAATATGTATAAAAATAATCTCTGTGTGGAGTCATATGGAACGAAGCGCCTCAATCTAAGATTCATTGATGGCTCAGATTCTCTTCCAGAATCAATGGAGACAACACTTCTCCGTCCTCGGATGAATTGTCTTTCTCAATTAGATTTCCTTGGAAACCCATTGAATTCGATGTTTGATCATACAAATTAGGTTTGTAAATTTTTTTTTAAATTTTTTATTTTCCTTTTTGAGTCTATAACTTTTGCACAAGTGACCCTTATTTCCGCAATTCCAACACTTACCTGCTTTGTGCCCTTTTGACGTGTATCTTGTCTGATCTTTCTCATCAATACCTTTCTCGATAGATCTTCCTCTGACCATCATAGCATCACCAGCAGATTCTCGATGCGTTTTTTTACGAGACTCTTCAGTAAGCAATGTGGACATGGCTGACACCATAGTGAGATCCGGGTTGTTGTTGAGATTCATAATCAAACCATCCCATGAATCTGCATTGAATATAACAAAAGCGCGACCTTTTCTTCATCGTCAATTTTCACATCGACCGTCACCAATCTCTTAATCAGGGTGTTAAACCCATTAAAGAGTTCTTGCAAGGATGACCCTTCATCTTTAAGTTGTATAGTTTGCTGTCGGAGAAATATCTTGTTCGACATCGATTTCCCTTTATATGGGTTTTTCAATTTGTCCCACAAACTTTTTGTAGTGGTTTGATCGGACATGTTGAACAAAACCGAATCATTCGAAGCAAGAATAAGATTTGCCATGTTAATTGATTTTTCTCTTCAAATATCTCTTCTTTCATCTCTTCAAGCTACTTTTCTCTTCAAGATCTGTCTAACTTTGGCACATCGAATCTAGTAGAACTCGATTCAGCCATCTGAAACACAAAACATCAACACCGATCTTGTGTTAAAAGGTTTCTCAACCATTGGCTTTGATACCAAATATTGCGGAAAAACGTCTGCACGTGATCAGTGTAGTCGATGCCAAAACACAAAGAAAAAGGGCCAAACAAAAGCCAAAAGGGTCAAACCAAAACAAGAGATAATATGCATAGCGATTTACGTGGTTTGACAATATGCCTACTCAACAGGGCAACAACATAGAGCTTTCTTCTTCACTATAAAAAAAAGAAACAGAAATACAAGACTTCTCTCCCACTTGTATAAGGAATTCCACACCAAGGAATACCTTACAAGATGAATACAATGGAACACCTCTCTCTACCCATGGCCCTTCTTATATAGATAAACATCACAAGCGAGTGCACGTGCTAAAGTCTAAGGGAACTAGGCTGTAGCCACACCTACGTATGTAATTAGGTACGTACCTAAAATGGTGTGCCGTAAAGGCCGTTACATAAAGGTAATGGTGGGCAATGTTTGAAATATTGATACTATCGGCCGATATATCGGCCAATATTATCGTTATCGGCCCCCAGCGAGATGATACCAGGGTGATAACTCCCGGAAGATACCAAAAATGTCAAAATCCAGATATCGCACGATATATCGTTGATATCACACACTCACGGACGCTTTGCAGGGGACTCACAAGTCCCACTGTAGCCAGCAACCCACATCCGTCCATAAATAGCCATGCGTATAGGTGAAGAATAAAAAAAATTGAATTAGAAAATAAAAACGGAGAAATCGGAGAGTACCCGTGAAGATTGGTGATCGGAGGTGGGCCATTTGACAGGTAAGTACGATTTTCTTGAATTTTCTCGCAATTTTCTTCAATTTTCCTCCTCCATCGCTGATTGGAGAGTATCTATGGGGATTTCTCGGAGATTCCGGCGAGAAATCAGGCCGGAATGAGAATCGTCGCCGCCATGATCGTCGGAACCTCCTGCATGCGTGAAGACAGGGAAAATGAAGAAGAAGAGCGCGGATGGGGTGAAAAGGGGTTTGGATCGCGTGCGGTGGTTTACGGAGTACGCTCTTATCGTACTTAGTAAACTCAGTTGGGCCCACCTTTAATGTATGTGGTCTATCCACGTCGTCCATCTGTTTTTCCATCTAATTTAAGGGGTTGATCCCTAAATTTAGAAAATTTAAGGGCCCACTTTTAAGGAGTCACTCTCTTCACTGTTTTCTATGGTGGTGGGTCCACTTGAGCTCTAGATCTGACCCATTTTTTGGCTCATGCCATAAAATGATCTCTTCAAATGTATAGACGGTGTGGATACAAAAAATACATCATGGTGGGACCCACATAAGTTGGTCATGTGGCATTGGGGCCGTCAGTGACAAAAAGGGATTGGCTACTCTCCCTGACACCAGCCTCGCAGATGGTGGTCAGTGCTCTGTGGGCCCCACCATAATGTATATATTTAATCCATTCAGTTCATCCATTTTTAAAGATAATTTTAGGGCTTTATCTCAAAAATGAGAGGGATATAAATCTCAGGTGGACCACACCACAGGAAAACATCAGTGATTGGATATCCATCATTTAAATCCTCCTAAGGCCCACTGTACTGTTTATTTGACATCAAATCTGTTGATTAGGTCATAAAGACCCAGATGAAGGGAAAAAGCAAATATCAGCTAGATCCAATACTTTTATGGACCCCAAAAAGTTTTTAATGGTCAACATTCATTCCACACTGTTTCCTGTTATGTGGTCCAGTTGATATTGGTATATATCTAATTTTTCTTGTAATACCATAAAATGATCTAGAAAAATAGATGGATGGCATGGATGAAACACATACATCATGGTGGGGCCCACAGAGCACCGACCATTAGCCATTGGCTGGTGGAGTAGCCAATCCATTTCCGTCAATGACGGGTGAGATGGGTATGCTCGTATCGAGTAAACTCTGTTGGGCCCACCATGATTGCATGCGGTTTATCCACGTCGTCCATCCGTTTTTACTGATCATTTTAGGTGTTCAGCCCAAAATTGAACCATATCCACAACTCAAGTGGACCATACCACAGGAAACAGTGGAACTGTTAATTTCCACCGTCGAAACCTTTTAAAGGCCCACAGTGATGTTTATTTGTCATCCAACCTGATATTTATTTTTTCCCTTCATTTGGGTCTTTATGACCCAATCAACAGATTGGATGTCAAATAAACAGTACAGTGGGCCTTAGGAGGATTTTAATGGTGGATATCCAATCATTATTGTTTTCTTGTGGTGTGGTCCACATGAGATTTATATCCCTATAATTTTTTGTATCAAGCACTAAAATGATCTGTAAAAATGGATGAAACAAATACATTATGGGGGGCCCACGAGCTGAGATGAACTGAAATCACAAATATTAACCTGATTCAAGATTTTTATGGCCCCACGAATATTTCGACTGTGGATGTTCAATCCTTACGTTTTCAGCCCATTTGAAAAGTGGATCCTGTTCATTTTTGGCTCCATGTTCTAAAATGATCTCAAAAAACGGATGGACGGAGTGGATTACTCACAAACATCACTTTGGGCCCCACTTAAGTTTTCAGCACAGGAACTTCCTGCAAAAGGCTTGCGTAGGAAATCCGCGTCAGGATGCGATACTGACAGGTTGCGTAGCCAGACCGGCTACTGAAGTGATGTCACCAAGTTCTACGGGGCCCACCATGATGTATGTGTTGTATCTACACCGTCCATCCATTTGGCTAGATCATTTTATGGCATGAGACAAAGAATAGGTCAGATCCAAATCTGGAGTGGACCACACCATAGAAAACAGTGGGGAGAGGGACGCCCACCTTTGAAACCCTGATCGTGGGTCCACTCTGACGTTTATCTGAGATCCAACCTGTTTATAAGTTAAGACAGACATGAAAAAAGGAAAAAAAAAAACAACTTTCAGCTTGATCAAAGACTTTTGTGGCCCTTAGAAATTTTTAATGGTGGGCGTCACTCTCTCTACTGTATATTTCTCAAATTTTACTTCTTCGGTTTTTCTTTTGCTTTTCAATGAATTGGTTGTGTTTTCATACATGACTATGATATATTTATAAATATCATGCATCCAATTTAAATATAGTTGCATTAGTTCAGTTAAATATCACATAGCTTAGGACCCTATACAAAGGAAACTTATTATGTGCATATTTTTTTTGAGATGTTATGATTTAAAAGTGTGTATTAAGGGCTTTTTTAACAATCCCCAAAGTTTCATTAAAAAATTCAACCATTTTCCCAATGTTTCCCCATGTTTTCCAAAAAGTGCGATAAATTATGCGATACAAACGATATATCCCATGCGATAACCGATACATATCTGTATCCCAAGAGTGCGATACATAGTGCGATACCGATATTTCGAACATTGACGGTGGCAACTGTTACACGTTATAGGGTCGTAAAGGTCGTAACGGCCGTTACGGATAAAATGACCCGTAAAGGCCGTTACAACCCCCGTAACGGCCCGTTACGTCCCCTGTAAAGGCTGCAATGGCCCCGTAACAGCCCGTTACGGGGCCGATACATGTTTTTCGGCTTTTTTTCAATATATAAAAAAAGAGACCGTAACAGCCGTTACGGGGGCTGTAACGGCCGTTACAGCCCGTATCGTAAAGGTAACAATGGTGGCCGTTACAACCATTGTTACGGCTACCGTTACTGTTACGGAATGCCTACCCATATAGAGGAGATGGGGAGATGTCTCCCATGAGGAGACTACTTATGAAGACATCTAAGGATGCCACTGCCTCAGGACTGCAAAAGGTCCACTGGGGAAAGTCTCCATTATCTCCCCCATCAGAGAGTCCTAGTCATTGAATTGGCGACATGCATGTGGACTGTTGCAGCCAATTGTGTATGTTTAACAAGGGAAAAATGGGACCAGTTGGATGGTTAGGATCGTCCCATGGGAAATTACTTCTTTCATCTAAGACATGAAGTAAACTTGCGCCCCTTAAAGTAATCTGAACTGTTCTGGCTGGCTTCATCAGTCTGGTTGTGTATACATCCCCTTTCAGATGTTCATCGCGGCAGAATTCATGGCTTTGCAAATGGACTGTTGCAGCCAATGGTCCACATTTAGCAAGAAAAAAGGGGGCCCAATTGAATGGTTAGGATCATCCTGTTGGAGATTTTTTTCTGAATATCTCACATCCATAATTGGACCTATGATATTAACACTTTGAATCATTGTAATGGACCACTAACATTTTCCATTGTCAATTTAAAGTCTGCAAATCTGACATTTCAACCACAGGCATCCACCATGGGGCCTACGAATTTGACGATCTGTATTCACCAACACGCGTGCCGTGGAGTGGCAGTTGCTTAAGACTGGTTCCCGAGTGTTAAACCAATTTTAGCCTCTTAGAGAGATTACAGTGGACAAGAAGGTATGGCATAGTTGGTCAATGACATTTATTTGGAGACTAGTGTAGAGAATTTACAATGCACTATAAGTAACATATCGATTCTATGGCATATATTCCAAGACAGGTTTGTTGTGATGCACATGACCGATCCATCTGAAGCCTCTCTCCATCATTTTGTCTCTTACTACAACTGCTATTAGGCTGCTTTGACCTCATTCCTAATTTGATCCTTCTTTCTCTTTTGTCTTGACATTTTCTCGTCTCTGCAACACAATCTCTGCTGATGATGCCTTCTAACTGGCCCATATAGCATAGCCGGTCCAATGGCCGTCCTTGCAAAAAAGAAAAAAAGAAAAAGGGAGAACTGCTGCTAATCTTTCTAGTGATTTTTTGTTGAAGTTTGGTGGTTTTTTACTAGCCACATTTACCTGGAAATGGTTAGCACCTGTTACTTGCAGTCAGTCTGGTTTTACAATAATTCATGCGCTATGTCACTTCTGAATCCTTTTTTATTTAGGGTTTATCGATAGGAGTTTGCCTAGAGCAAATACTCTGCCTGTGGAGATAGCAAGTGCCAACAAACCAGAGTCATCACCAAGTCAGATTAATTTGAAAAGATCAAAAACTGAGAGGCAGAGAGAGAATTATATACGTGGTGACAAAGCAGCACAATTGTTTGATGACAAGATATCTACACGAAAGAAGGTCTGAACCATTGAAAGGTTTTTATAAAGTTATTTCATGAATGCTTTTTTTTTTTTTTTGAATCTGACAGATGATGGCATTTGTTATTTTATCTTGTTTACATATTTGATTTTGTTTTTTGTGTACGCATTTCTTCTCATTACATGCCTGTTGGTATTGTAACTGGAATATCTGTATTCTGCAGATTAAAATATTGAAGCGAATAGCTACTGTGAATGATGACGGTACTGTAGAATTTGTATTTCCTCTCAGTGTCAAACATGGAAGTTTTCATTTGGTACGTCAAGATGTTTCTACTGAAGCCACTGATGAAGAACTTGTTGACTTGAGTGACATGCAATTTATACCACCTCTTCAAATAGCAATGCTTATTGTTGGAACTCGGGGAGATGTACAACCATTTGTTGCCATTGGCAAACGCTTGCAGGTCGTCCACCTATTCTTATTGATTTTTCTGTCTATTACCACAATTTTTTCTATCGACGGAGCATGGATTCTTACATATCCTTTAGGAAGGATGGTTCACTGGCTGAATGTGACGAAAAACATCACTCCTATGTATTAGTCTTCATGTCACTAAAATTTTTATGCCCTTTCTTCTACCTGAGATATCATGGATCATGGATGTTCACATGCAGGACCATGGACATCGTGTCAGATTAGCAACTCACTCAAATTTCAAAGAATTTGTGTTGGCTGCTGGATTGGAGTTTTACCCATTAGGTGGAGATCCAAAAGTTCTTGCTGAGTGTATGTGACCTACCTGCATATTCTTTCTCATTTGGCGATCTCTTTTTGCATGACCTCCACTTGGATTTGCTACATGTTTTCTTGACATGTTCACAGAACCCATTTTCACATTGCTGATAACATCGGGATAATTTTTTTAAAAGGTAAATTATCTTTATTTGAAACACCAAAGACTAAACAGAAAACCAGCCAGTGACTGGCAAGCTGGCCCAGCAACTGCAGTACAGATCCACTACTGCAGGGAATACGTAATAGAGCAGATCCTTCCACTACATACTTCTATAATCATAAGTCAACAAAATATTCGTTCAAAAATCAACGGGAGAGGTTTTTGGAAGCAGTGTGTTAATGGTTCTACTGCTCACCTATCTGGTCCTGGGATGTGTTAAGAATATTGTTTTTTTGTATAGGGGGTATTATTGGCATTTTTGCTTTTATTACTTAAGTATATAGGGAGAAAGAGTGGGGGTTGTGTAGCCTTAGTCTTCTCTTCTCTTCTCTTAACTTTCTCCTCCTCCTTTTCTCTTCTTTTATTCTATTTTCTCTTTTCTATACTTGCTTACATGGTATTGGAGTGATCCTAGAAGTGGTTTGGACCCGTAATTCCTCCTGATCTAACACAAGTTGCTGGATCTAATTTTTTAGGGCCTTCCAAAATATTTAAAAGTCGTGATGATCTCCGATGTTTTTCACTGGTAGGGAATTACGTGTTATGAATTCCAAGCTGTCCCTTATAAAGCTCTGAGAAGCTAGTCTCTCTAATGACTTCGATGGAGGGCCGATGCTAAATCCGGAGGAGACGGATAGATGGATCGGGATGCTCAACATTGCAGGCGGCTCCTCTCTCAACTAATTTTTGTTCCACCGATTCTACTCGCTCTGTATCAAGGGAGTTGACTTGGTTCTGTATGTTTGGATGTATTTGGGTCTGCTCCAGCCTCCATGTCATCGCTTTTGCATGGCTAGTTGGGAAAAAGTACGATCTTGGTCAACTTGCCATCAACAACCTAAGGAGAAGAAAATCCCAATTTATGCATAGTATGCCTTTAGGAGTTGGTGGATCATCTCTTTATGCATTTCAGTTATTCCTCGCATATATAATAATAAGGGTGTTCCACTATAAATAGAGTTCCCGGGAAGGGTGTTTTTAAAGGCAGTGGCAGTTGAAGTTGATCGATGAGAATAGGCCAAGGCCTCTCTCTCTCTCTCTCTCTCTCTCTCACTCTCTCGGGGTGGGGGGTCTCGTGATTGGTTTGAATGGGCCAATTCTTCTCTCTCTCTCTTTTTTTTTTCTTCTTAATTTGTTTTTTTTAATATTTGTATGTTGTGTTCTGATCAGTCTTTCATTTGCATTTTCCTCCAAATATGCTTTGTGCAAATCTTTAGTTTAAAATTGCAGTGGCATCATCTCTGGTTAACTTGCATCTTCTTTCTAGGCTGGCTTATGGTATTCATTATATAAGAAAATTTTGCTTCTGTTCTCTCCCAATTTCTTTTACATTTTTCATATTTCATCTGAATTGGATTTTTGTTTATGAGTAAATAGCCGAATTTTTAACTAGAGCTATTACCTTGTGACATTTAACCCTTTGGAAATTTAGAATTTGGAAAGTATGGGTCTGATTCTCCATTTTCAGTTTGATTAATTGCCAAACGCACAAATTTCTTCAAGTTCTGCATTCTAACAATGATTTTCATTTTGTTGATAGACATGGTCAAGAATAAAGGTTTCTTGCCATCAGTACCTTCTGAAATATCTATTCAGCGAAAGCAACTAAAGGAAATCATAAACTCTTTACTTCCAGCATGCAAAAACCCAGATGTTGAATCTGGTATCTGTTTTAAAGCAGAAGCCATAATTGCCAATCCCCCAGCATATGGTTAGGTTTCTAACTTGATATTTGCTTTTCTCTAATGCTCTCTCTCTCTGTCTCTGTCTCTCTCTCTCTCTCTCTCTCTCTCTCTCTCTATTTACTCATGTTTGATAACTGATTTTGTTATTACTTGTTTGGAACTATCAATAATTTAATATATATTCAGAGCACTGCAGGATTGATACCATAAATTGTCAGGTCATCAAGACTCTTACTAGCTCCATGCATAAAATTCAAGTGATCTAAAACTAGGTAGAACATGTTAATTCCTCCAATTTGTGTAAGGCGTTCTAGAAAGCACACTTGTGTTGTTTGGTGCTGTTAATGTATGCTACCAGCAAGGTCTTGAAAACAGTTAAGCAATGACTGTTATGGCCATTATGAAAAAAATGGCCCGTTATGGGCCAATAATGGTTGTTAAAAAAGAAGAAGCCATAACAGCCATTATGGCCTGTGTTGTAACAGTAAAACAATGGTGGTCGTTATGGCCATAACAGTAATTGCTTAACCGTTTTCAAGACCTTGCTGATAGCAGTTAACAAATATGCTCCCCTTCCTTTTTGCTATACAAGATCCCCTACCTTTTGCATATTTGTAAATTCTCACTGCCTTTTGCTTATTTGTAAATACTCCCCTGCCTTTTTTTGCATATTTGTTAACTCCTGTTGGTCTTTAACATGATGTAGCAGAATTTAGGTTTTCAAAATCTAGATTTTTTCTTAACTCTAATGGATCTCCCTCCGTGATCATGCCGTATTTCAGTAACACAAAACATATATCCCATAATGCATAGTTATGAAAATTTGCCCATTTTGCCGCTGTTGATCTCTCAACGTAGAGTCTCTCTTTGATCTATTGTAGGTTTAGGAGGTTGGAGAGCCATGTCAGATCCTTTGGTAGGAGCCAAGGCTGACCTGAACCGTCCAAAGAGTGGGCCTACAGATGGGCGTGTGCACATGTGTGGGAGAATGGAGGTGCAGACATCCCACCTTTTCCTTTTCTCTTCCATTCTCCCTCTAGCTCTCACTTTGGACGTCCAAGGGCTCCTCTTGTATTTGCCTCATATATATATATATATATATATATATACACATATATATATATATATACACACATATATATATATATACACACATATATATATATATACACACACATATATATATATATATATATATATATATATATATATATATATATATATATATATATATATATGGGAAAAGGTTCTATGCGTTCGAGCTCATGGGAACTTCCCATGAGGTTGAGCTGTGTGGGCCCCACCGTGATGTGTGTCGAACATCTCCCCCATCAGTCAGATGCACCATTCCATGGTAGGCCCAGGGCTTAAAAATCAAGTCAATCCGTGACTTGTGTGGGCCACACCACATACAAAAGTTGAGAGGGGTTTCCATCCATTAAAACATTCATAATCATTTGTTTGGCCCACTGAGAACTGGTTCACAAATCCAGCCCATCCATTATGTGTGTCCCACTTGGATGAGGGGTCAGACTAAGTTTTAGATACATCCAAATTTTAGGTGGGCCCCACCAAGTGCTTTTATATGCTTTAGCTATGTCTTCACATGATTTTAGATGGTATGGCCCACCTGAGTTCCGTATACGGCTGATTTTTGGCATATCTCATAATTTAAAGGGGACCCATCAAATGCATGGTGTTGATGTTCGACACGCATCATGGTGGGGCCCACACAACTCGACCTCATGGGAAGTTCCCATGAGCTCGACCGCATAGAACCTTTTCCATATATATATATATATATATATATGAGGAATTGGGGTTTCAAGAAGTGCGCCATATTGTGGTACCCCACCACCCTATAGGTCTTTTATGTACGCTACTGTGAAGGAAATGTCTTCACCCTCCCAATCCATGCACCCCAACTATATATTGATGGGATTTTGATGAAACACATTGGAATAAACGTTTTAAAATCCTTAATTAATCCTAAGGATTGCTATCTTGATCATTCCATATTTCACAAACAAAACACAAACCATACATCGTAAGATCATACTTTTTTGCAGAAAAATTGCTCGATATAGTCGCTGTCGATCTCCCAATCGAAGGAGCCTCTCCCCGATATATTACAAGTGTAGGAGGGCGAGAAACCGTGTTATGATCTTTGGTAGTGGTCAAGATCTGACCTGAGCCGTTTGAGGAGTGGACTGCACATGTGGATGGGAGATGAGGAGGTGGCACTCCACCTCTTCCTCTCTTTTCTACTCTCTCTCTCTCTCTCTCTCTCTCTCTCTCTCTCTCTCTCAAGCTATGGGCATTTAAGGGGGCTTGGACGTCCAGGGGTCTTTCCCTCCCTTCCTCCTGGATAGGATCTTAAATAAGGAGGATTAGGGTTTCGAGAGGTGCACCCAGTATAATGTTCCATTACCCTACATGCTTCGATGTATTGTACTATGACGAAAACCTATTTACCTTCCTCATCCATGCACCCCAATTGTCTAAATCCCTACATTAATGCAATCCCACGCTATTCCCAGGAGTGGTTGATTCTTTTTTGGTCATTGACTGTCCTTTAAGTAGGTTTTAAAACAAATCAATGGTTAAAACTAGAGTTGGGCATTGAGTCGAGTTGGACTGAGTTAGGGCTGACTCGACTCAATCCGGTTTTGAAATAAACCTGACCCGAACTCGATACTGAGTCCAGCATGCCTAACTCGATCCGAGTTCGGTCTGGCCTGAACTGATCCGGACCGAGTCCGATCTGGTTAGAAGTACCGAGTCAGGTCAAGTTGGCACCGAGTTGGATTGAGAGATGAGGGAGGGAGGGAGAGGAGGGTGATGGTGGTGGGTGGTTGCTGGGCTTGGAAGAGGAGGATGAGGGAGGGAGAGAGAGAGGTTGGGATCAGGTCGGGGTAGGGTTAAAGAGTCGGGTCGAGTTACTAGGTAACTTGAACTCGACTCGGTTTGAGTTCGGATTGGGCAAAGCTTGCTCGGTTCGGACCAACTCACCCATTCGGTTCGAGTCGAGTCAGATCGGACCGAGTCGGACGAGTCGAGTTAGCCAGATCGGGTCGTCCCATGCCCACCTCTAGTTAAAACTCAAAGTTAACAGTTAAATGCCCATGATTAACCAATCGAAAACTATAAAAGAGTCGGTCAACCTTTAAAACACTTGATGGACGGTCCAAACCCCATGATAAACTCACATACAAATGTTCCGAGGAAATCAAGCGGATCCCATGTTGTATCGTGTAGATTCTGATGACCCTATTGTGAAGTATACCTATTTACCTTCCTCATCCATGCACCCCAATTGTCTAAATCTCTCAATTGATGCAATCCCATGCTATTCCGAGGAGTGGTTGATCGGTTCTTCTTGATCATTGAATGTCCTTTGTGTAGGGTTTAAAACAAATCAATGGTTAAAGCTTAAAGTCAGCAGTTGCATGCCTACGATTAACCAATTGAAAACTATAAAAGAGTCGGCCAACCTTTAAAACACTTGATGGATGGTCCAAACCCCAAGATCAACTCACATACAAATGTTCTGGCCATTATTCAAACGTTATGGCCCCGTAACAGCCTGTTGCATAGAGAATTTTCTCGGGTGATTGGTACGACCCCGTAACGCGTGCGGGACCACCAATAACGTTATGTAATGACTGTTAACCGTTTTTTAATACATTGAACTAGACCAATGAATAATCAATTCATAAAACATATGTCAAGGAGCAACTAAATATTGGTTTTCTAGGGCACTTCCCCAACATCTACCAACCTTAAGCAAATTCCCTGCCACCACAAGGTCTAGATCAACAGATCTTAGCCATTAAATCTCCATCAGGTTTGATTTAAAACAAATCAACGGTTAGAACTCAAAGTTGATAATTGAAAACCTATGATTAACCAATTGGAAACCATAGAAGAGTTGGCCAGCATTTAAAATACTTTATGGATTGTTCAGACTATAAGATGAGCCCAGATACCAGTGTTCTTGGCAGACCAAGTGGATCCCGCACTAGATCATGTGGTCCTGATGGACTTGATGAAGATACCTAGATCACCCACTTTTAGTGGCCATGCAATAGCCTCGTAAAGTGAACCAATGCATCAACAATCGAGCCGTCTTGGCCCACACATCCTCAAGTCTAAAGATATATGATGGAGCTCGTGCAAAACGCATGTATTATTCTAGCCTGGATGTGATGGGTCTTTCAGCCTAGAAACCTGCAAGCATCCTACCAACGTAAGTGACCAACATCCCAATATAGCGTATCATCTATGGCGACATATACACTTTTGCTGGGTAGGGCGAAGGCACACTGACATCAAGTCGGGCTGGATGGTGGAGACCATCCATCTTAACACGCAGTTTGCCCCCCACAGAAGATGACCATCTATCAACAATCAAAGGTTTATCCTATTAAATGTATGGTCATGACCAAGGCACTGAATTCATGGACCACATCTCTCCCTTGGCCAATGGCTGATGTGTGCAATCTTAAGAATGTGTAAGGACTTAAGAGGTAAAACCCCTTAAATCCACGAATATAATAAATATGTTCATACACAATAACTAAGGTGTATGAATGAATGAAGATCAATGCATAACCAGGTCAATGTATAACTAGATCCAAGAGCAACCAGACATTGGTTTTCTAGGGCATCACCCCAACAACTGCCTCTGTTAAATTCCGTCAAAGATCTTGATAGAATGTGTAGGGTCTGTAAATGCTATTATATTTGAATTATTGAAGTTAGATAAAGACCGTTTTGCCATCATTTTGTTTCAAAACATGCCTTTGACTACAACCCGCCCCATCTACATACACACATTTTTCATGTTATGGTGACAAATATTGTCGAGATTTTGAATATGTGGTGATATTTTCACAAAAAGTAACTAAACTATATTATTGTGATAACATCATGATATTTTCAAAGCACTAGAAAATTTTAATTTTTCACTATTGTCAGGAGATTGTCCCAATGTTAATGTGAAAATCATTTAAACTTTTAACCAAATCAATATATAATTATATATTAGATTTTAAAATAATTTATTAATTTATAATTAAAAAAATTAATTTTTTATTTTTAGAGTGATTTTCCTGATAATATACCGAAAAAATCTGTAGATTTGAAAGTCTCCTGTGAAATTCCCAAATCGAGAAATTCCCGAGAACAAGATTTGTCACTAAAGGTTCATGAACCCTATGCGTGTGTGAGCCCTATGCAACGGTCATCTTAAGTGTTGATGCCGGGCCACACATCGACCCGCAATATTGTGTATATCTATGCCATTTGGCATGTGTGCTCCCATGAATTCTGTCATCAAAATTGATTATACAATGAGCCACCCATCAAGCTGTGGGACCATGCATGTGTGGGGTCCATCCAACATCAATCTATGCTGATCTTGTGTACGTGGGGCCCATCCCACATCAATCCATTTCAATTTTCATATGTGGAACCCATCCATCGATCCTCCAATTTGCATACGCGTTTTACAATGTTGCAAAAGGCAAGGGGCTTTGCAAATACAGAAAAGGCGGGGTCTTTCTTCTATAGCAAATGGGGAGGGATATATGTAGAAAAAAAAAACCTCATAATCTAAACATCTGACCATTTTTGGGGGTCATATAACCATTTTTAGGTACCTGTTTGGATGCATTGAACCAAATAGCCTTTTGATGGCCTCCAAGTAGTTGTTTGACAACTGTTTACATGCAAATAAAGAAATGGTGAAGATTGGATGGCTAGGTTCCGGTCTGTCCGATCGTGGTCTATCCAATTTGGACCCATCATTTTAATGGCTTAGATCAGCCACGGTCTTGCTTATGTACCAAATGTGACACAACTTGATCTTTAGGGGCCTTATTCTATAGGACATTAGTACCCTGCAAAATGTGGGCCTCACCGTGAAGGTCACCTTGAACAAAAAGCACACCAGTTTGCTCATTAGGTGGACCACACCGTTGGAATAAATGGACAACCAAAGGTCTGATCAGTATACATGTGTGGCTCACCTATGAAGCAGATCAGACTTATTTTCAGGAAGGATGGTCTTCATGGTGGGGTCAGGGGCCTTTCATTTGAAGGGTAATGATTTCCTAACATGTGTACATTGGCATGTGTTGGGTGATTTGTTGCATCAATCTCTTCTCATGTGTGTCACCTTAGCATTCCTCCTTTTACTTTGGGAAGAACAACTTGTTCTTCTTCTCTCCAAAAATCAATCATATCGGTCTTTTGCAAGTTGGCCTTCTATAGCCTATTTCATCGGGTGGGTAAAAATGGTGACTGCAGCAGTGCATCCAAACGCACGACAAAACCTGCTTGTTGGTTCAAAGTGATGGTTTCATCCTCAAAACGTATGTTTTGAGGGTACGTCAAAATGGCCCCTAAAGTGAGAACCAAAATTGGAATCTCTTGCTGGCTGCTATGGTTCATAGTTATATGGCATGGAGTTGTTTCAGAGCATTTATCAATGATGTGCCTATTTTACATGGACTCTTCCAAGTAGGAGCTGTATTACATCTTGATAGAATCCAAACTAACACATGTATGGTTCACAGATGACATCCTAATGGATCATTGGCATGCACGGCACCCACCTATAGTACGTGGGATGTATAGCACTCACAAACAGTACATGTTGAATGACTGACATATTTTATCATCATCATTATCACCTCGTCGCAGCTATTTGGGATAGGCCCTACGCATTCTTCCGTATTAGAAAAGGAAAATTTGTTATTCAGTAATTGTACCATGCTCTACTGGAAAGTGATGTTTATTTGCAAATAAGTTAAAATAAATTGCCTAGTCCAAGACTCCTAATTGTCGGGGTTTGACAAATCTGATACTACGATGTTAGGTGTTGGCTTTGAAAACCCATTTTTGTGTCCATGCAACATCATGGTGTGTGTGTGTGCGTGCGTGCGTGCGTGCGTGTGTGTGTGTGAAGGAAAAAAAAAGAAGAAGAAGTCTAGAACTGGTGGCTGTTTCACTTCAAGCCATCGCAATTTGGTTCGAGTGTAGGAGCCTGGAGCAGAACAAGAGCAGGGTTGCAGCATTCCCTTTCCCACAAAAAGAGTATAACAAGCGTCTGTTGTCTAACGTCATACCTGAAATGCAATGAATATGGAATCTCAGACTAACTTAACTGGCATGCTTGTAGCCTCTGACTAAAGCATCTAAGCTGCCAGGTTCTGCCTAAAGCTCATCCCTGTGCAGCAGCTTGTCTCTTTTACCATAGACTAGGGCCAGTTGCCATCATTTACAGTGAAATTTTACTTTGAAACGAAAGCCCAGGCTGGCAAAATACAACTCACAAGGAGCAAGCCAGTTTCTGTTATTTGACACATTGTTTTGTGTTGGGTCACATCTTCCTCTTATGGACTTAGGAAGGTTGGTTGTAAAAGTTCTATTATCTTTTCCGAACTGGGGCAGGCATCTAACCATCAATTCCAATTGGCACATTTTTTTGTTCCATTTTTCATCTCCTACATCCTTGGTGTTTTAATGCAGGACATGGAAATTAAATATTATATGCGAGATCTCAGGCTTAAGATCACGTTAGTTCAGAAACAATTACACAAATTCCATATCCTACATGAAAGTCCAAACATTCAATTAAGGGGAATCTATGCGGGTCTAGGCCTACACATGATAGGGCTAGATCAATAAAAATTATGAACTAAACGATACTCAAAGATAAGAAATAATCATCCACACATGCATAGTAATCAGTCTCTAATCCAAGGGATTTAGAAGTTCCAATTCGGGGAACCCTAGGGTAAGAAAAGGGGCATAAAATTGGAGATTTGAGTAATTTAGGGTTAGGTTTAGGGATTTTGGGTGGAAGCGGAGTAAAAGAGAGGAGAGAGATAAACCAGAGAAGTACCGCACGCGTGGACAACAACAATGGCTCAGATGCACGTGTGTGTAATCTCGACCGCACGTGTGTGGGACCCACTATTCAGAAAAAGGCCACCTTGGCCTTGGTCGGCCAGGGATGGATTCCAAAACCCCCAAATCTCAGCTCGATCCGATGTGCGGTTTGTGCGTGGTGCTCCGCCGAAGTTTCAACCCTCTTGGATTCTGAAATTCTACTGTGAGGGGGAGAATTGCTGTAATATATGATTGATTCGAAGTGTAGATGGGGTGAGATGAGAAAAATGGATGGTAGAAGATGGGTAGTAGAGATGGCAATGGATGGGGGCGAATCGGGATAGATGTGGCTTCGCACCAAGGTAGTTAACCCTTCGATGAAGGGAGAGCTTCACACCCAATTAGGCTTCACAACTCAGAGAGTAGGAAAACGCAAATTTTTTATTAATCTTCAATTAATCAAAAGAACTATAAGGAGTGCCTATTTATAGGGAAAACCCTATACCCCAAAACTCGCGCCATGTGCGCAACCTATTACTTGGCGATGAAGTAAAATAAAGTAAAAATCAATCAAAGAAATTTAAAGCGTTCAAGATGTTCTAAATAACATAAATAAGCAAAACCTAAAATATGAAATCAATCCGACTAGTGGGCCATGATCATGAGATCCCATGATGAACTTTTTTTGGCTATCGGGTCCACTCTCTTGAACCAAAACTCCGTCTTCTAACTAGGAGACCCTCCCTGGACGTCGTCCTTGATCCAGATCGACGATGGGGCCCTCCTAGTGTACGTGCGTAGGGGGCGGCGTGAGTGCGTGTGCGCGCTTGATGTCCTCATCAATTCTCTCTGGCTGTGAAGATTTCGCCACCGACGAAATAAAACTCCTAAACCGCTTTAGGATGTCAAGATCAAGTCTTTGAAGCTCCTCCTCAGTGAGCCACATGCTGTCTGAAGCTGGACGTGACTTCCATTTAATCAGGTACTTTTGAAACCCGCCGTCCGATGTTGAAACTATCTGATGGTCCAGGATATCCTCTATTTCCTTTTTGGGTGTATGAAGGTTAGGTATGGGAGGTAGAGGCTGGGAAAATGGGTTGGGAAGGATAGGTACGGGAGGTAGAGGCTGGGAAGATGGGTCGGGACGGGTAGGTATGAGAGGTAGATGCTGGGAAAATGGGTTGGGAAGGGTAGGTATGGGAGGTAGAGGCTGGGAAGAAAGGTTGGGAAGAGTAGGTATGGGAGGTAGATGCTGGAAAAATGGGTCGGGACGGGTAGGTATGAGATGTAGAGGCTGAGAAAATGGGTCGGGAAGGGTAGGTATGGGAGGTAGAGGCTGGGAAGAAAGGTCAGGAAGAGTAGGTATGAGAGGTAGAGGCTGGAAAAATGGGTCGGGAATGGGCCATTGTTCAAGGGATAAATATGAGGAATCAGGATGGGTGGGTGAAGGACCGGACAAAGTATCAGTGGTCCCCTGAAAAGTAACTAAATGCTCCACATCGAATGTGAAACTAATTCTCATGGAAGGTGGAAGATCTACCTCATACGCATTGAGACCGTTTCGTTTTATAATTTTGAAGGGTCCAGTGCTACGCGCGTGTAACTTACGAATGACCCTCGGAGGGTACCGCTCGGGGTTGATGCGGCCATCACGAAGTTTCCAATATTGAATCCTTTGAAACGTTTATGTTGGTCTACAGAAAATGTGCAATGTTCATTACTAGTCATGATCTTCTGCCTGATTTCTTGATGCCATGAATAAATGTGATGCGTAAAAGACTCTATAGACTTTGACAGCCTATAGGACAGTGACATAGGGACAAGATCAATAGGTTTCCTAGGTTTATAACTAGTAAAGACTTCACGAGGACTTAGACCTGTGGACCTATCGACAGAACTATTCAACGTAAACTCGGCTGTAGGTATTACGGTGTCCCATGTTCTGGTGTGCTCTATATCCCTCCTAGGGGGAGACTCATCCGGTAGATTATCAGGACAAACATCACGAAACTCATCCACTACCGGAATGACCTCAATGGGTAACTCTACACTAGCCTCACTCTCTCCAGCTATAAGGCCGCACATGTTGTACCCATTAAAATAGTGGTCTTGATGTCCCTCATGGGGTGGGTGCACGGGTGCACGCCTATAACTGATTTCTTTGCCAACTCCATTCATTGGTCTATCCTCCTGGCCACCTGCTTGAGATTGGACATCCACCCCAATGGTGGGGTTTGTCCTAGCAGAGGTCCTAAGTTGGGCAATGCGCACATCAAGTTGTTCAAAGCATTGGTCCATCTCCAAGCGCTTAATTAAAGACTCCAACTTCTGGGATAGCTTGTTTAGTGACTCTTGCAATTGTTTCATGTTTAGTGTAGGGCGACAACCAAAATTCAGCAATATAGCTGTCAAAATATAAGAAAGTTTTTTGTAGGGGAATGCATTACATGTTTAGGGTTTAGTTGTTTATATCCATTACGCATCAATTCTCATCATATATGGTTGTTTAGAGGTCCATAAACCCTGACATAAGCTACTGAAATTTTCTGTTATACCCTCATTTGAATTATTTTAGAAATTAACTTAGCTTTCTATTTCTAGGTTTAGAAACTTTCCTTTTCTGTTTTTTTTTTTTTTTTTAAAATTTTTAGAAACTTTCTTAATATGTTTTTAGAAACTAATTTCCTTTCCTTTTTCTTTTTTAGAAACTAACTTACTTTCTATTTTTAGAAACTTTCCCTTTTTTTTTTAAGAACTAGGTTGTTTTTTTTAGAAACTTTCCTAATTCGTTTCTTTAGAAACTTTCCTAATTTATTTTTAGAAACTTTCTTTTTTCGTTTTTAGAAACTAGGTTGTTTTTCTTTAGAAACTTTCCTAATATGTTTTTTTTTAGAAACTTTCCTAATTTGTTTTTCTTAGAAACTTTCCTTTTTCGTTTTTAGAAACTAGGTTGCTTTTTTTTTTTTATAGAAATTTTCCTAATTTGTTTTTTTTTTTTTTTTTAAATTTTTTTAAAAAAGAAACAACCTAGTTTCTAAAAACGAAAAAGGAAAGTTTTTAAAACAAGTTAGGAAAGTTTCTAAAAAAAAACAAATTAGGAAAGTTTCAAAAAAAAAAAAAAACAAATTAGGAAAATTTTTTTAAAAAAAAGCAACCTAGTTTCTAAAAACGAAAAAGGAAAGTTTTTAAGAAAAAGAAATTAAGAAAGTTTCTAAAAAAAACAAATTAGGAAAGTTTTTGAAAAAACAAATTAGGAAAGTTTCTAAAGAAGCAACCTAGTTTCTAAAAACAAATTAGGAAAGTTTCTAAAAAAAACCACCTAGTTCTAAAAAAAGAAAAAGGAAAGTTTCTAAAAATAGAAAGTAAGTTAGTTTCTAAAAAGGAAAAAAGAAGTGAAATTAGTTTCTAAAAGCAGATTAAGAAAGTTTCTAAAAAAAATAGAAAAGGAAAGTTTCTAAACCTAGAAATAGAAAGCTAAGTTAATTTCTAAAATAATTCAAATAAGGGTATAACAAAAAATTTCAGTAGCTTATGTCAAGGTTTATGGACCTCTAAACAACCATATATGATGAGAATTGATGCGTAATGGACATAAACAACTAAACCCTAAACATGTAATGCATTCCCCTATAAGAATCCTGAGCTCTGATACCAAATTTGATGCAGGACATGGAAATTAAATATGATATGCGAGAACTCAGGCTTAATCACGTTAGTTCAGAAACAATTACACAAATTCCATATCCCACATGAAAGTCCAAACATTCAATTAAGGGGAAGCTATGTGGGTCCAGGCCTACACATGATAGGGCTAGATCAATAAAAATTATGAACCAAACGATACTCAAAAATAAGAAATAATCATCCACACATGCATAGTAATCAGTCCCTAATCCAAGGGTTCAGAAATACCAATTCGGGGAACCCTAGGGTAAGAAAATGGGCAAAAAATTGGAGATTTGAGTAATTTAGGGTTAGGTTTAGGGATTTTGGGTGAAAGCGGAGTGAAAGAGAGGAGAGACAAACCAGAGAAGTACCGCATGCGTGGACAACAACAATGGCCTAGACGCATGTGCGTGTGATCCCGACCGCGTGTGCGTGGGGCCCACTATTCAGAAAAAGGCCACCTTGGCCTTGGTCGGCCAGGGATGGACTCCAAAACCCTCAAATCTCAGCTCGATCCGATGTACGGTTTGTGAGTGGTGCTCTGCCAAAGTTTCAGACCTCCTGTAGGGCCAGATCATGAAATTCTGCTGTGAGGAGGAGAATTGCTGCAATAGATGATTGATTCGAAGTGTAGATGATGGGGTGAGATGAGAAGAAGAGATGGTAGAAGATGGGTAGTAGAGATGGCAATGGATGAGGGCGAATCAGGATAGATGTGGCTTCGCACCACGGTAGTTGACCCTTCGATGAAGGGAGAACTTCACACCCAATTAGGCTTCACAACTCAGAGAGTAGGAAAACGCAAAATTTTTATTAATATTCAATTAATCAAAAGAACTACAAGGGGTGCCTATTTATAGGGAAAACCCTATACCCCAAAACTCGCGCTATGTGCGCAACCTATTACTTGGCGATGAAGTAAACTAAAATAAAAACCAATCAAAGAATTCTAAAGCGTTCACGATGTTCTAAATAACATAAATAAGCAAAACCTAAAATATGAAATCAATCCGACTAGTGGGCCATGATCATGAGATCCCATGATGGGCTTTTTTTGGCTATCGGGCCTACTCTCTTGAACCAAAACTCCTTCTAATTAGGAGGCCCTCCCTAGACGTTGTCATCGATCCAGATCGACGATGGGGCCCTCCTTCTGGCGTACGTGCGTACGGGGGCGGTGTGAGTGTGCATGATGTCCCCATCATGTTTGCTGTTGTCCTTCCCTTTTGTGGATATTTCTTTTGTAGATGCAAGTTTCTGTAATCATTGAGGTTCTGACAGAATCACAATTTAGAAATTTATGTCATTGGTTGTTTTAATGGGTTATCATTTGATCTGGTTCGGAGTAATTAGAAAATTCCAACAATTTGGTTGTTCACTTCTACCTCTGCACAAGAATATAAACTGTTGCTTATGTTTTTGTTTTTTTAGCTTTCTTATGCAGCTATCCTTCATGATCCATATTTCACATGATATGTTTTATTTCTGGGTTTTTGCTATTTGCTTAGTTGCAACATGATTTATGGGGAGATTGCTACCAAATCCTTTTTGAGATCCATTACACTGATTTCCAATGTGGATTTATATCTTACATAATTTTTTTTCTTGGACCAGGAGATTGTCAATATTTCTGTTTTATGTGCAATTAAGTCTGGAATTCATCTGCTGATCCATTCATATGCTTGTTCAGGACATACACATGTAGCTGAGGCACTGAAAGTACCGCTTCACATATTCTTTACAATGCCTTGGACGTAAGTCTTGTTGTTTGAGTAGAAATCCAATACTCTTAAAATTATCGGAGTCACCACCTCATCATTATATTTCACCTGCATTCTGCAAGTGCCTTTTCTGTATGCCATATTGTTCATTTGTCACTGTCACATTTTTAGAAAACATGATAAAGCAAACATAAACTTCAGTTTTCTGCTTCAGATTATATTATATTCTTTTGCTTTGCACTTCCAAGACTTTTCCATTCTAACCTGAGGTGCATTTGAGGTCACATCAAGGTTTGGTAATTCTAATGTGTTGACAGGCCAACTAGCGAATTCCCACATCCTCTTTCCCGTGTCAAGCAGCCAGCTGCGTATAGAGTGAGGGAACTAGTTTTGAGGCCCTATTTTTAGTTTGGACTTAATATATCAACTTTGCTATGTCACTTTCCTTGCTTTATTTTGCAGCTATCATATCAAATTGTAGACTCGTTGATTTGGCTTGGAATACGGGACATCATAAATGATTTCAGAAAAAAGAAGCTGAAGCTACGACCTATCACATATTTGAGTGGTGCCCGGGATTTTGGTTCTGATGTTCCCACTGGATATCTCTGGAGCCCTCACCTTGTCCCCAAGCCAAAAGGTCTTGCTTTATATTTTTCATCTCATACCTTTTGCGGAAGTGTATTACAATTTACAAGAAGTTCAATGTGAATAGGTAGTTCATCATCATCATCATCATCATGTAACCCTTATCCAACTAATTGGCGTCGGCTTCACAAATCCTGTTCTGCCATTCCACTATATTTGGATTTGAAATATCATACTGTCCGGATTCATGATGAAAGTTATGGCAAGAGTTTCACGGCTGTTGCAAGCTTGACACAGCCCTTTTTTATCTGAGCTTGGGACCGGCAATGAGAGCACAAAACTCCCATGGGCACTTTTGCCATAACTATTACATAGGTTGATTAAAATCAACGAGTTAGCATGAATAGGTAGTTATTGCGACAATACATCTATTAGTTAAAGGACAGGGTTCTTCAGATTAGGTGTTTAAAGCAGCTCTATCAACAAACTGCTAAGGTATTTTGATGCATTTTTTAAAATTTATTTATAGAGTGGGTTTGAGGAATTCTTTCTCAATTAATTTAGAAAATAGTAAAAATTTTCTTTCCAAAGAATATTTTCCATACTCTCTCTCTCTCTCTCTCTCTCTCTCTCTCTCTCTCTCTTTGCAATTTAGCAATTTCCTGTGAAAGATCAGAAGGGATGTCGCTGCTTCTTATAAGGATCTCTTTTTTCACCCATTTATCCTAACCCTAATGATTTGCAGACTGGGGGCCTAAGATCGACGTGGTTGGGTTCTGCTTCCTTGACCTTGCATCAAATTATGAACCTCCAAAATCACTTGTGAACTGGCTTGAAGCTGGTAAAAAGCCTATTTATATTGGATTTGGTAGCCTTGTGAGTTTTTTTTTTTTTTCCTGTCCTCTCTTTCTTTTTCCTATCCTTTTTGTATCTTCTTTTCTAATCAAATCCATAGAAGTTTGTATTCCTTTTTCTGTGATTTATTTGTCTTTGTAAATGATGAAAAAATGTCATTTTGTGACATAGAAATAGAAGAAGTTTGCCTCTTTATTTTTTGGCGTATCATGTAGGACATGGAGGTTCAAGACATGAACCTTGCTATTAAGTTATTAGTCTTTATATTGATTTTTTTAAAAAATAAAAATAAAAACACACATTGCTAAGCTAAATTCTATTCGGGTGTTCATCTCTATGGCTACCAGCTGCTCTTAGCCATTATATTAGCTAGATGTTGAAAATGCCTTTTTGAATGGTGCGATCTAATTGAAGAAGTTTTCATGGAGCAACCTTCTAGGTTTGTTGCTTAGGGGTAGAACAAACAAGTTTGCAAGCTTAGAAAAGCCATAAATGGGCTAAAATAGTCTCCAAGAGCATGGTTCAGAAGTTTAGCCATGTTATGCTAGAATTTGGCTCTCACAGATGCTATGTGGATCACTCCGTTTTTGTAAAAAGGACATCCAAAGGAATGATAGCATTGGTTGTTTATGTAGTTGATATAATCATCACAGGCAATGATGAAAGTGGAATAGCTAAAGTCAAGTTGTACGTCGACGAAAAATTCTAGACCGAAGATCTTGGTTACTTGAGGTATTTCCTAGTTATTGAAGTAGCCTGGTCAGTTGTTGGAATAAACCTATCCCAGAGGAAATATGTGTTGGATCTATTGACGAATGGGGTGTAAAACATGAGACACTTCAATGGATCCTAATAGAAAGTTTTCTAATGATGAAGGAAAACTATTTGAAGACCTAAAGAGATATAACAGACTGGTTGGGAAACTTATTTATCTTATTGTTACGCAACCAAACGTCTCATTTGTAGTTGGAGTGGTGAGTAGATTCTTGCACCAACCTTGAATCCAACACTGGTAGGCCGTCATCCATATTCTTCGATACCTAAATGCCTCTGGGCAAGGTTTTCTCTATAAATCCCATGGACATCTCAGAATTGAATTTTATGCAGATGCTGACTGGGCAGGATCTGTCACATATAGAAAATCCACGTTAGGATACCCGCACCTTCGTTGGATGCACTTGGTGACTTGGAAAAGTAAGAAACAAGTAGTGTTTGCCGGATCAAGCGCAAAGCATAATATAGGGCCATGGGTCATGCTGTTTATGAGCTATTATAGATACGATCCCTTCTACAAGAGCTTAACTGTTTAATGGAGAACCAATGATCCTATATTGTGATAACCGAATTGCATTGCACACAGTGTTTGAAGTATCGGTATTGCTACAAGTTTTGCTTTGCCGGGAATACAGAAACAATATCGATATTATCATTGCTGATAACTGGAAATGCGGGGAAATATGGGGAAAACGGTCGAATTTTTTAGTGAAACTTCAGGAGATGCTAAAATACACATTTGAATATTTAGGAAAAAAAAAATTGCAAAAAGAATGCATGTATAATAAGTTTCCATTTAATGGGGGCCTAAAAGCATGTGCTGTTGTAAGAAATCAATCTATCCATCCCATCCATCCAACCATCCAACCTTCCATCCAAACATCCCTTGTTATTTCAAAATATCGATAACACACGATATTTTGCCAAGAAATCGTTGATAACTGGAAAGAAAATGAAAGATTGTGGTCTCGATATCACCCATGTTGCAATAATGATGATATCATGATATTATTGATATTATCATCCACAAATCGAACACTGAATACAATCATGCTCCCATAAAAAAATTGAAATGGAATTTTTTTTAATAAACAGATTTTTGGTGATATTATCGAAATGTTGCGGATACATGGGCGATACAAGCAACGTCTGGAATTTAAACTGTAAAAAATATTGGCCTCCAATTGGTGATATCAATACGTTGGCAATACAGGCGACACCTGGAATTTACACAGTCGAAAATATTGGCAATACTTAGCAATACATCACCGATACTTGAAATTTCTGATATTACTAGTGTTATCGGTATCACTACCAGTGTTATTGGTATCATCGAGCTGGAGATATAGATAATATCGGGGATACTTCGAACAATGATTGCACATAGCCAACAATCTGGTTTTCCATGAACGAACAAAACACATAGAAGTGGATAGCCACTTCATTAGAGAAAAGACATTGTACGAAGAGATTCTTACTCAATACATTCCATCCAAGGCCCAATCTGCCGATATATTCACCAAGCCTCTGCCACGTTCACAAGGATCACTTATTAATAGCAGGTTGCACATGTTTGATGTATATGCTCTAGGTTGAGGGGGAGTGTTGAAACAAACACAGTTGAATAAAGGTAATACTGAGTTGAATAAGCAGTAATGTAGTAGTTGAATAAACATTGTATTGGGCCTAAGCCCACATACGAAAAGCCCATAAGTCTCACACGGTGTATACACACAATATAATCTTATAAAAGAAAGGTGAGGTCTAGGATTTTGAGATAACCTCTTCACCCCATGCTTTCATTGTATAAAGCCTCTCTCCCTCTCTTTTTCTTTCATCTCTTCTTCCAACTTCTTCATCCTCTTCTTCTTATAAATATATCTTGGTTTTCTAGAACAGTTATGAAGGGACAGAGAATTTTCTATTGAGAAGAGCCCCTACACACTCCGGAATAATAATTTCCACACGGGGTCTGTTATGATGTCTCAGAAAATGGGTTACAATTAGGGTGACAATATGACATGCTTGCCCCTTGAGTTTCAGGTTGCTTCCCTGAACATTTTTGGACTCGGGCCCGTTGTAGGGATTCGTGTTTTGGGTATGTACCTAGATTTGAAATCTGATTAATAAACAGGTGGGCTTGAGCATAGGCTTTTCAAAATTTTCTTTGAGGCCCAATCCGAGCTCAAGAATAGGCCTGTTTATAATGGGCAGGCTTGGTTTTGAAAATGAAGGCCCAATTACTAAACGTGCCATGTTTAGGCCTTACCTTTAAACTCACCAAGTTTGGGCCTGAAATGAAGGGCTGTCTATTAAATGGGCCACGTTCAGACCTGTTGGGTTTTGGGTCTTGGCCAGATACAGTTCGGACTCGGGCCTGTAATGGTGATCCATAGGTCGGGCATGGACCTGGATTTGAAGTCTGATTAATGAACAACTAGGGTCAGGCCTAGGTTTTGCAAAATTTTCTAGCAAGGTCCAACCTGAACTCATGAGCATGCTTATTATGTTGTTTATGGGCAGGCTTGGTAATGCAGGAGCATTTTCACACCAGGCTCGAGTGGGGTAGCCTATGGGATACGGGGACACACTCGAGGTGGGTGGTCCATGTGAAGCGGAACCCATGTGAAGTGGGGCCCACGAGGATGTTCGGCCAAGGTCCTAACCCATGCGATGTGGGGCCTGGGCTATGAGATAAAGGGATTGATTCGTCACTCTCTATCAGTTCGAGCTTTTAGAGCAAGTGGTTAATTGTCCTGCATCAAAGTGGTATCAGAGCGGGAAGTCTCGTGTTCGAGACTCCTCACCAAGGATGATTAATGCGGGGACATTTTCACACCGGGCTCGAGTAGGGTAGCCTGTGGGATGCGGGGACACACTTGGGGTGGGTGGCCTGTGTGCGGTGGAACCCATGTGAAGTGGGTTAGGCCTTTGTTGTCTCTGATGGGTCGTGTTGCCAGCTATCTTTGGTTTGTTATTGGCTTAAATAGAACTGTGGTACTGATGTTCACACATGTCTATTGTATTTTTCCCCTAACTCGCTACCTACATCTATAAATTCATTTTAGCAACTTATCCTGTCATTCCGTCTATTTTGTCATTTATCAATATGCACCAGCCAATTATATGATGGCTCGTCTAAAGAACATTTTTATCTTCCTATCATCTTGATTGATGGTTGATGTATCCGAATAAACTTCACTTGCATACCGCGGCTGTTGTGTCCCTTTTACTCCATTCTTCCATTTCTAGTACAAGCATTCTCCCAACTACACCGACCCCTATATACATGCGTGAATGTGAGGGTTTGGCTTGTCTATACTTTGGAAATTCACAGCCTCAGTAAATTTGCAATCTCCTTGAAATCTAGGCTAGTCTCTTAGCCCCTAGCAAGAAACCACCACCAGCTTGCCCAAAAGGTGGAAATAATTATTCCCAAGTGATGGTTGAAAATACCACCGTGGATGTTTGTTGCCAATCAGTTGAGAATTTCTTCACAAAATGAGGCTTTATCCACGTAAAGCCAAACACACACACACGCTAATGTAATATATTCATGGTGATTACTACGAGAATGTGTGAGCAGTTGTGAAACAAAGCATGAAAAATTTTCCCCATAATGTTACATCAGTCAGTGAAGGCATATGGTTTGTCTGAAGTAGCTAATGGTAAAGATGACAGTGGTCAGTGTTCGAAGTATCGGTATCACTACGAGTTTCGCTGGTTGGGGGTATGGAAACAATATCGATGTCACCGATAACTGGAAATGCGGGAAAACATTGGGGAAACATGTGGAAACGGTGGAATTTTTCAGTGAAACTTCAGGATATGCTAAAATACACATATTTACATATTTACGAATAAAAAATTTGCAAAAAGAATTCGTACATAATAAGTTTCATTTAATGGGAGCTTAAAAGCATGTGTTGTCGTAAGAAATCAGTCCAACCATCCCATTTATCCATGTAACCATCCCATCTATCCATCCAACCATTCAACCTTCTATCCAAACATCCATTGATATTTCAGAAAATCGACGACATGATATTTTGCCGAGAAATTGTCGACAATGGGAAAGGAAATGAAAGATTGTGGTCTCTAGTCTATATCACCGATGTTGTGATAACGATAATATCATGATATTATTGTTGACAAATTAAACATTGCATACAACGATATGCCCATAAATGTTTTTTGAAACAGAAATCTTTTCTACAGCCAGATTTTTGGCGAAATCGATACTTGGAGATATTATCTAAATATTGCTGAGACACTAGTGATATAAGCAACACCTGGAATTTACACAGTCGAAAACATTGGTGATATAGATACATTGGTAATATGAATGACTCCTAGAATTTACACACTCGAAAATATTGGCGATACATTGGTGATATCGCTACATTGATGATACTTAGTGATACATTGCTGATACCTGGAATTTCTGATGCTACCAGCGTTATTGGTATCACTACTAGTGTTATTGGCATCACTAAGCTGGAGATACTGATAATATCGAGGATACTTAGAACAAGGGTCATGAAATAATTGGGTGAGAAAACTATAATTTCTTTGATAGAAGTGGAAGCTAAACTTGGCCCTTTCCCCGTTTTTTGCTAGCCTTAATCAAAACTAGCTCTCACAAATTGCCATTCTGGCTGATTTTATAGAGCATCTATTTAAAAGGCTTCTGTTTGTATTTCTATTGACATGATAGCCTGTTGAAGAACCAGAAAAAATGACCAAAATCATCGTTAAGGCTCTGGAAATCACAGGACAGAGAGGTATCATCAACAAGGGGTGGGGTGGTCTTGGAATATGTAAGTTTGCGGATTATGACCCACAATGCTTCACATGCCTCTGCAGTCCGTATCTTATTTCTTCTGTTGCATTTTTGTTCAATATGCGGGCAATGTCTTGACCCAAAGCATTTTTTTGCCAGCCGCAGAATCCAAAGAATCTGTGTACCTAGTCGACAACTGCCCTCATGACTGGTTATTCTTACATTGCATGGCCGTGGTAAGTTCTTGATTGGGCATATCTTCAGTATCAATTTATGCTGTGTTGCAAAATCAGTGTTTCATTGCATTCTTTCTATGAACCCAAGAAATTCATATATCAGCTGGATAATTGCTCTCAGGACTGCCTATGTTTCCAATTGCATGGCCATGGAGTATTAGCATGGACTTGCGTGAAATGGAAGTAGCGGTTGTGTTATAAAATCAAATTTGTATCTTCTGAAGCCAATGTAGCCCTATTTCATTGGTTAAGTAGTTGAAAACTATACATGTATATTCGGCTAGAAATTACCCAAAACTCACCAACAAAAAAGAGGGAAAGGAACCCCAAAACTTCCTTTTGGCATACTGATACAAAAGAAGAAAGCTTTCTTTGTTTTTTCATGAAAATTTTGGCATATGCATACACATTGAGGTTGTTAGCCTCTTTCTTCATTTGGAAGGAAGTCGATCAGTTTGTAGAATATCTTGCCAGATTTAAAACTACTGACAGGGTTTCCATATACTCTTATAGTTTATAACATCCTTAGGAAATATATGTACCCTACAATTTATTAGCAAACATGTATACTTTCCTGTTGTTTGAGATCTTCTAATATTCTGTGCATGAATATCTTTTTTTGGATCACATACTCGCATCACATTCTTTGCTAGCTAATCTTTGATAACTTTCAGTATGTTTCAGTCACACTTTTGTGTTGCTTATGTGTTCCCTACGGATCTGAAACATGGGGTGGGGTATCATTCCGTTATTTGCTTTCAGGTGCATCATGGGGGTGCCGGTACAACAGCTGCTGGTCTTAAAGCTGCGGTAGGGACTCCTGTAGCTTTGCTTATTGGTGTTTCTATTTCAATCAGCTCTCCTGACCAATCATTGATCCTCATTTTCTTGCAATGATATCCAGTGCCCAACAACTGTTGTACCTTTCTTTGGAGACCAGCCCTTTTGGGGAGAGCGAGTGCATGCTAGAGGAGTGGGCCCTCCTCCTATCCCAGTTGATCAGTTCTCATTAGAAAAGTTGGTTGATGCAATAAACTTCATGTTGGACCCCAAGGTAAGTTATCAAATGAATCTTTGATGGAGTGCATGCACTGAGAGAATTTGAACTTTTTAATCACTCGAACCCAAGATCTCAATGTCGAATGTACTCACCGTCACCGGACTTCTGACTGAGCAGGGGAGACGCCTATGTAGCATGTTATGAACTTCCTGTATGGCTAGGGTTTATCTGCCATTCTACCTGGTTTTTTCTTGACCTAAGACTGATCGTGTTGGGTTTGATTCATTTGCATGATCCTTGCCAAGTTATATTCTGCTTCCCGCTGAACAATTACTCAAAAGGGGAATTTGTGAACATGATGATATGCTATTTTATTGCTGATTGCCTTCCTAAAATGTTTTTTAAGAGGCAGTTTCTAAATGATCTCTAGTTAATGGATGCTTCGGGAATAACGGGGCATCTTTGGCTGCTGTTTTCTTGAGGGCGTCTGTTTTAGGGATTAGGCTTCGTAGTCCTTTCATTTTGTTGTAGTTTCTCTTGTTTCTCTTTTGTTTTTTCTTTTCTTTTCTTCTAATAAAATTCTCAATTCTCAAAAAGAAAAAAAAAAGAGGAGTAACTACTGGTCCTCATGCATCAGGACACGAATAACGTTCTGATGCACCAGTATATGCAAGCAGGGTCCATGGTTGAGTGGTGGCAACCATTCAGATGATGGGCACCGTCATGGATGGGGAAAACCCCAAAAATCTTCTAGGGTGGAAACTTTTGACCCTTTGGTCAGTGGGCTACCAGTAGACAGTAAGAAATAAATGGAGCAATGGTTTCAGAGAAAGTGCTCAAGATTGAATCCATTGTGGGGCTGTTAGAGCAACGGTCTGGATCAACATACCATGAACCCCATCACGACATTGTCATCCTAATGCATCTGGCATCCTATAATTTCTCCACTGAGAACAGTTTTTCCCCCCTTTTCACAGAAACATCTGTCCAATGCATAACTCCAACTCTCTTCGGGAGCCCTGCTGAAACCACAAAAAGAAGTGCTCAAGGAGATGGAAGCATTAGTGTCATTAACGTAGATGTGAATAGGTTTAAAAAACAATAAAATCCATTTATCATTCTATGGATGGTCTGATCTTGTCCCGTGATGATAACATGATAGTGAAAGAAGAGACGTTGCATGGATATCTTGGACATTCTACAAGGCCTGTTTTGGTTCTTAAACATGGCATCTTGCTTGCTTTTACATAAAACTTCCATGATAGCCTGCCTTTTGTCAGAAAACTACAGGAGACTTTTGAAAGAGTAGTAAACTAAAGAACCTAATGGTTGGATTTGATTATATGTATATGCAGGTGAAGGAACGGGCTGTAGAACTCGCCAATGCCATGAGCTCCGAGGACGGGGTGACAGGAGCGGTGCAGGCCTTCTTTAAACACCTCCCTCGCACAATGCCTCAGCCTCAACCCCCAACTGTCCCATTCGGTCTCAGCGAACCATGGTTCAGCCCTGTGAAGAGATGTTTTGGCTGTTCCTGATTTTCTTAAAAAGTGGGCCTTAATGTTCTGATCTTTCAGTGCCTTTCCAACTAACTGTTACAATGTATATGTCCTTGAAAATATTGCTAGTTGTGCTGTTGTAATTCAAGTGCCTTGCCTGTTTCTTTCCTTAGTTTTATTTCATTTTCATTTATATGTTTGCTAGTCTTTGCAACCACTGCTGTTGCTGCTGGCTGTTGATTTTCCCCATAGATAATAATGGGCCCAGCTTTGATGTAGCCATCTCCAATCTGGACCTCATGTGCCATATGTTCCATGGACAATTAATCAATCACGTCCAATTTAAGGGCCTCAACCCGGCTGTTCATTGTCTGGCAAACCCTGAACCTTTAATCAATAGACTTTCACGTGGAGCTATTTGCTGTTTCGTTTCAATCAGTTTGCTTGTTGCTCATAGAATGACTGAGACCGCCTGCTTGGTTTAACTTTTGCGCTCTAGCCTATCTACAGCTAGGCCCATCAGATGAATGGTTCTGATCAACCTAGATGTGCCACTTATGGCCGATGTTGAGGTTAAAATCTGGTCGGACCACTTCCCTCTTCACATATACTGAATAGATGAAAGACCTGGTTCCCTGCACATAAACCGTGAGCAATGGAGACCTTGGCTAAGCCGGGGGACCCTCCGATGCCTAAGTCAGGACAATGAAATCTGGGTCTAAAGTGGGGAGGAAAGGGAAAGTGCCAGATGTTGCGTACGTGTTCTCATGGGATGGTGTGATATTTATACCTCTTCATCGCTTGATTCGCATCCGATAATCTCGGCACGATCAGTGGGTTTACAGATCATGGAGATATTGCTCAGAGTTCGGAGATCATGTGTTGTGGAGGGCGTATCTACGGGCGAGATAATAGGACACGTCCGTATATGGCAGTTTCCTTAGTGCGCGAAACTTTTATCCTTGGAGATGCCTCGGCTCGGCCAGATCGAGGACGACGGCATCACCTCGAGCTGATGATTGACTGTGCCAACCCGAGCCGAACCTTGATCCGCTTATTAGTAATGCAGCTAGCCATTCTCGGTATTATGGTGGATGTTCGGTCGTGGTTGATCGTACAACTAGAATGTTTTCTCTTCCGACTGCCTTTGGAAGGATGGTGGTCAAGAATGGGAGCTTCGCTCATCTTAACTTACTTTCCTAATGTCATGCTGAGGCTCGGACTCTCCGCCCGGAGTAGCCAATGTATTTTTATTGGTCCGAGGTAATGCTATTCTTATCATTCTCCGACACAGGCATGGCCGAGGCATCTGGTTCTCGGAGGAGGAAAGCTGTGCTGACAGCAGAGGAGATGCTGAGAGCTGAGCCCCCGGCGAAGATAGTTCGGAGGAAGAAGGTCGTTCAAGGAGTTCGTCCTTCAGGTTCCGCCTCGGGGGTCGCGGCTCGGAGGGCAGCACCTCCCCCCTATTCCGAACATCTTGGTTCGGGATACAGCTCCATTTCCTGTCGCAGCACCTTCGGTTGAGGGACCATCTGCATCTGCAATTGTGTCCCCAATTCCAATACTACAGGGTGCGGCCACGGTGCCCTTGGTAGGTGTTGATATGGGCATACTTTTAGGCGGCCCTAACCTCGCCCCCGCTCCGGTAACGGAGGCAACTCCCCCTCCATCCATCGCCGTTCCCCCCATCGAGGGAGCACGGTTCAATCCTCTATTGATAGCTGTCCCATCATCTTCCGAGAGGGAAGAAGCCGTTCAGATGGCCGATGCCATGATTACCCAACCGGGTAACGAGGGGGAGGCTGTACGCGATGCCAAGGGTGAGGCTCAGCCCTCGGCTGGTAGTCGGACGGGAGCTGAGGAGGCGACGGGCTCGGCTCAGGTTGGCACGAGCAGAGGCAGGTTCGAGACAGGTTATCACATGTCTTGTTTGACAGACTGGGCGGCGAGACATGTTACGGAGGAATCTATTTCGCGCCTTCTTGATAAACCGGACGACTGTTTCTTGGAAGACTTGGCTGGAGTCTTCTATCAGGTATTTCTTGCCTCTTCCCTTGAAAAAGTTGTAGTCGTTTTTGTATTATTATTTTTTCCTCATTTTCTTGCCTTGAATCAGTCTGTTCCGAGGATCCTCTTATGCTGGGAGAGGGTCCGAGAGCGTCGAAAAATTGACGCTGAAGTCGAAACCCTCAAGAGCGAGGTGGGAGCCCATCGGAGGCGGAGGTTCTCAGGGCGGAGGCGGGAGTCCTACGGGACCAGACTTCTATCCTTCAGCTGGAGCGGAGTGACCTGTGTCATCAGCTCGAAGGTAGTAGGTCTGAACTGCTCCAGCTTCAGAGGGTCGCGAAGGACCTTGAGGCACGACGTGAAGCGGCAGTAGCCGAGTTGGATCGTATCAAGGCCCGCGCTAACACCCTGGCTGAGGAGGTTGTCCGATTGAGTGAGGACCAGGAGAAGATCAAGGCCGAAGCTGCGAGAGAAAGCGAGCTCGGAGACCCGTAGAGGCCGAGGGCCGAGGCCTCCTTGGCAGCGGCAGTTGCCACGACAATAGATTCGTACAAGACCTCGAAGGAGAGGGATATCGAGGCCACCAAGTTTTATGACCGTGGCTTTGACGAGTGCCTTGTCGAGGTCCAGAAGTTGTACCCGGACCTTGACCTCGATCCCCTCCTGCCCGAGGACCCTGTTGATACTGCCGCCGAGGTGACCAGCCAGGATCAAGCCCCCGGTTCCCAAGCTCCTCCGACCTCTTGAAGACTCCGCTTCCTTTATTTATATTTTTTTTTTGTACTTCACATTTATAGCATTTAATGAAAGAGCCGATTTTGGATCCCCATTCTTTTTTGTATTGGTCGTCTTTCCGTATGACTGATGTACTTGCTTACTAGATCATGCAGTCGAACCGAGTCCTTGATTCGTTCGGATGTGGTTTGATTCTTAAAAGGATCAACTCGTCTCGCTTTCAGCGAAGGGCCTTCCGCGTAGGTGGGACCGACTCCCTTACTGGGGAGTCGAAGTTACCCATTGGCTTTGCCCTCCCGGTTAAGGGGGGATGCCTTTGTAGAAATTGGTCCGACTTCCTTATTAGGAAGTCAGATCGCCTCGTAGCTTTTTCTCCTCGGTTAGGAGGAGGTGCCTTTGTAGAATTTAGTCCGTTTGGTCTTTGTTGATAACAGGAGTAAGCCGATCAGATGTGTTATTATTCGTAGCCTTAAAGGCTCGTTGCTCAATGACGTACATTTATTAGATAACCTCAAAGGTCAGTAGCTTGCTCGAAGCGCCTCATTAAGGGTAGTAAATTTTCAGATGCTCAGCATTCCACGGGTGGGGGAGTTGACGGCTTTCGAGATCCTCCAAGTGGTAGGACCCGGGCTTAGTCGATCGGACCACTCGGTATGGTCCTTCCCAGTTAGGTCCGAGCGCTTCGGCTCCCGGCTCGGCCGTGTTCTGAAAGACTCGTCGAAGAACCAGATCTCCTGGCCGGAATCGTCTAACCTTTACTTTAGAATTGTAGAATCTGGTTACTTGTTGATGTCGGGCAGCGACACGGAGCTTTGAAACTTCTCGGATCTCTTTAAGAAGATCCAAATTGGCAGTGATTTGCTCGGCATTTTGATTCTCATGGTAATTTTTCACTCGAGCCGTAGGGAGGCCAACTTTAACGGGTACTATTGCTTCCGACCCATAGGAAAGAGAGAATGGAGTCTCTCCAGTTGAAGATTGAGCTGTGGCTCTGTACGCCCAGAGGACAAAGGGAAGTTCTTCCGGCCAGTTACCCTTTGCTTTTTCCAGTTTCTTTTTGAGGTGGTGCTTGATGACCTTGTTCACTGCCTCCACCTGTCCATTAGACTGCGGATGCCGAGGCGATGTGTAAGCGTTCCTGATACCGAGCCCTTTACACATACCTCTGAATTTGTCATTGTCGAATTGCCGGCCATTGTCTGAGACGATTGTGTTCGGAACTCCAAATCTGCAGACTATGTTCTTCCAGACGAACTCGATTATTTTTTGTTTGGTAATCTTTGCGACGGGCTCGGCCTCAGCCCACTTCGTGAAGTAGTCGACAGCGACGATGACAAATTTAACTTGTCCTTTTCCAGTCGGAAGAGGGCCGATGATGTCGATTCCCCACTGAGCGAAAGGCCACGGACCGCTCATGGGAGTCATTTCTTCTGCCGGTTGCCTAGGCACGGCCGCAAAACGCTGACATTTGTCACATTTTTTAACATACTTCTTTGCGTCTTCCTTGAGGGTCGGCCAGAAGTATCCCTGCCGAAGCACCTTTAGAGCCAGGGCTCGGCTGCCAGAATGGTTTCCGCAGATCCCCTCGTGAATCTCCCGGATGGCATATTCCGCTTCCTCGGGTCGAAGACACCTGAGATATGGCTGAGAATACCCCTTCTTATATAGAATTCCGTTCAGAATAACATATCTTGCTGCTCGGACTCTCAGACGTCTAGCTTCCTGTCTGTCCGAGGGAACCTCCCCTGATTCAAGGTAGCCAAAGATTGGGTCCATCCAGCTCGGGCTGTTACTCACCGGATTAACTGTCTTTTTCTCTATTCGATCGATGCTGGGACGTTCAATGAACTCTACCGGAACGATCCGTGGAATCTTTCCTTCTGCGGCTGACGCCAGTTTTGCCAGGGCGTTAGCCCATGTATTTTCTGTCCTCGGAATCTGGTGAATCGTACAGTTCCAAAATTTCTCGATCAGCTTCCTGGCCTCGTCTAGGTAAGCAATCATTCTATTTTCTTTGGCTTCATAATCGGCGGAGATGTGATTCACGACCAGCTGAGAGTCGCATCGAACTTGTATAGATTGGACCCCGAGGCTGGCGGCCAGTCTGAGCCCAGCTAATAGTGCCTCATACTCCGCCTCATTGTTGGAAGCTTTGAAGCCGAGTCGGATGTCATATTGGATAATCGTGGAGTCAGGGGCGATCAAGACGATCCTTGCCCCGGCTCGTTTTGAGTTAGATGATCCGTCCACGTAGAGGATCCATCCGGCTTCTGGAATGGCTTGTGAGTTGCTTGGGAGGTCAGGCGGGGTCATTTCATCCTCGTCGTTGATCTGCCCTTCACCTATGACGGTGAATTCTGCGATGAAATCAGCCACTGCCTGGCCTTTCTTTGCTGTCCTTGGCCGGAAAGTAATATCAAATTCTCCAAGTTCAATTGCCCACTTGGTCAACCGACCCGAGACCTCTGGCTTTTGGAGAATCTGTCTGAGGGGAGAGTCGGTTAACACGATGATCGAATGAGCTTGGAAATATGGACGCAACCTCCGAGCCGAAACGACTAAGCTGAGTGCAAGCTTCTCCAGAGCGGGGTATCTTGTTTCTGCCGGTATCATGGCTTTGCTCACATAGTATACTTGATGCTGTTTGTTCCCCACTTCCCTGATCAGGGCCGAGCTGACTGCTGAGGCTGAGACTGCGAGGTATAGGAACAAAGATTCGCCTTCCTCCGGTTTTGATAACAGAGGTGATGAGCCCAGATATTGTTTCAGCTGCTGGAAAGCTTGCTCACATTCGGGCGTCCACTCGGCCTTCTTATGACCCTTCAATTGCTGAAAGAAGGGGAGGCATTTATCAGTGGCTCGGGATATAAAGCGTCCGAGTGCTACTACCCGTCCAGTGAGGCATTGTATCTCCTTGACAGTCCGAAGTGAACTCATGTCGAAGAGTGCTTTAATCTTATCGGGGTTGGCTTCGATGCCTCTCTGGCTGACTTGGAATCCAAGGAACCTTCCTGAACCGACTCTGAAAACGCACTTTGCTGGGTTCAGCTTCATTTGATATTCTCGGAGGACTACGAAGGTTTCTCCAAGGTCCGCCAAGTGATCGGATGCCTTGACGCTTTTTACCAACATGTCATCGACGTAAACTTCCATCGTGCGCCCGATTTGTCTTGCGAACATCTGGTTGACTAGCCTCTGGTATGTGGCTCCAGCGTTTTTCAGGCCAAATGACATGACCCGGTAATGGTAGAGCCCCCTGTCTGTGACAAAGGTAGTCTTTTGCCTATCTGGGGGATGCATCGCGATCTGATTGTAACCAGAGTAGGCATCTAGGAAGGAAAGTAGTTCGTGTCCTGCTGTACTGTCCACTAGTTGATCGATCCGAGGTAACGGGAAGCTGTCTTTTGGACATGCTTTGTTCAAGTCTGAATAGTCCATGCAAACTCTCCATTTGCCATTTGCCTTCTTAACCAACACCACATTTGCGATCCATTCTGGATAATATACTTCTTCTATGAAGCCGGCGTCCAACAGGACCGAGACTTCTTCCGCAATGGCTTCACATCGCTCGGCATCAAATGGTCTCCTCTTTTGTTTCACAGGCCTGTGGTCTGGATCCATGTTCAACCGATGGACCAAGACATCTAGAGAGATTCCTGGCATATCCGCGTGCGACCAGGCGAATACGTCCTTGTGTCGTCGCAGGAAAGTTAACAGCTCGGAGCGTTGCTCAGGCTTGAGTGATGTTCCGAGCTGGACCGTCTTATTAGGATCGGCTTCGTCAAGTGGTACCTTCTCCAAATCTTCAATCGGCTTATTTTCGGAGGGTCCGCGCGGGTCCAAGATGTTGACAGTGAGTGCTTGCCTTGTAGACCCTTTTTGAACGCAATAGCATAACATTTCCGAGCCTCACATTGATCGCCTCGGAGGTAACCTGTTCCGCCTTCGACGGGAAATTTCATCATCAGGTGATAAGTAGACACGACCGCCCGCATTGCATTGAGGGAGGGCCTGCCCATAATCACATTATGTACTGATGGTATATTGACAACAAGGAAGTCTACCATCATGGTGACTTGATGTTGCCCCTCTCCCGCAGTCACTGGGAGGGAAATGGCTCCTTCAAAGATTACTCTCTCTCCGGCAAAACCGTGTAAGGGGGTCTTCACAGGTCTAAGACGAGATTGTGGAATCCCCATCCTCCCGAAGGCCTCAGAGTAGATCACGTCGGCTGAACTTTCAGTGTCAACGAGAATCCAGTACACCTTATGATTGGCTATGGTCATAGTGACCACCAAGGCATCATCGTGTAGATGTTGTATCCCCCGAGCGTCATCTTCCGTGAAGGTGAGGCTACAGGGACTGACCCGTGATTCTTTGTTAGGCCGCTCGGTAAGGTTGACGTAATGCTCTGGACTCCTTCGGGAATGAGCTTTTCGGGCTCTGTTTGAGTCTCCTCCGCCTGATGTACCTACGAAGATGGTGCGGATCTCCGCAGGTTCTTCGGTTGGATTTTTGGGGCGTTCTCGTGCTCGCTCCTCTTTCCGAGTAGTTTTCTCTTGCTTGGTATACCGACGTAAGTGCCCCTTCCGAATGAGGGATTCAATTTCATCCTTGAGATCTACACATTCATCGGTATTGTGGCCATGATCTCGATGAAAGCGACAATACTTGCGCTTGTCGCGAAGTTCTGGGTCTGCCCGCATACAGACTGGCCAGTTGAGAAGTTTCTCGCCGCGGATATCCAGTAAGATCTGCTCGGCGGTAGTGTTGAGAGGTGTGTAGGAACGGAATCTTCCTTCTGGCTTTCTGCTCGGTCGGCGATCACGAGAAGAATGATCATCCGAGTTTTTCCTCGGGGCTTGGGGTTCCTCGTTCCTTGGCCTCTTTCCTTTCCCATTCGGCTCGGTTATTTGGATACTCTTGCGAGTAGTAGAGAACTCCTCGGCATGAACATATTTCTGGGCTCTAGCGATGAGCTCGGCTAACGTCTTTGCCGGGTTCTTTCCTATAGAGAAGGCGAACCTCCCTTCCCTCAAGCCGCTACATACTGCGGCGAGAGCCATCTTGTCGTCATAGTCTTCCACCTGCATTGCTTCCTCGTTGAATCGAGCAATGTAATCCTTTAAGGATTCTTTCGGCCCTTGTTTGATGGTAAGCACGTGGGTATTGGGCTTTCGGCTTCTCTTACCGTTTATGAACTGTGTAAGGAATGACCGAGCCAATTCTTCGAATGAACCTATGGATCCAGGCTTGAGTTGTCGATACCAATTCCGAGCGGATTCGGCCAGAGTAATTGAGAATCCTCTGCACATCATTGCATCGGTTGCAGTCTGTATCTGCATCCACGAACGATAAGCTTCCACATGTTCGGATGGGTCGCCGGGACCGAGTCTTGGATGACGGAGAGAATCCGAAATCTCGAGGCATCACTGCTCGTTCATGATTTACGAGGTGAACGGAGGCTTGGTCTCTTCCATCATGGCTTGAGCAGTGGAAATGATTGATGATGATGGCATTGTTGCTTCAGTAACATCAAGACTTGATTATTCAGGTCTGCAAATCGTGACTCCCAGGGATCCTTGTTTTTCGCCACTTCTTCCCGAGTGTTCTCCGGCTCAGGCATTCTTCTTTCCCTTCTCCTCTCCAGGGTGTGACGAAGGTCCGTTGGAGCCAGAGCCGAGGCGGCTGGGACATCCGTCGGGGCCCGAGTCGTCACATTCCTGGTAGGAGCTCGCATTGGAGCTGGGGGAGGGTTTTGAGCCGACACCGGTGCTCGGGTAGATTGTTGCGGAGATGTCCCACTCCTCGGACTTCTTGTTGCTGAATGGGCTTGAACGACTGGTCCGACAACTTCTGCCACTGGACTTCTCCGCTCGGGTTGTTGCTGGGGCTCGCGCTCCTGTCTCATCCATTGCAGCTCATCGCGCAAGGCCTGTACTTCACCTTGTAAAGCGCGGTATTTGTTGGAACGGTTGCGAGAATGCTGAGAAGGGCCCGGAGCAGACTCCGCATGAAGTAGTGACGAAGAGCGGGTCTGCTCCGGTTCCACCACCACTGCTTTCTTCTTCCCTCTAGCCATAGTTTTCAAGAACAGGAAACTGACTTTTTGTATCAGTATCCCACAGACGGCGCCAAAAAATGTTGAGGTTAAAATCTGGTCGGACCACTTCCCTCTTCACATATACTGAATAGATGAAAGACCTGGTTCCCTGCACATAAACCGTGAGCAATGGAGACCCTGGCTAAGCCGGGGGACCCTCCGATGCCTAAGTCAGGACAATGGAATCTGGGTCTAAAGTGGGGAGGAAAGGGAAAGTGCCAGATGTTGCGTACCTGTTCTCATGGGATGGTGTGATATTTATACCTCTTCATCGCTTGATTCGCATCCGATAATCTCGGCATGATCAGTGGGTTTACAGATCATGGAGATATTGCTCAGAGTTCGGAGATCATGTGTTGTGGAGGGCGTATCTACGGGCGAGATAATAGGACACGTCCGTATATGGCAGTTTCCTTAGTGCGCGAAACTTTTATCCTTGGAGATGCCTCGGCTCGGCCAGATCGATGACGACGGCATCACCCTGAGCTGATGATTGACTGTGCCAACCCGAGCCGAACCTTGATCCGCTCATTAGTAATGCAGCTAGCCATTCTCGGTATTATGGTGGATGTTCGGTCGTGGTTGATTGTACAACTAGAATGTTTTCTCTTCCGACTGCCTTTGGAAGGATGGTGGTCAAGAATGGGAGCTTCGCTCATCTTAACTTACTTTCCTAATGTCATGTCGAGGCTCGGACTCTCCGCCCGGAATAGCGGACTGTCGATCCCTCCGATTGTAGTCGGCTCGGATCTTCCCATAACAGCCGAGGTTCAATAGAAAACTGGGTCTTAATAATGGCAATCGAAATTCGATGGAAGAAGGTTTTAGATGGTAATGTTTATGTGTATTGGACCCAGACTAAATATTTCATCATTTGGGATCAATCGAGTTTTGCTAAGCCTGCACGTGTACAAGGGATCCAACGTACACTGCGACATGTACCACTACAGCAGATGAGTGCAATATCAAACCTCTACGTCAGGTGGGCCCAACCATAATGGTTTTCTGGTAAAAAAATTTCAGGTTTGGTCCGCTCATCAGGCAGTAAATGATCAGGAAAAGAGAGGGACGGCTTAGATAAATTCAGCAGTGTTCTCTTCCAACCCTACATTTATTATTATTATTATTATTATTTTCATACTGTCTGTTGCTATTCAATTTCGGACACGTAGCCACACAGTGGCCTGAACGCGAGCTGACTAATATTCTTTGAGAAATGGGAAGGAGAAACGAGCGGGATCCCGAGGCTTTTTCTACAACTCTGGTCGTGGGGCCCACTAGTTTGTGTACAGAATTCAACACCCGTCCTGAAAGGGTTGCGCCTCAACAAAGTGGGACGCCCCAAAAATAAGGACGATCTAGACGTGAATTTAGAGGTTTCAAGTGGATGTCCATTGAAAATTTCTATGTTATGGCCCACTTAATTATTGTATAGATGGTAGTTTTGGGCAGCTCTTGAGGGTTGGATGGCATGTATGCAGAATAGTGGACCCCACACAAGCAGTTGAATAACATTTGCACATAGGTGAATAAGTTCGTTCCGCACATTTCAATAAGCTATACAGACAGGTGATCCTATTCCTAGATGCGTTTTCTTGAATTAGATGGGAATGTATAAATTGTTTTGTAAATCTCACAAAACTAAGCATTTCTGCAGATGCGAATGCTGACACACAAGTAGAGATATATGGAATGCAAGTAATTCATATATGATTTGTCAAAATCCGACGGTCGGATGTGAAGCTGTGAGCTCCGGAAGTAAGCATTATATATATATATATATATATATATATATATATATATATATATATATATATATATATATATATATACTACCTGTGGTCTCGCTTCTGCCACATCACGGTATTTTTCTTGGTATAGGGTCATCCACTCCGAGCGGATTGGGTACTACCCCTGCTTGTCCCGAGCTCGGCATTCCGGGGCTCTGAGGGGCCCACTGTGATGTATGGGTTTATCTATACCGTCCATCCATCTTTTCATATCATTTTATGGTACAAGCTAAAAAATGAGGCAGATTCGAAGCTCAAGTAGACCACACTATAGGAGCAGGGATGATAATGATGCGTATTGTTGAAAGTTTCCTGAGGCCCGCCGAGATGTTTATTTGCCATCCAACTCCTGCACAGTGGGGTTCGAGTCCTTACCTCAGTGGTAGACTCTGAGGAGTTTCAACACGAGGTCTTGGGTGTAGGAGTTCAAAAATGTGGAAATTTTGACCAGTGCGTAGGAGGGTCTCTTTTGTAAACATGGCTGCACATAATAAGCTACTCTTATGTAAGAAAATAAATGAAATTTGTACAGCTGAACGTGCAGATACTTCATGATGCTGAAGACTATGCAAGGCCACTGTTCACATTAAGCTTATATAAATAGCACTCTACGAAGAACTTTGGAACTCACGTCATTACAATTAAGCACAACTATATTTTTCTGTCTACCATGGACATTTATTTATTTATTTTAGTTTAGTTTTAGATCCATTGCTTTTCATAGCATGAGGCCCTAGTTTTTAGTTCTTAGTTTATTTTTCTACCCTCCATCCACGGTATTTCGCTGAACAGTAAGAAAAATCGCTCAGTTTTGAATGGAATGTTGTAGGGCTATCACCAAACGATGAATGGATAATTGATTCATGACCGTGTCACCACGTGTTTGGTTCCATCCAAGTCCACGAACAAGCTGTCATCTCACCGGCCTTCTCACCACGGAGCCCAGTTTCGATTGAGCAATGAATAAATTGTCAAAGATCCGTTCTTCATCGGTCGTCTTGCTACAAGGCCCAATTTCGGTCAAGCAATGAACATACAACCAATCTACATATTACAACCATCTCGCTACGAAGCTCAATTTCGATTGGACAACGAACAGATTGTCATCCCTGAAACAGATCATGAGGGCCATTATTGTAAAAATCCTTAATAGAAACACACCTCCTGTTTTTTTTTATATATATATATATATATATATATATATATATATATATATATATATATATATATATATATTCTCCATTACAATAGAGAATTATACTGAAAGAATAAGCTCTTAAGTCTATATAGGTATGTATATTGTCACAAGGGAAAAAGAATTCATTTGAAAGAATTAGCCCCATTTACTTTCATAAATCGTTGGAATGAAGCGTAATATCGATGGTGGAGATGACTTTGGATCTTGCGTCCAGTCTTTAATTTGTTCATCTCGATGAAAGTAATACCAACAATTCAATCAACCCTTGAGTTAGACAAACTTTGACACACCTATGCATCTTAGTAACATACAAGTGCATTAAATCTAGGCTCTCGCTGACACACACGCGAAGCCTAATTTGATTGAATTGAGAGCAACGCTTTTCATGCGTTGATCAATTAAGGTGAAAGGAAGTTCACGTCCCTCACAGCAATTTTACTACTGAATTTGGACAGTTGGTTGTTACTTGTTTTCAACCGCCAGTTTGGATCCCATTGGTTAATTTGATTATTAGGATTCTTTGTTGAGAATAAAATCATCAATGGTAGTTCAAAGAGTTTAGATGGTCACGATCATCCAATCTTGGCTTCATGCGTGTGTCAATTCAGACACATGCTAATAATGGTTATGGCAATAGGCGTTTGAAAAAAGGAGCTCCAACGGTTTTCTCACCTTTCCCATTGTGAGCCAGACATTTCACTTCCTTCTAATGACTAATTAATTTCCTTAATGTACTTCTAAATTGAGAATTTTACATTAAAAAAAACTACGTACAAATTGAAAATTTTACAAAAAACTTTAATATGTACTTTACATTCCACTATCATTTTGAAAAAGTTTTCAAGAAGCTAGCTTATTAATTTAATCAATTATTATCATTAGGAACTTAGGTTGGCATGATTAAAGGAGCACGGTAAACCTCACCTAATGTTTATATGAAATCCACCCAGAATAACGGCTGCACCACGGCAAGTTAGTTTCAAGTTTAAAATATCAAGCTCATTCATGATTCAGATGAACTATACGGTAGTAAAGAGGGTTAAGGGCCAACCTCACCCTCTAAATTATTTCCTTGGTATTGCTCGCTCGAATCAGATTCGAGCGATACGTTTGAAACTCAAGTGTAAATTTTAATGTGACATATAATGGTTGGAATGACTTTCATATGCTTACCATGGTGGACCTTGTAAAAATCAAGAGTTGACATCTCACACTATTATTTCATTCGGTGTGGCCCACTTAAATCACAAGTCAATTTAAAATGGTTTGGAAGGTGATAGTTGCTCCGTACACTACTTCCAATCATGTGGTCCATGTGAAACACTGATGAGTGGATTTTTGAGCCCTTAGCTTAACATAGGATGACTCACGTAATTATCATTTCACATAAATATCATGATGGCCCCACTCAAGCCAACTAATCCCTTTGCTGCCACAGTCAACCCAGCCTCCTTTTAGAAATCTAACGATAATTACTTAATTATTTTGAAAACCTTTCGAGAAAGGCATCGGAATTCAAATTCTATATTATATAGGCAGTTTCTTGTGAAATTACCTTTCAAAATTTAAATGTGAAAATCCGTTGGTCTGTAATTAACTTTGGCAGCAGGTTCTTACTTTCCTAAGTCCCAACCGCCAAATAACAGAACATGTGGGGCCCAACCTTTTTGCTATCCAGATCGTTCATGAGGTGGCCCCATGGTGGATGAAAGAGACCCAAAAACGTTTCCAGGGAATTCCTAACCGTCTGATTGGATCTTATTGAATATTGGCCGTATGTTGTTATTCTCTCCCTCATTCAGTGGCTAGGATAATCTTAAGAGTCCACATATTGAGCAATGATCCATCACATAATGAAAAAAACAGCTGCCTTTAAGCATTGATATGGTGGGCCCCATCACGGTTTGGGCAACTCCTTGGTGTATTGACAATCAGAAAAGAGTGCGGATCCTCTGCCTCCAGCGTTTTCATTGGTCAACGTCGTTATAAATGCCACGTCATTAGATTTTTTAAATATATTAAAAAACGTACATTTAATAAGAAGTATAACAGAGACGTTAACGGAAGCGGTTTGCGTGCTGAGTAACTACGCAGGGTAAGCATACTGAGTAAAGTCTGTGGAGCCCACCGCAGTCATTCGTGCATTGCATCAACTCCATCTATCTCTTTTATCATCTAATTTTAAGGTTTTACAACAAAAATTAATCATATTCAAAGATCAAGTGGACCACACCACCTGAAACAGTGTGAATTGAATTCTAATGTTGAAAAGTTGTTGGGGCCGACAGAAGTTTTATATGGAGATGATATTTGTTTCTTCCATTCATCCATGTCTTTGTGATCTTATGAACAGTTTGGATGAAAAATAAACATCATCAGGGGCTTAGAAACATTTCAATGGTGAAAATCAATATTCCACTGTTTTATTTGGTATGGTCTACTTGAGCTTTTGATATACTTCAGTTTTGGGTTCAACCCCTAAAATGATCCGAAAAAATGGATGTACGGCATAGATAAACCACATGAATTCACAGTGGGCCCAACAGAGTTTACTCAGTATAATAAGACTCGTACGCAATCTGATTTCACATTAGTTAGACACGGATTTCCTGCCAAAGCCTTTTGCAGTAAGATCCTGCACAAAGATTCCGAATGAGCCCACTGTGACATTTGTGATAAATTCAACCCGTTCATCCATTTTTAGATATCATTCTAGGACATAATACTAAAACTACGGTGTATGCAAAACTCAAATGGGCCATACGAGAGGAAACAATGGAGATTTAGTGTCCACCATTGAAATATTTATATAGCCACAAAAGTTTTGCATCGGTCTAATATTTTGGTGTTTTCACTTCATCCTAGTAAAAATGACCTTATAAACAGTTTGGATGGCATATAAACATCAAGACGCCTAGGAAGGCTTCAACTGTAGGAATTTCTTTCTCCACTGTTTCATCTTGTATGACCTAATTGAGTTTTTAATCATCCTAATTTTTTGTTACATGTCTTAAAATGAACTCTAAAAATGGATGAATGGATTGGAATTCTTATAAACATCATGGTGGACCCCACCATACATCCTAGTGCTGGAACTTCATGCAAAAGACTTTCCACGGTGAATCCGCGTCCACGATTTCCATTGGAAACGGACTGGCTACTCCCCTGCCACTCGGTACTATGTGGGCCCACCATGATGTATGTGTTTCATCCATGCCGTCCATTTATTTTTCTAGATCATTTTATGATCTGAGACCGAAAATGAGCTATAACCCAATCTCAAGTGGACCACATTACATGAAATAGTGTTGAATGAACGTTGACCATTAAAAACTTTTTGGGGGCCATAAAAGTTTTGGATCAAGCTTTTCCCTTCATCTGGGTCTTTATGACCAAACCAACAGATTGGATGTCAAATAAACAATACGGTGGGACCTTAGGAGGACTTTAATGATGGAAATCCAATCACCATTGTTTTCCTGTGGTGTGGTCCATATGAGATTTATATTCCTCTCATTTTTGGGGTCAACCCCTAAAATTATATGTAAAAATAAATTAACGGAATGGATGAAACACATACATCATGGTGGGGCCTATAGAGTACCGACCACCACTACCACCGGGCTGGTGGTGGGGGGAGTAGCCAATCCGCTTTCATTTTTATTTGGGATTCAGTGCCACATTGAGCAGTGAGACTTGCTACTGAAGTGATGTCACCTATTTATATGGGTCCCACTATGATGTATGTTTTGTATCCACACCGTCCATCTATTTAGAGAGATCATTTTAGGGCATGAGCTAAAGAATGAATTAGATCCAAAACTCGAGGGACCCCACCACAGAAAATAGTGGAGAGAGTCACGCCCACCATTTATTACGACTGAATTCAATCCAAACCTCGTCACTTTGTGTAATGAACCCCGTCACTTTATATTGCAACCCCGTCACTTTATCTACTGAACCCTGTCACTTAGTGTTGTAACCTCATCACTTTGTCTAGTGAACCCCGTCACTCTGTACTGCAACCCCTTCACTTTGTCTACTGAACCCTGTCACTTTGTACTGCAACCCTGTTACTTTGTCTACTGAACTCCGTCACTTTATACTGCAACATTGTCACTTTGTCTACTGTACCCCATCATTTTGTGCTACAACCTCGTCACTTTGTCTACTTTACCCCGTCACTTTGTGCTGCAACCTTGTCACTTTGTCTAGCGAACCCTGTCACTTTGTACTGTAACCCCGTCACTTTATCTACTGAACCCCGTCACTTTGTCTACTGTACCCCGTCACTTTGTACTACAACCCTATCACTTTGTCTCTCAACATGCCGTCACTTTGTCACAGACCCCATCACTTTGTCTCATGCATTCACTTGGCCACTCTTTTCAGATCGCATCAATCCACTTTGTCTCTTGTCTGAACCACTGCCACTTTGTACAATAACCCGTCACTTTGTCTCTTGAACCCGTCACTTTGTACTGCTAACCTCGTCACTTTGTCTCTTTGAACCACAATCGCCGTCTGCATCAGAGACAAAGTGACGGGATTACGGTACAAAGTGACGAGGTTCAGTAGACAAAGTGATAGGGTTATAGTACAAAGTGATAGAGTACAGTAGACAAAGTGATGATGTTGCAGTACAAAGTGACGGAATTTAGTAGACAAAGTGACGGGGTTACAGTACAAAGTGACGGGGTTCAATAGACAAAGTGACGGGGTTGTAGTACAAAGTGACGGGGTTTAGTAGACAAAGTGACAGGGTTGCAGTACAAAGTGAGATAGACAAAGTGACGGGTACATAGAGAAAAGTGACTGGTGGGTCATGACAAAGTGACTGGGTTCATAAACAAAGTGAAGGGGTTCTGAAGACAAAGTGACGGGTTCATAAACAAAGTGAAGGGGTCATTCTGATGACAAAGTGACGAGGTTGCAGCACAAAGTGACGGGGTACAGTAGATAAAGTAACGAGGTTGTAACACAAAGTGACGGGGTACGATAGACAAAGTGATGATGTTGCAGTACAAAGTGACGGAGTTCAGTAGATGAAGTAACGGCGTTGCAGTACAAAGTGACGGGGTTTAGTAAACAAAGTGAAGGGGTTGTAGTACAAAGTGACGAGGTTTATTAGATGAGGTTGTAGCACAAAGTGACGGGGTACAGTAGACAAAGTGATGAGGTTGTAGCACAAAGTGACGGGGTACAATAGACAAAGTGACGATGTTGCAGTACAAAGTGACGGAGTTCAATAGACAAAGTAATGGGGTTGCAGTACAAAGTGATGGGGTTCAGTAGACAAAGTGACGGAGTTGAAGTACAGAGTGATGAGGTTCACTAGACAAAGTGACGAGGTTGCAATACTAAGTGACAGGGTTCAGTAGATAAAGTGACGGGGTTGCAGTACAAAGTGACGAGGTTCAGTAGACAAAGTGACGAGGTTTGGATTGGATTCAGTCGTAATAAATGATGGGCATGACTCTCTCCACTATTTTCTGTGGTGGGGTCCACTCGAGTTTTGGATCTGATTCATTCTTTGGCTCGTGCCCTAAAATGATCTCTCCAAATGGATGGACAGTGTGGATACAAAACATACATCATAGTGGGACCCACATAAATAAGTGACATCACTTTAGTAGCGAGTCTCACTGCTCAATGTGGCGCTGAATCCCAAATAGAAATCAAAGCGGATTGGCTACTCCCCCCACCACCAGCTCGGTAATGGTGGTGGTTGGTACTCTGTGGGCCCCACCATGATGCATGTGTTTCATCCATTCCATTAATCTATTTTTACATATAATTTTAGGGGTTGACCCCAAAAATGAGAGGGATATAAATCTCATATGGACCACACCACAGGAAAACAATGGTGATTGGATATCCATCATTAAAGTCCTCCTAAGGCCCACCGTACTGTTTATTTGACATCCAATCTGTTGGTTTGGTCATAAAGACCCAGATGAAGGGAAAAGCTTGATCCAAAACTTTTATGGCCCCCAAAAAGTTTTTAATGGTCAACGTTCATTCAACACTATTTCATGTAATGTGGTCCACTTGAGATTGGGTTATACCTCATTTTTGGTCTCAGATCATAAAATGATCTAGAAAAATAAATGGACGGCATGGATGAAACACATACATCATGGTGGGCCCACATAGTACCGAGTGGCAGGGGAGTAGCCAGTTCGTTTCCAATGGAAATCGTGGACGCGGATTCACCAGGGAAAGCCTTTTGCATAAAGTTCCAGCACTGAGATGTATGGTGGGGTCCACCATGATGTTTATAAGAATTCCAATCCATTCATCCATTTTTAAAGCTCATTTTAAGACATGTTACTAAAAATTAGGATGATCAAAAACTCAACTAGGCTATACAAGATGAAACAGTGGAGAAAGAAATTCCTACAGTTGAAGCCTTCCTAGGCATCTTGATGTTTATATGCCATCCAAACTGTTTATAAGGTTATTTTTACTAGGATGAAGTGAAAACACCAAAATATTAGACCGATGCAAAACTTTTGTGGCCATATAAATGTTTCTACGGTGGACACTAAATCCCCACTGTTTCCTCTCATGTGGCCCATTTGAGTTTTGTATACACCTTAGTTTTGGTATTATGTCCTAAAATGATATCTAAAAATGTATGAACGGGTTGGATTTATCACAAACGTTGTAGTGGGCCATCCAGAATCCTTGCGCAGGATCTCACTGCAAAAGGCTTTGGCAGGAAATCCGCGCCCCCATTAGACACGTGAGATCGGATTGCGTACGAGTCTTATCGTACTGAGTAAACTTTGTTGGGCCCACAGTGAATTCATGTGTTTTATCCACGCCGTCCATCCGTTTTTTCAGATCATTTTAGAGGTTGAGCCCAAAACTGAAGTATATCAAAAGCCCAAGTAAACCATACCAAAGGAAATAGTGGAAGTATTGATTTTTATCGTTGAAATGTTTTTAAGCCCCCAATGATGTTTATTTTTCATCCGAACGGTTTATAAGATCACAAAGACATGGATGAATGGAAAAAACAAATATCATCTTGATATAAAGCTTCTGTGGGCCCCCAACAACTTTTCAACGGTAGAATTCAATCACACGGTTTCAGGTGGTGTGGTCCACTTGATCTTTGGATATGATTAATTTTTGTTATAAAACCGTTAAATTAGATGATAAAAGAGATGGATGGAGTTGATACAATGCACGCACGAATGACGTCGGTGGGCTCCACAGACTTTACTCGGTACCCTTACCCTACTGATTTACTTGGCACGCAAACCGCTTCCGTTTAACGTCTCCATTATACTTCTTATTAAATCTATTTTTTTAATATATTAAAAAATTCTGATGACATGGCACTTATACTGACGTTGACCAATGAAAATGCCTCTAGGCAGGGAGTTCCTGCCTCCAGGAGGCAGAGGATCCGCACTCATCAGAAAATCCTGTCCCTGCCATGAGTGGGAAAATAACACCTGATTGCCAACATTCAACAGGCCCTGATTATATTGAATTTCCAACGGGTAAGATTTTTTTGGGTACATTTCATCCACCATGAGGCAGTCTATGAACCGTTTGGATGGAAAAAGGTGGGCCCCGCATGCATCAACCGATCAAATTCTCCATCAAAAGGTAAGTTTATGGGAAGATAAATCAATCACCCCAGGTTACTAGGCAAAAAACCACACAAATCCTACAAATATTAACCATTGATCAACAACCTCTAATTTGAACGGTCAATTTTTATTTATTTATTTATTTTTACAGAAAAAATAGGTCCAATCAGTAATCTGATCCATCTATTTGTTAGGGACCATCAAAGATTGCTTATGATTTTAAAGAATCACTTTTGTTGGGTAATCAGAATCATTCCATCCATAGATTGGAGAAAGGATGACTATAGAAAATAGTAACAAATTAAGGGTGGAATAGATCATTTTATAGGGTGATTTTTGGATGGATATCCATGAAATCTGCTCTGGACTTAATGGACAGTTCAGATTGATTGAATGAACGGTCCAAATGGATCAATGCAAATAGGAGTACTATAACTTATCGTTCTCTGGGAGCACCGGAGCATTTCTCTATTAAATAAATTCAAACAATTTTGGTTTAATACTAAAAATACTCATTAAGGAATTTAATTAGTCATTAGCTTTTAATTAATGAGGTGAAATGCGCATAAGGAAAAAGTGAGAAAATCACGTCCATTCGATTTCCGTTCTGCACGCGTCCACGCATGCTGAAGATCGTAATCTGACCATCCAACCACTATGATTGGACCCTTGTCCGAAATTTATACTGTATACATGATCCAAATCGTCCAAGCAGTGGTAATCAAACGGACGGTTGAAAACAAGAAACAGCCAACGGTCCTGATTCTCGAAAAGATAGTGGGAGGGACGTGAATAGCCCTTCCTGGGGAGGAATGTGAAGTGGATAAAAATTTTGGTCGAACATGGCACCACAGCATGATTTGGGCAGCAAATGGTGGACCCCACATAACAGCTTCTATAGGGCCCGATCATGATGTATGTGTTTTATCCATGCCGTTTATCCATTTTTCGAGCTCATTTTAGTGCATGAGCCCAAAAATGAAGCAGATCCAAATCTAAGGTGGACCACACCACATGAAAACAGTGGCGATTAAACACCCACCATTAAAAACTGACTATGGCCCACTGTAATGTTTATTTGCCATCCAACCTATTGATTGGGTCACAGAGACCCGGATGAAGGGAAAACACAAATATCAGATTGATCCAAAACTTTTGTGGGCTCTAAGAAGATTTTAATGGCAGGCATTCAATCACCACTGTTTTCCTATGGTGTGGTCCACCTGAAATTTGGATCTGCCTCATTTTTTGGTTCGTGACTAAAATAATAATTCAACATGGATGGACGGCGTGGATAAACCACATACAACATTGTGGGGCCCACAGAGCACCGTAAAGTAGCCAGGTGGCAGTGTCAATAGGCCATCCGCGTCTTTCTATAAGTGCCTAGCACCCACGTGTCATAGATCGGTCCATTCATCAGGTAGGTTAGAATAGGCGTAAGGATTTACAAAATGGAGACGTGGCCTATAAGAAATTTCAATTAAATCGAAATTATTGGATTAGTGGACATTTATTGGGAGGTGAAAAATAAATGGGCCTTATTCAATTAGCAGCCTGCAGGCTCTCACGTGAAGGGTGTGACACATGTAAGAGATCCACGCGCATGGAACGCATGTCAGAGATACGGATCATCATCATTAGCAGCACGGCAAACATGCAGTATTCCAAAAACCAGGTTAGCTACACGTGTACTACTTTGAATTTCGTCCGTTGGACTTTTTCTTCGTTTCTTTATTTCCTTTTTCCCTAGCCGCTCATTTTTCTCACACAAGTTTGATGTTTTTGATTAGTGGACCAAAATTATTTAACGTGCACATCTGTTAACATCGAGCCTTAATGAATGGCGTGGATTTTGACAAGTGTTGCATGCATACACACACACACATATATATATATATATATATATATATATATATATATATATATATATATATATATATATATATATATATATATATATCTCACGCGCCTCAGCTTGAAATTGGATGTGGACCAGTTGAGTTGGTTTTCGGAGCACGGAAATTTTTTCGAAAATTGAGCTTATTTGACCTCGACTAAACTTGGCTCGAACCTCAACTTGAATTGACTTCGATCCAATCGGCTCGTTGAGTCGGTTATTTATATCTTAACGCTGCTCAAGGAGTGTTGGATGAAATGATTGAATAAAGTGTTGCTTTGAATGTATACATAATCCTTAGAATCGGTTAGTGATGAGGAAGAAATGGATACGAAATAAATCATTATAAAAATACATCATGGAACTGATTTCATAATAATAATTGTTGAGGTCAAAATCTGGTCAGCCCTCTTCCCTTCTTCACATATTCCGAATAGGTGACGAACCTGGTTCCCTGCACGTAAACCGTGAGCAACGGAGACCCTGGCTAAGCCGGAGGACCCTCCGATGCCTAAGTCAGGACAATAGAATCTGGGTCTAAGTTGGGGAGGAAAGGGAGAGTGCCAGATGTTGCGTACCTGTTGTCATGGGACGATGTGATATTTATACCTCTTCATCGCTTGATTCGCATTCGATAATCTCGGCACGATCAGTGTGATTTACAAATCATGGAGATATTGCCCAGAATCCGGAGATCATGTGTTACGGCGTGCGTATCTACGGACGAGATAATAGGACACGTCCATATATGGCAGTTTCCCCACTTAGCGCGCGAAACCTTTATCCTCGGAGATGCCTCAGCTCGGCCAGACCGAGGACGACGGCATCGCTCCGAACTGATGATTGACTGTGCCAATCCCGAGCCGAACCTTGATCCGTTCATAAGTAATGCAGCTAGCCATTCTCGGTATTATGATGGATGTTCGTTCGGAGTTGATCGTACAACTTAAATGTTTTCCCTTCCGACTGCCCTTGGAAAGAAGACGGTCAAGAATGGGAGCTTCGCCCATCTTAACCCACCTTCCTAGTATTATGCCGAGGCTCGGACTCTCCACCCGGACTAGCGGATCGTCGATCTCTCCGATTGTAGTCGGCTCGGATCTTCCTATAACAGAAGCCCCCTACTCTCTGAGGTCATTCATGAGCTCGGAGAGTAATTAATTGGAAGATCAGTCGCCTCGGCTCTTCGGTGCGTTTATGGTTCTCATATGAAACATCACGTCCTCGGGATTTAGAGACTTCGGGCTAACCGTGAGCGAACACGTGGCGACGGTTGGGATTCCGAATCGTCACCAACCTGTGAATGATCGCCACGTGCACTCGGGGCGTCGTGTCGATCACTCTTTTCTGCGCTCAGGCGTCGTGTTGATTATCCCATGTACAACAACCGAGGCGGATGGCGTTACCTTTCACAGGCATTAGACCAATAATATGACGCCACGTCGGACTCGGAGTCGGCCTACAATGATTCCGAAGCAGCCATTACTGCAGGCCATTTAATGTAGGGTTTCCTCAGTTTATAAAAGGTCCATCCGGGGTCTTCATTCAGCTTCTATCGTTTGCATTTGTTTATCGGAAGAGGCGATTTCCGGCGAAGGCGATTTCCGGCAGAAGTGATTTCCGACATAGTTTTTAAACTCGCTGAAGCAATCTCCGGCGATTGTCTGGTGAGTTCGATTCTCAACACCACTGTTTCGAGATGTCTTCCGATATGGAAACGGCTAGAGGCTACAATGATGACTCCGAGTTGGAGAGTTCCGATAATGGAAGAGAGGCCTCTGAAGGTCCCTTCGAAGCTGTGCCTTTATATCCTCGGCCCCAGAAGCAGACGGTGGCGAGAGCTCGGACTCGCCAGGTCAACAAGAAGGCCAGCAAGAAAGGGACAACACGAGCCCCCAGAGCTGCAGTCGCTGATGTCTCAAAGATGCTTCCTGGTGGACGGGCGTCGGAATTGGTTCCAGAGGGCTCCGTAATAACAAAGTCTCAAATTGAATGGATCCGTACGGAGTTTGACATATCACGCTCTGTTCGGATCAGAGCCCCTGAACCTACTGATGCTGCTGGCAATCCCGCGGTCGGGGAGATAGCCATATTTTTACGCGGCCTACTATGCGGGCTCCGCCTCCCGATGCACCCCTTCATCCGAGCTCTGACCGCTTACTTAGGGCTCGCGCCTGGGCAACTTGCGCCTAATGCTTGGAGGGTACTGATTTCCGCTTACATCATCTGGCACCAAGTCGGGAACTCGGAGTTGACACTCGCCGAGCTGATGAGCCTGTACCTGGTCAAGCACGAAGGCAAAGATCCATGGTACTACTTCGCGACCAGAGGTAGTAAGGGGTCAAAGCTCGTCTTGGGTCTTCCGTCCTCGAATAAGGACTGGAAGAACAAGTGGTTTTGGGCCGCGGGCGAATGGGAGGCGCCGGCAGCGGAGATTGGGGCTCTGTCGACTCAGGTTCCCACCCGCTTCACAGTGCCAGGTCGGACCGAGATTTTTTTTTTTTTCACACATCGCCTTTTGCTTCAGCTATGCTTAGAAAAGAATTTCTTTTTGTTTTGCAGGTTTCGCGAGGTGTGTGCCCTCCATTACCTCGGACCAAAGGAACCAGATAGCCAAGGCGAGGACATATTCGGAGGAGCGTCGCTACTGGTCAGATCTGATCACGGCTGCTAACCTTCACCGATCGGGGCTTTGCAAGACGAGGCCGCTCCCTACTTTGCTCAGTGAGTATTCTTGTCTTCAGCCAGTGTATTTTTATTGGTCCAAGGTAACGCTATTCTTATTATTCTCCTACACAGGCATGGCCGAGGCATCTGGTTCTTGGAGGAGGAAAGCTGCGCTGACTGCAGAGGAGATGCTGAGAGCCGAGCCCCCGGCGAAGGTAGTTCGGAGGAAGAAGGTCGTTCAAGGAGTTCGTCCTTCAGGTTCTGCCTCAGGGGTCGCGGCTCGGAGGGCGGCACCTCCCCCCCTATCCCGAATATCTTAGTTCGGGATACAGCTCCATTTCCTGCCGCAGCACCCTCGGTTGAGGGACCATCTGCATCTGCAATTGTGTCCCCAATTCCAATACTACCGGGTGCAACCACGGTGCCCCTGGTAGGTGTTGATATGGTCGTACCTTTGGGCGGCCCTAACCTCGCCCCCGCTCCAGCAATAGGGGCAACCCTCCCTCCATCCATCGCCGTTCCCCCCACCGAGGGAGCTCGGTTCAGTCCTCCGTTGATAGCTGTTGCATCATCTTCCGAGAGGGAGGAAGCCGTTCGGATGGCCGATGCCATGATAACCCAACCGGGTAATGAGGGGGAGGCTGTACGCGATGCTGAGGGTGAGGCTCAACCCTCGGCTGGTAGTAGAACGGCAGCTGAGGAGGCGACGGGCTCGGCTCAAGTTGGCACGAGCAGAGGAGGGTTCGAGCCAGGTTATCACATGTCTTGTTTGACAGATTGGGTGGCGAAACATGTTACGGAGGAATCTATTTCGCGCCTTCTTGATAAACCGGACGACTGCTTCTTGAAAGACTTGGCTGGAGTCTTCTATCAGGTACTTCCTGCCTCTTCCCTTGAAAAAGTTGTAGCTGTTTTTGTATTATTATTTTTTCCTCATTTTCTTGCCTTGGATCAGTCTGTTCCGAGGATCCTCCTATGCTGGGAGAGGGTCCGAGAGCGTCGAAAAATTGACGCTGAGGTCGAAACCCTCAGGAGTGAGGTGGGAGCCCTCCGGGCTGAGACGGAGGTTCTCAGGGCGGAAGCGGGAGTCTTACGGTACAAGGCTTCTATCCTTCAGCTGGAGAGGAGTGATCTGTGTCATCGGCTTGAAGGTAGCAGGTCTGAACTACTCCAGCTTCAAAGGGTCACGAAGGACCTTGAGGCACGACGTGATACGGCAGTAGCCGAGCTGGATCGTGCCAGGGCCCGTGCTGACACCCTGGATGAGGAGACTGTCCGATTGAGCGAGGACCTGGAGAAGATCAAGGCCGAAGCTGCAGAAGAGAAAAGCAGAGCCGTCGCCACTGCTCTGGAGACTCAGAGGGTCGAGGCTGAGGCCTCCTTGGCAGCGGCAGTTGCTGCGGCAATAGATTCTTACAAGACCTCGAAGGAGAGAGATGACGAGGCCGCCAAGTTTTATGACCGTGGCTTTGACGAGTGCCTTGTCGAGGTCCAGAAGTTGTACCCGGACATTGACCTCGATCCCCTCCTGCCTGAGGACCCTGCCGATACTGCTGGCGAGGCGACCAGCCAGGATCAAGCCCCCGGTTCCCAAGCTCCTCCGACCTCTTGAAGACTCCGCTTCTTTTATTTGTACTTTGTTTTTTTTTTTTTTACTATGTACTTTGCATTTAGAGCATTTAATGAAAGAACCAATTTTGGATCACCTCTCTTTTTTATCGGTCGTTCTTTCGTATGACTGATGTACTTGCTTACTTGATTATGCAGTCGAACCAAGTCCTTGATTCGTTCGGATGTTGTTTGGGCCTCAGTCTGATCCTTAAAAGGATCAACTCGTTTCGCTTTCAGCGAAGGGCCTCCCGTGTAGGTGGGACCGACTCCCTTACTGGGGAGTCAGGTTACCCATTGGCTTTATCCTCCCGGTTAAGGGGGGATGCCTTTGTAGAAATTGGTCCGACTTCCTTACTAGGGAGTCAGATCGCCTCGTGGCTTTTTCTCCTCGGTTAGGAGGAGATGCCTTCGTAGAATTTAGTCCGTTTAATCTTTGTTAATGACAAGAATAAGCCGATCAGATGTGTTTTTATTCGTAGCCTTAAAGGCTGGTCGCTCGGGGACGTACATTTATTGAATAACCTCAAAGGTCAGTAGGTTGCTCGGAGCGCCTCATTAAGGATAGTAAATTTTCAGATGTTCAGCATTCCACGGGTGGGAGAGTTGACGGCTTTCGAGATCCTCCAAGTGGTAGGATCCGGACTTAGTCGATCGGACCACTAGGTATGGTCCTTCCCAGTTAGGTCCGAGTGCTCCGGTTCCCGGCTCGACCGTGTTTTGAAAGACTTGTCGAAGAACCAAATTCCCTGGCCGGAATCGTTTAACCTTCACTTTAGAATTGTAGAATCTGGCTACTTGTTGATGTCGGGCAGCGGCGCGGAGCTTCGAAACTTCTCTGATTTCTTCAAGAAGATCCAAATTGGCTGCGATTTGCTCGGCATTTTGATTCTCATGGTAATTTTCCACTCGAGCCGTAGGGAGGCCGACTTCAACGGGTACTATTGCCTCCGACCCATAGGAAAGAGAGAATGGAGTTTCTCCAGTGGAAGATTGAGCTGTGGTTCTGTACGCCCAGAGGACGAATGGAAGTTCTTCCGGCCAGTTACCCTTTGCTTTTTCCAGTTTCTTCTTGAGGTGGTGCTTGATGACCTTGTTTACTGCCTCCACCTGCCCATTGGACTGTGGATGCCGAGGCGATGCGTAAGCGTTCCTGATACCGAGCCCTCGGCACATACCTCTGAAGTTGTCATTGTCGAATTGCCGGCCATTGTCTGAGACGATTGTATTCGGAACTCCAAATCTGCAGACTATGTTCTTCCAGACGAAGTCAATTATTTTCTGTTCGGTAATCTTTGCGACGGGCTCAACCTCAGCCCACTTCGTGAAGTAATCGACAGCCACGATGGCAAATTTGACTTGTCCTTTTCTAGTCGGCAGAGGGCGGATGATGTCGATTCCCCACTGAGCGAAAGGCCACGGACTGCTCATGGGAGTCATTTCTTCTGCCGGTTGCCTAAGCACGGCCGCAAAACGCTGACATTTGTCACATTTTCTAACATACTTCTTGGCATCTTCTTTGAGGGTCGGCCAGAAATATCCCTGCCGAAGCACCTTTAGAGCCAGGGCTCGGCCGCCAGAATGGTTTCCGCAGATCCCTTTGTGAATCTCCCGGATAACATATTCCGCTTCCTCGGGTCGAAGACACCTGAGATATGGCTAAGAATACCCCTTCTTATACAGAGTTCCGTTGAGAATAACATATCTTGCTACTCGGACTCTCAGACGTCTAGCTTCCTGTCTGTCCGAGGGAACCTCCCCTGACTCGAGGTAGCCAAAGATTGGGTCCATTCAGCTCGGGCTGTTATTCACCGGAATAACCGTCTTTCTCTCTATTCGATCGATACTGGGATGTTCAATGAACTCTACCGGAATGATCCGCGGAATCTTTCCCTTTGCGGCCGACGCCAACTTAGCCATGGCGTCAGCCCATGTATTTTCTGTCCTCGAAATCTGGTGGATCGTACAGTTCCAAAATTTCTCGATCAGCTTTTTGGCCTCGTCTAGGTAAGCAATCATCCTATTTTCTTTGGCTTCATAATCGGCGGAGATGTGATTCACGACCAGCTGAGAGTCGCATCGAACTTGTATAGATTGGACCCCGAGGCTGGCGGCCAATCTGAGCCCAGCTAATAGTGCCTCATACTCCGCCTCATTGTTGGAAGCTTTGAAGCCGAGTCGGATGGCATACTGGATAATTGTGGAGTCAGGGGCGATCAAGACGATCCCTGCCCCGGCTCGTTTTGAGTTAGATGATCCGTCCACGTAGAGGACCCATCCGGCTTCTGGAATGCCCTGTGAGCTGTTTGGGAGATCATGCGGGGTCATCTCGACCTCGTTGTTGATCTGCCCTTCACCTAGAACAGTGAATTCTGCGATGAAATCAGCCACTGCTTGACCTTTCTTTGCTGTCCTCGGCCGGAAAGTAATGTCAAATTCTCCAAGTTCGATCGCCCATTTGGTCAACCGTCCCGAGACCTCTGGCTTTTGGAGAATCTGTCTGAGGGGGGAGTCGGTTAACACGATGATCGAATGAGCTTGGAAATATGGACGCAACCTCCGAGCCGAAACGACTAAGCTGAGTGCAAGCTTCTCCAGAGCGGGGTATCTCGTTTCTGCTGGTACCATGGCTTTGCTCACATAGTATACTGGATGCTGTTTATTCCCCACTTCCCTGATCAGGGCCGAGCTGACTGCTGAGGCTGAGACTGCGAGGTATAGGAACAAAGATTCGCCTTCTTCCGGTTTTGATAGCAGAGGTGGTGAGCCCAGATATTGTTTCAGCTGCTGGAAAGCTTGCTCACATTCAGGCGTCCACTCGGCCTTCTTATGACCCTTCAATTGCTGAAAGAAGGGGAGGCATTTATCAGTGGCTCGGGATATGAAGCGTCCGAGCGCTGCTACCCGTCCAGTGAGGCATTGTATTTCCTTGACAGTCCGAGGCGAACTCATATCGAGGAGTGCTTTAATCTTATCGGGGTTGGCTTCGATGCATTTCTGACTGACTTGAAATCCAAGGAATCTTCCTGAACTGACTCCGAAAGCGCACTTGGCTGGGTTCACCTTCATTTGATATTCTTGGAGGACTGCGAATGTTTCTCCGAGGTCCGCTAAGTGATCGGATGCCTTGACGCTTTTTACCAACATGTCATCGACGTAAACTTCCATCGTGCGCCCGATCTATCTTACGAACATCTGGTTGACTAGCCTATGGTATGTGGCCCCAGCGTTTTTCAGGCTAAATGACATGACCCGGTAACAGTAGAGCCCCCTGTTTGTGACAAAGGTAGTCTTCTGCCTATCTGGGGGATGCATCGCGATCTGATTGTAACCAGAGTAGGCGTTCAGGAAGGACAATGGTTCGTGTCTGGCGCCGTATGTCTTGTCTACTAATTGATCGATCCGAGGCAATGGGAAACTGTCTTTCGGACATGCTTTGTTCAGGTCTGAGTAGTCCACGCAAACTCTCCATTTGCCATTTGCCTTCTTAACCAACACCACGTTTGCGATCCACTCTGGATAATATCCTTCTTCTATGAAGCCGGCGTCCGACAGGACTGAGACTCTTCCACAATGGCTTCACATCGCTCGGCATCAAACGGTCTCCTCTTTTGCTTCACAGGCTTGTGGTCTGGATCCACGTTCAACCGATGGACCAAAACGTCTGGAGAGATTCCTGGCATATCCGCTTGCGACCAGGCGAATACGTCCCTGTGTCGTCGCAGGAAAGTTAACAGCTCGGAGCGTTGCTCAGGCCTGAGTGATGTTCCGAACTGAACCGTCTTGCTAGGATCGACTTCGTCAAGCGGTACCTTCTCCAAATCTTCAATTGGCTTATTCTCGGTAGGTCCGCGCGGGTCCAAGATGTTGACAGTGAGTGTTTGCTTTACAGACCCTTTTTGAACCGTAATGGCATAACATCTCCGAGCCTCGCGTTGATCGCCTCGGAGGTAACCTGTTCCGCCTTCGGCGGAAAATTTCATCATCAGGTGATAAGTAGACACGACCGCCCGCATTGCATTGAGGGAGGGCCTGCCCATAATCACATTATGTACTGATGGTACATTGACAACAAGGAAGTCCACCATCATGGTGACTTGATGTTGCCCCTCTCCCGCAGTCACTGGGAGGGAAATAACTCCTTCAGAGATTACTCTTTCTCCAGCAAAGCCGTGTAAGGGAGTCTTCACAGGCCTGAGACGAGACTGTGGAATCCCCATCCTTCCGAAGGCCTCAGAGTAGATCACGTCGGCTGAACTTCCAGTGTCAACGAGAACCCGGTACACCTTATGATTGGCTATGGTCATAGTGACCACCAAAGCGTCATCGTGTGGATGTTGGATCCCCCGAGCGTCATCTTCCGTGAAGGTGAGGCTACAGGGACTGACTCGTGGTTCTTTGTTAGGCCGCTCGGTAAGATTGATGTAATGCTCTGGGCTCCTTCGGGAATGGGCTTTTCGGGCTCTGTTTGAGTCTCCTTTGCCTGATGTACCTCCGAAGATGGTGCGGATCTCCACAAGTTCTTCGGGCGGATTTTTGGGGCGTTTTCGTACTCGCTCCTCTTTCCGAGTAGTTTTCTCTTGCTTGGTGTACTGACGTAAGTGCCCCTTCCGAATGAGGGATTCAATCTCATCCTTGAGATCTACACATTCATCGGTATTGTGGCCATGATCTCGATGGAAGCGGCAATACTTGCGCCTGTCGCGAAGTTCCGGGTCTGCCCGCATGCAGACTGGCCAGTTGAGAAGTTTCTCACTGCGGATATCCAGTAAGATCTGCTCGGCGGTAGTGTTGAGAGGTGTGTAGGAACGGAATCTCCCCTCTGGCTTCCTGCTCGGTCGGCGATCACGAGAAGAATGATCATCCGAGTTTTTCCTCGGGGCTTGGGGTTCCTCGTTCCTTGGCCTCTTTCCTTTCTTGTTCGGCTCGGTTATTTGGATATTCTTACAAGTAGCAGAAAACTCCTCGGCATGGACATATTTCTGGGCTCTAGCAATGAGCTCGGCTAACGTCTTCGCCGGGTTCTTTCCTATAGAGAAGGCGAACCTCCCTTCCCTCAAGCCGCTACATACTGCGGCGAGAGCCATCTTGTCGTCATAGTCTTCCACCTGCAGTGCTTCCTCGTTGAATCGAGCAATGTAATCCTTCAAGGACTCTTTCGGACCTTGTTTGATGGTAAGCAGGTGGGTATTGGGTTTTCGGTTTCTCTTACCGCTGATGAACTGGGTAAGGAATGACCGAGCCAGTTCTTCGAATGAACATATGGATCCAGGCTTGAGTTGCCGATACCAATTCCGAGCGGATCCGGCCAGAGTAATCGAGAATCCTTTGCACATCATTGCATCAGTTGCAGTCTGTATCTGCATCCACAAACGATAAGCTTCCACGTGTTCGGATGGGTCGCCGGACCAGGAGTACTGGATGACAGGAGGGATCCGAAATCTCTGAGGCATTACTTCGTTCATGATTTCTGAGGTGAACGGAGGCTCGGTCTCTTCCATCATGGCTTCAACAGCAGCCGGGGTTGATGATGGCTATTGTTGCTTCCGTAACATCAGAACTTGGTTAGTTAGGTCTGCGAATCGTGACTCCCAGGGATCCCTGTTTTTCGCCACTACCTCTCGAGTGTTCTCCGGCTCGGGCGTTCTCCTTTCCCTTCTCCTCTCCAGGGTATGACGAAGGTCCGTTGGAGCCAGAGCCGAGGCGGCTGGGACATCCGTCGGGGCCCGAGTCGTCACATTCCTGGTAGGGGCTCGCACTGGAGCTGGGGGATGATTTTGAGCCGAAACTGGTGCTCGGGTAGATCGCTGCGGAGATGCCTCATGCCTTGCACTTCTCGTCGCTGAATGGGCTTGAACGACTCGCCCAACAGCTTCTGGTACTGGACTTCTCCGCTCGGGTTGTTGCTGGGACTCGCGCTCCTGTCTCATCCATTCCACCTCATCGCGCAAGGCCTGTACTTCACCTTGCAAGGCGCGGTATTTGCTAGAACGATTACGAGAACGCTGGGAAGGGCCCAGAGCAGATTCCGCATGAAGTGATGACGAAGAGCGGGTCTGCTCCGGTTCCACCACCACTGCCTTCTTCTTCCCTCTAGCCATAGCTTTCAAGAACAGGAACCTGACTTTTTGTATCACGTTCCCACAGACGGCGCCAAAAATGTTGAGGTCAAAATCTGGTCAGCCCTCTTCCCCTCTTCACATATTCCGAATAGGTGACGAACCTGGTTCCCTGCACGTAAACCGTGAGCAATGGAGACCCTGGCTAAGCCGGGAGACCCTCCGATACCTAAGTCAGGACAATAGAATCTGGGTCTAAGTTGGGGAGGAAAGGGAGAGTGACAGATGTTGCGTACTTGTTGTCATAGGATGATGTGATATTTATACCTCTTCATCGCTTGATTCGCATTCGATAATCTCGGCACGATCAGTGTGATTTACAAATCATGGAGATATTGCCCAGAATCCGGAGATCATGTGTTACGGCGTGCGTATCTACGGACGAGATAATAGGACACGTCCATATATGGCAGTTTCCCCACTTAGCGCGCGAAACCTTTATCCTCGGAGATGCCTCGGCTCGGCCAGACCGAGGACGACGGCATCGCTCCGAGCTGATGATTGACTGTGCCAATCCCGAGCCGAACCTTGATCCGTTCGTAAGTAATGCAGCTAGCCATTCTCGGTATTATGATGGATGTTCGTTCGGAGTTGATCGTACAACTTAAATGTTTTTCCTTCCGACTGCCCTTGGAAAGAAGACGGTCAAGAATGGGAGCTTCACCCATCTTAACCCACCTTCTTAGTATTATGCCGAGGTTCGGACTCTCCACCCGGACTAGCGGATCGTCGATCTCTCCGATTGTAGTCGGCTCGGATCTTCCTATAACAATAATAATATTATTATTATTTTTATATTGCTTGTTTAGTATTTAATGAAATACCTATAAGGTGTAATTATTGTTTTGCATTTTGTTGGCCCTAAAAAATGTCTTAACTCAGCATGAAATGGCCTTAGCTACTAATTGTATCAAGCTGAGTTAGCCGATGAAACTCTAGACCATGCTTAGATCAGTTCGAGCTAATGTTAGCTACTGGCCGAGCCGAGCTGAGGAGAACCGTGCTAAGCCTAACATGGTTGATTCCTAGGCTCCTTGCTCTTGCTCCGGTGGTACACCCTTCAGAGTTTCAACTCCCATCAAGGGTTCGAGTACCCATGGGTGGTGATATTCCACTAGCGTGAGTGTGTGGGGGTGTGGGTGCGTGTGTAATAATTTTTTTAAAAAAAATTGAATTAATTTTCACAAGAGAAAATGACCACTGTAGACAAACCCTTTTACCCAGCGGTTTCTATGAAAGAATACAAACCTTAGTTACCAATCTAGATTAGCACGTGCGGACAGCGACGTTGAGGACGAAACTACCCCTCCTTTTCGCTGCGAAGACGTGCGCTGACGCTCCTCGAACCGAGAGTTGTACGAACGGCTTAAAAGGATTGGGGTCGGTGGTCTGTGGGCCCCACCATGATGTATGCTATTCATCCATGCCGTCCATATATTTTTCCATATCATTTTATGGTATACGACCAAAAATGAGGTATATGCAAATCTCAAGTGTGCCACATTACAGGAAACAGTGTTGAATGAGCGTCGACCATTAAAAACTTTTTGGGGCCCACTGTAATGTTCGTGAGAAATCTTCCCCGTCTAAGTTCATTCATAGGTCACAAAGACCTGGATGAAGAAGAAAAACAAATTTCATAATGATCTAAAACTTCTATAACCCCTAAAAGGGTTTCAATGGTAGACGTTCAATTCCCCATTGCCTTTTACAGTGTGGTCTACTTGATAGTTAGATTTATCTTATTTTTAGTCTCAAGCCTGAATATGAGCTCGCCAAATAGATGGACGGTTTGGATATAACACATACCTCATAATAGGACCCACAAAAAGTGGTGGAATTACAACAAAAAAAAAAAAAAAAAAAAAAAAAAAAAAAAAAGAAAACCAACGTCGATATATCGACTAACATCGATATATCGAAAATGGTCCAGACCGTCCAAGGAGTTTTTCTCAAAATTCTTACAATTTTCGATATATCGTCTGTCTGTCGATATATCGAAAAAGGTGTTTTACCTTTTAGCTACTGGATTATAACCGTAGCCATAATCAGTAGTCTGTGCTTGATCTATGAAATTTTTATTTATTTATTTTTATTTTTATTTTTTACATGGAGAAATTTATTCTACCTACAATTTTCTTTAATACATATTTATATAAATAGGTATATATAAGTATATAAAATTTTTTTCCCTCTTTTTTTTCATTTATTTTTTTAATCATTTAACAAGAATATCTTCTAAACCAAAATTAGTTACTTGACGTACCACATATGATTTTGGGGTAAGAGAAGCTACTTTAGCCAACCAACCTAGTTATTTTCCAAGATTCCATCAGGTCGATGGTTGAGCGAGGCAACGTAGAAATTGAGCGAGGCAACGTAGAAAACGAGCGAGGGAACCTATGATTTGAGCTAGGCAACCTAGGAATTGAGCGAGGGAAGTTACAAATTGAGCGAGGCAACGTAAAAATTGAGCGAGGGAAGCTAGAAATTGAGCGAGGCAACGTAGGAATTAAGCGAGGGAAGCTAGAAATTGAGCGAGGGAAGGTAGAAATTGAGCGAGGGAAGCTCGAAATTGAGCGAGGGAAGGTAGAAATTGAGCGAGGGAAGCTCGAAATTGAGTGAGGAAGGTAGAAATTGAGCGAGGCAACCTAGAAATTGAGCGAGGAAGGTAGAAATCGAGCGAGGCAAGCTCGAAATTGAGCGAGGAATGCTAGAAATTGAGCTGAGGGAAGCTTTAAATTGAGCGAGGAAGCTCGAAAATCGAGCGAGGAAGGTAGAAATCGAGCGAGGAAGCTCGAAATCGAGCGAGGAAGGTAGAAATTGAGCGAGGAACCCAGAAATTGAGCGAGGGAAGGTAGAAATCGAGCGGGAAGCTCGAAATCGAGCGAGGAAGGTAGAAATTGAGCGAGGCAACCTAGAAATTGAGCGAGGAAGGTAGAAATCGAGCGAGGAACATAGAAATTGAGCGAGGAAGGTAGAAATTGAGCGAGGAAGCTCGAAATTGAGCGAGGAAGGTAGAAATTGAGCGAGGAACCTAGAAATTGAGCGAGGAAGCTCGAAATTGAGCGAGGAAGGTAGAAATTGAGCGAGGAATGTAAATTGAGCGAGGAAGCTAGAAATTGAGCGAGGAAGCTCGAAATTGAGCGAGGAAGGTAGAAATTGAGCGAGGAAGGTAAAATTGAGCGAGGAAGGTCGAAATTGAGCGAGGAAGCTCGAAATTGAGCGAGGGAAGCTAGAAATTGAGCGAGGAAGCCAGAAATTGAGCGAGGGAAGCTCGAAATTGAGCGAGGGAAGGTAGAAATTGAGCGAGGCAACCTAGAAATTGAGCGAGGGAAGGTAGAAATTGAGCGAGGGAAGCTAGAAATTGAGCGAGGAATGTAAAAATTGAGCGAGGAAGCTCGAAATTGAGCGAGGAACCCAGAAATTGAGCGAGGAAGGTAGAAATGAGCGAGGAACCTAGAAATTGAGCGAGGAAGGTAGAAATTGAGCGAGGGAAGGTAGAAATTGAGCGAGGCAACCTAGAAATTGAGCGAGGGAAGGTAGAAATTGAGCGAGGCAAGCTCGAAATTGAGCGAGGGAAGCCAGAAATTGAGCGAGGAATGTAGAAATTGAGCGAGGAAGCCAGAAATTGAGCGAGGAAGCTCAAAATTGAGCGAGGAAGGTAGAAATTGAGCGAGGGAGCTCGAAATTGAGCGAGGGAAGCTAGAAATTGAGCGAGGGAAGGTAGAAATTGAGCGAGGGAAGCTAGAAATTGAGCGAGGGAAGCTCGAAATTGAGCGAGGGAAGGTAGAAATTGAGCGAGGGAAGGTAGAAATTGAGCGAGGGAAGCTCGAAATTGAGCGAGGGAAGCTAGAAATTGAGCGAGGGAAGGTAGAAATTGAGCGAGGGAACCTAGAAATTGAGCGAGGGAAGGTAGAAATTGAGCGAGGGAAGCTAGAAATTGAGCGAGGGAATGTAAAAATTGAGCGAGGGAAGCTCGAAATTGAGCGAGGGAACCTAGAAATTGAGCGAGGGAAGGTAGAAATTGAGCGAGGGAACCTAGAAATTGAGCGAGGGAAGGTAGAAATTGAGCGAGGGAAGGTAGAAATTGAGCGAGGCAACCTAGAAATTGAGCGAGGGAAGGTAGAAATTGAGCGAGGCAAGCTCGAAATTGAGCGAGGGAAGCCAGAAATTGAGCGAGGGAAGGTAGAAATTGAGCGAGGGAAGCTAGAAATTGAGCGAGGGAAGGTAGAAATTGAGCGAGGGAAGGTAGAAATTGAGCGAGGGAACCTAGAAATTGAGCGAGGAAGGAAGAAATTGAGCGAGGGAAGCTCGAAATTGAGCGAGGGAAGGTAGAAATTGAGCGAGGGAATGTAGAAATTGAGCGAGGGAAGCTCGAAATTGAGCGAGGGAACTTAGAAATTGAGCGAGGGAAGCTAGAAATTGAGCGAGGGAAGCTCGAAATTGAGCGAGGGAAGGTAGAAATTGCGCGAGGGAAGCTCGAAATTGAGCGAGGGAAGGTAGAAATTGAGCGAGGGAAGGTAGAAATTGAGCGAGGAACCTAGAAATCGAGCGAGGAACCTAGAAATTGAGCAAGGAAGGTAGAAATTGAGCGAGGCAAGCTCGAAATTGAGCGAGGAAGCCAGAAATTGAGCGAGGAATGTAGAAATTGAGCGAGGAAGCTCGAAATTGAGCGAGGAAGCTAGAAATTGAGCGAGGAACCTAGAAATCGAACGAGGAAGGTAGAAATTGAACGAGGAAGCTCGAAATCGAGCGAGGAAGGTAGAAATTGAGCGAGGAAGGTAGAAATTGAGCGAGGAAGCTCGAAATTGAGTGAGGGAAGGTAGAAATTGAGCGAGGAAGCTAGAAATCGAGCGAGGCAACGCAGAAATCGAGCGAAGCTGAAATTGAGCGAGGCAAGCATAGAATTGAGCGAGGGAAGGTAGAAATTGAGCGAGGAAGCTCTAAATTGAGCGAGGAAGGTAGAAATTGAGCGAGGCAACCCAGAAATTGAGCGAGGAAGGTAGAAATTGAGCGAGGAACCTAGAAATTGAGCGAGGAACCTAGAAATTGAGCGAGGAAGCTCGAAATTGAACGAGGAAGGTAGAAATCGAGCGAGGAAGGTAGAAATTGAGCGAGGAAGCTAGAAATTGAGCGAGGAAGGTAGAAATTGAGCGAGGCAACCTAGAAATCGAGCGAGGAAGGTAGAAATTGAGCTTAGCGAAGCTAGAAATCGAGCGAGGAAGGTAGAAATTGAGCGAGGAAGGTAGAAATTGAGCGAGAGAACTCAAATCGAGCGAGGAAGCTGAAAATCGAACGAGGGAAGGTAGAAATTGAACGAGGAAGGTAGAAATTGAGCGAAGCTAGAAATTGAGCGAGGGAAGCGAAATGAGCGAGGAAGCTCGAAATCGAGCGAGGAAGCTAGAAATTGAGCGAGGAACCCAGAATGAGCGAGGAAGCTAGAAATGAATTTAGGCAGCCCCTAGAAATTGAGCGAGGAAGGTAGAAATGAGCGCAGGAAGGTAGAAATTGAGCGAGGAAGGTAGAAATTGAACGGGAAGGTAGAAATCGAGTTTATGAAGCCGAAATCGAGAAGCGAGGCTGTCGAAATTGAAGCGAGGAAATCGCTTAGAAATCGAGCGAGGCAACGTAGGAATTGAACGAGGGATCTTAGAAATTGAGCGAGGAAGTCGAAGTCAAGAAACGAGCGAGGAAGGTAGAAATTGAGCGGGAAGGTAGAAATTGAAGCAGAGAAATTGAGCGAGGAAGGTAGAAATCGAGCGGCAACCTAGAATGAGCGAGGAAGCTAGAAATTGAAGCGAGGCAACCTAGAAATTGAGCTTTAGGGAAGGTAGAAATTGAGCGAGGTAACCTAGAAATTGAACGAGGGAAGGTAGAAATTGAACGAGGGAAGGTAGAAATTGAGAGAGGAAAGCTCGAAATTGAGCGAGGGAAGCTAGAAATTGAGCGAGGGGATGGAATTGAGCGAGGGAAGCTCGCTCATTTTCTAGCTTCCCTCGCTCAATTTCTAGCTTCCCTCGCTCAATTTCCTAAGCTTCGAGCTTGCTTCTCGCTCAATTTCTACCTTCCTCGCTCAATTTCTACGCTTGCTCGCTCAATTTCTAAGATCCTCGCTCAATTTCGAGCTTCCATCGCTCAATTTCTAGGTTCCTCGCTCAATTTCGAGCTTCCTCGCTCAATTTCTACCTTCCTCACCACTTTCTCGCTTCCTCGCTCAATTTCTACCTTCCTCGCTCAATTTCTAGGTTGCCTCGCTCACTTTCTACCTTCCTCGCTCACCTTTTCGAGCTTCCTCGCTCACTACCTTCCTCGCTCAATTTCTACCTTCCTCGCTCAATTTCTGAGCTTCCTCGCTTCAATTTCTACCTTCCTCGCTCAATTTCTAGCTTCCTCGCTCAATTTCTACCTTCCTCGCTCAATTTCGAAGCTTCCTCGCTCAATTTCTACGTTCCTCGCTCACTTTCTACCTTCCTCGCTCAATTTCTACATTCCTCGCTCACTTTCTACCTTCCTCGCTCACTTTCGAGCTTCCTCGCTCACTTTCTACCTTCCTCGCTTCAATTTCTACCTTCCTCGCTCAATTTCTAGGTTGCCTCGCCAATTTCTACCTTCCTCGCTTCACTTTCGAAGCTTCCTCGCTCAATTTCTAAATTTCAGCTTCCCGCTCAATTTCTACCTTCCTCGCTCAATTTCTACCTTCCTCGCTCAATTTCTGTGTTCCTCGCTCACTTTCTACCTTCCTCGCTCAATTTCTACCTTCCTCGCTCAATTTCTAGGTTCCTCGCTCAATTTCGAAGCTTCCTCGCTTCACCGATTTCTTTCTAGCTTCCTCGCTCAATTTCTACATTCCTCGCTTCAATTTCGAGCTTGCCTCGCTCAATTTCTACCTTCCTCGCTTCAATTTCGAAGCTCCTCACCATTTCGAGCTTCCTCGCCAATTTCTAGCTTCCTCGCCACCTCGAGCTTCCTCGCTCAATTTCTACCTTCCTCGCTTCAATTTCTCCTTCCTCGCTTTTCTATTCCTACGCTTTCTGCCTTCTTCAATTTCTAGCTTTCCTCGCTCAATTTTTACGTTGCCTCGCTCAATTTGTAACTTCCTCGCTCAATTCCTAGGTTGCTAGCTCAAATCATAGGTTCCCTCGCTCGTTTTCTACGTTGCCTCGCTCAATTTCTACGTTGCCTCGCTCAACCATCGACCTGATGGAATCTTGGAAAATAACTAGGTTGGTTGGCTAAAGTAGCTTCTCTTACCCCAAAATCATATGTGGTACGTCAAGTAACTAATTTTGGTTTAGAAGATATTCTTGTTAAATGATTAAAAAAATAAATGAAAAAAAAGAGGGAAAAAAATTTTATATACTTATATATACCTATTTATATAAATATGTATTAAAGAAAATTGTAGGTAGAATAAATTTCTCCATGTAAAAAAATAAAAATAAAAATAAATAAATAAAAAATTTCATAGACTGAGCACAGACTACAATTATGGCTACGGTTATAATCCGTAGCTAAAGGTAAAACACCTTTTTCGATATATCGACAGACAGTCGATATATCGAAAATTGTAAGAATTTTGAGAAAAACTCACTGGACAGATCTGGACCATTTTCGATATATCGACTGTTAGTCGATATATCGACGTTGGTTTTTTTTTTTTTTTTTTTTTTTTTTTTTTTTTTTTTTTTTGCTGTTGTAATTCCACCACTTTTTGTGGGTCCTATTATGAGGTATGTGTTATATCCAAACCGTCCATCTATTTGGCGAGCTCATATTCAGGCTTGAGACTAAAAATAAGATAAATCTAACTATCAAGTAGACCACACTGTAAAAGGCAATGGGGAATTGAATGTCTACCATTGAAACCCTTTTAGGGGTTATGGAAGTTTTAGATCATTATGAAATTTGTTTTTCTTCTTCATCCAGGTCTTTGTGACCTATGAATGAACTTAGACGGGGAGGATTTCTCACGAGCATCACAGTGGCCCCCAAAAAGTTTTTAATGGTCGACGCTCATTCAACACTGTTTCCTGTAATGTGGCACACTTGAGATTTGCATATACCTCATTTTTGGTCGTATACCATAAAATGATATGGAAAAATATATGGACGGCATGGATGAATAGCATACATCATGGTGGGGCCCACAGACCACCGACCCCAATCCTTTTAAGCCGTTCGTACAACTCTCAGTTCGAGGAGCGTCAGCGCACGTCTTCGCAGCGAAAAGGAGGAGTAGTTTCGTCCTCAACGTCGCTGTCCGCACGTGCTAATCTAGATTGGTAACTAAGGTTTGTATTCTTTCATAGAAACCGCTGGGTAAAAGGGTTTGTCTACCGTGGTCATTTTCTCTTTTCGCAACCAAGAGTTATATGATACTCCGGTGGCATACAACACTTAATACGCAGCACCCGCAAACTGTATGGGCGAAGTATATTATCTTCACGTTAAACAAATTAATGTGGAATCCATTGTCACTTACATTCCCAATATCAGATTTATTAAACAATCCTGACCTTTAATTCATGGACACTTGTTTGTGGAAATAGGATCATTGAAAGTTTTTCATATCTATCTGTCCAGTAAAATATCCACCAGCCCAATATCATATAATCAAATAAGTGTAATTTTTAGAACATGGCGCACCTAAACTGAGGCCCGTGATTTGGACGGTTTAATTTGAATTAATTACATCTCATGTTTGTAATTTGTAAGTGCCAGCGTATCATTCACAAAACTGCCAGTGTGTGTATATATATATATATATATATATATATATATATATATATAAGAAAAAAGAAATTCTCTCAGCCAATCTGATTTTGGGACTGACTTCGCAACAGATGATCACTACAGCTGTAATTTGAGATACAGTATGACACGTGTGCAATTTCTGACTGCGTGCGGATCAAGTGTCGTACTCTGCCCACGTTGGTGGTCTATCCTCTGACAAGCATACCATACGATACGACGGCAGAGCCAACCGCATGGGAGCTTTCCTGACGGCCCACCTTCTATTTAAATGCCCTATTCATATGATAAGATACAGCGGCCGTATGGTAAATCCTGCTACAGACTTTTTTGGCTGGGAAGGTGCCACGTGATCAGTAGAACGGAGGCCGATTGCGTACTTACTAAACTCTGTGGGGTCCACTGTGATTTATGTATTTCATACACTTCGTCCATCCATCTTCCATTTTAAAAGCTTAAGTGAACTACACCATAGGAAAAAATGTGAATTGAACATCCACCTTGAGAATTTTTTGGGGGCCACAAGTTTTGGATAAAGCTGATATTTGTGTTTCCTTTCATGTTTGTGTGATCATATGAACAGGTTGGATGGCCCTATAAAGGTTTCAACGGTGGAAAACATTATTTCTGCTGTTTTGTGTGGCGTGGTCCACTTGAGCCTTGGATATGCTTCGATTTTGGATTCAACCGCTAAAATGAGTGGGAAAAACGGATGGACGGCGTGGATATACCACATACATTCAAGGTGGGCCCAATGAAGATTACTCAGTAGGATAAAAGCCTACTCACCGCGCAATCCGATTTCGAGCAGAATACCCCATCCTTGAAAAAGGCTGGCTCACCGTGATGATCACCTGACATGAAAATTAGGCCCATCTACTCATCGATCAGGATACAACTTCAAAATAAATATACAGAAAATGGCACAATTCAATGTACGATGTGGCCTACCCAGCCAATGGATCGGCCTGATTCTCATATGCGGTTTTAATCATGATGCAATCGTACTTTTGCGCGGATTGGATTTTCTACACATGTGACAGCCGGTCCAAAAACAACAGCTGGATCTTAACTTACGATACAGCCACTGTAAATCTCCCCACTCAATATATATATATATATATATATATATATATATATATATATATATATATATAAAAGAGGTTAAAAAAAAAAACATCTTCTTAGCGTTAAAAAAAACATGAATTACAACTACATTTCACTAAAAATTAAAAGAAAAAAGAAAAATAGTGGAATTTTATTTCTCAATATCTGAAACTATTCAAATTCCAATTTCCTACAAATGAAGGGAGAGATCCAACGTCTCTTTTTCTTTCTCCTCAGACTCTAACCTCAGATTCTTATTCACCAAAGCTTCCGTATCTGCCGCCACCGACGAGCCTTCATCTCCGTAGTGACTCCCGAAGCTCCTTTGCCAGTTGAAGAGGCTCTGTTCTTCTTCATCTCCAAAGCAGGGAGTGCTGGTGTAGAACCCGGGCTCGAACCTCGGCGCACCGCTCGGTCCGAAGCGTTGGTGGGGAACGAAATGGCCGTGGCTGGCAGCGTGCGACGTTATGTAGAAAGGAGGAGCGAAGAGGATGGGTGGAGGTGGAGATGCCAAAGCACAGAGCCTGTAGTCAGATGCTGCTCTTTGTGCTTTCCTTGCTGCGCTTCTTTCTTTTTTATGGGCGTTTTGGTGTCCTCCCAAGGCCTGAGAGCTGTAGAATTTCCTTGAACAGAAGAGGCATGGGAAGACCCTTGCTGTCTCTTGACCTGTGCTAATATCAATAGCTTTCTGTTCATCTGCCATTTATGTATAAAAAGGAGAGAGAGAGAGAGAGAGAGAGAGAGAGAGAGAGAGAGAGAGAGAGAGATTGATTTTAGTTATAGAAGAAGACCCAATTGAGAAAAAGGTGGTGAAAACTGAAAAGAGAGGGGAGTTTCTGTTTGATGAGAATGATTAGATAGAATTAGGAAGAAAAACCTATGTGAGAAGGAAAGAGGGCAGTGCTTTTACTGGTTTGAACAGGAAGAGAACATCATGTCAATGTATAGAGAGAGAGAGAGATAGAAATAGAGAAATCTCTATATAATCTGATTTTCTTTTCTTTATAAGGAGAGAACAGTGAGAGAAGTAATAAGAAGTGGGATGGGATGGGAAGGGTCTGTTTTAAACAGTTGGCAAAAGGGGTCTTGAGAGAGAGAGAGAGAGAGAGAGAGAGAGAGAGATCTTTCCTTGGAAGATGATGCGGGAATGCATGCAAGGAAGTAGTGATTGGGGTGTGGGAGAAGGTAGAAGATAAAAATCCACTGACATTTATCGATTTCATTCATGGGCACTTGTTGCCTTTGCAGGCGTTTCTTTCCCTTTCTTTATTTCCTTTCGCCAGTTTTTTCCCCGCTCCTTTTTTACACAATACACGCAGGCATTTACCATACTCCTACCGTAGTGGAAAGCTGGGGTTCTATTTCAAATCCAACGGCACATTTGTCATGCATGTAGTTTAATCCTAACGCTTCAATCATGGACCCATTGTAAATGAGATGATCTTCTCAAGAACAGTAACTACACCGAATTCGAATTGTTTCTTTTCTTTGAACCATCTTCTTAATGGCCCACCAAACATACGGTTAGGATCATGGGTCCAGTTTGGTTTCTGTTACAGGACCTATTTACGGTGGACCCACAATCCGGATGGTTTTGATACATGAGTGACTGACACGTGTACTTTCAGACTAGTATGGTATCAGTCCTCTCTCTCTCTCTCTTATTGGAGGACAGACGTGCAATATCAACTACGTGGGAAGCGGATGCGCCTGTGACCCTGGGCAGAGAGATATTCCTGTTACCGGGGATGTGTGGTGCACAGAGATGTCTACGACAAATCCACACCGTACATCTGTTTTTCCGGACCACAACACGTTGGGAATCTAAAAATCAGGCACATTCAAAACTCATGTGGGCCATACCACACGAAACGATGAGGATTGAACTCGTGGGTCTGCGGAAGTTTTGTATCAGGATGATATTTTTGCCTATCGTTTATGTGAGTGGTAAACTGGTAATAAACTTATAAACAGTTTGGATGGCATATAAACTTCATGGTCAGCTCCAGGAACGTTTCAACCGTGTACATTTCATTCCCACTGTTTGGTTTGGTGTGGCCCACCTGATTTTTGGATCTGCCTGATTTTTATATTTCCGGCCTATTTTGGCATTTCAAAACAGATGGACGAAGTGGATTTGTCACGGACATTTATGTGGGCCCCACAAAGCGGTCACAGGCAATCCCCTTCCTACTGGATGTGAAAAACTTCGATACTCCAGCAGGATATGATGGTTCATACGCGTACACTCAGAAATTATACACGTGGCATATCAAATTTGAACCGCGCTCAAATCGTGGGTCCGCTTTATTAATCATTAATTTTTTAAAAATCCATTAATAAGCGAATCCCCAACAGACTGATTAGTAGACGAGTATTGAAAAGTCAAAATGAAAAAATAAAATAAAATCTAATCATAGATGAATATGATTTTCGGGTTTGAACTAAGTGGGCCCCATGGTTTGCACGGTTAATTTCAGTTACATACATGTTGCCTGTAAAGTGTGAGTGCATGTGTATGAGCCAACAGAGTCTGCCAGAGTATCAAATAACTCTGCCTTATGGGATTAGGTTCTTCTGGATTGGAAAGAGGGATGTAGGGTTGAGTTGCTCGCTTATCCATGCATGCAGTTGCAGGGTTAGAGTTATGGGACTTTGCTCTGACTCCTCAGACCCTCTTCTCATCTCTTCTGCGCTTCTGCCTCCATCCATGCAATTTGTTATCTCTTCTTAAAAGGGAAAGATGCTTATTGCACTCACTCATGTGCACTTACCTCACACGTGGGACAAGTTGCACATGTGTAATATCAGAGCCGTTCTTCAGTCGATCTATCAACTTATATCTAAATGAGCATGCCTGTATGATCATTGAGTGGTCCATATCTATGCTAAAGAAATGAACGGTTAGGAAAAAATGATCAATGGTTCAAGGCATTCGTAAAAGAGGGGCACATCTAATGATTTTATTTAGTTTATTTTAGATTCGAGTATTCTAAACAGCATGGATTGCTTGGCGAACTAGTCTGATGTTATGCACGTACCTTTCGTTTCCACGTGTGAGCGAGTTCGTTTTCAAAGTTCACCTGAGCGAATGGAATTGGCGTTTTTGATCCTCTTTCGCATGCACTGAACTCCACGCCTAAAGGGGTAGAAGCCACGAGAGCTGATCTGATGCCTCTGGATGCACTGTTTTTTCGTGCTTCTATGTCGGGAAACGTACCACGTGGCAGATGTTTGTGATCATCCCAACCAGGCAACTTTCGAGATCCACAGTTGATTTGCCAGAAACAAAAAACGGCTCTTACTCGATCATCCCAACCATCTAATAAATGCCAGTGCTATAAACGGATGCGAGCCATTGGCGACTGTTATCATTCTGTAGCCGCTGTTAGTCTGCGATAAATTAAAGGGTTAAGAATATTTAAAGACTTTGGTTTTTCTATTATGTCCCATATACTATTTGACGATCAAATGAAGGCTTTAGATCATGTACACGTATACGACGTGTACAATAATATTAAGGGGAGACGTTTACAATCACCGGGTATTTACGGTTTTTTTTTTCCCTTTTCTTTTCTACCATACGATGCAGCCCATGGCGTCTTAGGGATGAGAATAAGGAATTGTAATTCTGAAACTAATTTTTCATTTTTTAGAGACGAAAATGCTCCTCCACAACAACTGTACCATATATGGCAGGCTCTTGTCTCCACAAGCGAAATGTCATTTTAAAATGGGATGTATACTCGTATCGGATTTTCGTTATTTTGAATTTCTAAAAATTCTTGAAAATTTTCGATATAATTAACTTACATTGTCATTTATTAACCCTTAACGCTCAATGTAAGCTTATACGTGGGTGATACCAGTAATGAACTACACGAATTCGATTAATCAATCATTGGAAGCCAATGAATTTGCTCGATCACTTAAACCTCAAATTTAGTCTCATGATTTATTCATATAGAGTTCTAAATCTAGCCGAGCTATCACCGACTAATCAAAACAATAGTAACTAAATAAAGACCTTCAAAAAGCCGAGACTACTGGGGATTAGATTAAACCAAACTGACTTAGTTACTCCTTTATCCTAAGACCAACAGTTTAGGGTGATTAGGATCAAATCGTTGTTTCCGTTAATTTTGAATAGGTCGCATAATAAACTTAGTTAATATAAACCTTAATCATTGGGCATAAGAAAATCTCGCTATCCAATTCATAATAGAAATGTCCCGATTTTCTGAACAAGCTTTAAACCGCTTATTAGTAGGCCACTAAACCTAAGACTAAAAAAGACATTCGTCTTAGTGGGTTTGACATCCATTGCAGGATATCGAGCCGAGATTGCGTCTTGAATTACTCAACTTAGACTCGCAAGGGCAGTACATAAAATGTGTGAATATTCCAGAAATTTATCAAGAATTTAAGTTAATTGTCTATATCCAGTCTTTGCCAAAATTATGGCTTTCAAACTGTTAGATAAAGACTAAATTTAGGGCACCGATCGAAATTATTATCCTTCTCTCACATTCTTATAGTTATAGAATTAATCGATGCTTGATGATCGTCAATATGAGCTAGGGTCTTCCCGGTCGATTGACACGTTCAATCATCAGATGGTTGTGTCTAAGTATAAATCGCCTATTGGGACACTTATCTTATGGCTTAGATTGATTTGTACACCTTCCAATGGGTCCCATTAGTTAAAAATAACCCCCTTTAGGGTTAGTATAATGAATAAAGGGTCATTGAAGTCATTTGTGCATAATTTGATACTATAAATACCATTTCATTTCACACTCCCTCTCCCCATATAAATTCGCCCTAAAAATTGGAGAGAAATGGAGAAAAGAAGAGAGAAATGGAGAGAAAAAGAGAAAGAGTGGATGAGAGGAAGAGAGTAGGGTCATTGGTGTTTGCTTGAACCGGAATTCCTTTGACGATACCCAAGGTATTACTGAATTCTTCACCAAATCTACCCCTACGTGCAATTGGAGGTAAGGAATGCTTCTTACCTCCTGGTTAAGCTATCTCATGTTAGATTCTAAGAATCTTATCGAAGTTTCTTTTGATTTGATTAGGAATTGATGATTTTCTCCAAAATACTAGCCTTAAGCGCGATTAGGTGGCTTGAAACCCTCTAAGGTGCGAACCATTATCCTTATATTACTTTTTATCGACCCTTGAGGATCCAGTTAATGATATCTGGTAGTGAATGTTTTATCGATAGCTAGTATGTCGATATTTCGAGTTTGGTTGTAACATGTGTCATTAGTTGTTTATGGAAGCTCACATGTTTGATAAAATGCCTAAGTAGATGTATAGTTCTATTGATGCTCACACATGTGATTTAATACTTTAGTGAATGTATTTCTCTATAAATGCTCACATGTTCGACGAAATGCCTAAGTGGTTGTACAGTGGGACCTATGCTACAATTGCATTATGTATTGCTTAGTCTGTAACAATGCTTAGGATTGCTACAATATTGGGTTAGTTGGCTAACCGCCAGAATTACGGGAGTGGCCCAATTTAGGCCGGCCACTCAAGACTTGTTCGGTTGACCCGGGTCGAACATAGACGATCGACAATAGTTGAACTACGTGAGATGCTCACACCCAATGTCGATCGAGCCGGAGTACCTCATCTGAGCACGTGTTCATCAAGGGCAATCCAAGAAGTGAATGTTCTACGTACATTACCATTGCAAGCTTCATTGCCTCTCTAATGATGGTTACTCTCACGAAGATTTTCAAATGCTTTTACAAAAAAATCATTATTTGAAATTTGGTTCTTATCCTATCGGGCACATAAGGGATATCTTTATGTTATGGTAATCTAGGCAAAGGCCAAGTTCTGTTGCCTCGCAAAAGGATTCTGTTGTAAATGAAAGACAAAGTATTATATTTAAATATAATCATAGCAATCCATCCAAAGATATTATCTATACTGTATATTTACATTGGACTGTTGATATTCACCGTGAATTGTAGATATTCACATAGGACCGCTGATATTCACTATGAATCATAAATATTCACAAAGAATCGTTGATATTCACTATGGTTCGTGGATATTTACAGAGGACCATTGATATTATCTGTGAATATCAGCGGTCCTTTGATAATATCTGCAAACCACACTGAATATCGACGGTACTTTGCCAATATCCGTGATTCACAGTGAATATCGATTGTTTTATGTGAATATCTATGGTTCATAGTGAATATCAACAGTCCTATGTGAATATCCATGATTCATAGTGAATATTAGTGATACTATGTAAATATCCGCGATTCACAATGAATAGTAGTGAATATTCATGATGCATGTGGTCTCATCATTCATATAACCAAATAAAAAAATGGGACCCTCACACTCTTCTCCATTTCACAAACTCTCACAATTCATATAATAAGAAAATCCATAACATCTATAAAGGAACCATCACACCCTCCTCTCTTTCGTCAATTCCCATTATTCATGCCCATCAATAAAGACAAAACAAAGAAGCACACAAAATTTACCTCTGCTCACTATAGCTTCTACTTCAGAGATTGTGGTCGGAAAACTAAGCTTGACTGGAGTTTTTTCTCGTTAACGTTGCCCGGAGAGTGTTGACTATGGCCATACAACTACTAATTGTCGAAGAAGCTTAAGCTTCATGTGGTCCTATGAAGTAAAAAAAATAAAATAAAAAAGCCAAATAGCCTCATGCGATAAAGGCCCCACGTTTTGAACTCATCCACATCTTATGTGTGAACCCATTGGATTGTCTTGAAACAAATCCAATCCATTTACAAGTATGAGATTTTAATTTAATATCATGGACCTAAGTTTTAGGACAATCTCATCACATATGAACCACACCGAAGAAAATAATTCAAAATTAATGCACAAAATTAATATATTTGTGGGCCCGGACACCTTTAAACGGAAAATTGAAATGACCATTCCGTAGATTTATGATTGTTTGATTAAAATGTAGTTCAGATCAAATAAGGGTGGGTCGAATTTTAGCCGAGCCCATGTCCCATTTCAACAGGACTTTTCACTTTCCAAGGTAAGAATCTGAAACACGATACGCAACTGTGGTATAGGAGATTTTATTCATCTAAAAGTTGAAAATGTAAATCCAGGCTTAGGCCGTGTTTGTTAACGCTGAATTTTAGCACTTAACACGGAATGGGGAAAATTTTCCGTATTTAGTGGTGTTTGTTAATGCGTTGTTAACGCGGAAGACGGAAAGCAGTAAGTGGTTTTTCACTGAATTCTTTCCGTGATAGGAGTCTGGCTTAATGGTGAACACGGAATGCGCTCCGTGATTTTTCATTAAACAAAAAATTTTAAATTCCAAAAATACCCCTTTTCAAGTTATACGGATCCGCGCAATACAAAATCAACCTTTAACTTATGAAACTTTTTTATGCCCTACCATGATTTATGTGTTTGATCCACACCGTTCATCAACTTTTTTAGCTAATTCAAGGTATGATCCAATCAAAGAAGCAAGTCCAATAATTAATTAGACCATAAAGTGAGGATTGAATGTCCACTGTTAAAAACTTCTTGAGAGTTGGAGAAGTTTCAGATCAAGCTGATATTTGTGTTTTCACTTCACCCACGTCTACATGACCTAATGAATAGGTTGGATGGTAAATAAAAAATAAAAACCATCACAGTGGCCCATGTAACTTTGATCTCTTTGAAACGTTCTAACAACGGACGTGGATTGCGTACTACCCCCGTCCCTGGCTCTGTGGGCATCCAAACCCTCTATCCCTTTTCTCATATTATTTTAAGGCATCAAAACAAAAATGAGTCATATCCAATGATTAAATGGACCACATCACAGATGACTCTTCCATTTAATGCAACTGGTGCATTTTAATGCAACCATGATTATTATTTGGTGTGGTCCACTTGAGCGTTGGATCAGCCTCATTTTTATGTTCATGCCTTAAAATAATATGAGAAAATGGATTGAAGATTTGGATGTACATATACATCACGGTGGGCCCGCCCACAGATCTGCCCGTTCGGAGCCAGGGACGGGCGCGGGTAGTACGCAGTCCGCGTCCTCTTCGGAAACGGATTCGCTACTCCCCCTGACACAAGCCCTGGGGCTGATGGTCGGTGCTCTGTGGGCCCCACCATGATGTGTGTGTTTCATCCATTCCATTCATCCATTTTTACGTATAATTTTATTACTCAATTCCAAAAATGAGAGGTATATAAATCTCAGGTGGACCACACCACATGAAAACAATAGTGGTTGGATATCTATCATTAAAATCCTCCTAAGGCCCACTGTACTGTTTATTTGACATCTAATATGTTGATTAGGTCATACAGGCCCAGATGAAGAGAAAAAACAAAAATCATCTTGATCTGAAACTTTTATGGCCACAAAATGTTTTTTAATGGTCGACGCTCATTCAACACTGTTTCATGTAATGTGGTCCGCTTAAGATTGGAATATACCTCATTTTTGGTCTCATACTGTAAAATGATCCCTAAAAATAGATGGACGGCATGGATGAAACACATACATCATGGTGGGTCACACGGAGCACCGACCACAGCCATTGGCGGGTGTCAGGGGGAGTAGCCAATCCGCGTCCGTCCTCTTCACAGACGCCTCTGGATAAGGACGCGGATCTCCTGCGGAAGGTTCTGCGCAAGGATCTGGGTGGGGCCCACCACAGTGTATGTGAGAAATCCATTCCGTCCATCCGTTTTGAGATCTCATTTCAGGGCGTGGGACAAAAAATGAGGGGGATACAAAGCTTAAGTGGGTCACACGAGAGGGAAAATTAAGGAAAGAAATTTCTACTGTTGAAATCTTCCCAGGCTCCACCTTGATGTTTATATGTTATCTAAACCGTTTATAAGGTCATTGTCAATGGGATTAAGTGAAAAACTAGAAGTATAGATTGATACAATAATTTTTTGGGCATAAGAATGCTTCAACAGTGCTCACTGAATGATCACTGTTTCATCTCGTGTGTCCCACCTTAGTTCTATATACGCTAATTTTTTATTTTAAGTCCTTAAATGATCTCGAAAAACGGATGGACGAATTGGATTTATCAAAAACATGTCGGTGGGCTCCACCCAGTATCCTTGCGTAGGAACTTCCTGCGAAAGCCTTTTGCAGGAAATCCGCGTCCCTTGTATACAATACGGGACGGACCTGCTACTCCCACTGCCACCGGCTTGTGGCTGATGGTTGGTGCTCTGTGGGCCCTACCATGATGTATTTGTTTCATCCATGCCATCTATCTATTTTCTTAGATCATTTCATGGTTTGGGACAAAAATTAGATATTTAAAAATCTCATATGGACCACACCACAGGAAAGATTGGTGATTGAACACTTACCATTAAAAACTTCTTAAAGGCCACAAAAGTTTTAAATTAAGCTTATATTTTTTTTCTCTTCTACCAGGTGTGCATGACCTAACTAACAGGTTGGATGACAAATAAACATTACAGTGAGCCCTAGAAAATTTTTAATTGTGACCATTCAATCTCTACTGTTTTCTTGTGGTGTGCTCCAGTGGAGATATTAATATCTCTCATTTTTCTTATAATGCTATACAATGATATTTAAAAATGTATGAACGGCTTGGATAAATCAGAAATACTCCATGCAGGGTCATAGAGTATTGTCAGTAGCTATGTTGCAATTGACACTGTCCGTACGCAATCCGCTTCCCCTGCGAAAGCCTTCCGCGGGAAGCTCCTGCGTTGGAAGCCTATATGGGCTCATCGAGCTCAAGTTGTATGAACAATTTTAAGGAGATCAAACTTGGTGGAAAATCATCTGGTGTAGTACCAATTCACGTTTATTTTTTTCTAAGATACATCAGGTTTCTCATTCACTTCTCCATTGCATCATCAATTATTTTTTCAGTATCTTTATAAAGGATTATAAATATTTCTCTTCGATAGGTATTACAGTCTCTTTATCTTTAAAGATTGACATGATTTTCTTAAGTTTTTGTCTTTTCTATTTATTTTAATCAAGTAAATTTATTAAAAGATTTTTACCCAATTGTACTTCTTTAAACAATTCTCAGTTTATACTAGGCTATTGTAGCGATGACTTCAAGGGATATTGGCAGGGCAAGATGGAGTGATTTGGAGAAAAAAAATATTTATTGATTGTTGTCTTGAAGAAGCACATAAGGGTGGTAGGTCAGGGTCAAGCTTGACCAAACAAGCATGGAACAAATTAATAATTGAGTTGAAAAAGCGTCACGGAAAAGAATTTAATCAAAAGCAATTGAAGAATTTATGAAATTATCTGAAAGTACAAAGATACTACGTGGATTAAATTGATAAGCATTACGGGACATGGGTACAATGCATTGACGGGCCAATTCGATTGGCCTGAAGAAAGATGGGATGAGTACATAAAGGTAATTATGAAATTTTGTTATATATTTATAAAAAAATTTGTCTTTCATCAAATTAAGACATGATTTTATGATATTTTTATTGCAGGCAAATAAGAATGCGGCTCAATTCCGAAATAGACCACTAGCATTTGAGAACGAATTGAGGGCCTTATTTGAAGGTTTTGTTGCAACTGGTGCTGAAGCCTACACAACACATAGCGACAATCTTCCTGAGGAGTATTTTGGGTCGTCATCTCAAATACCTTCAAATACACCTATGAGTGAAAATGAAATCAATTTACACAGTCTCGGTATTAACATAAATTCAGCTACTAAAGAATGCCAACAGGCACCGCTTATCGATTTAGAAGCTCATCAACGCAAACGGCACAAACCAAATAGGAAGAAGGATATCCAAAGCAGCGAGATGCACTCATACATCGTTGGAAAAGACAGATGCGAGAAGGACCCACTATCAAGGAATGTTTAATGAAATTAAACAAAGATGTCATCAATAAGAAGACCAGATCCATTATACTTTAAAGCTCTAAAATCGTTTACCCAGAAGAAGGAGAATAGAGAAGTGTGGATGCTTCTAGAAGAAGAAGAGGATATGAAGCTTTGGATAGAGACTTTAGATTAGTGTGTGGTTTATTTTTTCATATTTTTGACATTAGTTTTATTTCTTTTTCTTTAATGTTTTGACATTAGTTTTGCTTATAGACTTTATATTTTTGTTGATATAATCTATTTAAGGGATTTGTTAATCTTAACTAGTTAATTGTTTAAACATCTAATTGAAGTCTTTACTTTCGATGTTGACAGAATTATGGCATTAACAAATGAACAGAAGAGATTATTGAAGATTATTGTATTAAAGCTGCTATTTAATTATTTAGAGACATCTACTAATAGAATACAAGCAAGTTCTCCTGCATTACCTTGATCATATTTTGTGAAAGAATTGCTAGATGGTCCATCTTCAGTTTGCTACGAATTGTTTAGAATGGAGAAAGATACATTCAATAGTTTGGGTAACTTGTTTCGCATTCGAAGGTGGTTATTTGATCAAAAATACTTTCATGAGGTATTATTGGCTATATTAAAATTTGCCAAAGAAATGATTGTCACTCCATCATTCGATCAAAATATCCAAGAAATCAGAACACACCGACATCTTCGGCAAATATTTAAGGTAAAACTTCATATAAAAAAATATAAATATATTTACTTATAATTGAATCATCCTACTCAAGGATTAACAATTTACCTTTAATGTTTAGGGTGCCGTTGGTGTGTTAGATGGAACCCTCATTCCTGCATGTATCCCAACAGATAAACAAATACCTTATAGAGGAAGAGGAAGGGGTGAATGTGCTCATAACGTTATGGCCATCTGTGACTTTAATATGATTTTTACATATGTTATAGCTGGATGAGAAGGGGTGGCACATGATTCAAGGGTATTTATGGATGCTGTACTTGATCCAAATAAGAAATTTCTGTTGCCCCCTCCTGGTAATATTTAATATATTTTTTCATATAGCTTAGTGAAATTATAACTTGAAATTTTACTAAAATGTCATTTGTTTTTATGTAGATAAATATTATCTTGTTGATGCTGCTTATACTCACACAAGAGGATTTATGGCACCATACCGTAATGTTCGGTATTGGTTGGGTGACTTTCGTAGTGGTGGGCGGCCTACTAGTAAAGAGGAGGTTTTTAATCATATGCATGCAAAGTTACGGAATGTAATCGAAAGGTCTTTTGGCGTGTTGAAGGCGCGTTTTGCAATTTTGAAGCGGATAACACCATATTCCTTCCCGACGCAAAGAGACATAGTTATTGCATGCATGACACTACACAACTACATCAGAAAGGAATCCATCTCCGATCCACTCTTCCAACAATACAATGATGAAAATGTTCTTTCAGAGATGAATATCGAATTAGAGAATGATATGCCTGAAGTGGAAGGAGTATTTGGAAACTTTGAACAAACTATTATGTCGAATATGCGAGAAGAAATTGCCGCCACACTTATACATGCAAATCATTAAATTTTTATCTGTTTTTATGAATAATGATATTTTAATTTTCTATTAAGTACTTTATAGTTTATTTGAATTAAATAAAATAATTTATTTTCATTTAATAAGAAATAATTTCTTTATAATGTAAAGCATTTCCAAACAGGAAATAGATAGGGGCAAATGTGTCAAATTAACATATTTCAGACATTTCAGATGTTTGTTAACAAACAGATTGTTTCAAATTCAATACTTAATTTTCGACTTCAGCCATAGTTACCAAACAAGTTTTTTGACTTCAGATTTCATATTCAGGCTTCAGATTTCAGATTCAGGCTTCAGCTTTCAGATTCAGGCTTTAGACTTCAGATTTAACAAACGGGGCCTTAAATTCCTTATTTCCATCCCGTAGAAGGCTCTGACACAACCATTTCTTATTAAGCGGCCACGTAGAGTCATACGGGGCTCCTAAGTTCCTAACATAACCACATCTTCCTACGAGGCCCTGATCCATAGCTAAAGCGGTAGATTGAGTGAAAGATACCTCGTTTCAACAATCAGGTCTTGGTATCGATTCTCGTGGGGGTCACTAACAGTGGAGGTGAAAAAAAACATTCGCACGATGGGCTAACTTTGTAAAATTCCTCATGATGGCCCTTTCACATCCGGACCATTGGTCAGATAATTTCAACCATCTGCCCCAAACTTCAGATAAGTTGACTGTTTTGTGGGCCTTTGTTGAGCATTCACAAGTTTAGCTAGTCAATCGGACAAAGAGTTCGGGTAATCTGACCATTGTGATTTTTTAGATTCGAACTAATGAGGTGGTCTGTCAAGTGGACGGTCCGGATTTGAGATTCATTTACACTTTGTGGAACGATGGAAGAACACTAATGTTTACAATTGCCCTGTCCCTATTATACAATGTGCATGCTCTCATCGATCTGAACCGTTCAAATGGATGTTAACCTCTTGGATGGACAAGCTTCCGAAAATGACACCAATACGGTGCCCCTACCCTCTAAATCTACAGGAAATAACATCGAGTGTCAATGATGATAAGAGATTAGGAAGTAGATCGATGGATATGATCATATTTTCAGTACGATTTTTGTGCTATAGCCAATCCAGAAGGTGTCCAGTCGAATGAACGGTCTAGATAGGAGATCGGGCTCACCAATTTTTCAATTAAACCACTCAATTGGTGGACGTTAGAAAAATCTTCCAACTTTTTTTGGGTACTTTATGAAGTTAGACAAGCAGAATCGAACCCTAAACACACTGACTTTCGAAGTTGAAGGAGAAATTACAACATCATCAACCGAGGATATCAAAAAAGTTTGCACGGGTTCCACGTTTGTAAAGGTGGGCCCATCGTTTCTTGATCTAGACCATTGATCTGTTTGGACTCAACGTGTAATGGTTATTACACAAGCAAAATATCCCAGATGGAAGATTCTATCCGCCAATCTTGAATCATTTTTTCAGTTGGATGTAGAGTATATCTGTATTTCTCATCTCGACCGTCCATTTTCAGGCCAAAATTTTGAGGTGTTTAATCGAGTATATTTTTGTGGAATGATATTTATACATGATTACCGACAGTCTGGATCTTCTAACCATAGGCCCCACATATGAAAATCCGAACATACACACTGGTTATTGTCGAGTATTAAATAATCCATCAGCTTAGAAAAGTTCGAGCATGAGGAATTCCACGATACACGAGGAGCACAGCCCGAGGATACTCACCGCACGGCGCATACTCGGGACTTTTAGGTTGTAAAGTAGGGCCTACGGTTCAACGATCCAGGCCATTGATCTGGTGGTCCCTATGGCAGATGGATGATGGCCCGAAAATCTCCCAGACTGGAAAATACTCGCCACAATGTTCGATTTCCAGTGGAATGTGGGCCTTGCTGTGTTTCTCTTCTCAACCATCTATTTGAAGGTCATAAATTGGAAGGCTATGATCACCATGTGGAGGAGATTTTCGGGTCATGTCCATCTATGGTGTGAAGAAACAAACCAATGGTCCAGATTACTGAACCACTGTCTCATTTATACAAGATGAGAAAACGGAGTATCATGGAGAGAACGAGATCCCAGGGGACCACCTACCACCTAAATCGGTGGTCCCGTGGACGTAAAAAATTCAAAACGTCGAGCCGTATTAAAAAGCTTATGCCCTTTTCGAGGGATTTTATCTTCTTAGATACAGTATACGGATGAGTATGAAATGCGACGGAGGTCCCGCGCACTAACCTGGAATAGAATAGAAGGTAGGGAAACGATCGATATCATAGAGCTTCCTTCCACTGTACACGTGGAGGGTAGATCAGGACTGTCCACCTAGTGGGCTTTGCTTTGACTGGCCAATGGTTTGAAAATCGCATTAACTCAAACAATTATGTCCGTCCTTTTATCTTTACGGACTGAATTGCAACCATTAATATTTTTTTTGCTTTTTGTGGCCCAATAGAAGGCCACGAGTATGATACTTCCGAACATCCATTTTAGGTGATTTCTAAACCATGGGCCAGCCATGAAAGGGTCCACTAGATGGATGGTCACGATTAAGAGTTTACAGTTCCACCTCTTGCAGTAAAAGAGGGCCTTGTCATGTTACATTAATATGAGAAGAGTGCACACGGTTCGGTTTGGTTTAGTTTTAGAAGAAAATTAGAGTAAAACCGTTTCTAACTGTTCCAGAAAAATTAGAACGGAAACCTGACCGTTTGCACCTTAGAACTGAATTGGAACCGGATTGTAAAAAACCGGTTCTATTCCAGTTCTAGACTTTTATAATCTAGCTCAATTGCATGGCTTGTTTTTACATTCCAGCCTAATTGCATAGTCTTTTTTTTTTTTTCCTTTAAAAAATAAAATAAAATTTAATCTAGCCTAAACTCTTCTACCAAATATTTTCACGTAGAATAATTTTGTCATGATTTGTTTTTATGACACTTTCATGTACCTAAAATGATTTTATCATTTGCTACCATTGTCATTTGTGTTGTAATTCATTTGATGAATGGTATGATTTTTTATGTTAAAAAAATAAATGTTTATTGGCCAAGGGGTCCGGTTTCAGGTTCAATTCTACTGTCCGGTTGAGATTTATGGAACACCAAACCAAAAACTCAACTGAACTAACTGATTTTTTTTTTTCGAAATCGGAACTGGAAACGGTGCACTTCATAACTGGACCAAACCGTGTGCTTTGATTGGTTCCAATCCAGTGATTCCGTGTGCACCCCTAATATTACATGGGGATTTTACAGCAAAATTCCCAATGAATCTATTTTTAACCTAATGATATGGGGCTTGGAAATTACATGAAGGTGCTTATTTAGTTTTTCTTTAAAAGTATTTGAAGTTGTGTGGTCCACATGGTATGTGTATAACATCCAGCTCGTTCATTTGCACTCCACCAGGATGATAACATGAACAAAAAACATCAAGCTGATCAAATCATCAGATGGGCTAAATTTGAATTGGCCCACCTCACGACTAGATTGACCATATTTTTGGTTGGTCTGTAATAATGTCAGTGTAATTCTGTAAAGATGAGTTAGATGTGATACACATGCCATGTGGGACCTCAAATTCTGGATTCTTCACTTTATTGTAAAGAAAAAATAAAATAAAAATGAAGGGTTCTCCCAGGAAAAAGAATAGCTGGGGAGCACCGGCTCCTCAAGACTCTACTTGGAAAAATTCAAATCCCAGAGGATTTTTACGTTAAAAATCCCTGTTATAAATGATAGAAATGGTTCTATTGGATCACGTCCAAGTAAAAATACAAAGTAAAAAAAAGGAAGTTCTTTGAATTATGGCACCTAATACATGGACAGACTCCTACACGATTCATATGCTAAAAATCAAATTAAATATATTAATTTTTAGAACCAACCATTGCTAAGTCACGTTCCCAAAATTAGATTAGTTGAACAATTGAAATTTGTGATTGTAAGACCTTTGTTCATTGAAATTGAACCATTGAGTAATTTTTATTATCAGCTGCCATATAAATGTTCAATAATTCAACAGTCATATAATTAAACTAGATTTTTTTTTATTTTTTTTTTCATGCTATATCTAAACGGCCAACCTGTATAAAGTAGCACTGGTGTTTAAAGAAATCAACGACACTATTACTGTGGCTTTCCCTTCGTATCGAATTCCTTGTTCATGCATCATATTTTAAAGTTTAATGTATCTTTGCACTTTTGAATTTTTATAATCTCTTTCAAGTATACTTGCTTTTCTTTTATTATTTAGAAGGATCTGTGTAGAGGTTTACTTACTGACTTGTTAACTCATTCAATTTGTGATTGATGACATACAAGTTTAAAGTAAATGCAAAGCAATTGATGATTGAATTTATTTTATTGATTAAAATTTCATTAATAAATTTAAATTGTGTTTTTATTAAGTGTTAATGATGATTTTATTTATTTTAAAATAATCTATTGAATAATGATTTCTTAAATCATTATATGTATACCTGTAATGAAATGCCTTTAAATCCTCAAATAGAAATGATGAATACTTTTAACACACCCGTAGTGTCATGATTGATAAGCAAGCACTGGTAAATTGTGCATGTGACATAGAGAACGGATCAACTACAAGCTACTTGCTATCAATTCTTGCAATGCATTGAACTTTTAAGGGGTTGTTTGTTTATCACTCAATATGTCCGTGAAATTTTAAAATCAGATTTTAACCACTTAATATAGTATTTTGGGTGTTTGTTTAATACATTTGTATTAAAAAAAAATCATAATGAAAGTTAATCACGAAATTAATATAGGGGTGGTGTATGTGCCGAGAGTGGTAAGTGATTTTGACGGATTGTGACAAGTGATTTTAAGTTAAAATATTTTTTTTTCTAAATGGCAATTCTACCTTTTTCAAAGTGACTTGCCATGAAAGCTTTTTAGGCTAATTGCATAGTTATTGTGTGGATGTGGTAAAGTTCTTTAAGCCTACCATGATCTGCGTTATATTCATCACGTTCATCTATTTTGCTACATCATTTTAGTGCATGAGCCAAAAAAATGAGGTAGACCCAAAGCTCAAGTGGACACTTGTGGGAACAATACCGCCTACCATTGAAACCATCCTAGGGCCTACTGTCACGTCCCGAAATTCGAGTACAGAGCGTACACCCTTAAACCCGAGTTTTGGTTCGTAACTTGTACACAAAGTGTACTAACTTAATTCATTAATCAGTTTAATCAGAGGTAATAATTACATTCAGTCTAAGTTCCACTCCAACTCCAATCATACATACATAACACTTAGCACCAATCAACCAAGTATATATAAATCTTAACGACCCTTAAAATAATATAAATATTAAAAATAATTCATTTATTATATCATCATACTACAAATATGTTTATTCCAGACTAACATTATTTCAATGAAATAAATCTAAACAATTCTTAAAATCTCAAGATCAATACTAATATGCATTATACGCTAATTAAATTATTCTAACAAATAAATCACATAATAAAAAATGGTCTAATGCCGCCACTTTATCTTCAAATAAGTATGGTCACGTTTTACATGAATCGTGTTCAGGTGCAATAAATTCCTCTGATTCTTGCGCCACATCATCTACTAATGGCTCCTCTCTACTGTTTTTCCATCAATAAAAAGTTAAGCTGGCCAGGCTTACTAAAATAATCCAGTATGGTTTATAATCATAGCAATTAAAATAATATAAAAATGTATGTAAAATAATATGAATGCAAATGGTGTATAAAGGCATCAGATAGGATGATCGTCCATCTGCATGGTTTGAAAATCGTTAACCCGCATACACCCGTTGAGTAGGCTTCCGCCTTTCGGTAGGCTTGGGCATAGCACCCATCTGGTAATGCTCTACCAGGATCGACATTTCTTTCAGGGAGGGTCTCTAGAATCGACATTTCTTCTAGGGAGGGCCTCTAGAATCGACAATGCATTATGCAAATGTAATGAATGATGGATAGTATATAAATGTATCATTTTCATAACTGCCATAGATATTTGTTTTGATAAAAACATTCATATGTGAATTTAATGTACAATTATCATAGTTATGTAATTTAGCACAAATTAATAAGTGATTTACCATAGCATACAATATTGCAACAAAACACTCAAATTAATATATTAATCAATCAAATAATCATAAATAATTTAATTTAATTCCAATGAATTATGAGACACGTTGGGTTACTCACTTGAGTATGGTAGTGTAGAATCTACAAGGTAATCAGGTTGGTTTGAATTCAAAGATCTTATCAATTATATCAACAACATTATTATTCATCTAGTTATTTTACATGGTGAGGCCCACCTTTCTTACATCCTAGGTGGCCAAACCCTAAATAATCAAATAATTAAAATTATACGTTTATTAAATTTAATTATTAAATTTTAGATTTTCTTTTTAATATTTTGAAATTGAATGTCAAATGATTAATCGGGGTGGCCTACCGGATGATTGGATCATCCAGATTTTTGAGGTCTTAGCATATTTTGCCTCTACACATTGGATGAATTGTGTGGATCTAACAACATATACATCGATGGCTCATCTCGACTTTCAATGCTAAGCGATACCAATCAGTTGCGCAGGAATCTCAGCTTTCCTTATTAAACATTGATAGATCTGACTAGTGTGGTCCATCCGATGGTTAAATCGATGTAAAATTCAAGACACTGTTATCTTTTGGTGCTTATAAACAAATGACCCATTCAGATCTATCTTAGCACAATCAAATTGCACCCATTAAATTTATTCCTAAAATATTACTAACCAAATCTAGTTCATTTTTGGGCTCATAACCTAAAACGATATGGAAAAAAACATGAATAAATGATGTGGATATAACACATATGTCACTATAGAGCCTACGAAATTTTACTACATGAACACGCTAAGGTAGCCTGCTTACTCTGATGTGGATTACGTACACATGCTTTCTAAGAAGTTCCAGCGCTACAAAGCTAGGTAGGGCCCACCATGATATTTGTGAGAAATCCACTTCGTCCATCCATTTTTTAGATCATTATATGACATGAGATAAAAAAGGGGATCCAAAACTCAAGTTAACCATACGAGAGAGAAAAGTGGGAAAAGAAATGGCTACCACTAAAACCGTCCTAGGTCCACCTTTATGTTTATATGCCATCCAAACCATTTATAAGGTCATTTTGTGGCCATACTAATATTTCAGTGGTAGTCGTTTAATTCTTACTGTTTTCTCTCATGTTGTCAACTTGATTTTGATTGGACTAATTTTTGGTCTTGAGTCCTAAAATGATCATGAAAAATGAATGGATAGAATCGATTTCTCATAAACATTGCAGAGGCCCCACCTAGCTTCCCAACATAAGAACTCCTTGCCAAAGCCTTTGGCAACAATTCTTATCCCTATGTCAGAGAGCGGAATACACTGGGAATGGGTAACATGTTAGTGTGTAAGGGTGTCAATGGGCCGGCTTGGGCCTGAAAAATTAGAATTTTAAGGTTTGGCGCGACGGCCTGGCCTGAAACAGTTCAAAATCCAGGCCGAGCCCTACCTCAGGCTTGGCCCATTGACAACCCTATTAGTGGATGTTGCCCTAACCATGGGGCCCACCTAGATGTATGTGTTGTATATCCAAGCCTTCCATCAGTTTTTCCATGTCATTCTAGGGCATGGTCCCAAAAATGAAGCAGATCCAAATGTTAGGTAGACCTCTCCACACGAAAACAATGTGACTGAACGTTCACCAAAAAAATCTTCTTAGGGCCCACTGTAATGTTTTTTTGCCATCCAACCTGTTGATTAGGTCACATAAACATGGATGAAGGGAAAACACAAATATCAATTTCATCCAAAACTTTTGTAGCCCTCTGAAAGTTTTTAATGGTGGGAGTTTAATCACCACTTTTCTTGTGGTGTAGTCCACTTGAGATTTTGATATGCTTAATTTTGGGCTCATGTGATAAAATGATCTTTAAAAATAGATGTACGACATGGATAAAACACACATTATAATAGGGAGCTCATAGTATTATCCAAGAGCCCCCTCCCCACCAACAGTGTAGTAGGCAATTCACATCAAGCGGAGAAGATTAGGTGTTACCCGGGTTCCACGTTAGTGGATGTTGCCATGACCGTGGGGTCCATATTAATAAATATATTTTATATCAATGCTTTTAAGCTCACACCACCAAAATCACAAATCTGTGACGGATTTTGTCCTTTGCAAAAAAGGATCGGTTTAACGGTGGATTAAGCCCGTCACTAAGGGAAAATGTCCATCGCGCACAATTTTTTTTTATGGAAATTATGGTGGTTAAAAGTGGGGTGGTTAAAAGTGGGGATTTAGCAACAGAACAAATTCCATCGCTAAAATGCAATTTACGATGGATTTGGTCCGTCGTAAATTTGCGCGGATTTTGGTCCATCGCAAATTACCGTCTAAAAAACATTTAGCGACGGATTTTGGTCCATCGCAAATTACCGTCTAAAAAACATTTAGCGACGGATTTTGGTCCATCGCAAATTACCGCCTAAAAGTCATTTAGAAACAGATTTTGGTCCGTTGCAAACTATCGCTTAAAATCATTTAGCGACGGATTTAGCTGCTTTAGCGACGGATCATGGTCTGTCATAAATTGACTTTTAAGCCCCAATCACGTTGTTTTTTTTTTTTTTTTTTTTAAATTATTAGAATATAGTGGAAAATTATGTTTTATTGTAATCTAAGAATTCTTTTTTAATATAATTTCAGTGGTTTAATTGTATTTATTTGTATCTAAGATTATTTTTGTATTAATCGATTGAATGTAATGATTTTTTTTTTTTGTTTTGTTTTTATATCAATTGAGTGAAAATTATTATTAATTTTTTTATGCTTTAAAACTAATATTTAAATTCTTTGCAATATCACATGAAAAAGAAATTTGAGAAGTTAAAAAAAATTTATGATTGTTTAAAAAAATCGTTGAGAAATTAAAAAAATAATAATTTAACAATGCTTGAGAAAATTGTTTTTGACAAAAACCATAATTTAATAAAAATCTATATTTTAAAAAAACATTAAGAAAACTGAATAAAGTTGATAATTTTGAAAAAAGAATTATATTTCAAAAAATAATGATATTTCGAAAAAGAAAGTTGAAAAAATGAGATTTTTATAAGGAAATTGAGATTTATCTGTGAAAATAAAATTAAGTGTTTTTGCTAAATTACTAGGGACATCCACTAATTGAACCTCAAACCGTTTTGCATAAACTTGACAATGTATTTTAAAAACGAAAATTGAGAAAATTAAGATTAAAAAAGTCTGATATTTTTTGCAAAACTTTGACATTTCGAAAAAGAAAATTGAGAAGTTTTAAAAATAAAATTGTGATTATTGAAAAAAAAAAAAAAAAGAAGTTCGAAAATTTGAAAAAAATTTAACAATGTTTGAGAAAATTTGAGATTTTGAAAAAAAGTTAAGATTTAAAAAAAGAAAAGAAATGATTTTGAAAAAAATTGAAATTTTTATATAAAAATTGATTTTAATATTGTTTCTGTTGTTGGAACGTTGAGCTGCAAAAGGAAAAAGATTCTATTTTTCGAACAAGTCAAATATGTGCATCTGAATTCATTTGGAGAAATGATATCTGCACCCACCTGGACGACTTTTATATATCCCTTATTTCCATTTTTAAAATTGAAATGGTACTTTTATAAAAGTTCTCAGTCGAAATCTAGATGAACCTAAGTGATTTTCAATAATTCAATTCACACCATATGTAACACCCTGGGTTGCTGAAACTCGAGTACATTACTCGTTTTCCAAAAACTCGAGTATTAACCTTTAAGATATTCCAAATTTCACGTACATATTTTTTTTTTATCAGAGTTAATAATCTAGCGGAATAGAAACAAATCAAGTATAAGAGAGAGATATACATAACTAAATATTCGAATGGTTGCCCGAAAACTTATACAAATCAATATCTTAGATTTTTAAGAAACATGACAGTACAAATTAAATACAAATGAAATCAACAGTAGAGAGTCGCAAGATCATATGGCTCATCTTATTCCACGTGAACACCAACATGTGCGTCGTCTGCATCTCCTGCACAATGAATACAGTTTGATAGCGTCAATGGCTATCCTAGTGAAGTATAACCCTCAAGATTTATCGTATCATTAAAATAATTAAGCATTATTATCAGGAACAGTTTATAATGAATATTTCACAATGACTATCATAGTAATAAGGCAGTTTATCAGATACGCATATAATGAATAAATTTCACAAAAGAATTCTTGTTTAAATGCATAAATGCATGCATATGCTCACAGACCTGGGGATGCACATCTTGATGGCAAAAAGTCACCCAAGTAAAACTAACCACCTGGAAAAGTACTCAAAAATACGCCCTAAAGAGGACTAGCCACCTGGAAAAGAGTATGCAATGAGGACACTCAAGGTGTATTAGTCTCCCAGAAAAGTACTCAAAGGTACACCCTAAGGAGGACGAGGCACCCAAAAAAGTTCATACAACAAGGACAACCCATAGCATTTCGAATGCATGCAATAATAACTAAGGATCACCCTGTAAAATACTCTATGGTACAGCCCATAATGATCCAAGAAATTCCCGTGTCTTACATTGACTACCTGGTAAAGTCCGTATACCATGAAAATACATGATTAGCCTAACCATTATTATTTCAATTTCAAACAACCATTTTAAAGAAGCTTGAAGGTCAATATGGGGGGGCTCGTTACCCAGCATAGGCCGACAACTCGGGTATAGTGTGTCATTCCACCATCCTCGGCTCATAAGACTAACAAATAGGATGCGTAGAGGTAACCTTCTCAACTAGTGACCAATTATAGTTCTATAAGTGGAACTTACCATCACAATGTTATATGAAGATGATTCATTAAAGCCACATAGGGCAAATATTTCATCAAGCCACATAGGGCAAACTGTCCATCCTAAGGATGTGATAAAAAGGGTTATCCCAAAAGCCACTTAGGCAACAAATAGTCCATAAGATAGTAAGTCCACCATATAATTTCATTTTATCCATTACACAAATGACTACAAATTCGAGGACCTCTAAATACACCATAAAGTAATCACAAGTGGTAAAACAAGTCACGTACAATATCGATAACACTTATCCATATAAGATGTTTCATTTAAACTAGGATAGATATATTTGCGATCCATAGTATGTTTAGTTACTTGAATATAAATACAACGACCAATCATTTATGAAGAATTCACTAAAGTATAAACTAAAATTCATCATCATTTTGACTGGATATTAAATTAAGCAATTGATGAAATAAATGAACTAAGATAATTATCATGATGTAGAAAAGTTTGAAGGTAATCCTCACCTTTTAAGAGTTGGTTCGTCTCCCGATGATGCTAGAGTTAATCATATACGCCCTAGGATCAAGATCTAACAAAATTAGAATATTTCGAGTGGTTAGATTTCAATGTTATTAAACTTGCACGATTAGGATCAAGGCTTAGGGTTTAGATCATGCAAGTTTAGGTTTCATCATGTAAATTAATTTTAAGCTTAGGTTTTAGAACCTGAATTCTAATTTTTGTGCAATGAATAAAATATTATTCATATTAAAAGTATTGACTGATAATATTAATAATGATAATTCATGAGTTGATATTAATATACCAACAATACCTAATATTATTATAGCATAACTAACAGTCTAATAAATAATGCAAGTAATATAAAATTAACAATAATAATAGAATAAGTACCACCAATACTTTAATAAAAACTAATGCTAATAATCATATTAACAATGATAACTCATAATGATAATGATATTATTTTGAAAATATTATTATACTAATTCTTAACTAATACTTTAATAATAAATACTATAATAATTATTAATAACATGATACTAACGGAAATAGTAGAAGAAATTTGAGACTTGACTCACCTAGTTGTGAAACTCGATCCATGCTTGGCCCAACTGTAACACCCTGAAAATCGGGGCTCAAGTATAACTCAACTCCCGAGTTCCAACGCATCACTTATGCAACATAATTAATGATGATTAAATGTTGTCTGTGTTAGAGCAATAAACATGAGTGAGATTATACCAAAACAGTAATTCATACTCCAGATCATTTGTATAAAGGTAAGCGGAAGACTGAGTTGTATATACATGTATATAAAGAAACAAAAATCATTTCATTCTCCAGAGTATGAACCCATCTGAGTCACCATATACATATGTCTGTTCTATAAACAAAATGTCAAAAATTAAACTAAGTAACAATCTCTGTAAAAACTCGTCGATCCTAGCAGCCTAGTCGAAGCCGCCAGAGTACTGCATATAGGAGAACTCCTCCTGGTCCTCATCATAATCAGGCTCCGCCTCCTGAGTCATCGACTCACCTAAACCTGAGACAAAGTCTGGTTGGTGTGCGCAACACCGTCCCGTAACGTGGGAGTGAGTAGCTAACTCAGTGAAACAATAAAGTATAGGTTAACATGTTATCAATACAGTCAAACAGTAATGATAAAGCAGTAAAATCAAACACTCCTAACTACTCTTATTAATGCAAGTATGGATGCAGGTATGATGGATGCCCTCACTGACATACTCCCTCATGCGACACCCTCTTCATTCGCGGCATGCTTTCATCCCTCAGTGCTCCACATCTTCCAGGCACATGCAATGCATGCTGAGCATGATTACCGAGTTGTTATTAGTCCATTTCAAACAGCAGGATTGGGAAACTAAGGTACCTCCCTTGTATCATTCCCAAACATGATCCATTCTAGGGTCGTCAGTCCTAGTTAATCTCAGACGACAATGTGTTTTCTAGGTCACTGCAAGGGCTGCCAGGGCTGTTACGCAGAATCGTTGCACCACTCCCCCATCACCTTATCAATACAGGCCTAGCTTATACTCTGTTACTACGAGAAGGCTCGTTGCCTCACCATAGATTTAGAGTATGCTCGAGGTCACTACACCGGATACGGTCAGGGTTGCCAGGGCTGTTACACGGAATCGTTGTACCACTCCCCCATCACCCATCAAGTAGTGTAGGCTGACAGCTCGAATATAGTGTCCCATACCACCATAATCGGCTCACGAGTGTGGTTGCTCGCTGGTCACTACGGGGAGGCACGTGGCCCCAGTGTAGGCCGACAGCTCGACCACGGTGTCCCATACCACCATGCCCGGCTCATGAGTCTTGGCAGATCGAGGTACCATGGTTAAAGAAAATTTCACTGGTAAGATTGGTACCCTAGGTTCAAGCAGTAGCGACCAAACATGGTGAACATACATTAGACACATCGGGTTACTTGACGAGCCTGACTAGCTCGAGCGCACAATCAATTAGACGACATGAAGTGCATAAATACTTCGCGTGACCTAACCACTGTCGCCAACTGACGTACGACTCGGGTTCGTCAAACACATCCCACGTGGCGACATGAACCTCAGCCACGATCTCAAATCTGGTACCGACTGTCTGGACTATAGACATAGTCCCAAACTCAATCAATTCTCATCCATAGCATGTGGAGTAAAGCATGATAAACAAAGTAATTCAAGCATGCTAGTAGGCATGTTATAAAGCATGATATAAAGCATGTTGCAAAGCACTACATCAGTAGGAACACAAACACATATATTGCAAGTAAGCGATTTAAGTAGACAACCTCATGGAGGTAATCATACATGTCTCTAGGGTAGTTGAGAATCCCATCTCAACACCCTCCTAAGGCATCAACATCCAAACACTTGCTCACACAAGCATTTCCACAAACATATAACATACACTATTTCAACATACTTAGTGTATGTTAGCAAACATGTATTAGGGTGACTCCTTTCGCCAAGCAAATACTTTATGCACACATAATATATTTATATAACAATTAATCATGACAAACACATCTCTAAATTATACATGTATACGGTATTTCTTACAATACAGTATTTCTACATACATAGTGTATATTAGTAAAACATGTATTTAGGCGAATCATTTCGCCAAATAAGTATTTTATCCATATATCGTATATCCATACAACAAATAATCATGTCAAACACATTTTCAAAAAATATACGTATACGGTATTTTCTACGAATACCTAGAATATGTAAAATTCCATATTCTACAACTTTAATCGAAACAGAAATCGGAAAGCACTTTGTACATGTGCAATTGCATGCAGATCATGAATCTATCATTATCTGACATTGAAAGCATTGAAAACCATAACCTATACACCTAAAGTCCTCACCTTACTCCTTGGAATTGCAACGAATCAGCTAGGTTCGTTAGGCTTCCGTATTCGGCAGTTTTATAGCCTAAAGAGTGAAACCGGTTAGCTATTTCATAACCTATAACCTTCACACTCCAAAACAGATTTAGGGTTAGGGTTTCTTACCTTAAAACGGAGTCAGTATCGACGGGAAAGCGAGAAGAAAGGGGTCATGCAGCCCGTGTGGTGATTAGAAACAGTAGGAGGGAGATTCTCCCACAACTCTCTAGCTTTCTCTCTCCTTTTCTCTCTTCTTACTTAGGGCTTTTCCTAAATTCATATGGCTGTGAGAGAGGATGCTCTAAGGTCCTTATATAGCCTAAAAAGTCTCTGAAATAGACTTAAGTTCAAGGTATACTTGGGTTATATCCAAATCGGCTTTAATTCAGCTCAAAAGAGGGTTTTTGACGGCCCTCCTTGAGCCAAAAGTCAGACTTAAGCTTACTAACCTTGGATCTACGTGGAGTTATGTTTTCGTCTCAGTCGGATTCCCATATCACGTGTGGCGGACCAATTTCAGTTCAGCGGTCAGTGGGCCTTGATCCGAAATTCCAAGTACATGTAAATGTTCCTGAAATTTTTCCTGATCCGAGGGTGTATTTGGGTCAGATTCTGACGGTCTGGTTGCTTATAAATTGACCGCAAGTTTCAAGTCTCAGATCACTATTCCATATATTTATTTTGTAAATGGATTTTGTGTTTTCACCCTCCTTCGCTCCGGACTCAAGCGAACAGCCGTGGAACACTGTCTGGGGCTGATTTCCGAGATGGTTGTCAAGCCCAGCGAGACTGTCCTAAGTCCTTAACCTCGTATTATTCGGAGTCCCGATGTGCGGTCTAGACCTGATATGGAGTTTCAAGGTGTTCCCGAGAGCAGTCGGGTAATGAGTTTGATCCTAGATTTTAGGGTAACCTAGCATCAAGGATTCTACAAGTTTTGGGTCTTGTAGATCGTATTTAAAGCGATCCAAATGGATTTCATGGCTAATCTAGTTTAGCACTTAGTTAACTTTGTCAAATTTCTAAAGGATTTAATCTTAAATGATTTCTGGTCGAGATGGTACTCGAGCCATTGTACGAAAATTTACAAGTCGTTACACTAACTCATTTTTGACACAGTGGGTCGATCACTTACCGAGTTAACTCAGCTTGACCCTCTCTCTTCCTCTCTCTTTCTTTTCTTCCTTCGCCCTTTCCTCCCTTCTCCTACTTCTATGTTGTTAATGTCCAACAACTGGACTTGATGATCTCGACCCAACTCGCCATGATTTGAGCCGAGTTGAATGACTCAGTTATGACAATGAACAAACAACCCTCTCTCTTCTACTTCTTCCCCCCCCCCCCCCCTCTTTTGGTGAGACAGGCACCCAACATGGGGTCAAACTTGCAACTTGAAATAGGTGGCTCACCGAGTCACTCTAGTCGGTCAGATCGCGCAGACATGGCAGCAATCCAAACCGCACCTCCCCTCTTTCTTTCTTTCACATTTTCTTCTCTTCTTCTTTTTCTTCTTCCATTCTTCTTGCTTCTCTTTGATTTTTCTCTATTGGAACGACCAGGTGGAGTTCTAGACTCGGCCCAGACTCAACCCAAACACACGACTCGCCACCCAACTTAATGTGGCAAGAAAAACGATGCTTTCTTTCCTCTTTTTTCGGGTTTCCTTTTTTAGACAATGGTTGCCCTAAAAGGTAAGATGCTATTTATAGCCGTATGGGAGCCTAAAAGGATTGGCTCTTAGTCAGCCGATTAGCTATAGTTGCGCCCACTAATCTAGATTAACAAGGAGATATGGTTAATGATCTCTTTATGGATTGTTTGCATGGTCGAAATCTACTGTTATGGATGGTCATAAGGTGTTGTGGGCCACTAAATTAACGCTTCTGATTAGAGGATGAGATTCACCAGTCGATGATGGGTTTCTTGATCAATTGAGGAAGATGAGATGGTTGATAATGGTGGATTACAACTCAATGCCTATTCCTCTGATCTGATTTGTATAGATGGTATGGATTTGATCAATGATCATTGTGGGACCCATGTTTTGGACGGACAACATTGAAAACTCAGTGGGTTCTTTAGTTAGTTTTTTTTTTTTTTTTTTTTTTTTTTTGGCTCTTTGATTGCAAAGGAAGCCCTAAAGTGCAAGGTGAATGGAGGGCTAGGATTAACTTAGGCATATGGTCAAGATTGAGAAAGGGTGCTGGAACGGATTGCCAAGCTGGCAACAAGGAAACGGAATTTCCACTTTTGGAAAGATTTTGTCTGCACCCACCTACTTGTGTGCGAGTTTGCACGCTCACACGTGATTGTCAGTGCGCGAAGTTTTTTAGGGTTTTGGTCGTACCTGAGGGCTACACCTGGTGGATAGTTTGGATTTAACCAATGATCATTGAAGGTGGGCCAAAATTCAAATCAAACAGACACTGTCCATCGCTGGCAAAAAGAAGAAATAGATGGATTTTTTTTCTCTTTTTGAAATATTCACGAGTCAACACCCGTTTGACCAGGTCTGTGGACCAATGTACCGTATGTGTACACCCAATGGTGTACCCTCACATCGTAAGTGTGGGTTCCACGGGGTTAGTTCGACTAATCTGAGCCATCTATTTAACTCTAATGATCCTTTTATAAGTCCCCTCCAATGATAAGGTAGATCCATAGTTTAGGTGGGCCATACATTTAAAACTTGATTTTAATTTATGGATTTCTATCAATCCGATGGCCATATTCTTTTCAACTTGGGTTGATAGCACATTTAAGGGTTTTTAGTTAACTTTAGTGATGTTTTGCCACTCATGTTTATGATCTGATGGGTAGATTATTCAATTAGTTGGTAATCACCTCATCAGGGTTGTTAGCAAACGGAGTGATGGATTTAGCAATCCAAGGTTTGATATTAACGATTGTCTATCCACCTTGGGTTGGATAATCGTTGATGATGCAATCTTACGTTGAGAAGTCAAGGTCAATCAAGTGGAGATTGATCACGAATCGAAAAGTTAAGAAGGAAAATACGTGAGCAATCAAATGATGCGTTAGTTTTAAATAATATGCGGTCCCACATGCGCTCATGCTAAATGTAATGATAACACCTGAGTACTTGAAGAGTACGAGGCATTATACCATATGTCCGTGTGAAAAAGGGTTCCTAGAGAACAATTTGGAGCAGAGAGAGAACTCATTGGTGGCCTTGTCAACGATAATCAATGAAGGATCTGACCGGTTAAAATCTGGTTCCCGAATGTTAACCTTCCAAAGCTTAATAACTGTATGAGGTTGGGCAATCCATTTATCAAGAGCCCTTGGTAAATTAGAGAAATGCTGAAGCTAACCTGAATGACTTTTAATTACTATATAAATTAAAATTTAAAGAGAACTAGGATGGAATGTGGCACTTCTTAAAGTGACAAAAAGAGCTATTATTTTCTCTCTAAACTAGACCACTGCAGGGTGCAATAAGCTGAGATATCTTTCACTTGAAAATTAGTGAAGTTTGAGCAAATCCAGCCCACTTTCATTTCTTAGTTTGAACTAAAGCCAAGCTTGATTTTCTCTTTATTAGTTCTCAGATTGTGATCAGCTATGTAGAATTTTATTACTAAATTGATTTGCAGAAAAATTATGACTAAATAAAAAATATGTAAATTCCTATAAAAAGAAAAAACTATACATTGCATAAAAAAAAAGGCCAAAAGAAAGTCTTGTATGGAGGGAGAGAGAGAGAGAGAGAGAGAGAGAGATCTATACCTTTCCAAAGGTGATACTTGAAATCTAAAAATAGTGCAGATTAATTATCCTTTTAAAAATAATAATAATAAAATCTGAAAATAGTGGTTCTTACTTAAAATCAATTATCATCTAACTGATATTTTGTCGGATAATTTAGGCCATGAGCCCAAAATTCAAGCAGATCCAATTCTTAGGTGGACCATACCATAGGAAACAATGGTGACCATTAATGGGCCACAAAAGTTTTGAATCAAGCTGATATTTGTTATTTCTCTTCATCCAGGTTTTTGTAAGATTATCAATAGGTTGGTTCGCAAATATTTATTAGTAGGAAGTTTTTAATGATAGGATGCTCAATCACCACTGTTTCTTATAGTATGGCCTACCTGAGATTTGGATCTCTTTCATTTTTATGCTCGTGCTCTAAAATGATCTAGAAAAAAATGGATAGACGGCCTGGATATAACATACATACATCCAATTGGGCCTCACGGTAAGGGCCACACCGCATTGCGTGAGGCTGGGCCACACTAAATACACTCAATCAAATGGATGGTAAAAAGTAAATCAAATGTAGATTTTGGAAAACCCTTGCATTTTACTAATAAGAATGTGTGCTTGTTTAACCAGGTTATTGCTGTAAAACAATTGTTGCTTCTTTGTGGAGGTTCTCATTGGAAGACCATCTTCGTAGTCACATGGTAATGCTGTCACACTTCAATTTAGTCTATTTACTATATATTTAGTTTAGTTTGCAATTCAGGGAAACTGAGCATCCAAACACACCCACTGTTCAAGACTATCGTGCTAGCATTCACGATGCAACATCAATAGAAGCAATTTATAGGTCTATCATCCTTACCATTTCTCTTTTGTTTCAATTGTGTTATGTTTCATTTGGATGTTTGTAGAAATATTGAGAATAAAAGTCTCCTAGATTTGTATTTTAATTGATGGGACATAATTATGTTAATCATTTGTTTAGTTTTCAGGGTAGATGATCATATTCTTTACATTACCTTATTTCATTAGTAGTTGACTTAATTTTGACTATATACTATATATTTAGTTTAGTTTGCTATTCAGGTCACCAGAGCATCCAAATATTCAAAATGATAATTAGTCCAGTTTTTTATTTAGGTCAATCTTTTGAATTTTATGAATGGGATTCTTATTAAATAATCGTGTGAATTTTTTTGGATGATTATCGGTAATAACACATTCAGGAAAAAAAAAAACCAAATATAATGTTGTTGTTGTTTTTTTTTTTTTTTTTAAAAAAAAAAAAAAATTATTTGTAGAAATTTTAGCGACGGACCAAATTCGTCGCTAATTTCTGAACAAGTCAAAAATCAATGATAGATTTAAGGTCCATCGCTTCTCCCAAGATCATCGACAGACTATATCCATTACAAAAGTTTAGAATAGTTCAAGCGGATTTTTCTAAAGTTAAGCGACGGATTTTTAATTTTTTGTGATGAATAGGATCCGTCGCAATTTTGTGACGAACTAAATTCGTCGTAGTTCTATTGCAAATTTGCGATAGATCCCATCCGTCATTTAATTTTTATAACGCGTCAAACAACGATGGACCATGCAATGGTTCAAATTCATCGTTAATTTGGTTTTGTGACAGATCAGATCCATCACAAATTTGTGATTTTGGCATAATATAATTTTAGAGCGTGGGCCTAAAAATGAAATAGATCCAAATCTCAAGTAGACCATACCATAGGAAATAATGGTCATTGAACGTCCACCATTATAAACTTTCTAAGGCCCATCATAATGTTTATTTACCATCCAAACTATTTGTAAGGTCAGAGACCAAGATGAAGGGAAAAAATGAATATCAACTTGATCCAAAACTTTAGTGGCTCAGAAAAAGTTTTTCATCATAGGTATTCAATCCTTGTTGTTTGGTCCACTTGAGATTTGGATCTACCTAATTTTCAGGACCTTAGCACAAAAACTGATGGATGGCATGGATGTACAACTTATGCATCAAGGTGAGCCCTACGGTCAGGGCAACACCCACTAACATATGAGGTTGCGCACATTGTGATGTTTGTAAGAAATTCACCAAGTCCATTTGTTTTCCAGATCATGTTAGGACAATGGTAATTTAATAAAGTTGTCAAATTTTAGACATTTTTAACAAAAAGAAAATTTGAACTCAATACTAAATTTCAATATTAAAAAAATAAAATAAAATCTACCAATTTAGTATTCCAACACTTATCAATACTTAAAATTCAGTACTTGAAGTTAATTTCAAACTTTTTTAATTCAGTTTACTAACCCTTAACCATAAACAATTCCTTAAGAAGCTAAGGATAACAGGTTTTGCCTGCAATGCATTATTATTATTATTATTATTACTTTTTCTTTATCTTTTGTGGCTAAAAATTATAATATATGGCTCTTATTATGTAAGTAGCTTGCAAGTGATCAATTTCAATATATAAGTTATTCAAATCGAAAATTGATAACTTAGAAGAGAACTATTTCACTATAACAATAGAGTGCACTTTAAGTTAAGAATAATAAAAAATAAAACACTCTTTAATGATAGACTTTTGTCGTTGAAAAAGCATAGCTTGTAGGTGATCAATCCATTTAGAGTTTCCACACGATGGTGAACCAACGACACCGACTAATACTTTTCCAACTGGCAGATTGGGGTACATGAAATGGACGGATGAACTTATAAATAGACAATGTTCCCAATTTAAAAATTATGTCCTTTAATCAGCGGCTAATATAACTCCACCTATCAAATCAATGAATTAGCCTTATTGGGTACTAGAATTTGGACGGTGTACGTTAACTTGTGCCACGTGTTCAATTTCTAAGTGACACCAACTGGCGAATTAATTTAAAAAAGAAAAGAAAAATGAAATTCCAAAGAAAGTTGAAAACTTGCTAATTAACAAATCCCTGAATTACGTTATATTTGCCAAATTCCCCGTAATTGCGCATCCAATTATTTTATGTGAGCGGTGTCTATGCATCACACAGCTGCTGTATACGTGGCACACGCATATACATCATCCAGACCGTCCAACTGGTGGGTAGCAATGAAGATGAGATATGGGTCAGATAGATTTGATAATGGTAAGTTACTATCATTGGACATTCATCTATTAACACAAGACCGTTGAATATTTCTCATTTTTTTTTTTTACATGGACACGAATCTGGAGGCTAGGATTGTCTGTTTATTATATTTTGTATCGCACCCATCAAATTGGAACCCACTATTTGGACGGTTTGATTGAGGTACATGCCAGTGCATGTTTATGGATCATGTTACTCTGTCAGAGTATCAATTAATCCCTATTTTAGTCTTTTAAGCAGGTGCTCAACCCTAAAAAGTCCATTCACGTCTAAAAAGTTTCCGCGGAAAACCTAAAGGCATTGTACGGACTCATCCGTTCGCCCTATTATTTCTTATTTTATCGCATTTCTTGGAAAGCAGCCGGGTATATTTGCTAACGCCCCCAAATCTTTTAAATGGCACGCTGGGTTACCTATTATCGATCCTAACCGTTCATTCATTCATTAAACAAGGATCAAGCCATATTGGTCCAACGATCGTGCCAATCTAGTATTGTAAACTTACAATCAACAACATTAAAATGGACAGTCAAGATTGACCGAAGAAAAACACTACGTCCAATCATTGTTTTTGATGTGATGATTCTCACCATGATGTATGGCTTCTAATTCATAATTAATAAGAAATTTTACAAAAAAAAAAAAGCCTACTTAATATAAAATTTACATTCCACTTCTCTGTTTTAGAAAGTTTTCAAATAGCCACCTCATTAATCAATAAAATTATCATTTCACGACCTTTGGCAAGCCATGCCAGCAAATGGGTAAGTGGCTTGGGTGGGGCCCACTGTGATGTTCAATGTAAGATCCACCCCAGCCACTAGGTGGGCAACCCCATGTTAGGCCAAGGCCCAAAAATCAGCTCCATCTGTGATATAGGTAGACCATATGATTGCAAATAGTGAATAGGGCAACCCGTAAATCACTGATAGGTATGCTTTTTGGACCACAAGCTTAAATGTTTGTGTGGAATCTAATGGTTGAAGTTGATTTATATAATTATTATGGTGGGCTTATAAAACTCATAGGTAGATGTCTCTCTCCCCATTGTTTTCCTTGATGTGGTCCACTAGACTCACACATCAGCTTGATTATTATTATTACTATTATTTGCCTTTGGGCTTAATTTGGCACTACGTATCTAATGGTTAGAGTGGATCTTACATAAACACATCAAGTTTGGCCCACCAAATGAAAAGGAGCATCTAATACATTTTTTGTTTTTTGCTTTTGTATTTTTGTTTTTTTGTCAAAATATCTCTTTAGTGGAATGCTAAGGTCATTAGACATGTAGTCTCAATTTAAGCCAGTAGCTAAAAGGATCAAGTTGACTTGTGATTTAGGTGGGCCATACTAAGGAGCACAATTGTGTGTAGGCAAAATCCACTTGACCATTAGATGCGTAATCCCAATTTTACTGCAAAATTCTTTAGAAAACAGGATTAATCCCTCATTGAATTGAAATTATCAGCTAGTGCTTTTCAAGAAGAAAAATTACCTAAACACCTTTTAAGTGTTCTTAAACAGGTGGTGAATCCATAATTATGAGGACCCATGAGGTATGGGTCTGACATCCAACTCATTCAAAAGATGCACCACACCATGGTTACAAGAACATAAAATCCAGCGTATCCAATGATAAGATGGGCCAAATCATAAAAACTAATATAGATACTCGAAAACTTCCAAATAGATGCATAACCTATATGGTGATTCTGTTGGGTCCCTAGCATACAAACACAACAGAATATTGTATAACATAATTTGATCATGCGACCCATTCCAAGAATCTTCGTTTGCAATGACATCAAATCTCTACGATGTAACAATATGTGTGTGTATAAATGGTGAAGATTATACACATACGCAATGTGCATAAAGAAGATGTATGTGATGTCGATCTGTCGATGTTGATCTTATAAACCAAGGAGTCTCTGCCTAATCTATCCCAGTACCGAAGAAACGAGACAGCCCAAAGAAGACGTATACCATCCACACAAGTGGATCACATATGAGGACAATATAAGAGGATGGAGTGGATTTTTACTCTCTCAGACTTTCTCCTTTTCCTCACCCTCACACGTACCATGGAGTGGGGACATCCGGGCCAGCCTACCTCTCCCCTAAGATAGAATCATATAAATAAGGAGGGGTTAGATATTTAGGGGTGCACCTAGTATAGTGCTCCACCGTCCTACAGACTTTGGTGTAACCTACTGTGAAGGAAGCCTGTTTGATGTAGAGTGGGTCGCAGACAGTTTCAAGGCCAAGATGGATCAGAAAAGGCTCGGTCGACGACAAAAGTGATCCGGACAGTCGGACCTTAGATCGGGCGTATCTCACAATCCGGAATGAGTTATCGGGCGTAAACTATATGATTTTGGGGTAGAACGAGCTACTTTATCCAACCAACCCTGCTACACCGGGTTGTGCAAGCCGGATTTGCGAAATACCCCTGGATCGATGGTCATTTTCCTATTTTAATTTCGTTTTTACTATAAATATTAAGCTTTAGTTTGATTATAACTCTTCATCCGTCGGGCTTTAGGAGTCGTGTCCAATGTGAAAAGAGCTTAGAATAATTAGGAGAACGGTTTGGTGAAGCCAAATAGGACACTTACTATTTTTAGCCGAAAACCTTGCGCACTAGTAGACATCACGACCGTATATAAATAGTAAGTTTACTATTTATAGTAAGTCGCGAATTCTAGGAGTTTTAGTTGTAGTTTGCTTCTGATTTCTCTCCCATTGCTTGGTATCCCTATTTAAAGGGTTGTGAACTCGTTTATTGGAATTAATCAATTTCGAATTTATTAGAATTTATTTTTATTTTCTGCTTTCTTTTCTCGTGGATTCGAGAAGCCTCAGTGAGGAGTCCAGAGAAGCTCCGTGGATTCGAAGTAGTTATCCTCTTGAGGAAGACGGTGATCGACCTCATCACGTTCATCTCTGCATCACTGTTAATTCGCCTCATGTATGCATATACTCATGATTCAATCCAGCCATACAAGGGCTGCAGGTAACCCTCGACCGTCTTGCGGATGTGCTACTTCCGCCCCGAGCCTTAGGCGATGCTCCACCACCCATGGTGGCTCCACCATCCATGGTTGCTGTACGACACAACCTCGATTTTCGTAGAGCACTACCAGTGGCAAATCGTAGGGCTACACCAGATGATTCAAGTTCTAGCGACGAAGACCTTAATGAGAGTTTTGACCGATGACCAATCCATAGAAGCGATCATTTAGATCGTGTAGAAAGACACTATTGAGGTAAGGCTGAACTTCCTAGTTTTAATGGTTTATTACGTATAGAAGATTTCCTTGATTGATTATCTGAAGTAGAGAGATATTTTGATTATATGGACATGTCAGATCATAAAAGGGTAAAATTGGTAGGTTTAAATTAATATATAGTACTTTTGTATGATGGGAACAATTACAACTCTCACGAACCCGCCAAAACAAGGCGCCCATCTCATCATGGCCATGGATGAGACGTCCTCTTCGATCACGATTTCTCCCCAGTGATTATGAGCAAATATTATTCCAACAATACCAAAATTGCCGACAAGGAAATCGAACTGTCATAGATTGCACTGAAGAATTCCAGCGGTTAACTATATGAAACGATCTATCAAAATCTGAGTCACAGAAGGTGGCACGATTTATAAGTGGGTTGCGACCGACAATTCAGGACCGAGTTCAGATGTACCCATTTGGGACGGTGGATGAAGCAGTTCAATTGGCAGGTAGGGCAGAAACACAACTTGCAAGAGTTCCTACTCGTCCCTATCCTTCAACTCGACCCCCCATGACAGGTCCCACGCAGAATCTAGTGCTGACATAAGGAAAAGATCCAGTAGGAGAACGTCCTCAATCTCCTACAACAACAAACCATGACACGGGGAGCGACTCATTCATACCTCAACGTGCAACACCCATAACAGTGGACCCGAGTAGGATTTCAAATCCTTATGCCCGGCCAAGGTCGAACAATTGTTACCGCTATGGCCAACCAGGCCACTTATCAAATACTTGTCCTCAACGTCCCACAGCACACTTGATTATAAACGAAGGGAGCACTGAATATGAGGCCGTAGAAGAAGACCATGACTTTGATGAACATGAACAAACCACTAAAGAAATAGTAGGTGGCGATGAAGTGACGGGCAAGGATCGTGACGAATTTCTAATTGTGAGGCGATTACTGTATACCCTACGAAAGGAATTACATTCACAGCGACACAATATATTTCGTACTCGGTGCACTGTCAATGGAAAGGTCTATGATGTGATCATAGACAGTGGTAGTAGCGAGAACATCGTCTCAAGAGTAATGGTGAATAAGTTGCAGCTACCAACGACAAAACATCCTTTCCCGTACTCAATTGGATGGATAAAAAAAGTGAATAAGACAAAGGTTACTGAACAATGCACTATCTCGTTTTCAATTGGCAAAAATTATAAGGATCAAATACTTTGTGACGTGGTCAACATGGAAGCTTGCCACATGCTACTCGATAGACCCTGGCAATCGGACCGTGATGCAACTCGTCGGGGATGAGACAACGTTTACATATTCGTCAAGGATAGTTAAAAAATAATCCTTACTCCTATGACACCAGAGAACCACCCTGAAGCCTCTAAAGTGGAGGAGAGTTCCCTCTTGACCATTTGGGATTTCATGGAGGAATCTAAGGAAACCAGCGAGGTATACACTGTGGTGATGAAGGGCGAGAAAGAGGAACCCTCAAATATCCCTCCAAGTTTAAGACTGTTGCTAAATGAATTCAAAGAAGTCTGGCCTGAAGATTTACCTGATGGATTATCCCTCATGAGGGACATCCAACATCACATAGACCTCGTCCCTGGGGCTAACCTGCCCAACCGCCCTCACTATCGGATGAGTCTGAAGAAGTGTGAGATACTTTATGGGTAAGTGAAGGAATTGATTCGTAAGGGTCTCTTGAGAGAGAGCATGAGCTCAAGTGTCGTACCAGCATTATTAATGCAAAAAATGGAAGCTGATGCATGTGTGTCTACAGCTGGATAATCAACAAAATTACCATCAAATATCAGTTTCCAATACCACGGTTAGACTACATGCTCAATATGCTAGAAGGGGCCAAGGTGTTCTCTAAACTTGATCTAAGGAGCAGGTACCATCAAATTCGTATCCGACCCGGTGATGAGTGGAAAACGGCATTCAAGACCAAGGAAGGAATGTATGAGTGACTGGTCATGTCCTTCGGCCTATCAAACGCACCAAGAACTTTTATGCGTTTGATGAATTAAGTTCTAAAACCGTTCATCAGCCAATTTGTGGTAATATATTTTGATGACATATTGATATATAGCCAGGATGAGGCGGAGCATATGAAACATCTTAATAGGTACTGCAGATCCTACAACTTAACAAGTTGTACCTTAATTTGTAGAAGTGTAGTTTTTCAACTGGCGGTCTGTTGTTTTTAGGATTTGTTGTAACGTCCACAGGAATCTATGTGGACGATGAAAAGGTGCGAGCCACTAAGGAATGGTCAATCCCGACAAACATTCATGAGGTGAGGAGTTTTCACGGGTTGACGACTTTCTATCGTCGATTTGTGTGAGATTTTAGCATCATAGTCGCGCTTATAATAGATTACAGGAAAAAAGGACCATTCCAGTGGACTGATAAAGCTGACAAAAGCTTTCATGAGATTAAGTATCGTTTGTCTACAACACAGGTCTTGGTGCTTTCTAATTTCGACAAATTGTTTGAGGTTGAGTGTGACGCTTCATACGTCGGAATTTGAGGAGTATTATCACAGGAAGGCAGACTGGTAGCCTTCTACAGGGAGAACCTCAGCGAAACCCGAAAGAAGTGGTTGACTTATGAGCTTGAGTTGTACGCAGTTGTTCAGGCGCTGTGACATTGGCGGCATTATCCGATTCAAAGAGAGTTTGTTCTATACACTGATCATCAAGCATTAAAGCTCATTAATAGTCAGACTAACGTGAATCATATGCATGCTAGATGGGTTGCGTTTTTACAGGAATTCATGTTTTTTCTGAAGCACAAGTCAGTACAGTAGAACAAGGCGGCTAATGCACTTTGCCGTCGTGTATCACTACTTGTTACGATGAGCAATGAGATGGTCGGCTTCGACTGTCTCAATGAGCTGTTGCTGAGGATAAGGGATTCAAAGATTCTTGGATGAAGTGCCAAGAAGGTTACCCCAGTGACCTTCATATATAGGATGATTTTCTCTTCAAAGGAAATCGATTGTGCATCCCCCAAAGTTTTCTGAGGGAATAGATTATTCAGGAGCTACATGGAGGTAGCCTCGGTGGACACCTTGGGCGAGACAAGATGCGAGCTCTTGTGGAAGAGCGGTATTACTGGTCGCAATTAGTACGTGATGTGAAAAAAGTCGTACAATGTTGTCATGTTTGTCAGACCTCCAAGGGACAATCTCAGAATACGGGCCTCTACACCCCGTTACCTGTGCCTGACGGTCCTTGGAAGGATTTATCAATGGACTTCATGCTTGGTCTCCCACAAACATAATGCGGCATGGATTCGATGTTCATGGTGGTAGATCTTTTCTCCAAGATGACGCACTTTGTCTCATGCAAGAAGACCCTCGATGCAACACACGTGGCAAATTTATTCTTCAGGGAGGTCGTACGGCTAAACGGGATCCCCAAGACCATTACTTCTGATCGTGACGCGAAGTTCATTAGCCACTTTCGGTGGACTTTGTGAACTCAATTCGATACACGACTTCAATTCAGCAGTACTTACCACCCACAGACTGATGGGCAGACCAAAGTTGTGAATCGCATGTTGGGAAACCTCTTTCGCTGTATTTCAGGAGAAAAACCGAAGTAGTGGGATTTGGCCTTATCTCAAGCAGAGTTTGCATTCAACAACATGGTGAACTGCTTGACAGGGAAATCACCATTCTAGATTATCTACAGACGAGTGCATCACTACACACTTAACTTGGTCCCTCTGCCAAAGCATCTAAGCACGAGCATTGTAGCAGAACATATGGCAGACAAGATCAAGGGCATCCATGTGGAAGTGCAGATCAAGCTACATGCCTCGAGCGAGAAGTATAAGGAACAAGCGGACAAGCACCGACGATAAAAAGTGTTCGAGGTGGGCGACCGCGTTATAGTCCATCTGCGCAAAGAGAGATTTCCAACCAGGACGTACAACAAGTTGAAAAATAGGAAGATTGGACCCATCCTAATCATTCGAAAGATCAATGACAACGCTTATGTTGTTGATCTTCCAGATGACATGGAGATTTCACGGACTTTCAACGTTGCGGACCTGACCGAGTATCATAAACCATAACAGGATGAGAACTCGAGGACAAGTTCTTTTGAAGTGGAGAGGACTGATATAGAGCGGGTCACGGACAGTTTCATGGCCAAGATGGATCAGAAAAGGCCCGGTCGACGACAGAAGTGATCCGGATCATCGGACCTTAGATCAGGCGTATCTCACAATCCGGAATGAGTTATCGGGCGTAAAATATATGATTTTGAGGTAGAACGAGCTACTTTATCCAACCAACCCCACTACACCGGGTTGCGCAAGCCGGATTTGCGAAGTACCCCTGGATCGACAGTCGTTTCCCTATTTTAATTTCATTTTTACTATAAATAATAAGTTTTAGTTTAATTATAACTCTTCATCCATTGGGCTTTAGGAGTTACGTCCATCGTGAAAAGAGCTTAGAATTATTAGGAGAACAATTTGGTGAAGCCAAATAGGACACTATTTTTGTTCGAAAACCTTGTGCACTAGTAGACATCATGACCATCTATAAATAGTAAGTTTACTATTTATAGTAAGTCACGAATTCTAGGAGTTTTAGTTGTAGTTTGCTTCTGATTTCTCTCCCATTGCTTGGTATCCCTATTTAAAGGGTTGTGAACTCTTTTATTGGAATCAATCAATTTCAAATTTATTAGAATTTATTTCTATTTTACGCTTTCTTTCCTCGTGGATTCGAGAAGTCTCAGTGAGGAGTCCAGAGAAGCTCCGTGGATTCGAAGTAGTTATCCTCTTGAGGAAGACGGTGATCGACCTCATCACGTTTATCTTTGCGTCACTATTAATCCTCCTCATGTATGCATATACTCATGATTCAATCCAGCCATTGCCTTGATGTATCCATTAATGATCATATCACATACCAATCAGGAGTGGATCATCATATTTGGACCTTCAAGTTATCATTAAGTGCGTTCAAAGCAATTTTAATAGTTAAAACAATATTTCAACGGTTAAAAACCTTTGAAATTTTGATTAAAATATTCAAAGTGGTAGGCTCAGCGAAAAAAATCACTTAATGAGTCCCTGATCTATCTAGATTAAAGTCATAAATATGTTCATATGTAAACTAGTGGATCTTTTGTTGACCCATGTAAGAATCGACTCTTAATGAAAGTGCCCGGTTACGTCCACTTTATTAGCCACTACATGGACCTCGTAGAAAGAGTCAAAGCTGATCAGCCAAGATCGTGAACCTTACATGTCCTAAGGTTTAAAGATTAAGAAATTTTTCATGTGTCATCAAGTCCTAATCTCACGATCACAGTCCAAGATAATGGGCGCTTAGAGAGTGATCAAATGTCCAAACCTTAATCCTTTGTACATGGCATAATCACACTCTTATGTAAGGTAAGAATAAGGCATAAACTGACACCAGGTCTGCTCCTTATGGTGGAGACTATCCATCCTGACTTGAGTCAATCCCCTTATAAAAGTTGACTGACATCTTATAAATTGATGTCCACAAGTGTCCCATGCACTTTTGACGGTCATGGTCTAATAGTGTACTGAGATCCATGGACCACGACTCTTCTAAGTCAATGATTGTCATGTCCAATCTCAAGTTCTCAATGACTACTAAAGGAATCACTCCTCAACAAACCCAATGAATGAGAGAAACACTAAATCTGTTTAAGGCATATCACAAGCTCAATCTAGGATGCATGGTGCCGCGATCAATGGCTGAAATCTGTCCGATCACATTCATGTGGCCGGTGGATAAGGGCATATATAACTTTCTAGAGCACTAACTCCAACATATTTTATCCATCAAAGTTTTTACCTATTTGGTTTTTCAATTACAACACTAAATGGTTGTAAATAAATAATAATTTACTCTTATAATTGTGTGGTAAACTTATATTTAGCTACAATGATAATTTTATTACATTGTTTGTTTCACCCAAAAATTATTGTAAAAATACTAGTTTTATAGAGTGAAAATGTAACGATCACAATTTACATCACCTACATCTTTACAATTGTATTTGACTCTTGATTTATGAACCACAACTCCTAATTAAACAAATACCTGAAAATGATAATGATGACTCATTTACTTTGCATTTCATAGGAAATTGGAAAAATCAAACAAGCCCTAAGAGCAATATAAAGTATAGTGCTCTTAGTTGCAATGAGACAATTTGACGGTCCAACTAATGGATTTGGACTGTCCATTGGTCCACCACACATTTCATGGGTAACACATGTAAAATGCACACTGAGTAGACAATTTTAAAGATGAGATCAAAAGCATATATGTATTGGATGGCCATGATTATTTATAGAATCATTGTTCACGTGATGTAGAACGAGCTACTAATACATTCTTAGCATGATTGGACTAAAAGAAGCCCGAATAGAAGTGAAAGAAGTTCGCCAAAACTAGGCCTAGTCTTACGTATGGCATGATGTATATGGGCCCTACGTATGTTTGGTTCGAAGAAATTTTTTTCGGGTAGAGAGAAATAGTTATTCGAAGTGTGGACCATAAATAAGTCATAACTCTTGGCATTGTCACGAAATGTACGACATATCGATTTATCCTAACCTACACAGTGGGTTGAGGATAACCGTTTCATAAGAAAACACACACTTTCGATTCAATACTATGATTTTAGAAAAAAATAATTACTATTTTTTAAAATTTTCATTTTCATTATTTTTTAAAAAAATTCTTACGGTTTTAAAATTTTCATCTTTTTTAGAAATTCTCGTAATAAAGCCGAAAATGCTCCGTAAGGTTTATCCAGATTATTTTATTTTTGGCAAATTAAGCTTCAGAAGAATTTTGCTACTTTAGATAACTTCTAAACGAATTAAGGTTTCATTTTTTTGCTATATAAGTGATGTAATAGGAAATCCTAGGATGATCTCTCAATACTGTTATGGGAAGATCCGAGTCATCTATCATTCCGAGGCTTGGTGGCATGTTGATCAGATCGAATGGATAACTAACGGCTCGACTCAAATCATCAGAACAGACGATGTTCGACGAAGGCCTACAGTCACTGACATAAATCTTACCTACTGAAAGGTCAGAGTCGATCCCATACTCTGAGGCAGAGGCGGACGCTCCTCAAGTTGAATTTAGAAGCTACCATAAGTAGTCGTGGCCGATTTCTCCGCCCGCAGATATGCACGATGCGCATGACATACCACGCATCCCTTGGATTGTGAATAGTATCTCCACGATCTGAAAATCTCCCTGATTGAGAGAATCATGTCGTGATTAACGGATCCTAATAATCTTACAGTCAGGTATAAATACATGAAGACCCCATTGCTACAGGTATGCAAGATCTCCCACCCTCTCTCTACAATTCAACTTAGACCTCGATTCTCTTGACCTGACTTAGGCATCGGAGGGTCCCCCGGCTAAGCCAGGGTCTCCTTTGCTCACCCTTTGTGTAGGGCTAGGGTCTATTCGAGGCGCATTGCTCGGAGTGGAGGGAGGTCTGGATTTTGTCATCAACATTTTTTGGCGCCGTCTGTGGGAATCTGAAACAAAACGTCAGGTTCCTATTCCTGAGCATAATGACTTGAGGAAAGAAGAAAGTCGTAGTTACGGAACTAGAGTCAAACGAACGAACTCGCTCCTCTTCACTACTCCACGCAGAGTCAGCCCCGGGGCCTTCCCAGCATTCTCGCAATCGGGCGAGTAAGTATCGTGTCATGCAAGGTGAGATACAAGCCTTACGCGATGAAGTGAATAGGATGAAACAACAATAGGAGCTGCGATTGCATCCAGATCAAGAACATCCTGTCCTCGAACCAGTTGGCTCAGTTGTGGAAGCTCGCTCTGTGTCGAGGAGTGTGAGGCTTGAGGCACCCCACATCCCCAGGTGCCTGTATCGGGTCAGCATCCTCTCCTGACCCAAAGCTGGCCCTCAGCTCGGAACACCGCAATGCGAGCTCCAACTAATGCCTCGGTTACTTCGGCCCTGACACCGACGGACCTTCGCCATCAGCTGAAACGGAGGAGGGAAAGGAGAACCCCGGAGATAGGAAACACCCAAGAAATCGTAGTAGAAAACATAGACCCATGGGAGAAGCGGTTCGAGGAGCTTAACAACAGGTTTTTAGCTTTGGAAAAGAAACGACAATCAACGTCGGTTCCCACTGCCGTTCAAGCGATGATGGAAGAAACCGAACCTCCCTTCATCTCTGAAATCATGACTGAGGTGATGCTTCAAAGGTTCCGGGTACCTCCCGTCATCCAGTACTCTGGGTCCAGAGATCCGTCCGAGCATGTGGAAGCCTACCACTCCTGGATGCAGATCCAGACGGCGACGGATGCTATGATGTGCCGGAGGTTCTCGATCACACTCACAGGATCCGCTAGGAGTTGGTACCGGTAACTCAAGCCAAACTCCATCAGCTCCTTCGCAGGATTGAGCCAACTATTCCTTACCCAGTTCATCAGTGGTAAGAGATGTCGGAAGCCCAACGCTCACTTGCTTACTATCAAACAAGGGCCGAAGGAGTCGCTGAAGGACTACATCGCTCGCTTCAATGAGGAAGCATTACTGGTGGAAGACTATGATGACAAAATGGAGCTTGCTGCTATGTTCAGCGGCCTAAAAGAGGAGAAGTTCACTTTTTCAATCGGGAAAAACCTGCCCAAGACACTGACTGAACTTGTGGCCAGAGCCCAAAAGTATACCAACGCGGAGGAATTCACCAATGCCCGGAAAAGTGTTCAGGTGACTGAGCCGAATGGAAAGGGGAAGAGGCCCAGGAACGAGGAATCCCAGATGCCCAACAAAGGGACCGACGATCGCGCTCCTTGCGATCGTCGTCCGAGCAAAAGGCCAGAGGAAAGATTTCGTTCCTACGCCCCCCTTAATACATCCGTTGAACAGATCCTACTAGACATTCGAGGAGAAAAACTACTGAACTAGCCTGTCTGCATGAGAGCCGATCCGGACCATCGAGATAAGCGCAAGTACTGTCTTTTCCATCGAGACCACGACCACAATATGGATGACTGTGTAGACCTTAAAGATGAGATTGAAGCCCTTATTCGAAAAGGACACTTGCGTTGATACATAAAGGAAGGAAAAGCCACTCAGAGAGAATAAATGGAGCGGAAGCAGCTAAATAACGTCGTGGAGGAGCCCGCCGAAATCCGTACCATCTCAGGGGGCTCGTTCGGCGGAGGAGATTCAAATAGGGCACGAAAGGCTCACTCCAGGAAGTCTGAATTGGAATACTACTTTCACTTAACTGAACGGCCCAATAAAGAACTTCGGGTCAGTCCGTGCACTCTGAAGTTCACGGAAGAAGATGTGGGCGGGATTCAGCACCCGCATGACGACGCTCTAGTAGTTACCATAACTATAGAAAATCGCAAAGTATACTGTATTTTGGTCGACACCGAGAGCTCGGTAATGTACTTTACTCTGAAGCTTTTGAAAGAATGGGGATTCCACGATCTCATCTCAAACCTGTGAAGACCCCTCTGTACGGCTTTGCCGAAGAAAAAGTGATTTTCGAAGGAGCCATTTTCCTCCCCGTGACCGCGGGAGAAGGGCAACATCAAGTCACACTTATGGTGGACTTCTTGGTTGTCAATGTACCATCTGTACACAATGTTATCCTGGACAGACCATCTCTTAATGCAATGAGAGCTGTCGTCTCCACCTATCACTTGATAATGAAATTCTCCGTTGAGGGCGAGATAGGTTATCTCCGAGGCGATCAACGAGAGGATCGGAGATGTTATGCAGTTGCGGTAAGGAAAGGGTCAGTTAAGCAGGCGCTCATTATCAACGTTTTAGACCCCCGAGGACTTACGAAAGACTCATCCGTGGAAGACCTGGAGAAAGTGCCGCTCGATGAAGCCAATCCGAGCAGAACAGTTCAGCTCGGGACGTCACTAAATCCTAAACAACGGCTTGAAGTTCTGACATTTCTACGACAATATAGGAATATCTTTGCATGGTCCAACCATGATATGCCCGAAATTTCTCCAGAAGTCATCGTCCATAGGCTGAATGTGGATCCAGATCACAAACCTGTCAAGCAGAAGAGAAGACGCAGTATGAAGCAATGCCAATGAGGTCTCTGTCCTATTCGATGCAGGATTTATAGAAGAAGTGCATTATCCCAATTGGATCGCAAATGTGGTCCTCGTAAAGAAAGCCAAAGGGAAGTGGCGAGTTTGCGTAGACTACTCAGATCTAAACAAAGCTTACCCAAAAAATAGTTTCCCACTGCCTCGGATCGATCAGCTGGTGGACAGCATAGTGGGACACGAGTTGCTCTCTTTCCTGGACGCATATTCTGGATATAATCAGATCGCGATGCACCCCTCAGACAGGCAGAAAACTACCTTTGTCACAAACAAGGGACTCTACTGTTACCGTGTCATGCCATTTGGCCAGAAAAATGCTAGGGCCACGTATCAGAGGCTCGTGAATCAGATGTTCTCCAAACAGATCGGACGCACCATGGAAGTATATGTCGACGACATGTTAGTAAAAAGTATCAAAGCATCCGATCACCTGACGGATCTCGGAGAAACGTTCGTCATCCTCCAAGAATACCAGATGAAGCTGAATCCGACGAAGTGCGCCTTCGGAGTCGGTTCAGAAAAATTCCTGGGTTTTCAAGTCAGTCAGAGAGGTATCGAGGCGAATCCCGACAAGATCAAAGCATTCCTTGACATGAGTTCACCTCGGACTGTTAAGAAAATACAATGCCTTACGGGGCGAGTAGCGGCACTCGGACGTTTCATATTTAGAGCAACGGATAAATGTCTCTCCTTCTTCCAACAGTTAAAGGGTCATAAGAAGGCAGAATGGACATCGGAGTATGAACAAGCCTTCCAGCAACTAAAACAGTACCTGGGTTCGCCCCCTATGTCCAAACCTGAAGAAGGTGAGCCCCTATTCCTCTACCTCGCAGTCTCAGCTTTTGCCGTCAGCTCGGCTCTGATCAGGGAGGTCGGGGGTAAACAATATCTTTTTTATTACATAAGCAAGGCCATGGTATCAACGCAAACAAGATACCCACCCCTGGAGAAACTAGCGCTCAGCCTCGTTTCAGCTCGGAGGTTGCGCCCGTATTTCCAAGCTCATTCAATAATCGTGTTGACAAACTCCCATCTTAGGCAAGTTCATCAGAGACCTGAGGTGTCGGGATGGATAACCAAGTGGGCCATCGAATTAGGTGATTTCGACATTCAGTTTCGTCCGAAAACAGCAATCAAAGGCCAAGCCGTAGCTGACTTCATCGCTAAATTCGCTACTCCGAGGACTGAAGAGATCAGCACCGAGGTTGAAACGAACCCACCAGTCTCTCCGGATGACCAAAAAGTAGCACCAGACCCGGGATGGGTTCTCTATGTGGACGGATCATCCAATGTCAAAGGAGCCGGGGCCGGGATCGTCTTGATCGCGCCTGACTCCACCATAGTTCAATATGCAATCAGATTAGGGTTCAAAGCCTCAAACAACGAGGCGGAATATGAAGCCTTGCTAGCCGGACTCAGATTGGCAGCAAGACTGGGTGTCCAATCCCTTCAAGTCCGATGTGATTCTCAGCTGGTAATAAATCATATATCTGCCGAGTACGAGGCTAAGGAAATAAAGATGGTTGCTTATCTCGACGAAGTAAAGAAACTGATCGAAAAGTTTTGAAATTGCACTGTCCATCAAATCCCGAGAGCGAAAAATTCATGGGCCGACGCCCTAGCACGGCTCGCCTCAGCCGCGGAAGGGAAGATCCGATGAATCATCCCTGTCGAACTCAGAGAGCAACCAAGCATCAGCAAAAAGGAGAAAGAGGTCAATCCAGTTCGAGCAAGTCCGAGCTGGATGAACCCGATATTTAATTATCTCACAACAGGTGAGATTCCTTCGGACAGGCTAGAAGCTAGGCGGCTCAGAGTCCGAGCAGCCAGATACATCGTCCTGGATGGTATCCTATACAAGAAGGGACATTCTCAGCCCTACCTCAGGTGTCTCCCCGTCGACGAGGCAGAATACGTTATACGAGAGATTCATGAAGGAATCTGCGGAAATTATTCTGGCAATCGGGCCTTGGTCTTGAAGATACTCCGACAAGGGTACTTCTAGCCAACTATCAAGGAGAATTCCAAAGATTACATTAAAAAATGCGACAAATGCCAGCGCTTCGCGGCCGTGCCAAGGCAACCCACTAAAGAAATGATCCTCATGAGCGGCCCTTGGTCGTTCCTCAGTGGGGAATCAACATTATCGGTCCTCTACCCACAGGAAAGGGACAAGTTAAGTTCACCAACGTCGCTATCGATTACTTCACCAAATGGGCAGAGGCAGAGCCCGTCGCCAAAATCACAAAGTAAAAAGTGATCGACTTTGTATGGAAAAACATCGTCTGCCGGTTCGAGATTCCGCGAACCATCGTGTCAGACAATGGTTGACAGTTCGATAACGATAAATTTCGAAGCATGTGTCGAGGACTCGGTATCACAAACGCATACTCTTCTCCCTGACATCCCCAGTCGAACGGACAATTAGAGGCAGTCAATAAGGTCATCAAGCACCATCTCAAGACAAAGTCGAAAAAAATAAAAGGCGGCTAGGTTGAAGAACTTTCGTTCATTCTCTAGGCCTATAGGACCACAGCTCAGTCATCAATAGGAGAGACTCCTTTCTCACTTTTCTATGGCTAGTTGAGATTGGTCTCCCTACGGCTCAAGTCGAGAACTACCAAGAAAGTCATAATTCCGAGCAGATCGCGGCTAACCTAGATTTGCTCAAAGAAGTTAGGGATATCTCAAAGCTCTGAGCCGCTGCTCGGCATCAACAAGTGGCGCGGTTTTACAATTCGAAGGTCAAGACTAGGCGATTCTGACCAGGGGACTTAGTCCTTCGCAGAGTGTTCCAGAATACCACCGAGCCGGGGGCTGGAACACTCAGACCGAACTGGGAAGGGCCTTATCGGGTTATCCGATCAACCAAACTAGGCTCCTACCACCTGAAAGACCTCGAGGGTCGTCAGCTCCCCCACCCCTGGAATGTCGAGCATCTGAAAGTTTACTACCCATGACGGACTTGCTTTGAAAGCTCTCAATAAATGTACATCTCCGAGCGATAAGCCTTTAAGGCTCCAAATAAAATTTGCCTCTTCTCATCAACTTCTACGAATTATCTACTAAGGAAAAGTTGCCTCTCATATACAGGGGCGGAATCAATGAATTAATCCCTCAAAGAAGGAGTTAATACATTATCACACAAAAGTTCTACACAGTATCCCCAAGTTAGGGGAAAAGCCTAAACGCTGACCTGACTCTCCTAACATAGGAGTCGGCTCACGAACTAACGGATAGAGTGGAGGGTTCTCGCCAATCGTGGGATGAGCCGACCCCCTAGGGGTCTGGGCTCAATGAACGAGCCATAAAAGCTCCAAAAATTCTACGAAATGGCATTGAAAAACACTAACCCGTCAAAGGGTTGGCTCAACCATGCCTTAAAGGAGATTAACCAACCATCAGTTCAACAATCAAGTGGTCCACAGTTAACATTCAAAAAAAAATCAACTACAGATTAGTATATCAGGAAAATCATCATCTATACGCCCTCTCCAGAGGGTCAAAAATCATTATCCACGAACCTCCATCAGAAGGTTAAAAAGTAACCAAAAGAAAGAAAAAGGTTTTGATAAAAAATGGTAAATCTGAGCTATGCAGGTGGTGGGGGAGCTTGGGCGTTTGGGGCTTGTTCCGAACGTACTCCATCCACAGGCAACTCCTCAGCTTCTTCGGAGAGTAAAGAGTCGAGATTAAGGTCTGGATATAAACCCAGGACCGCCTTGATGCAATCGTCGTAGAACTTGGCGGCCTCAACATCCCTCTCCTTGGACGTTTTGAATGCTTCTACCGCAGCGGTTACCGTCTCGACCAAAAAAGCCTTGTCCTCAGCCTGTTGAGCTTCCCTCGCCTGAGCGACGGCTCAGTTTTGCTCTTCCCCTACCTCGACTTTAGCTCGCTCAAAAGCCTCACCTAGTCGGACGTTCTCCTGAGCCAGTGAGTCTGCCTTAGCCCTAGCGCGGGTTAGCTCGATGATCGCTGCATCACATCGAGCTTTGAAATCATTTGCGACCCCTTTCAGCCGCAGCTCCCTAGCCTCAAGGTCGACCACAACCCCCTGCAACCGAAGTTCTCTAGCCTTCACATCCTCAAACTACCGACGCAACTCACCCTGTTCAAGTTGAAAGGAGGTGCTCTCATCCCTCAAGGCTCCCATTTGGGTTTTGAGAGCCTCTAACTCAGCTTCTCTTTTTTCCGACTCTCGCGCTCTTTTCCGAGTTGATAAAAGCTTTGGGACAGACTGCACAAAAACAGATGAATGAACACTTGAAAACTGCAAGTACAAGAGAAACGACGAGAGTCAGTGGAGATGCCGTATAAAAAATGGAAGCCAAGTCATTCAGAAAGGAGTTGTCTGACTTGTCGAGGAGGTTAGCTATACTCTCCTCAGGGCACGCTTTGCAGCCCAAGGTGTCAAGCAGGAAAGATGGTAGCCTGGTGTGAACTTCCCTCCGCTCGCCTCGGCTCCAAGGTCACCTCCGACCTCGGGTGGAGTAATCATGGCGTCGGCCATCCGAACGGCCTCATCCTGCTCAGATGATGAAGGGATGGCTATAAAGGGAGCCGACGAAGGGGCCGCCCCTACGGGAGGAACGATTGTGGGCGGAATGAAAGGGGCTATGGTTATGGGAGTTGGAATAATGATTGCTGAGATTTGACTCAGTAAACGCCGTAGCTGGAGCCGTCGGGGCGGGAGATGAGGCCGTGGTGACCACAGCCATAGGTATAGTCGTGACTGCGGCCGAAATTGGGGTCATAGCTGCAGCGCCCGGACCTGAGGGACATTCTCCGCGAGGAGTCGCTTGCCTCCTCCGAGCGGTAGTCTTCATCCGGGGCATTGGCCTCAACAACTCCTCCGCAGTCGGGGCCACCCTCCTCTTCCGAGAACTGGATGCCTCGGCCATGCCTGCATAAAGAACGACAAATCAGTGACTAAGTAAACAGGTCTAATTCCGAAGGAACAGAAGGAGGACTTACTGAAAGATGTCAAGAGAGGTTGGGACCTGCACAGCCCAGACCAATGAAGATTGGTGGCAGTGATCAGATCCGACCAGGAACAAAGCTCCCCTGACCTCACTTTCACCTTGGTAACTCGGTTCTTCTAGTCTGAGTCAAGGATGGGCGGACCTCTAGGGAAGTCTGCTAAGAGGAAGAACAAAAAGTTCAGTCCGACCGACACAATAGGAGAAAGTATGAAGACAAAAGAAATTAACTGGTCCGACCTGGTTTTGAAAATCGAGTGAGAACGCGAGCCGTTAGAGTCCCGACTTCAGCTATAGGTGCCTCTCATTCGCCCGCAACCCAAAATCATTTGTTCTTCCAATCTTTGTTAGAAGAGGGAAGATTCAGAACCAGTCCCTACCCCTTACTGCCTCGGGTCGTAAAGTAATACCATGGCTCATCGCTGTCGTGCTTGACCAAGTATAAACTCATTGACTCCCCTAGAATCAGCTCCAGGTTCCCTACTTGCCGCCAGATGATGAAAGCAGAAATGAGCACCCTCTAAGTGTTGGGGGTCAATTGCCCAGGAGCTAAGCCCAAGTAAGCCGTCATAGTTCCAACGAAGGGGTGTAGAGGAAGTCAAACCCCACATTATAGTGCATACAAAAAATAGCGACTTCTCCCTCAGTAGGCGCGCCACGGCATCGAGGGGCCCAGAGGCCCTTATTCGGACGGAGGCTGGGATTTGAAATTCCGTACGGATCCACTCTATTTAAGATTCGGATAGCACGAAACCTTTAAGGACTACCTCTGAGGCCCTCCCGCTTGCTGGCATCTCAGCGGCCTCGGTGGTTGCGGTCCGGGGGGCTTGAGCAGATTTCTTCCTGCCAGCTCTATGAACCTGAGCCCTAGTTTTCTTCTGCTTTCGGGGCGGAGGGTATAAAGGCACGGCTTCGAAGGGGCCTTCAGAGGCCCATCTCCCATTGCCAGAACTCTCTGGCTCGGAGTCATTACCGTAGTCCCGCACGATCTCCAGGTCGGACGACATCTTAAATAAGAAGGAAGAAATACAAAGAGGTGTAAGGAGACTCACCGGACGATCACCGGGAATCGCTTTTGCCGAAAATACGTAATCGATGGGAATCGCCTGATAAAAACCTTTGGATGGCCGGAATCGCCTTCGCCGAAAATCGCCTCTTCCGATGTCAGCTCGAACACAGCACGTAGAAGTGGAGCGAAATCTCCAAAGGAGGGTTTATATAGGCCGTACCAAATCCTCGCATTAATGACTAACAATGATGGCCGCAATCAAATCATCGTGAGACGATCTCAGAGCTGACGTGGCCGCATATCATTGGCTCGTACGCTATCAGACAAGATGTTTCTGACATAGATCGGCGTGCTTCGGATAAGCAAAATGACGTCCGAATAAAGAAGGGTTCCGTCCGGTGCACTGCCCCGAATATACGTGGCAACAGGTCATAGGCGGACGGTGGTTCGAAATCTAAACCATCGCCACGCGTGCACTACGCAGAGACTCATGGGCGGGAAACCCTGTGAGCGTAATGATTTCAAGCGCAAGGGTTGCGACGTACTCGGAGGAATCGGTAGCCGAGGCGATTGATCTTCCATATGATTACTCTTCGAGTCCTTAGTAAACCTCGAAGAGCAGGGGATTCTGTTATGGAAAGATCCGAGTCCCCTATCATTTTGAGGCCTGGCGACATGTTGATCAGATCGGATGGATAACTAACGGCTCGGCTCAGATCATCAAAACGGACGATGTTTGACGAAGGCCTATAGTCACTGACATAAATCTTACCTACTGAAAGGTCCGAACCAATCCCATACTCCGAGGCAGAGGCGAACGCTCCTCAAGTTGAATTTAGAAGCTACCATAAGTAATCGTGGCCGATTTCTCCGCCCGCAGATACGCACGATGCGTATGACGTACCACGCATCCCTTGGATTGCGAATAGTATCTCCACGATCTGAAAATCTCTCTGATTGAGATAATCGTGTCGTGATTAATGGACCCTAATAATCCTACAGTCGGGTATAAATACACGAAGACCCTATTGTTACAGGTACGCAAGATCTCGCACCCTCTCTCTACAATTCAACTTAGACCCCGATTCCCTTAACCTGACTTAGGCATCGGAGGGTCCCCCAGCTAAGCTAGGGTCTCCTTTGCTCACCCTTTGTGCAGGGTCAGGGTCTATTCGAGGAGCATTGCACAGAGTGGAGGGAGGTCAGGATTTTGTCATCAACAACTACAATTTTGAATTTTTTTTCTTTTTTTAAAGATAAAAAAATAAAAAAATAATAATAATAAATTTTTTAAAAAAATCCTCGTAGATTTAAGAACTACCATGTGGATTCAAAGATTTGACTATTTGATGAAGATTGTGATCTTCTTTTCATTGTTTCATGCCCTTCTTTCCAACATCATCTGGTCAACAACTTGAGCCAATGTATTAATCGGAGATTATTGCAAATGGCTTATAAGGAATAGCTTTTAGTAGGCAATCATGACCATTCCTCCCATGGCTTGAAAAACAGATGGTAAGGATGGATTGGGGCATTTAATCTATCCTTTCTTTTCATGGTAGGCAACAAAATGTTACGTGATTGACCAAATGAACAGCATTGGTTGATGGAGCCTATGCTCTGGCATAGTGTGATTTTTTTATGCTTGCGTATATACATCAACTCAAATAAACCGTCTAGGTTTTGTCAGATCCACTTTCTTCATTAACAAATCAGGTTGATCTGACTGTCCCAATCTCTTGTTTACAGGCATTTGATTATTGAATCTGCACTGCTGATCATTTTCTTTTGGACCATCGATTAAATGATCACACTGCTTGCTAACTTTTGTAAATAACCCCTTCTTCATACCAATCTATCTGTTGTATACGAAATCCAGTCCGTGCAAAAGATGGGCCATAGCATGAAGATCATTGGAGGTGAAAATCATGGCCATTCATCGTTGGTCTAAGCAACTGCTTGACTCAATGTACAGCTGTTGCATGCCTAATGAGTTGATCAACATGTTGGCATGGTCCCACCTTTTGCATGAGTCAGATTTTCTCCAAAGACACATTGATGGGAAAGATGGTAGTGTGAAAGTTCACATAATATGCAAATTCGTCTGTTTGGATTGATGACATGCTGTTAGAAAATTAGGTTGGATACACTGAAAATCAAAAAGAAATAATTTAAAAAATAGCAATTTCACTAGGCTGAATCACGTATAAAATACGCTGTCCTTAAAGCGTGATTTGTCCCCTTATCACTGCTGATGGGTTACAGACGAATTGCTTCCAGGATAAGACAAGCCTTATCTGGATCCAGCGTGCAGCAATCACGATAGGTCCACTATGGAACAGTTTTAACGCAGTAGATTTCTTCTGACAGATTTAGACTGTAGAGATGATCACAGTGTTCTTTAGGAGCTATGGACTGTATTTGATCTGATGGGAGAGATGGTATGTTGAGATGATGAAATCGGACTGGAATGGTCCAGTTTATATAGGCCTCAGGTTTAGACCCGTTGCTGTGTGGTATCAATGGTCCAGAACGTTTGAAAAATGTTTCTGGCCGTTGTCCATTAATCCCAGACGTTTCTGGTCATTAGATCAGAAGATCTGACCATTAGATCATCCTGGCCCGTCCGTTTTCGGACCGTTTGGCTTTCAAGGCAGAGAGCCGTTTTTAGAAACGGCTGGACGTTTCGGATTCTAGATCCGACCGTTCTCAGTTACCTATAAAACCCAGGCTCATTTCAGATCCACGCTGCCCTAAGGCTCTGACCAGACTCATCGCACTAGACCCATCGCACCGCGATCGCACCGAGGTCGCACCGGTTCGCGTAAGGTCGCGAGGGAGCGACTCCTCTGCGACACGATGCGGACGTGCGAAGTGCAAAGTGCGCCATCTAGCGCCACTACAGCCACACTGCCTCACTGCCTCACTGCCCACGCCCACGCCCGTGCCCGAGCCCGAGCCCGAGCCCGAGCGCGAGCGCGCGCGTGCGTGCGTGTGTTCCAGTGCTTCGCACTGGAACACGCAACCTAAGTTTCATCTCCTCAAAAAAGCTCCAAGTAAGAATACTCTTCACAACATCTCATATAAACCACAAAAGTTTCTTTTTCATTTCCGATGTGGGACAAAGCACACACACCGCACTTTTTAATTCAAAAATTCAAAAAACGTTTTGGCGGGAAAATCCTGAAATTTTGAAAATTTGAATTTTTATTTTTTATTATTGTTAAAAACCACTAAATTTTCAACAATCCCCCACTGGTTTTTAAATAATGAAAAATTCTGTCAGAATAATAACAGTTATTATGCATAAAGAAAGATATCTTGCGATTTGAATCTTTCCTTAGTGTAAGCATTTTAAAGTTATTTCGAAATTCCTGGTTGCCGCAGCATTGAACCAGTTATTCCTATATGAAATAACCGAAAATACCACACACATAATAGCTCCTGCGTTAAGTGTTCCTTTATAATCTTGCTTAGCACTTTTAATGGCCATGTGCTTATCCTGTTTCATGAACGATCCCGAGATAACTCTAAGTCTCATGAGAAGCGGCACCACTTCTACGTTCACATAGGTGAAATCCTTCCAGTGTTTCCGTTAAAACACTTGTCCTGTTTGACTGGACTTCATTAAGAGTTTAATACTCATCCCTCTTTTATAACGGCCAGCACTATCATCCTGGATGAGGTTATTAGCTTATTTAGTGCTGAAACTTTTCACTTATCAGTAAATTGTTGTTACCCATTAAACCAAATTTTAGAGATTTTCTAAATTAGGGTTGGGTTTCTTTCACTGGTGAAACTTTGAGTAAAGAGTTTCAACCCCATCCCTTTAGATGTTGTCCTTACTACCTCTCTCGTTAGAGGTTTAGTAAAAGGATCAGCCAAGTTATTACTTGACTTTACATATGAGATCGCAATGATTCCATCTTGAATCAATTGCCTTACATAGTCATGTCTTAAACTTATGTGTCTGGACTTTCCATTATAGATACCGCTATAGGCTCTCGCTAGAGTGGCTTCACTATCACAATGAAGTGAAACAGCCGGTATAGGCTTCGCATAGAAAGGGATTTCTAATAGAAGATCCCTTAACCACTCAGCCTCTTTTCCTGTAGCAGCTAAAGCTATGAACTCAGATTCCATAGTTGAGTGCGTTATGCATGTTTGTTTCTTGGATCCCCAAGATACAGCTGCACCTCCTAGGGTGAATATCCACCCTGTAGTGGACTTGTTGTCCCCTGCACTCGATATCCAACTTGCATCGGTATATCCTTCCAATACTGCTGGAAATTCTGAGTAAAATAACCCTAGTTCTTTGGTTTCTTTAAGATAACCAAGAACTCTACTTATTAACTCCAGATGTTCAACACTAGGATTACTTGTAAACCTGCTTAGTTTACTCACAGCGTATGCTATATCCGGTCTTGTGCATTGCATTGCATACATAAGACTGCCTATAGCACTAGCATACTCTAGTTGTGTAACTGCTCTTCCACTGTTTTCTTTTAACTTAATACTTGGATCAAACGGGGTCTTTGCCTCTTTAATATTCAAGTGATTAAACTTGTTTATTATTTTCTCAATATAATGAGACTGGCATAATGTGAAACCCCCACTATGTTTTTTAACTTTGATACCTAATATGGTATCCACTTGTCCAAGATCCTTCATTTTGAAAACTGAAGAAAGAAACTTTTTGGTTTCAGTTACACCTTCCATTTTATTACTGATTATTAACATATCATCTACATACAAGCATATGATTACAATATAATCATTACATACTTTTGAATATATGCATTTATCAACAATATTATGTTCAAAACCATAAGACAGAACTTTAGAATCAAATTTATCATGCCATTGTTTTGGTGCTTGCTTTAACCCATACAAAGACTTAACTAGTCTACATACTTTTCTTTCATTTCCTGGTAGAACAAACCCTTGTGGTTGCTCCATGTAAACCTCCTCATCGATATCACCATTCAGGAATGCTGTCTTCACGTCCATTTGATGGATATGAAGATGATGTATAGATGCTAGAGCGAATAAGATCCTAATCGATGTTATTCGAGCTACTGGAGAGTAAGTATCAAAATAATCGATTTCTTCTTTCTGTCGGAAACCCTTAGCAACTAGTCTTGCCTTAAAGGTTTGAATTGTACCATCAGTGTGATATTTCTTCTTAAATACCCACTTACAACCTATTAGTTTGGAACCTGGGGGTAGATTTACCAATTTCCATGTTTGGTTAGATATTATGGAATCCATTTCATCATTAATAGCTTCTTTCCAAAAAGCGGAGTCTCTTGAAGACATAGCTTCTCTAAAGGTTTTAGGTTCATCTTCTATAGTTAAAACCATAGGTATTTTCCTAATCACTTTCTCTCTATCACCCTCTACTAGATGAAAGGAGAGTCGTTGAGAGTCTATATGATCAGGATCAAGACTCTTTTCTACTCTCGCTCTTTGACTCCTACGAGGTTCACTAGGAGTTTTCTCTTCTATTAGTGTTTCTTTTATAATTCTATTAGGAGATTGAATCTCAGCATTCTTTTTCTCCGTATATACAGAATTCTCAAAGAACTCTACATCTCTAGACTCTATTATTACATTGGTGTCTAAGTCTAGAAGTCTATAGGCCTTACTATGTTGTGCATATCCTACAAGGACGCACTTGATAGCTCTTGGTCCTAACTTAGTTCTTTTAGGTTCTGGAGTTCTACAGTATGCAAGACACCCCCACACTCTAAGATACCCTATGTTTGGTTTTCTTCCTTTCCATATTTCATATGGAGAGGTCTTGGTTTTCTTAGATGGAATTCTGTTTAAAACGTGACACGCGGCTAACAGTGCTTCTCCCCATAGGTTTAATGGTAACTGTGCTTGTATTAGCATTGAGTTGACCATTTCTACTAAGGTCCTATTTTTTCTTTCCGCTACACCATTTTGTTGAGGTGTATAAGGGGCTGTGCACTGATGTATTATGCCGTGTTCTTCACAATAGTTAGAAAATTCATTGGAGAAATATTCTCCACCTCGATCACTACGAAGGATTTTAACATTTTTATCTAATTGATTTTCTACTTCAGATTTATAGATCTTGAATGCATTAAATGCTTCATCTTTCGATTTTAACAGATATACATACACATATCTTGAACAATCATCTATAAACGTTATAAAGTACCTTTTACCTCCACGGGTAAGAACGCCATTTAGTTCACATATGTCAGTATGCACTAGGTCTAAAATTTGAGACGATCTCTCAACGCTAGGGAATGGTTTCTTGATTATTTTAGACCGTATGCATACTTCACATTTACCTTTGTCACTATCATTGTATGATATTAAGCCGTTCTTAGCCATGAGTTTTAAGGTACTGTAGCCAATATGGGCTAGTCTACCATGCCATAGCGTTACAAATTTAACCATGTAAGCAGAAGAATTCTTTTCATTCAAAGATAATTTGATCATCCCATTACAAGCATATCCCTTACCCACAAAGTTCCCATTCTTGGACAAGATTAACTTGCCTGATTCAAACACAACCCTAATCCCAGGTTTGCTTAAGAGATCCCCTGAGACAAGATTCCTCCTTATGCCTGGGACATGCAGTACGTTGGTCAGAATTACCTTTTTTCCAGAGGTAAAAAGTAATTCCACGGTTCCTTTGCCTGCAACTTTCGATCGTCCTTCATTTCCCATTTGAACCTCTTGACCATTGGTCTCGTCTTCATAGGTTTTGAAAAAAGATCGATCGTTGCATACATGGACTGTGGCACCTGTATCATACCACCAACCAGGAATTTTCTCTTGAACTAGGTTCACTTCTGTGACCATTGCTACGATTTCATTGTCTACTACATTAGCCTCTTTCTTAGGCTTTTTTCGGTCCCTACAGACTCGGGCGAAATGCCCGGTCTTGCCGCAGACATAGCAAGCTCCCTTAGGTTTGCCGTTTTTCTTCTTTTGGGTTTTCTTGAATTTCCCTTGATCTTTGTTAGGTTTAAGGGAATCTGCTTTCTCATAGGAATTATTTTGAAATGCTCGTTCTACTGCGTTCACCTTGGATGAGGATGCACCATTAGCGTCATCCTTTTTGTCTCTGTTACGGGATTCTTCTTCTATACGAAGATGCTTCTGGATTTGTTCCAGGGTGAACTCTTCGGATTTATGCAGTAGTTTCTTCCTGTAGTCTTTCCAGCTCGGAGGCAACTTTGCGATTATAGCTCCGACTTGAAAGGATTCAGGAAGATCGATTTTTATGGCTTTTATTTTATTTACAATAAGCTGTAATTCTTGAATTTGGGCAAGCAGCGGTAGATTGTCTACCATCGTGAAGTCAAAATACGACAATTAGAAACTTCGTGTACCTTCCTCTTCAGCCTTGTATTTGTATTCCAAGTCGCTCCATATTTCTTTTCTTGATGTGGTCCTCGTGTACAAATCATACAATCGATCAGAGAGAGCATTAAGGATGTGGCCACGACACAACAGTTCATCTTCCTGTCGCTTGATCCTAGCAGTCACTTGTTCTGGAGTGTCAGTTTCCTTTGCTTCAGGAGGTGGTCGAGAGTCGGTCCAGGATGTAGAAGATCTTCAGATCGGTCAGCAGGAATTTCAATTTGTCCTGCCATCTAATGAAATTTGAACCATCGAATCGGTCCAATCGGATCAGATCCTGGTTCATCAGTTTGACTGATGCAACACTCTCGGTGTCCATGGAATCACGCTTTAAGATTGTTAGAAAATTAGGTTGGATACACCGAAAATAAAAAAGAAATAATTTAAAAAATAGCAATTTCACTAGGCTGAATCACGTATAAAATACGCTGTCCTTAAAGCGTGATTTATCCCCTTATCACTGCTGATGGGTTACAGACGAATTGCTTCCAGGATAAGACAAGCCTTATCTGGATCCAGCGTGCAACAATCACGATAGGTCCACTATGGAACAGTTTTAACGCAGTAGATTTCTTCTGACAGATTTAGACGGTAGAGATGATCACAGTATTCTTTAGGAGCTATGGACTGTATTTGATCTGATGGAAGAGATGGTATGTTGAGATGATGAAATCGGACTGGAATGGTCCAGTTTATATAGGCCTCAGGTTTAGACCCGTTGCTGTGTGGTATCAATGGTCCAGAACGTTTGAAAACGCTTCGGCCGTTCCATTAATCCCAGGCGTTTACGGTCATTAGATCGAAGATCGACCGTTAGATCATCCTGGCCCGTCCGTTTTCGGACCGTTTGGCTTTCAAGCGAGCCGTTTTAAAAGCAATGGGGCGTTTCGGATTCTAAATCCGACCGTTCTCAGTTACCTATAAAACAAAGTGCGCCATCTAACGCCACTACTGCCACACTGCCTCACTACCCACGCCCGAGCCCGAGCCCGATCGCGAGCGCGCGCGCGTGCGTGTGTTCCAGTGCTTCACACTGGAACACGCAACCTAAGTTTCATCTCCTCAAAAAAGCTCCAAGTAAGAATACTCTTCACAACATTTCATATAAACCACAAAAGTTTCTTTTTCATTTCCGATGTGGGACAAAGCACACACACCGCACTTTTTAATTCAAAAATTCAAAAAACGTTTTGGCGGGAAAATCCCGAAATTTTGAAATTTTGAATTTTTATTTTTTATTATTGTTAAAAACCACTAAATTTTCAACACATGCACCCGTCTTTATGCCAATTCGTCGCCTTCGTTGGAAATCCAATGCATTGAAAAGGTGGTCCACACCACAGAGATCACCCAGTGAAAAAAATCAAGTTAGTTCGATCACTGTGCCAACCACATAATCTAAATCAAGGTACACCGAATGTGACCGAATGGACTAATGTAGCCCACACAGCAAGTGGATCAGCTGATTTTCATGCCAAGAAATCTTCATGTTGTGGCGCACTTTCTTTATATTTTCAATATCAGAACTGTTGGTCATCTCCAAACAATAAGGAAATGGAAAGGTTGTGAGATTGACAATTGCTTTGATGGTATGACCCTCCTATCCACTATCTTAACCATCGGATCTTCAATATTCCAAAGAGAAATGGCTCTCATTCTTTGGAAACATTAGTTCATATTAGCCCATTTTATTCGAAACATTAATTTACATTTGGTTAGTTGAGCCACAAAATACGAACGATCTTTCCTTCTCCAGCATCGGATGTGGGATTAAAATTTTACCTTTGAAAAACCAACAAAACAATATTATATATTTTTATTTTATTTTATTTTTTCATATTAATTTTGAAATACCTCCAATAAAAGAGTGTTTCATGTAAATGTTCACATACACCTCATGCATGTGATCATTTTAATACATTAACTTCCATATTGCTATCTTGTTTGAGAATCACATGGTACTAAAATAAATTTATTTTCTAGGGTCAACTTCAAAGTACCCATTTCTTGATTTGGGAGAGGATTGAATTGAGTTCTCCCACTCACATTCAAAGAAAAAAACAAATCAAGTAGGTAAGCACTGAAATGAGTTAGATCTGTGATAATGTGGCTTCCCACCACCCACAAATGGAGTAGTGAGGATAATTAAAGACATTCCATGGGCATTTTTAAAGAAGAAGAAAGAGCTTTGTATTCATTTCAAGTAGCTTTAAAAAATATAGCTAGGCCTAGACTCTTATGTTAGTTTAGCATCAGAACTTCGCTACTTAAGCTAGCAAGCGTGTATAAGGTTGCTCATCTGTGCACCACATGTGTGCCAGCACGGCGCAAAGGTGTGATATCTAATCCATGATTCAGAGGGGTACCACTATATATATTCCTTGGCCCAAGAATCAGGTCTGTCTGCTACTCAAGTGGGCCACAATTTACGAAACAAATGTACAGGTGAAGAAAACTTGGAAAAAATGACTTTTAATCTATCCACCTTTTAAAATCATGGCCCACTGCTTAGTGGACCAGAGATGGAACATCTAGATTTTTGGGCCCACTAAATGGATGGCTTGAATGTAGCACATGTCTGGCACGTTTGCATATGTTGTGGTGTAAATGATATGTCTTGCAAAAAAAAAAGCCCTGAACATCATTTTGAAAATGGGGGGCAACTCATCCTCCTCTTACGTAGTACTGATGTAAGCAATTGGAGACATCCAAATAGTACTGATTGAGTATATATCTAAACTCACACTTATCAAGAAAACATAAATATATGATTAATGGCTATCAAGAAGATAGCTTAAAATTAAAATAGTGATTAGTCCAAATTTCCAGGGTTAAGATTACCTGGGGCTGGCAATGGATATCCATTTACTCGATTAACTAACATTACAAACCGGAGAAAATTATATATTGATTTAGGATTTTTGTTTGATTGGAATTTTTTTATCTAATTACCCAATCTCTAAGCAGGTTAGATATGAATGTAATCATATTTGTATCCACTTACCTAATTACTTTAATTTATTTTAATAATTTATTCCACTAACAATATTTTTGACTAAAATATTAAATTCTAATATAATATATTAAGGGAACAATTGATTGGAACATATAAAATACATCTTTTTTTGCCTCATGTCATAGCCAAGATTAAATCATTATGGAAGAGAAAGATCCATTGTCGATATGCTGACTATTGTTATTATTGACATTATCTTTTGTCAAAGTCAATAAGTTTTTTTTTTTTTTGCAAAATATTTAGGATTTGTATTTTAATATTGACTAATTATGTTGTGAAATTTGTTTTTCTATTTTAAAGTATTTTTGTTAGTTTTAACTTATTTTTATTATTTTTAGATATTTAATTATTTGAGTTAACTTTTAGATATTTTAACATATGAAAATTAATATTGACTATTCAACTTTTTTAGATAATATCTATTTTTAAGTTTTTTTTTTTTTTAGTTTTTAACTTATTTTTATTAATGTTTAGGTAGTTAACTATTTTTGTTAACTTTTAGATATTTAACATATGAAAATTAATATTGACTATTAGTACTTCTTTAGATAATATTTATATCTAATTAGGGTTGTTCATCGAGCTAAGTTGAGTCGAGTCGAGGTGGGCCAAGTTAGCTTGACTCGTTTGTGCTATTCTAGAGCTTAAGATAGCCCTTGAGCTTAACATTGGAGCTTGGCTTGTTTGTCAAACCTTTCGAGGGCTTGTTTGTCAAACCTTTCGAGACAAGTTGGTGGATCAAGTTGAGGCAAGCTTACCTCGAGTTGACTCGAGTCTGCTCCCATACCCAATCCAACCTAATCCCCAAATCAACTCGAGTGAGTGTGTGAGTGTGTGTGTGTGTGTGTGTGTGTATCACCTCGAGTCCTAGTTCAAGCTAAGCTAAGCCGAGCGAGCTTGGCTCATGTAACCCTATATGTGATTCATATCTAACTTCTTTAAATAATATCTAAATCCTTATTTATATATAAAATATGGAATATGTATGTGTAATATCTTACCCAACCAGTTAATAACCCTAAGAAAATGTTGTCATATGACTTTTTGTGTTATGCTTCATCCACAAATGAGTTAGAGATCCTAATTGTTTAGATTGTCATACAACAATGCCATGTGCGTTGGCTAAAGAATCAATACCATTTAAAAAATGGTGCAAAACCAATAAGACCATAGTCAGTGTGGCCAATGGGACTAGTGGACTTTGAAAAAAAAAAAAAAAAAGTAGACTTATATGAGAAATGAAAATCCATGAGAGAGATCGTTTAATTACAAGAGAATGGGGTCAAAGTCAAAAGTGGAGGGACCTTCATGTCTAATCATTGACTTTCATGGGTCTTGATAACGCATCTAAGATGATATTTTTAGTTTTCCTAACTGATGGTGGTATCTAGTTGGATTGCAGACTCTTTACTAAATTAGTGTTTTACTTAAAGTAGAAATTATCTGGTGGGCTAAAATGCATGGAAACCTTTCAGTGCATATAGTTGCATTTTGACTATTTGGCATTTGAATCACATATCTGGACCGTCCATTAGGTCTTATCCACTCTTTCTTCTACTACTTTGGAAAGATTATAGCAATCGGATGGTCCTGAATATCCGTTGTTTGACCTATCTTGTTTATGCATTTTTTCCATGCACTTTATGGAGGATTGAACACATCCATTCAGTATGAAAATTTTTTACCAGGGAGATTATAAGAGAGGGCCGGACCTAATGAACGGTTCATATGAGTGATTTTGATGCAAGCAAGTCGAAATGCTACTACGTGCATGGAAAGGTTCCCATACACTAGTCACTCTAGATCATTACTCTTCAAGAAGAGAAATTATTTGATTTGCTGGCAAAGCAATTCTCAGGCACGCACGCAGACATCATACACATGGCATGCACGGATCTCAATCCAAACCGTACGGACCATGTGGCCTCTTGTGGATTGATCATGTCTAAAAGATCACTATGAGCGTGCGATCCTAAGCATAAAATATAGAAAGGATATTCAACCGTCCAAATTCAAGAAACTAGTGCCCATTTGTGGGAATTTTGGATTGTCTAAACCATCTGATTTCGGTGTGGTGCCTCATCTTTAGTGGGGCTCATGTTCTGAACGGTTTGGATGGATGTAAATATGTATCTAGTGTTCAATAGCCATGTGCATGGACATAGATGACCATCTCAACAATCATATTGATATTTTTTCTTAATTAAAAAATAAAGGGTAGTGGGAATTGTCAGTGGTGGCTACCTAAGGGAGATGTATATGATTTTTATTTTATTGAGAGAGAGAGAGAGAGAGAGAGAGAGAGAGAGAGAGAGAGAGAGAGAGAGAGAGAGGATAAGATGGCAGGAAGTGAGAAATGGAGGTGCAGCACTTGCATTCCACTTCAAGAACACTCACAAAAGTTAGTTTTGCATTTCCAGTGAAAGTGAGAAACGTGCAACCTTCCTTTTTGGTTTATAATACATGTAGATTTTAAAATATAGCATGCTCTTCCCGAGGATATTTTCAGAGTACTCGGGTTTTCATTTTGGACAAGTGGGGCCCTTGAGTCAGTGATCTTCATTCCATTCCATTCTCTGTTGGGCCCTACCATGGATGGACACTGACAGCATAAGTACACATTCAACTGAGATGGGCCCACTTCCAATCTCTCTGATCTGTGGTGGATGGTCCATCTACTATGTCACCAAACAAACCCAAACAAACCAATGGTTTGGATCATGTTGACATGCACCCCACATTTGTAATCTTAAGACCCGAGTACTAAACATGTACTCGAGTCGAACATGCTTGGATACATGTCGGAAGTGCAATTCCATTTTGTTGTCCATTCGGTTTCTTGTCTCCCAAAACAATACACGAACTGATATGATATCTACACCCCTACTTTTTTAATAATAACTTTTCTACTCTTGGTATTGGAATAGCACCCATTTGGTACTGCGAACATTTGGATGTTTTTGCGAGTGAATGAAATACAGGGGTCCATTCACGATGACCCGACATGGTTGTATGGGTGGGGCCATGGTCCGTAATTGTGACTAACCAGACCATACTGACTGGAAGCTTCTAACAGATGATGAAAGAGGAAATATACGGACGCCAATTTCCTGGAGCCCGTGCACCAACAATCTATGTGGGGTCCGGTGGTTTTTTTTGACCCGTCGTCCTTTCGCAACAGGGATACGCAAGTCCTTTCGCAACTAGGATGCAGAAAGGAGTTTCCTAAAACTATAAAAAGAGGTCCCTAGGGTTTTTCTAGGAATATTGTGTTAATAAGAAAAACACAAGAGGGCTATCAAAGGTGAGAGAGAGGGGGGGAGAAAGAGAGAGAGGGAGCTTGTAGAAGGGAGGTTATGCTCGTGGAGGTGATCTACGGTGCAGTCTATATCTCAGCGCTCCTATGTCCTCATAATCGGTGAGATCTCTCTGGTTTTCTTTATTCTTTCATTGTTCATCCACTCTTGCGTGAATGAAGAAGGTTGTAAACATTCTACTTCATAGTGGATTGTTGATCTGGACGAGGTCCCGTGGTTTTTACCTCTTTGAGGGTTTTTCACGTAAAAATCTCTTGTGTGGTGTGTGATTGATGCTTTGATTTATTTCATTGTTTTATTATCCATAATTCTGGTTTGTTCTGGAGGGCTAGATCCTAAGGTTTTGTGCAAGGCCCCCAACAAAGTGGTATCAGAGCTAAGTTCATTGAACGGGTAGGATCGGTTTTGAATTAAGGAAGGTGGTTCATCAAGGATGATCAGCCTCAATGGTTCTAATTGGACCATATGGAAGGCTAAGATGAAGGACTTGCTTTATTGCAAGGACCTATATTCTCCAATTTTAGGCATATCAGCAAAATCCAAGGATATGACTGATGATGATTAGAAGAAGATGGACCGAAAGGCGGTGGGGTTTATTAGACAATAGTTGGACGATTCTGTGTTCCACCATGTGTCTACGGAAACCTCAGCCGTTAGTCTATGGCTGAAATTACAAGGCCTGTATGAGAGGAAGACAACCGGTAATAAGATTTTTTTGATAAGGCGACTTGTGAATCTCAAATTTAAAGATGGTGGTTCTGTGGCCAAGCACATGAATGAAGTCAGCAATATAGTGAACCAACTCACCTCTATGAAGATGGTCCTGGATGATGAATTGCAGGCTTTACTATTGCTTAGTTCATTGCCTGACAGTTGAGAGACATTGGTGGTGTCTCTAAGTAACTCCGCGCCAGACGGAAAGATATCCATAGAACAGGTAACTAGTTGTCTCTTCAATGAGGAGACAAAGAGGAAGTCTCAGGGGTCTACTTAACAAGAGACTCTTGTGACACAGGAACGGGGGAGAGGAAAGAACAGGAAGGGCGGGAAGGCCCGAGATAAATCAAGAGGCAAGTCAAGTAACAGGAAAGATGTTGATTGCTGGAATTGTGGCAAGAAGAGTCACTACAAGCATGAATGTCGTGGTAAGAAAAATGACAAGAAAGGAAAAGGGAAGGAAGATGAATCAGATTCCACTATAGTCGCTTCAGATGGCGATGTTGTAGTTATTCTTTCTGCAAATCATGATATATGTCTCACGGCTACGAGTCAGGACACCGACTGGGTGATAGACTCGGGAGCTTCCTTTTATGCGACTCCAGACAGGGACTTCTTCACAAGCCATAAGCCAGGTGACTATGGGATTGTGAAGATGGAAAATTTTGGCGTATCAAAAATCATGGAAGTCAGTAATATTTGTGTGAAAACTGATGTAGGCTGCACATTGGTTCTCAGGGATGTGAGGCATATCCCAGACCTTCGCCTCAACTTGATGTCGATGGGAAGGTTGGATAACGATGACTATGAAAGCCGGCTTGCTGGTGGGCGATGGAAGCTCATTAAAGACTCGTTGATCGTGGCCAGAGGGAAGAAGTGTTGCACCCTGTACAAGGCAAGTGTCAGTATGTGCAAGGGTGGGTTGAACGTAGCGGAAGATTCAGCTATTGACATGTGGCACAGGCATCTAGGCCACATGAGTGAAAAGGGGCTTCAGATACTAGCAAAGAAACGGCTCCTTCCAGACGTGATAGGTACACCTCTCAAAACCTGTCTTGATTGTTTATTAGGGAAACAACATAGAGGTTCATTTGTTAAAACTGCTTCTCATGTTAATAAAGTGCATGCATTAGATTTGGTTTATTCTGATGTTTGTGGTCCTATGAGGACAAAAACCTTGGGTGGGGCATTGTATTTTGTTACTTTTATAGATGATGCATCTAGGAGGGTTTGGATTTATGCTTTGAAATCCAAGGACGAGGTCTTTGGTGTGTTTAAATTGTTTCATGCTATGGTCGAGAGAGAGATAAGTAGATCATTGAAGTACATCCGCACTGACAGTGGTGGTGAATATATTGGCGACTTTCATGAGTACTTGTTGAGGGTCAAATATTGCATATTAGACCCTAGTTACTGCTTGGATTTATGAACATAATATTATTTAATGGTCCGATTTAATCGTGTTTGTAATGCAGGATGTGATGACGAGCTGAGACTGAAAATGAGTGCTTAAAACTGAGATTTGACGCTCCAAAGTCACCAGAGCAAGGGACGGACTCTAGAGGACCAAAATCGACGGAATTACACTCCAGAGATCCGAGAAATTTGGGAAACTGAAGCTCAAGTGGCCCAAAAATCTTCCAGAATGCAAGATCACAGGTTTCCCACCATCCGTTTGTCCCGAAATTTCATACACGGCCTGAAGAACATAAATTAACCGTACATGTAGAATTTCAGCCGTTGGATCCTGGTGAAAGTGGCCTAATCGATAGATCGTCCCCCAGAATCATGATTCTGGGCCCACCTGCTGTCCGGATCTGCTTCAATTTTGGTCCCAACTCATGAAATGAGCTAAAAAAAATGGATGGACGGTGTGGATTTCTTACATACATCAAGTGAGACCCACATGTATACTGAGTGTACATAAGGTACACGTGCACCAGCCGTGTACCGTTACGGTTAAAGTCGGTCAGCTCACGCTGGCTGACTTCTCCTTCTCCAATTCAAAAAAAAATGCAACAGCGTTTACGCTGTCGTCCGCCGGGTCTTTTCAGTGGACCCCACACATCCTCCTTTCTGAAGATCTGTCCAAACTCTCCTAAGAGGGGATATTACCCTCGTGTAGGTGTCATTTTGACCCCATGTAATCTATTAGAAGATCCTAGCCGTTAAAGGAAGATGAACGACGGAATGAAGATTCTCATGGGCCACACTGAAACTACTCCAAAAACATCCCTTTCCGGACGGTTTTTCGTCCTGAAGACAATGGACGGCATGGATTTTCCATACAATGTTTTCCTGGGGTCCACCAAACTTCACAGAGCGAAAACGGAAACTCTGCTTCGCAGCAGAGGCTGCGGATGATGTTCGTGGGCCCCACCCATCAGTCATGTCAATGATCCGGACCGTCCATGACGTCTGGAGGGTAGGCGTAACCCATGCCTAGGTGTCTGTTCATCACCATGCAAGCGATTTTATGTTTTCAGCCGTTGAAAGAAAGATGAACGACTAAAAGGAAGATTTTGTGGACCACGCCGAAATCGACTCAAAATGAACCATTTCCGATTGGTTTTTCAAGAGGAATAAAATGGTCGGACTGGATCTTACCATCATCATGGATTGTAGGCCCACCGACCTTCACAGCGAGGACAGCGCATGCCCTGTTTCGCAATCGAAGCTGCGGTCGATCCTGATGGGCCACCGGCGTTGATCGGATGGTTGATCCAACCCATCTATCTTATTGTCCGTCCAAAAACATCCCAAGGGATGGTTTCAGTTTACAAAGAAAGCAAGGAATGTTGCCGTTTTTGGCTGCGTTAAAAAACCTTACGCAGGTAGATGCGTAAACCAACAACATCTTCTACGCACTTCCAGAACTGCTTCCCTACCTATAAAAGGACGTGAATAGAGAGAGAAGGGGGAGGGAATCGGTGAGGAGAACGTGAAGAGAGAGAGACAGGGAGTTCTAATTTCTTATTTTATTTTTATGTTTTGTTTTCTTTTTCTTTTTTTTTTTATTTGTTTAAGAGATTAACCTAAACATGTTTATGGGCTAAACCTCTTAGCTAGGGCTAAGAGGTGAAGCTTGTAGCGTGATGGGATGACTCTTTGCTTGTGTCTTTGTTTAGACTGAACTGATGTTGATTTAGGTTTAATTAAGGGAATGTTTTTAGTCTTTAATGGTCTGTTGTGACTGAAATTACAATGGGTCTGCAATGGCTTTGAGCATGTTCTTTTCCTTTCTATGTGTATGACGTCAGGAAGCCCTGTTGTTCACCATCGTCTCTCGGGCATGGTCGGATGTCGGTACCCTTCCTAACCTTCATGACATGTTGATTGGTTGGTAATTAGTTTAATTACATTGTTTGCTTTGTCTCACAGGCATGGTTTGGTGATGGAATCCATTCTAATTCATATACCTTTCATCTCTTGGGAACTATATCAATGGCAGTTCAGTTGATTTTTATGAAACAGTAGATCTCCCGATCTCTACAAGTGGATCCTTGGCACCCTAGTTTCCTACCTTTGAATTCCTAAAATTTTAGATTAATATTTTCACCATTATTCCCTTGATTTTTCCTGATTTAGATTTCATCTTATTCCAGTTTTAGTTCTGGTTATTTTCAGAAAGCGTACAAGTATCAGTCCCTTGGGATTCGACCTCGGTCTTACCGAGTTTATTACTACATCACAACCCTATACTTGGGGAGTGAACAGTACTGCAAGTCCCTGGGTATACAGCATGAACAGACGGTTCCCAAGACTCCCCAGCATAATGGTGTAGCTGAGCGAATGAATCGCACCATTGTTGAGAGAATCAGGTGCATGTTATCCCATGCGAAGCTGCCCAAGACATTCTGGGGAGAAGCAATGCACACGGCAGTGTATTTGATAAACAGGTCTCCATCAGCCCCCTTGAATGGAGAAGTACCTGAGAAGGTGTGGACTGGACATGATCCATCGTACAATCATTTTAGGGTGTTTGGATGCAGGACATCCGTTCACGTACCAAAGGACGAGAGGTCCAAGCTCGATACGAAGATCAGGCAGTGTGTATTCTTAGGGTACGGTGATAAAAAATTCGGTTGCAGATTGTGGGATCTGACTGAGAGGAAGCTCGTCAGGAGCAAAGATGTGGTTTTCTTTGAAGATCAGTGTATAGAAGACATTGGTAAGCCAGAGAAGAACCAGCCTAGTCCAGGTGAACTAGAGGACATGGATCCGGTTACTCCTCCCGTGGTTCCTGATGACGGGGGAGTACAGCAAGGTGCAGAGGACAAGGGAGTTCCTTTAGAAGATGGACTAGGGGAGCAGCGCCCACTTGATCTACCTGTTGAGCCACAGGTGAGGAGGTCATCTAGGGACAGACAGCAGTCCAAGAGGTACTCGCCACATGAGTACATTATGCTAACTAATGGGGGAGAGCCAGAAGATTATTCTGAGACCCTAGCCGACAAGCATAAGGGGGAATAGTTGAAAGCTATGCAAGAGGAGATAGAATCCTTGCATAAGAACCACACCTATGATATGGTGAAATTGTCTAAGGGTAAGAAAGCTTTGAGCAACAAGTGGGTGTTCAGAAAGAAGATTGAGCAGAAGAATTCACAGACGAGGTTCAAGGCCAGACTTGTGGTAAAAGGGTTTGGTCAGAGGAAAGGCATAGACTTCGAGGAGATATTCTCACCAGTGGTGAAGATGACATCCATACGGGTGTTACTTGGGTTGGCGGCTAGCATGGATCTGGAGATAAAGCACTTAGATGTTAAAGCGCCTTCCTCCATGGTGACTGGAAGAAGAGATCTACATGCACCAACCGAGAGGGTTCAAGTCAAGGCAAAGAGCATATGGTGTGTATGCGGAGGAAGAGCTTGTATGGGCTGAAACAAGCTCCACGGCAATGGTACAAGAAGTTCGATTCATTCATGTTACAGCATGGGTATGACAGAACGGAGTCGGACCACTGTGTGTTCACGCGTAAGTTCTCAGATGGTGATTTCTTAATTCTGTTGTTATACGTTGATGACATGCTCATCATGGGAAAAGACATCAAGAAGATCGATAGGCTGAAACAGGAGTTGGACAAGTCTTTTACGATGAAAGACTTGAGCCTGGCTAAACAAATCCTAGAAATGGAGATAACCCGTGACAGAAGCAGCAGGAAGCTTTGGCTGTCACAAGAGCGGTATATTGAGAAAGTCCTACAGCGGTTCAATATAAATGCAGCGAAGCCGGTCAATACTCCACTAGATGGTCACTTCAGATTGAGCGACAGGCAGTGTCTCAAGACGAAGGCAGAGGTGGAAGAAATGCAGAAGATACCCTACGCGTCAGCGGTAGGAAGTTTGATGTATGCTATAGTGTGTACACACCAAGACATAACATATGCGGTTGGTGTTGTCAGCCGGTATCTTGCCAATCCTGACAAAGAGCATTGGGCAGCGGTGAAATGGATACTAAGATATCTAAGAGGCTCATCCAGGTTGAGCCTATGTTATGATGACGATAAACCTGTGTTAGAGGGCTACACAAATGCAGATATGGCAGGTGACATAGACTCTAGGAAGTCTACATCGGGGTTCATATTCACGTTTGCGGGGAGCGGTTTCTTGGCGAGCAAGCTCGAAAGGTCGTAGCATTGTCAACTACAGAGGTCGAATACATTGCAGTCACAGAGGCATGTAAAGAGATGCTTTGGATGAAGAGATTCCTACAAGAACTTAGCCTGAAGTAAGAGGAGCACGTGGTCTATTGCGATAGTCAGAGTGTTATACACTTGAGTAAGAATCCAAGTCAGCATTCCAAGTCAAAGCACATAGAGATTCGGTATCACTAGATCAGGGATACTTTGGAACAGAAGGTGTTACAGCTTGAGAAGGTCCACACGGATGATAATGGGTCAGATATGATGACCAAGACCTTGCTCAAGGGCAAGTTTGAGGTTTGTAGAAACCTGGCTGGCTTAAAGAAGGTGAATCCCTCCTGGGTCAAAAAGGGGGAGATTTGATGGTTTTTTTTTACCCGTTGTCCTTTCGCAACCTGGCATCCTTTCGCAACTGGGATGCGCAAGTCCTTTCGCAACTAGGATGCGGAAAGGGGTTTCCTAAAACTATAAAAAGGGGTCCCTAGGGTTTTTCTAGGAATGTTGTGTTAATGAGAAAAACACAAGAGGGTTATCAAAGGTGAGAGAGAGGGGGAGAAAGAGAGAGAGGAAGCTTGTAGAAGGGAGGTTATGCTCGTGGAGGTGATCTACGGTGCAGTCTATATCTCAGTGCTCCTACGTCCTCATAATCGGTGAGATCTCTCTGGTTTTCTTTATTCTTTCATTGTTCATCCACTCTTGCATGAGTGAAGAAGGTTGTAAACGTTCTACTTCATAGTGGATTGTTGATCTGGACGAGGTCCCGTGGTTTTTACCTCTTTGGGGGTTTTCCACGTAAAAATCTCTTGTGTGGTGTGTGATTGATGCTTTAATTTATTTCATTACTTTATTATCCATAATTCTGGTTTGTTCTGGAGGGCTAGATCCTAAGGTTTTGTGCAAGGCCCCCAACAGAGTCCACCTTGATGTATTTGCAACTAGGGGTGTACACAAACCGAGCTAGCCCGGTTAGCTCGCTCGACCCGACCCGAAAAAGCCCGACTCGGCCTGACTCGGAACTGAGTTCGGGTCAGGACGGGCTAATTTTCTAGGCCCGAAAGTGAGTTCAGGCCGAGTTTGGATACCTCCCAGTTCAGCCCGACTCGGTCCGAAATCCGACTCGCCCCGGCCCGACTCATGTATGACTGTATTTAATTTGTATAAAATGTTTTGTTTTATGCTTTGTCAAATGTATATAAATGTCCTGCCTAGTTAGATTTTTCGTGGAGTCTATAGTTCAATTATCTAAACCATTGATCGAGGGCCTTGTAATGGGACGTGGATTACCTGTCAAAGCCCTTTCCATGAACTTATTGTAAGGTTCAAAACTGGCCCAAACTCAGGTTCGAAACTGGCCCGAACTTGAAGGTTCGAAACTAGCCCGAATTCGGCTCGAACTCGCGTCGGGCCCGATTCAAGCTGGAGATATTGGCCCGCTGACCAGGCCCGGACGGGTTCGGGCCTTGTGTAGCTGTTGAACGGGCCTGGACGGGCTGAGGCCAGTTCGACTGAGCCGGACCCGTGTACACCCCAATTTGCAACATTGGCTCCGTCCATCATCTGTGGCAGCTCAACGTAAGCCCAAAAATCGGGACGGTCCAAAACTCAAGTGGGTTACACCGCGGGGAACAGTGGGGATGGGAACGCCCACCATTAAAACCTCCGTGGGGCCCACCGTGAGCACTTCGTAAGGTGATTCTGATAGGATGAAGGGAAAAACAAAATATCAACCAGACGCGGTTTGGCTAGTGATGCTGCCACTAGCCAGGTGGCTAGTAGTCGGTGCTTTGTGGGCCCCACCATGATCTATGTGTTTTATCCACACCGTCCATCCATTTTTAAACATCATTTTAATAGTTTATTTCATAAATGAGGCAGATAAAAAACTCATCTGGACCACACCCTGGGAAAACAGTAGTGATTGAATGTCTACCATTAAAAACCTCCTAGGGCCCAATTAATGTTTATTTGAAATCCAACCTGTAGATTAGGTCATAAAGATCTGGATGAAGGTAAAAAAACAAATTTCAGCTTGATCTAAAACTTTCGTAGCCCCATTAAGTTTTTAATGGTGAGAGTTCAATCGTCACTGTGTGGCCACCTTGAGATTTTGATCTACCTAAGATTTGGGTTCGTAGCATAAAATTATCTGGGAAAATGGATGGACGGTATGGATGAGACAAATACATCATCTTGGAGCCCACAGAGCACCGACCACTAGCCATTGGCTATGGCAGGGTCAGTAGCCAATCCGTTTCCATATCAATCTGTTCCAAATTTTCAGTGGGCCCAATGCAGGTTCCAATATAGATCTCCCCTTCCCTACTTTTTCTAGTGGTGTGGCCCACTTGAGTTTTGGATCAGCTTGATTTTTGGACTCACATTGTAAGATCGAGATATGCACATATGATTACGGAACACCAGCCTATAGAGCTTTTTGTTGCACAGGTTCCCTGCAACAGTTGTAGGAAATTCGAGTATACTATGCTCATCCACCTTCCTTTTTTTTTTTCCCTTAATAAACTGTAGAAGATGTGGGGGCCCACCTTTTGGTAGGTGGACTTCGCCTCCGATCCTATTTGAGAAAATTAAGGTGATCGCATGAGGTGTACGTTCAGGATGTAAGTCCACCTTTCTGATCTGATCGTTCATTTGGTCCGTCTCCCCAAACACTCCCACCAGATGATCCTTGGAATGGTGGCTTGCAAATGGACGGTTGAAGAAAAATACAACCATTGGTAACGTTGTACCGGAATGGTCCACCTATCAACGGCAGCAATCGTCCGAGGAGATTTTCATAGCATTGGCCATGCATGGTGAGTGCCCCTGGAAGGTAGGCCCCACCTACATGTAGTTTTGCTAGGCCGGGGCCAGGTAGGAGACGTTGGGATATTGTTTTGGCACGTTAACAGAAGTGGGCCGGGTAGTCATGTGGGTTCCTTGCCCTGGCCCATTCAGGTCAGGCTTGGGCCTATAACAAAAGCCAGATGATGCGGCCTGCTCTGATTTTGAAGCTAGTTGATATTCGATTGGGCCTAGGGGTGTACACAAACTGGGCTAGCCCAGTTAGCTCGCTCGACCCGGCCCGAAAAAGTCCGACTCGGCCTGACCCGGAACTGAGTTCGGGTCCGGACGGGCCAATTTTCTAGGCCTGAAAGTGAATTCAGGCCGAATTCGGATACCTCCCAGTTCGGTCCGACTCAGTCCGAAATCCGACTCGCCCCGGCCCAACCCGTGTATGACTGTATTTAATTTATATAAAATGTTTTATTTTATACTTTGTCAAATATATGTAAATATCCTTACTAGTTAGATTTTTTGTGGAGTCTATAGTTCAACTATCTAAACCGTTGATCGAGGCCTTATAATGGGACACGGATTACCTGTCAAAGCCCTTCCCATGAACTTGCTGTAAGGTTGGAAACTGGTTCGAACTCAGGTTCAAAACTGGCCCGAACTTGAAGGTTCGAAACTGGCCTGAACTCGCGCCGGGCCCGATTCGGGCTGGAGCTGTTGGCCCGGTGATTAAGCCCGGTCGGGTTCAGGCCTTGTGTAGCTGTTAAACGGGCTTGGACGGGCTAAGGCAAGTTCGACTCGGCCCAACCCGTGTACACCCCTAATTGGGCCTGGAGTATAAATTTTTATAAAATTTTCACGCCTCCCTAGACAGTGGGCCCCTCTCGCAGGTCTCTATTCATTGTTGGTACACATCACCTACTGAAATCTAGTTGAAATTCTGTCATCGACAATGTACGGCTGTCAATGGGCGGGACCTGAGGTTGGCTTCAGCCCATCTTTGCATTTTTGGGCTTTGGACATTCAAATTTGAAAAGCCCAAGCCAGCCAATTGAATGCAGTGGAACTCAAGAGTTTGCGGGTCCAGAGCCGGCCCATATACTACGGTGTATCCTAAACCTTCAAAATAAGGTGCCGGAAATCAACAGTCCGAAGGTAAGTACAGCAATGGTTACCATTTAGCCAACAAAGAACTTTTATTTAATAGTTATGATCTTCGACCTAGGATTTTTATTTCAGACCTGTCCACTGTCCCTACAGTCAGTCCCTTTGCATCAGCATTTTAGATCACTAAACCATGAGCGCACTAGTACAATTGATGGTTCAAACTTATCATCGTACAAGCCTTTCAAGTTATAAGTATTGTCAAATGTCTTCAATCTATACATAGAATAGGAGTTTGATCAATCTGACTATCCTAACCGATCAATTAAGGGCATCCCGAATTATATAGATTGGTCTCTCGGTAATTTTGAAAAGTTTCGATCGATCGAATTGTTGAGTCAATTAATTTACAGAATTCAGAAATACTTGTAAGCTCTTTGGATACTTTTGAGCACGTTAGACTAATTGAATATGTGGGGCTTGATCGATGCTCAAATCGACGACATGCGTTGCATGATTAGTTTTCTATTCCGGGTGTTATGTTATATATGGGTATAATTGTAGAATTAGTTATTCTAATTTAGGCTTAAATGTTTTTAGACTTTGAATAGGAGAAAATGAGAGTTTTTTAAAGTATAAGTATATCTATCTCTTTACTTTTGATTTTCGTAATGATTGTTGTTACTTTATGCCATGGTTTTCTCTAGCCATTATTTTTTCACGTAAAATTCATGCAAATTTATGCATGTTTTTTTTGCGTTTGCTTATTATCTTGTTATTCAACTCTTGTTATTCAAACCCTTCTTTAAAGGACTATAAGACCATGCTTAGGCATAGAGCGTACGATATCCTTGGGGCATTCAGTTGGTAAAAGCGGGACCCAATGTTGAGGGATACAAATGATTATGTTCAAATGCTGTCACGTTCTCATTCAACCAATAAAAGGCTAAGTGTGTGGTTGGGATGTCTTAATCCAAGGATTTTTTGTATATGGCCCATCCTTTTTGGTGTTTGAATCTTAAGTTACTCAAGATAAACTACTTAAGCTTTAAGTAGGTTATCTTGGTTTCTACCAATTAAGCTGAAAGATTGTAACTTTAAGTAAAATAGTTTACTTATTATTAATCTTAAACCAAACTTATATCAAAAAAGTTATTTATTACTTAAGTTATTTGGTGGTATCCAAACAAGCTTTATTGACATCAAAACCATATATTTGATCTTTATTTTTTAAAAAAAAGACATTACAGATATTGGATTTAAGTCTTAGATGGGGCATGCCCAGAAAGTCACAAAGACCTGACAATCCTAAATCCCAAATGCTTTATTCCTTAGATGGTCATTTCCATAAAAACATGTTGTAGCCATCCAAAACCGTGTGATGCTGCAGATCAGACAAGTATGTTGGCACATTTATGGGATATTTGATATGTTTATCAGCAAGTGGGGTCATAATGACCCTGTTCGGTTTAAAAATTAAAATATCTTATACTCATAAATTTTAACTTGTGACTTTTTAAATTCTGATTAAATTTAATTATTAAAGCTGTATAAAAAAATTTCTATTTTTCTTTTATCAAAATCTCACCATGACATGGCATCATCCGAGTCATTAAATTTGACATGGTTTAACCAAGGATAAACAGCCCCACGTTGGAATGCCATCAAGATAAATGCATGTTACTACCATCCAAGACGGTAACTAAACTGGGCCTTATGGTGAGATCTGCCTACATATGTTCATCTGGGCCTCTTCAACGGACTTGATTGAAACGATAAAAACCAATGCACTGGGGCTGCAACTGGGCTAAGATGGCCGGTAATGGGCTCTCTTGTCGAGGCCGAGTTTATTATATAATCTTGAGCCTATGACTGACCCTAAGGCTCTATCCGACCACCTGGGCCCACACTGCCTAGTTAGTTGATTATCTGGTCCGAAAACCCGGACTCATGCCAAGTCCATAGTCTTAGATAGTGTATGCCGGCTCGGCTAACGAACTGGAGACAATCAAGACATTTTCATCTCGGTATGAGCGAGATACAAAAAGTTGTACGCAGCAGACAGGCCAATGTCGGCATTCATTAGGGCTGAAAGTTGGGCAGGTTCTACTTGACCGACTCGATATTGGGTTGGACTTGGGCAGGATTTATTGGGTTTGGTCTTGGGCTTGGGCCATACAAACACCAACCCGACTGACCCATAACCGACTCGATATTGGATTGAGCTTGGGCAGGATGTACTGGGTTTGGTCTTGGGCTTGGGCCATACAAACACCAACCCGATAAAGCTTGGGTTGGGCTCAGGTTGAGATTCGATCAATATATAAGTTCCTTATAAATTAATTATAATTGAGTGTGGATCCTTTGTGTTGAAGGCATAAGAAATTCCAATGCCGTCAGGTTTCATTGGTCCACATCAGTTCTGATGACTCAAGGTAACAAGTTATGCTAGATTTCTCTCCCAAATAAATTGCTTGATACACAATACAAATTTTAAAAGAGTAGTTATCCTATATAATAGCTTGTTCGTCATATATAATCAATAAAATTATAGGTACAGAATAATAAGACTTGTATTGAAAATATAATAGACTAATGTAATAATGAAAATATTAGCATATATCTACCCAACCAACCCAGCCAACCCGACTGACCCCGCTTGGGTTGGGCTTGGGTTGAGAATTCCCAACCCGAGGTTGGATTGGTTTGGGTTAGGGTTGAGGTATAGGAATCTTGGGTTGGGCTAGGGTTGAGCACCAACACGGCCCAATCCGCACGACTTTCAGCCATAGCACTCATGCGAGAGATAGGCCAAGTCATCTAATGGGGAATGTGAACATGATGATATGGCCAAAAAATGGGACCGTTGCGCTCATCAGACGGCCAGCAACACGTAGACGATTAATATAGACCATCCTCATTGTTTTTATTCTAGCCGTCCGTTCTTTCCTCAAACACATGCAATCCTAGTAATGAAGGACGAGGCTGAGTTTTGGGCCAGGGAATTTTTGGAGTAGTGCTCACTTGATGGATGGCCCAGATCTTACACGTGTGCCACACAGCTCATATCTCGGGGTTAATTGCCTTGGCATTTGCCTTCCATCCAGCAGGAGAAAAGCATGGATACTCTAGTGGAACATGACCATCCCATACACATGCACAAAGCCACCATACACGTGGACATGTACCTAAATCCACACCATCCAAATACGGGTCCCCATTTTCTGTGAGTTAAAAATACACAATCGGTTTGATTGGACAACCCAACCTCCAGAACTGGACATTAGCCGTTGAAATTGGACAGATGGCTATTTATCATTATAACCGTCCACTTGATGGCTACCATTTCGAGCGGCTAAGATCACCCATTCAGCGTGGAATTGGGACTAACCTGTGATCTAGATGGTTTTTAGATAGAGTTACAGGAATCCAACGTACGCAATGGCCCATGACCCTCTTAAATAAAAGGGAGCCACTGGGCCGGGAGGTTCATTGGTTGCCCAGTAACAGAAGCATGGAAAGTGGATCGGTTGATCCAAGCCGTCCAACTTGACGGCTCGATTAACAAACCCAAAACCCACAAAGCAAAACTCAGCTCAGCATCCAAAGGATGATCCTTTCCATCAGTTTCTCTTGTAGAATCCACCTAAATGCATCTGTCCACATGGATAGACCCATCTGACGTTACAGACATAGGGCCAGGGAGCAACCATAGAAAATCAACGGTTTTGATGAAGCCATGGAAATCGTCACTAAATGTTTCTGGAAGCACTTTCCAAGATATCTTGATGGCTTAGGAAAATGATTGAATTAAGAAAAAGATGTGATGATTTTGCTGGTTGGTTGATAATGGATGGGAGTGATTATCTTCTCTCATTGATTAGATTATGATACTCACTGAAAATATAACTTTAGAAAAAGATATCTCTATATTACTGAAAATGTTTTGGTGGCCACCTGTCAGCCATTGATCGGTTGGTGGGGGTCTCTTGGTTACAATGGCTTAGTGGTCAGCATATGATTTTGCCCTGTCATCATGAGTTCATATCCGTGTGTTTGTTTCTTTTAATTTAATTTATTTTTTCTTTCTTTCTTTCTTTTTTAGGAGAGTTATAATGCCTGACTGAGATTAATGATGTTTTCTTTCAACCCGGTAAGCATATAAGTGGGCCAGTATTTTTTTTTTCATCCAAGCCGTTCATCTGGTGGGACCTATTTTTATTGATTCAAATCCCAAAATTCTCCCATATGGTAAATGTTATCAATACAAATACAAATTTCTTTGTTTGTTTGTTGTGGACCAGTAACCAAATCATCTATTTATAGGCCACTGATTGGACATTTAAGGTAATCTCATGGCCTATACACCACAAGACCCATTATACGAATGGTCTAGATTATCAAAAGGTGTGGCCCACCTGTGCATTGTTGGGCCACACCTTATTTCTATACAATGTAGTTGATGCGGGTTCCTTTGCAAGTACTCTGTCGATTAAACTTAATTTCATAAGGTTGGGGCATGTGGGGGCCACTATGGTGTCAGTATTGCATATCAATTAAGTAGCCCCACCGTTGAAATTTGGACGCTCTAAAAATCACGCAGATCCAACCATATTTCTATCGTCTGCTACGTTAATTTGGAGGATTTTAAGTGGTTGTTCATTGTTTTTTTAACTTGTAATTGTGTGGCCCACCTAGGAATTGGACAGGCCTGATTTTTTCGGCATCCATCAGTGTAGTGGGGGGCACTTAATTTGGAGTTTGAATCCGTACAGGACGATGTACGGAAGCATGAGTGGAATTAACAGATGGCGAACATTTAATACGTGAATATAAGGTTCTTTTTGGGTGGGTAATTTCATATGTGGATCGCCTAACCTCCTTCACGAGTGGTAAGACGCTGGTGCTAGGTCATGGCCATTTTCAAATTTGTGGTGACTTGTCTTTTCTTCATTTGGCACATACGTGCTGCTACCCAAACCATTCAAATTGCAAGGCATATTGAGGATGGAGGATATGTATGAGTGTTACTAATTAAGCATGCCTAGTCATCCTGTTGATGGTAAGTGGTCCAGATTCAACTGGCCGAATCAGATAGTTACTTTGATACGCTTACTACTGTTGTAATGGATTTTTTGACCTGTCATCGACCGGTCGTGAGCCTTGCTCGACCGGTCGAAAGCTGGTCTTGACCAGTAGTAGGAGTCGAGCTGTGGCACGACTCAAAGTCCAGCGACTTGAGCTATTTTTCTCCGAGGTGCTCAACCGGTCATTGGAGATGATCGACTGGTCGTGGGTGGATCTCGACCGGTCGAAGGTTCGTTACGACCAGTAGTAGTTACGCAGATTCATTCCGCGATTTTATCCGGATTTCGTGTCGCAAGTCCTTTTGCAACTGGGATGCGAAAAGGAGTTTCCTAAAACTTTAAATATAAGGTATCTAGGACTTTCTAGGGATGACAAGAGGGTTTTCTAAAGCTTTACAAAGGATTTGCTAAAAAGTTTAGGACTATCAAAGGTGAGAGAGAGAGAGAGAGAGAGAGAGAGATAGAAGAGGAGTTTACGCTGTGGAGGTTATCTCTCATGCAATCTATATCTCAATGCTTCTATGTCCTCGTAATCGGTGAGATCTCTCCGTTTTCTTTATTTCTCTTATTGTTTATCCACTCCTGCGTGAGTGAAGAAGGTTGTAACATTCTACTTCATAGTGGATTGTTGATCTGGACGAGGTCCCGTGGTTTTTACCTCTTTAAGGGTTTTCCACGTAAAAATCTCTTATGTGATGTGTGATTGATGCATTGATTATTTTCATTGCTTTATTATCCATAATTCTAATTTATTCTGGAGGGCTAGATCATAAGGTTTTGTGCAAGGCCACCAACATGTTGGTCTCAAATTAGATGGCGGGTGTTATATATATGTAGGTGTGTATGTGTGTGTGTACATGCGTACTAGGTGCGCTAGAGGTAATTGCGGCTTAACTCAAACTGAATACATTATGACCCTAAGATCCCAAAATAATTGGCTAGGATTGAATTTGAGAAGATTGACCTAACTCTTCAGCCACCAATTGTGTGGAATTGAGGCAATTTGTGTAGGATAAGATTAATAGTTCTAATGGGGTTTTTTTTTTTTAAACAAATACTTATGATTAAGTGCATAATAGCTTATTAATAAATAAAAGAGTTTTAACAACACTTTGCTAGTAAAGAAGATTAATAAGAAAAAAGAAAAAACATAACTAACGACAATTTGTTTATAGCAAGATGGTTATCGGATCACAAGAGTTAGGTCACCTGATGATCAACTAGCTTTATAGTTGGATGATCATTGGGAACGACAATCTGTTCATCGTGAGCAAAACTTTGTTATGCAAGACATTCATAGTTCACGGGAGGGTGTACTTCTCTTCGTCTCTCAGTTAGCTTTATGGTTGGACAGTGGTTATAACAACTATCTATTCATCACACATAGGATTGGATTCCACAATAAGACGATCGATGGCGGGTGAATCTTTGACAGTTAATTCGTCGTATGGTGAGATTTTATGGTGAGACGGTTATTGGGAAATAGTAGTCCTTTCAACATTCCGCACAGCTAGGCTTCATAAGTTGGTCGTCATTTGGACGATCAACTGTTCAACACTTAGCCATGATACTTCATGGTGGGAAGGTTAGTAGGGTGAGTACTTGTTTTCACTTTGAATCCTCACTTCACAGTTAGACAATTGAGTAAACAATTATTTGTGCGTTGGTTGGATCTCAGCTCTGTGGACAGGGCTATCATGGGACAACCACATGTTTGTCGCTCGACTGAGCTTTATAGCGAGGCAACTGTAATCAAACAATGATCTATTGATAACTTACTTAAACTCGGTGGCAAGGTAGTTGAGCGCAATCACTAGGCATGTGGCAAGATGGCTCAACTACCAATTCATTCGAAACCAAGGAATTTTCCCATATCTGTTAATGTGGCCCCAAACATAGGGTACATACTCTAACTAATTGTAATTTACTCAATCCGAGCTAGTTTTGCAGCATGGCATTGGCTTTGCAATGAAGAAGTTAGATTGAAAGATAAAAATTGATTAGTGTCCATGACATAGGGAAGATAAGTAACATAGAACTACAATAATATTGCATTTGGTTTGGAGTGGCATAGGCCCTGAGATCTTCATTCTTTAATGAATTTATAAATGTGTAAGGTGGTTTATCAGAAAACACGCATTGAAATCAACCTCCAAGATCCTCTCTTGATTGATTGGCTGTTAGTGTACGTGGCCAATTATACTTAAAACAAGTTCTACGATATTTTCTTCCAATCAGCCTATTGTTTAGAAAAAGCAGTTTTCTTCCAATCAGCCCATTGTTTAGAAAGAGCAGTTGATTATGTTTCAAACTTAGGATAATACTTTGATTCTATTTAATTATAGGATAGACATTATTCTCTTATACAAATAAAATTTGCCTCGGATTCTCTCTATATATATATAAAAAAAAAAGGGGGAATGAAAAGAATATATTCAATTAAATAATATAAATTAAATTAATATTCATTTCCAAATAAGGGAGTACGTCAAATGAAATAATTTTTTAAATACATTATTATATCCTTAAGGGTTTGGCCCATTTTTTATAGGTAAGTGGAATCTTTATGCCCCAAACCCTGATTCCAGTTTTATGTGACTTGTGGTAGCTAACTTGCTTCTTCATGTATTTCACCAATCATATCTTGTCATGTCTCTGTTGATCACCACCTCAGCTAATCGTTCGTTTAGTAATTTTTTTTCTCAGCTTCACAATGTTCATCTTTCACCATGGGTTGTGAAGTCGCCGTCAGATAAAACAACGGTTGTGATTTCTATTCCAAACCACTACGAAGTGTATGGTAGCATGGAAGCGGATTGGCTGGTGTACCTCACACCAGCTATATAGCTGCTGTAGGTACGTGTCGATTGAAGACGAGCACTGACCCTCCTCGAGCTCGAGTTGTACTAACGGTTCAAAGGAGAGCAAAGTTACATGGCCTCATTGATATATTTATTATATCTATACGGTTCATCTATTTTTAGAGATCATTTTAGAGCATTATCCAAAAAATGAATCATATCCAATGATCATCTGGACCACACCACAAATAGTGGCGGAGATAATGATTTTCACCGTTAAAAAATTCGTAGGGCCCACTATAACATTTAATCTCCATCCAATTTGTTCTTAAGGTCACAAAGACCTGAATTAAGAGCAAAAACAAATTTCATAATGATCCAAAATTTCTGTAACCCCAAAAAGGGTTTCACTGGTAGACGTTCAATCCCCCACTGCTTTTTGCAATGTGGTCCACTTCATGGTTAGATCTGTCTTATTTTTCGTCTCAAGCCTTAAGACTAGCTCACCAAATGGATGGACGGTTTGGATATAATACATACCTCATTATCAAACCCATCGAACTTGCTAACGTCCCAGTTATATAGCTGCTGTAGATTAAGCAAAAATATACTACACGTGCAATATAGCTTCTTACAACCACAACTTTACGACTAGTTCTATATTTCATATGTATAACATATCATCGGAGAGATATCAACAATCTCTATTTTCTGACCGGCAACTTGGTTATGGGGCCGCAAAACAACACTATGAAGGTCAATCATTTTAGGTGTCAAATTAGATTTTTAATTTAAAATTTACTATTTTTAGAAAGTTTATGATTTTATTATTTTAATATTGTTTTAGAATTTTATAATTCTATAATAACTTAAAGTCCTTGATTAAGTCAAGAAATGAGTTTAAATAAGTTTAGAAGTTGACGAAAAAATTTAGAAGTAGTTTACTATTTTAAAAAAATTATACATATAGAGTTCAGGGTTTATATAAGTTATATTTTGAGTTTTGTAAATGCATATATTTTCTATTAATAATATTAATTTATTTATTTTTTCCTTTTGAGGTCTCTCTTCTCATGAATTAAGGACTATTCTTAAAAGATAGTCACCTTTTCTCTTTATTTATGCATCCACTGAGTTATTTGGTAGTAAAGTTATCATGTTATATATGTATTACTATTGTTGGTGAACAATATAACTTGGACGTGAATTCCCGCCGATCGCCTTTTGCGGGAAGTTTCTGTGCTGGAAACTTAGGTGAGGCCCACCGTAATGTTTGTAATAAATCCATCTCATTCATTCATTTTGTAAGCTCGTTTTAAGACACGGGGCCAAAAATGAACCGGATCCAAGACTCAAGTGATCTGAAAACATTAGGATTGAACTTCCACAGTTGAAATATTCGTGAGGCCAAAAAAGTTTTGAACCAGGATAATATTTGTGTTTTCAGTTCATCCCAGTTGGAATGACATTATGAACAGTATGGATGGCATGTAAACATCACTGTCATGACTAGGGAGGTTTCATCGGTTGAAATTTCCCTAACCACCTTTTCCATTTGGGTGGCCCACTTGAGTTTTGGATCCTAATAAATTTTTGTCTCAAGTCCTATAAAATGAGCTAACAAAATAGATGTACAGAGTAGATTTCTCACAAACATCACGTTAGGCCCCACCTAGGTTTCCAGTGCAGCAAAAGGCTTTGTAGGAAATCTACAGTTGGCCAAGACAACCTAATATACCAATACAAGGTGAAATGGGCCCATATAAGGACATGGACGGATGATATGATACTCCATATGCTGTTTTAAACATGGGTCATGATTGAGACCCCCCTTTTGGGTGGCTCACGATAATCTGGCAAATGTTATTTCAAAGATAACTAAAGTAAGAGATTTTACAAAACTAGCCTCATCATCAAAGCTAAGATTAAGATTGATAATCCGAAGAGATTTACTAAAATACATCCAACCTATAGAATACATCCCAACCTACTTATAATAGAATAAGCATTTGTCTATAGTAATCTTTTAATGATCCAAACAGTTTATATGATGGGACTCGCTGTGAATGAGTGATAACATAAAAATAATAATAATGATGAGTGTATGGATTAGAATTTTCTAAATTTTATCATTTAAATTTTTTATTTTTCTTTAAATACAGACGGACATCTTAACCTTTAAATAATCAAAGATTTCAAATATTTCAATCCGAGAGTCTTTTTCATTATCATCCATCCACATTAAGGTCCGCCATATAAACGGTTTAGATCTTGAAAAGGACCCCAATCCAATTGCTAAAGTACCAACATATGGTATTGCAATAGGTGAGGATATATTCTAGCAAACCTCAATATGCTTGTTTATATATGTGTGCCTCAATATGGTGGACCATCACTTTCATTAAAGCTATTTTCTTCATCCTAAAAAGCTTGTCCCCTTATATTTTTTGGTCCCCCATTTAAGCAGTGGTGGAGAATTAGTGGGTAATGGGCTCGAGTCAAGGTCAGATGCGTATTTGGTATCACATGGTCCTCAGCTGTGCAAATGCATAATATACTTGGGTTTTCATTTTGTGTAAGTAGAGTGGGTGGTTTTGTGATCTGGACCATTGGTCTCCTGGGCCTGTTGCAGGCCATGCGTTGAAAATATGTTAGATTGAAAGATGCCTTCCACCAATTGAGACCTTTTCCAGTTGAATGTGGGCCGTTGATGTGTTGCTCTTTGTGGCTTTCTACCTTTTGATGCTCGCGAGGTTAGGTTGAGCTGTAGGCTGTAAAGGCATTCCAATGCACAGCATCAAATGCCATTTGGATCAAAACGAGGTTTAGGCCTTGGAGAGTGGTCCAAACAGGCCCTTACAGTCCATGATCAGACCCCGGTTTGGGAATAGACCAATGGTCTAGATCATTGAACCATGGGCCTCACTTTTACAACTTGAAAAACTCGAGTACACAGTGCATATTGTCGGGTTGAGATTCGGAAATCAGATCATTCATCCCTTGCTGCATGATATTTAATAGTCTGGTTGCTTCAGTTCCTACTTTGAAGCTATGTGGGTCCCACGGAGATTTCTGTGATAAATCTACTCCGTTCATCATCTTTTCAAGAGAAAAAAAGCACGGGAATTAAAAATCCAGGCCAATCCAAAACTCAGGTGGGCCACACCACAGGAAAATATGGATTGAATGCTTATCATTGGAAACTCTGTGGGGGACATAGAAGTTTTGTATCAGGATGATATTTTTGTATACACTTTATCTGATTGGTAACAACCCTGTGAATGGTTTGGATGCGTATAATCATCATGGTCCTCTCCAGTAGTGTTTCAACGGTGGATGTTTCCATTCTCTCTGTTTCATGCGTTGTGGCCCACCTGAATTTTATACGTGCCTGATTTTGGAATCTGTTCCTATTGTGATCTTTAGAAACTGATGTACAGAGCAGATTTGTCGCATACATCTCTGTGGGCCCCATTCCGACCACCAGGCAGGTGTTTGATCTGGCCGTTTATAAAGTGGACCCTACCATTGTATCTGCCGTGTCTAACAATCAAGAGAGCCCATGTGAAACAAAATGCTTGCAGACCATTTGTCAACATTTATCGACTCCTTATTTTTCATGCACGTCCGTCTCGCTTTTGGATACGACGAATGGAAAGCAAGTCTCACGTCCGGAATGACCGGATGTCACACAGACATGACACATTGGCACGTTTAGAGAGGAACTCCGGAGTAGAAAGCACGTCAAGCTTAACAAACATGGTCTAGGGAAACGTGAGTGGCTTGCTAATTCCCACACGGGTATGGGAGCCGTATACATACGCAGGAAGTAGATGTGTCAGAGATCTGAACGTTCCATCAGGTAAGCTACACTTGCAGCATAATAAAAATCAGGCCATTTCACACTTCAGGTGGGCCACAAGCTATCAAAACAAATGAAGGGCTATTTTGTTTTTGTCATTTTACTTTTTGTGCTGTGGCCATCTAAAGAGTGAAATTGTCTGATTTCTTAGAGCGAAGATATGAGCATAATTTAAAAGTACTGCGTGTGAAACTACACAATTAGCAAACCTGTACTCTACCACTGTGCTATATATCTGCTGTATTAATGTTAGCAAGTTCTGTGGGTCCCATCATAGGTATGTGTTATATCCAAACCGTCCATTCATTTGGCGAGCTCATATTAATACTTGAGATGAAAAATAAGTCAGATCTAACTATCAAGTGGACTACACTAAAGAAAACAGTGGGGGATTGAACATCTACCATTGAAATCCTTTTTGGGGTCACCAAACTTTTGGGTCAATACGAAATTTGTTTTTCCTCTTCATTCAGGTATTTCTGACCTTACGTGCAAATTGAATGTAAAATAAATGTTAAAGTGCCCGTTACAAATTTTTCAACGGTGAAAACCATTATCTCCGCTGCTATTTATGGTGTGGTCCAAATGATTTTTGGATATGATTATTTTTTAGATAATACCCTAAAATGATCTCTAAAAATAAATGAACGGTGTAGATATAATAAATACATCACTGTGGATCCCATGTAACTTTGATCTCCTTTAACCGTTGAGCTTGAGGAGCTTCAGTGGTCGTCGCACGACACGTACCTACAGCAGCTATATAGCTGCTGTGTGGCTCCATCATTATTTTTTTTACTTTTTGACTGGATATTGATTGCTGTTAAATCACGCTAATAGTTTGGAATAACTGATGATATGGTTTGACAGATGTGTCTTGACGCGGCATACTTTCGTAAGCCTATCACGATATATGTTCTATATGAACACCATTCATCCCCCTTGCATGATCATTCAACGAAATGAGATAAAACCCGAGACAAGTCTAGAGAAGGCAAAGACCACTGTAGCTAGTATATGATTTTGCAAAATGGACGACGGTCGGATCCCATGGGATTAGGAGGGATGGGATGGTAAAATTCCGGTATACGCCAAATGAGCCAAACAGACCCAGTGAACTTGTTCCGGGATATAGCAAACCCATGGATCTTAAACTAATCCACTAACACCACCATCATTACCTTAAAATCCATCCCATCCTTCTTAATCTCATTCAATTGTGCCTGGGGTGTGTTTGGATGGACGGATTGGAAGGGATTGGAAGGTAAAATCCCAGGATATGCCAAACGTGTCAAACAAACTCGGTGAACTTGTCCCAGGATATAGCAATCTCATGGATCTCAAACCAATCCACTGACACCATCATCATTACCTTACAAATCCATTCCATCCCTCCTAATCCCATGGGATCCGTCTGGCCAAACAGGCCCTAATGAAATCATATACAAGTGTATCTAGCCAGTGAAATTATTTTATATGTGAAAGTGGATGTATGAGACTAGTATTTCATATTGGTAATAATAATCATTATTTTTTCATCATATATTACAACACATTACTATTGGAATCACTAATCCAAACACACCCTTGTTATACACTTTTGAATACAATCCACAAGATTACTTTTCCACTGAATAAAAAAAGGTAGATACCCTTCAAACGCACACATGCCACAGTCATACGGCAATTCAGACCGTCCAAATCATTGGCCCAACTATGGATGTAGCATAACATAAAAAATTATACTCTGGAGAGAAAATTAACCATCTGCTCTTTTCCTTCCAATTTGGACCACTGAGGATTTTACTCCTAACCATCCATTGGATTTCATTTTCTACAAGGAACCCATCTCTCTCTAGCAGCGGTTTAGATGCAGCCCCTTACTGTGGGGCCAACCTTGGTGTGTGCATTCTATATCCATGCCTTCCATCCGTGGTGATCGATCGAATGCCCTACCATTAAAAACTCGGTAGGTCCCACTGTAATGTTTGTTTGCCAGCCAACCTGTTGATAATTAGGTCACATAAACTTGGATAAAAATTTTAAAAACATTAAATAATAATAATAATAATAATAATAATATTATTATTATTATTATTATTATTATTATTATTAATCAGCTTAGGCCAAAACTGTTGTCGCCCATTAATGGTCAATCACCACTATTTCCTATTGTATGGTCCACTTGAGAATTGGATTACTTTATTTTTTGTACCCGTGTCCTAAAATGATCTGCCATGAGAATTAGATCTGCTTCATTTTTTATACTGAGGTCCTAAAATGTTCTGCCATGAGAATTGGATCTGTTGCATTTTTTGTGCTCGTCTTAAAATGACCTGACAAAATGGATGAACGGCATGTATATAGAACATAAACATCAAGTGGGCCCCACAGCAGGGCTCGCACCTAATACTCTCCCTCTCTCTCAAACACACATGGGCAGCTGTAGTGAGACCACCTTTGTTTAAATGAAACGAAAGCAATTTACTTAGTTTTATGTGTTTCCCAGTCTCACACCACCGACATTGTTAGCTTTAAATGGACAGTGCTTTGCCTTTAAAGTGCACAACTTTCATCTTTTATCCTTTTAGCCCATCAACTCCATAGACTCTACCCCAGCTTTACTCCGTTTTTAACACTTTTGGATTTCCAAGCATGATTTTGTTACCACCTCTATCCACCTTTAATTAGTATGCCTCTAAAATTCTTTAATACTGGGTTTTCTCTCAGCCTTATTGACAAATCTCGCTCTTCCAAACTTCTCCGCCTGGAAATTTCTCGGTAGATTTTTGAGTTTTGAGGTTTTTCTTGAGATATTATTGGAAAAATATCATGGAGAATAAAAATATATAAAAATATCTAAATGTAAATTAAAAATAAATTTAAAAATTAAATATATATTTATATAACAAATTTCTAAATTTTTTTTTTTTTTTGAGTTAATATGGAGATAATATCAAGATAAAAATGTTTGGGTGGGGAACATCACATGATCAAGGTTAAGTCTAATCTTGATTTTAGCGGGCCTCGTGCCCTCCACGCCATATTCACTCTGTTAAAGTGTTGCTTTCCTCTGCATAAATGTAATTACTAGAAGAAAGCGACACTTTAGGGCGGCGAATCCAAGATGGAAGGCATGGGGCCTACCAAATTCAAGATTAGGATTAGTATTGATTAAGTAGCATCCCCACTTGGACAGATCCCTAAAATCTGTAAATATTTCGAAAATATCGTGATAACAAAATTGAGCATATTTTTCCCATATTACAAAAATCTCGACGGTGTTTATCACATTGGTGTCGGATTCCCATGCCACATGCATTCACACACACACACACCACTGAAGCTGGTATCACCATGTCTCTCATGCTTATTCAGCTATGTATGGCAACCAGCCAGGCTAGCCTGGTTGGGTTTTGGGTCCTAGTTCAAGCTCAGGCCTATAATGAAGGTTCAAGAACTGGATTTGGGCAGCATTATGGAATATACATTTTGTAAAACTTTCTATTGGGACTTGACCCAAACTAGAGAGCAAGCTCTCTCTTTTTTAGCACACACTCACTTACCCTATATGAGCACTGGAACCCATGACATTAGTGTTGAAAGGCACTGTGTCTACAAGTGAGCAATAGGTAGGGACCCTACTAGATAGTAAGCTCGTTATAACCTTAATGGGTCAGCTTGGCCTTGAAATCTAAGGTTGGAATATGAAATGCGCAGCCCACCCTAACCCTTATAAAATTATAATTGGATTATGCCTTTTCTTTTCTTATCTTTTTTTCACACCACACTACACGGGCACTTGATCCCGTGATCACAATGTTTAAACAGAGTCTGCCTACCACTGAGCCATGGAGTTAGATTTATAATTGGATTATACTTGAGCTAACCCCCAACCACCTCAGACCCGAGCGTTTGCACAGTTTTGAGTTTTTCTCAAGATATTATTGGAAAAACCTCACCGAGAATAAATATATATAAATGTAAATTAAAAATAAATTTAAAAATTAAATATATTTTTATATAACAATTTTCTAAAGTATTTTTGAGCTAATATATATGGAGATAATATCAAGATAAAAATGTTTGGGTGGGGAACATCACATAATCAAGGTTAAGTCTAATCTTGATTTTAGTGGGCCTAATGCCCTCCACCCAGATTCGTTATGCTAAAGCGTTACTTTCCTCCGTGTAAATGTAATTACTAGAAGAAAGGGGCACTTTAAGGCGGCGAATCCAACGTGGAAGGCATGGAGCCTACCAAAATCAAGATTAGGATTAGTATTGATCATGTAGCATTCCCACCCGGACGGATCTCTAAAATCTGTAAATATTTTGAAAATATCGTGATAATAATGTTGAGCATGTCTTTTCCATATTATGAAAATCACGACGGTATTTATCACATTGGTGTCGGATTCACGTGCCGCATGCATTCACACACACGCACCACTGGAGCTGGTGTTACCTTGTCTCTCATGCTCATTCAACTATGTATGGCAACCAGCCAGGCTGACCTTATTGGGTTTTGGGTCCTGGTTGAAGCTCAGGCTGTAATGAAGATTCATGAACTGTATGTGGCCGAAATTTTGGAAAGTGCATTTTGTAAAACTTTCTATTAGGGCTTGACCCAAACTAGAGAGCAAGCTCTCTCTTTTTCTCACACACTCCTCTACCCTACATGAGCACTAAAACCCATGACCTTAGTGTTAAAAGGCACTTTATCTATTAACGAGCCATACGTAGGGACCCTACTAGAGAGCAATCTCATTATAACCTTAATGGGTCAGCTTGGCCTTAAATGGGTAGTCCAACCTAACCTTTATAATTAGATTATGCTTTTATCTTTATTTTCTTTTTTTAGACACCCACACTCATAACATATGAGCACTTGATCCCATGATCTCAATATTTAAATTGAGACTGTCTAAGACTTAGCAATGGATTCAGACATGAGCGTTTGCGCCATCCATGGGTTATTGCCTTAGTGGGACAGCAATATGAACTGCAATATGAACTGTGAGAAGATGGTGATGGATCCATGCATCATATTCCCATTGGAGGCATCATAAGTAGGCATATGTTGGAGGGAATGATACGGTAGACCATGAACTACTGTAGTAGAGTACTTAGGCAGAGGGGCAAGTGGAATCTAGACTCACTTTTTCAACTACAGAATTTTTTTTTCTTAAAAGTGCTTTACCGATTCCACTTGCCCCTTTCACATTGCTCTAAAACCCTGCTACACTAGTTCATGGTCTATTGTATCATTTCTTTATGTTGGAGGATACATGTGCTATCATACTCAAGCGTGCGAATTGGTGTGTATGCATGTGAATGAGAAGAGATCCAATCCCACACATCATGTTCAATATACTTGGCACATGGGTGTGATCATCTACCCAATGCAATCTGTAATCTCTGCCGTTGATTGGCCACTAAATGAAAAAAAAATCTCAATTGGGGTATCATAACCATTCTAAAAATGAACTTTTAACATTGGACCCATGAAATTGAACGGTTCTGATCTTGCCATTTATGAAGCTAGTCCAGCACTGGGATAGATCAGCTTAGGTGTGTGATGTATTCGTGTATGTGAATGCATGTATATAGAGTACATGGGGTTGTATGAGGGTGGGAAGAAGTTGAGGGCTCAAGGAATTGTAAGATGGAAAGGTCAACATGGTCTTTGTTGGGTCTTTAATGGTGGCTGATTCTAGTCTAGGGAAGGCAGGGTCATCGCATGTGGGGACCCTTGTCTGCTGGGCCCACCCTACTAAAGTAGATGCCGTCGTTTCAACGGCTTTTATCGATTCGACGAAGTGGGCCCAGGGCATATTAGCCTCCATTTAAGCCGCGGCTTCTCTTTCTTAGGTATTGTGGAAAAACTGAAATATCCGATGCAATATTCTAGAAGGAAAAATGTGAACGGTCATGGAGCATCTATATTTGTCGAGCTACTTTGAGACACACGTTCCCACGTGGAACTTGTGTGAGATCCATGCCATTCATCAGGCTGGGACCGCTAGGCATCTTACTGCCGCAAGAATCAGATCCAGTTGCTCATCAAGCGAGCGATGCGTGCATGTAGACTGAGGACTGCTAGTCTATTCAACTTTTGTTACTGTGGCCCATGGGGGATACGGATTGGGTGGTGACTCAATTTTTTTTACACGTGTTTTATCCATGCCGTCCATCCGTTTTTTTAGCGCATTTTAGGGCATGAGCCCAAGCTTGAAGCATATTCAAAGCTCAAGTGGGCCACAGTACAGGAAACAGTGAGGATAATGCCGTGTGAACCGTTGAAACCTTTTTAGATGATTATTTGTCATCTAACCTGTTCATAAGGTCACACACATATAGATGAAAGGAAAATAAATATCAGCTTGATCCATGGACCCATGAATCGGTAAGCGTTCAATCTCTTTTGTTTCATGTGGTGAATTGGGTTTTGGATATGTCTCGATTTTTGCTCATGAATGTACTGCATGGATAAAACATATATCAAGGTGGACCCTACCGAGTCTTGTAATCAGGGGATACAGGTGGTGTTGGGTTACCACCCAAACCGCTTCCGCCCACAGGTGAGTGGATGGGCTTGGTTTTGGACAGGGCACGTATTTGATGGGGCCCACGTGATGAACAGCCGCCATCTCGTGCTGCCATGTAGATTTGCAAGAGATGTGCGAGTACCCTTGGCTAGGCACTGCTCGAACAAGGCGTTTCTATCGTTGGTCTGTCTCGTGACAGCGGTATGGCTAGTGACCTCACCACCAGTCAGCTAGCTGATGTTAAAGCACCATGTCCCCGCCATGATGTATTTGTTTTATCCATGCCGTCTATAAATATTTTCACCTTATTTTAAGATATGATTCAAAAAAAAAAGAGGTAATTCTAACTCTCAGGTCGACCACACCACAAAAAACAATGGGTATTGAATACTTACTGTTGAAAACTTCTTCGGGGCACAGAAGTTTTGGATCTACGCTGATATCTGTGTTTTTCATCCAGGGGGTCTTTGTGACCTTATCAACCAGTTGGATGGCAAATAAACATTACAGCTGATATTTGTTGTTTTGGATTGTTGCCTTCCCATCAACACTCTTTTCCTCTGGGGCTGACCTTATCCAGGTTTGTGTTTCACCTGTGATTTAAATCTGTCTCATTTTTGACTAATTCTTTAAAATAAGGTGAAAAAAATGGATGGATAAAACATATAGGTAATGACCAGCCACCTGGCAGATGTTGGGTCACTGGCCAAACCGCGTCCGAGATGAACGGCCAGCCACTGCCGCAGTTACCCCGATACGTGTACAGGCAGATGCATGATGAGCTGAGCCATTCATCCCATGCCTACAATAGATGGGTTAAAGCTAGAAAGCTAATCAGATAATAATAACTGACTTACAGACTCTCAAACGAATGGCAGATGACAGTGGTTAACGGCTCACAATCAAAGGACAAAAGGTCCATTAATCAGCTGGCAAGGATCGCCCGATGAATGTGTATTTCGGGCTGTTTCCTATAAAAAGCAGGCCCCAACAGCGAACGGTTGCTAACTTCCTATAGCTAAACACCGGACACGTGTACTGCACTCCGTATACATGGCTGTCTTCCAATTCAAGTGGCGGGACAAACTATGTTTACTTTTCCCGAAACCAAAACTATGAGCGCATTCCCCGAAGAGGATTGCCTGGTGACCGAATCACCGTCTGATACCCGCGACGCGGATTGCGTCCTACCCCGCCCAGACCGTAATCCGTCCGAGCAGGGGTCTGTGGGGCCCACCGTGACCTAAGTGTTTATCCACGCCGATAATCGTTTTTCTCAGATCATTTTAAGATATGCATGTAAAATTGAAGCAGGTCCACACCTCCAGTGGACCACACCGGAGAAAGCTGCTGTGATAATGACATCTGCCGTTGAAACCTTTCTAAGGGCCACCGTGATGTTTTTTTATCATCCAACCTATTAATTAGGTCATGTAAACGTGGATGAAGTGAAAAAACAAATATTAGCTTGATCCGAAACTTCTCCAGCTCCCAAAAAGTTTTTAATGGTGGACATTAAATCCCCACTTTGTGGTCCAGTTAAGCCCTATAGCCTTTTTAGTGTTAAGCTAATACCTTAAATGATATGAGAAAAGCAATTAACGGCTTGGATAAAACACTTACATAACGGTGGGCCCCACAGAGGCCTGATACCGGACGCAACTTGGCTCCGAACCCGGAATAAGCGATGTGGCTTGGGAGTTGACCCTCGGGCCATCTTGATCTACGCATAGTATATCAACGCCCTCCATCCGTCTTTTCAGCTTATTTTTAAGCATGGTTCCAGAGATCAAGCAGACACAAAATTCAAGTAGGCCACACCACAAGCAACAATGGTCATTAGATGCCCATTGTTAGTACTTCCTAGTATCTGCTGTAATGTTTAATTGCCATCCAACCGGTTGACAAGGTTACGTGGACTTAAATGAAGGGGAACAACAATATTAGCTTGATCCTAGCCACAAAAAGTTTTTAATGGTCATGGATCATCAATTCCTGTGGTGTAATGCACCTGAGATTTGTATCAGTTTCATCTTTGGGACTATGCCTTAGTATATAAGCTGGAAAAACGAACACAGTCGGGTCCTACCTACATAGCTGGTTCTAGGTTGCAGCCAAGTTGAAGGTGGTGACACCTATGATGGTGGGATTTGATTACGTCACTTGTCACTATTATAGAGCTGGGCATGTCGTAGTATATAGGATAAATCAACATTCAAAGATGGCGGGATTTGATTGGGTTGCTTCTTTGATAGAGATGGGCATGTCTAAGTGCTAAGGATGAAACAACTTTCCAACATATTTTGTATTAGCCTTATCTTGACAGCAGCACATGAACAAATCAAATCTCGCTAGATTAGGTTACCATAGATATCCTTAAGTAGTCTATCTTATATTTATCCATGCATGTGTGCATGTTAAATAGTACAACCAGAGTGAAAAAACCATTGTCTTTTGAATATGATCTCATTCCTAACAGGCAGACATGGTACTTTTTCATTTGTTGTTAAACTGGTAGAATGATTGTAACCCACATTTCTTAAATTTTGATTATTTTAAGCACCTCCCTTTTGGTTTGCATGTTAAATCTAACGAGAGAATGGATTTTTTTTTCCACCAATGTCTTTATATAAATGATGATTTTACCTTTTTATTTTTTGAACATGGCTAAAGCACTTTTACCAAACTTATTTTACACTTTTTTTATAAGGTGGGTCCTACAGCCTGCACTCACATACCATGTGTATAAGAAATGCATTTCACCCTATGTAGAGGGGCAAACTATGTGCACTTGCATGCCACATGTATAAGTAATGCTAGCTCACCGTGTGCAATTACATATTACTTGTCAGAGTTGTGCCATAGAAATTCAATATGTACCTTAATTTATTAGCTCTGTGAATATGATACGGTTAATATTAGCCGTTGATCTTGATGACTAATAGTCATTTTATACAATATGATATGCCTCAACTGATGTTTAGTGATGCCTTAAATTTATTTGAAACGAATTACGTGAAGAGAATTTCCTCTGGTCCTTGTGCCATAATCGTCACAAATATTTAAGACATTTCTGGACATAATTCTATGAAATGTACGATCATTTTATGTAAGGCGACTGACTTGGATTAGGACAGATATTCTTAACCATCATATGCCAACTCAATGTTGGTTATGCCTTCACATTTATACTATATGAGAGTGCAAGTGTGTTGTGGATATAAAATCTTAGTATTATACCTTTGGACACTTGCATTTGATGATTGAGTTCAAATCAATAATTTGGGAGCCTATTAGTCTAGACTACGATAGTGTGATAAAAGACTTTGAGGTGCATGAAAGATGAGGCTTGAGAGCATGTAAGGGTTGTGATCTTGATAAGGTGACTTTACTTTATGATGCTTTTTTAGAAGCCACTGTGAGTGAGTCATGCTAGGTACGTAGTCCATTATTAGGATTCATTACTTATTCCGTAAGCTAACATTAGATTCATTAGAATTACCTATGGACTTGTTTATGGCTAGGTTGATTTAATAAGAGACTTATCAATTGATTTTACTGTTGTACCTAGTAATCAAAAGGTTTTAAATAGGTTTTCAAATGTTATAGTTATTTTAACAATTAAAATTATTTTAATCAAGTTTGAGGATGGCCGAATGGCCCAAATTTTATGGTCTACTACTAATTAACAAGTAAATAAGATTTATGATAGATATCCTAAACATGGCCCTCATTAAAGGTGCAGACGACTTTTTTTTTATATATTTAAGATAGATCAAGGAAAGACTTACTTGATTAGATGGTCAACATCAACAATTAAAGTTGAAAATTTTATCTACATGATTCAATCGTGTTAAAGTATGGTTACAACATTTCATCCTTGACTTTTTCTCTTTAAGAAATATGATATCATCGCAATTAGAATTCCTTGGAGGAATGTTTACTTTGGATCTTCAAACTATGTTAAGTTTTTGTTGCATTTGAGCTTAAAAATCTAACACAAACATAGTCCAATATATATACTTACATGCCACGTGTATAAGCATCGGCTACCATATGCACTTCAATGTCATGTGCATTTACATACGATGTGTACTCACAAGTGAGACACACCATGTGCACTTATATACTAAGTGTATAAACATGATGGCGCACCTTGCTTCACCCGCTTTTCATGAATTTAAGAGTATTTTAACTTTTGAAATAAAAGTTGCCAACTCTTATAATAATTTTATGTTAATTTTAAAGGGAGGAGAGAGGTAAGGGAGGTGTTTATGATTATTGACATCAAGGGTAGGTATTTATAGTCTATACCATCTATAACATGAGTAGCTTTTGGACATTTTTTCCCTTGTAATTAATCATGGGAAAGGAAAGTCCTTCATTTTTCACAGAGCAACCCTTCAACCTAAGGGTATTTTTTGTCTCTTCAACTCTTAGAACTAGCAAGCACCTACTTCTTTCTTCCCCGACGTATAGCACACACGAAAGATGTAGCGTTAACATTTAGGGAGCCCGTGTGACAAAGCTCTATAAGACACATTGTTGTGAAGCTGCAATATCAACATCATATTTTTGTTGTGTTAAATCATGTTATGATGTCAGCTAAAAAACAGGGTAGAGTGGTCAGCATAGGAAAATTTGGGCATAGGTCATCCACTCTAGAATCTCTTCTCTATTTTCTCCCTGCTATAACCCATTATCGGTGTACCTAGATTTTGTCTCTATCAGACACATGTTGGTGGAAAGGGTCATTTTCAACTGCACACTTAGCAATATCAATCAAAAGAAAATTAAAGAAAATATATAAACCATAACAAAAGATTTATGTGGTTCTATTTCAATACGTCCGCTATGCTCAAAGGCAAAAACCAAGAAGCAACTCTCAATACAATTATATCTCTCTCTTTCTCATGATAGAATATAGATTACCCCAAAATAAATTAGGGTTTACATGAAACATCGTGTGAAATCATGTTATAATCAAGCTAGCTGGCTGAATAATAAATCTCCGATAATCAAGTTCCACAGGTTCTATCAACACAATGTGATGAAGCTGCAATATTCGTATTGTACTTTTGTTGTGTTAAATCATATTATGATGTCAACTAAAAAACAATGCAGAGTAGTTATAGTATAGGAAAAATTGGGCATGGATTATCCACCATAAAATCCCTTCTTTTTTCTCCCTGTTGTAGTCATACAAGGTGTAGCTACACTATTTCCCTTGTTCTTTTTCATATTCTTTCAGGAGCATTCCACTTACCAAACTCTTAGTTATTAGACATAAGAGTGTTATGTTTTAAATTACATCTAGTAATTTATAAATAATAATTTTTTTAAAAAAATTATTGTACCACACAAATGAATGGGTTAAAGTGTGCCCTCATAAGATTTGCAAAATTTTAAGGACATTTTGAGATGTATTAAGGCCATACATGGCTTGAGTAGAGCAATTTTTTCTTAGGCCATACAATCAATTGTCCTGATTAGAAGAACATAGGTACCTAGTGAGAGTACAGGTAGTTTGCTCTGCCATTGGCCATTTGAGTTCTTTTAGGGAGTGTTTGGGTGGTGGGATTAGAAGGGATTAGGTGGGATGGGATTCAAAAGACATAATTATTACCCATGGCAGGGATTATCCGGTTGCCATGGGATAAGATTAATTCCATGCTTTGTTGGTAATACCATGGTACATTGAATGGATATACCCGCCATCATTTGAAATTAATGAGAATAACATACATGTGTCATATCTAAACCGTTCATTTGTTTTATAACCTCATTTTATGGCATCGGCCTAAAAATGAGGTAGATCCAAAACTTATGTGGCCCCAAAGAAGTTTTCAACGGTAAGTATTCAATTCCCATTGCTGTCTATGGTGGGGTCTACTTGAGCTTTAGATTTACCTAATTTTTTGGCCCATGCTCTAAAATAATCTCAAAAAATGGGTGGACGGTGTGGATATAGCCCACAAATCATGGTGGGACCTACACAACTTGCTAAAATTGAGTGAAATTGGCATGAGACCCAATGCAATTCCATCTAATCTAATTCCAAGCTTTTCCATTCTTCCCAAACATGGAGTGGAATTGGCACAGGACCAGATGAATCCCATCCCACATAATCCCTTCTAATCACACTGCCCAAACACGCCCTTATGGACACAAGAGGTTATGCTCCCATTTGTCGGTGGGGCATAGGCACAATATAGGATGAGTAAAGGATAACTCAATGGGGAGCTAGATTTACACAAATTCGGGCCAAATAAACCTTGATTGGGTACAAAATGGACTCAAACACATACAATGGCCTCCAACGTATTGGGATGCCTTGCACAAACCTTAGGATCTAGCCTCCCGAAACAAACCAGAATTATGGATAATAAAGCAATGAAATAAATCAAAGCATCAATCACACACCACATGAGATTTTTACGTGGAAAACCCTCAAAGAGGTAAAAACCACGGGAACCTCGTCCAGATCAACAATCCACTATAAAGTAGAACGTTTACAACCTTCTTCACTCACGCAGAGTGGATGAACAATAAGAGAAATAGAAAAAACGAATAGATCTAACCGATTATGAGGACATGTGCGCTGAGATATAAATTGCAAAGTAGAAAAACCTCCCCCAGCAGAACCTCCCTTCTATAAGCTTCCTCTCTCTCTTTCTCCCTCTCTCTCACCTTTGATAGCACTCTTGTATTTTTCTCATCAACACAATATACGTAGAAAAATCCTAGGGACCCCTTTTTATAGTTTTAGGAAACTCCTTTCCGCATCCTAGTTGCGAAAGGACTTGCGCATCCTAGTTGCGAAAGGACTTGCGCATCCTAGTTGCGAAAGGACAACAGGTCAAAAAAACCTATTACAACAACCATTACTTTATAATCAGTTATCCATTTCAAGCATGTGATATGTTGTTAGTAGCTGATCATCTAAGGTTCATTGACTCCTAAAAGTTTCCTGAAATTCAATTATTTTAAGAATTAATCAAGATTTTTAGTTAACACTTACTGCATGGGTCTTTACTCTTGCCTCGATGGTAAACTCACAAGAGTTTCAACACAAGGTCAAGGTTTCACGGTGTGGTGTGAGTGTATGTGTTCAAAAAAAGAAGTCAACATTGATATTTTTAGTGAGTTTCATTTTGCTATTTTAAGTTTTTTAGAGTTTGATTGTGGCTCATGATATTTTTCAGTCATCTAAGGGCCTGTATATGAATTTTAGGAGGAAGAAACATCTTTTGGCATTTTTAGTAATATTTATTATTTTGGAAAAGTGTCCTATTTTAAATCACATTAGAATTTAGGGTTTATTTTAATTATATAAGAACATTAGATATGTTGTATGCAGCAATTTTCATTAGTACTATCCATTTTCTCTCTCAATATTTTTAAAGATTTTTCTCCTTGTGAATTCACAAGCTATTTTTTGGAAGAAGATGGTAATCTTTTCTTATCCAAAATCATAGTGATTTGACAATCTTAACCGCCTTATTTTCTTCATTGAAATCGAACCGTGAACTTTTATTTTGAATCATCCATTTGATTGGCACCAATTAGATGGTTGGGTCATTAAATCACTAAAAATTTCAGGTTATACTCCATCTGTAATAGAGGGGGTGATTTGGGAGGTCCAAACTGCATGTATGCCCATGGTGATACGCAGATATATTATTAAAGAAAAGATAGCCTAAGGTCCAAGATTTGATGCTAGGATGATTTGATATGTTCTATATATTTATGGGCCATGGTCGTCCCCATCGTGGTCCAATCAGATCAATGGTCTGGATGATCATCTAACAGTGGGCCCAACTTGTAAAATTAGAAGATAGAGGATAACATATAATTTCCGGTGGAAAAAAAAAAAAAAAAAAGTTCAATGCGATTGGCTAGAGGCGTGCAGTGCATCGTTCACCTATTTTGTAAATGGCTGCACTCATTTAAAGAAATCCAGACCGTCAAAATGTGGGCCCCAACTGAGGATGGACCATAACCCAAAAAAAGGTGGCTAAAGCAGACTGTAATAAAGACTCGTCTAAACTCTCTACTGATGTGCTGAAACCAAGCTTGGAGACTCTTCAGAAGGGCCACCTATTATTGAATATGGACGGTCACCCTTCTAAAGAAAAACTTTGAAACTCTGGGGCAGTGTGATGGATGATACACGAGCCCTTAAAATATACTTAGAACTTGCATACTTGGCATGCAACTAACTCAAATTAAACGGTTAGAATTATAGTTTCCACTTTAGAACGGTGAAATATATATATATATAACCGATAATTTAACTATTGGATTTGTGGACACTTATTGAACGGTTAAAAATGAAAAACATTCAATGGTCTTCTATCAACCAATTCAGAGGTTAGGATCGTTCATCCACTCTGTTTTTCAGACTGTGACTTGGCAATAGTGGGTTCCACAATTCAGACAGTTTAGTTTGAGTCAATATTTGCTCACGTGTAATATTTCTCAGTGCCTGCATATCAGGCGTCATACGCTGACTGAGTATTATTTCTCAGGACCTCCATATATATCAGGTGTCACATAAATGTCCACTTCTACACGATCGTGGCCCAGCTGGTGAGTGGGCTGGCCTTATCTAAGGGCTAGGAAACGCACAGTGCACCCTGCCTGATGAACAGGCCGAATCTCACACGCGCGCTAAGTTGGCACGTGTATCCGTCCACATCACTCTAGTAAGCACACAAGGTATAGCAGACGTGCACAAGATCCACACCACTCATCAGATGGACCCCATGTAAACATAACCGCCCAAAAATTAGCGCGGTCCACTAATCAAGTGAAGCAGATGAATGGCCTGGATCTCACACACGTGTGCCACCTTGGGCGGCTCTTTCAATATTCTCATTACTGCTGAGAAATAAATAAAAAATTAATTCATTTAAATTAATAAGTTGCAGAGATAGAAATGAATCTCTATAAGAGCATTAAACTGCAAGCGTGCTCTCTTGTAGGCTAGGCAGGAGACATTGTTTTGGTGAGTGTTCCGTTCCCACCAGCAGCTATCTATGTTCCACCAACCTCATTCTCCTTAATAAATGCTTACGGATCTCCCTCGAGTCTACTCTCTAACAGTACCCGTCTCACATTTACAGACGACCCACACATTTCTATATGAGATCTAAGCCGTTAATCAAATAATATCCCCTATAATACAGATCTCATCTCAAAAATCATACTGTTATTATCCTCAGGTGGGCCACAATTGTACATAGAATTTGGACTTTTGTTCAACTAAGCTTTTGTCTGTTGTGCATTAGTTTCTTAATTTCCTAACTAAATTTTAAATAATGGAAAATAAGGATTCCTATAAATCAGTAAGGCCCTGTTTTAGGCAACAGGATTAGAAGGGATTAGGTGGGATTGGATTCATCTGGTTCCAGCCAATTCCACTCCATGTTTGGAAAAGCTTGGAATTAGATCGGATGGAATTGCATTGGTCCCGTGCGAATTTCACTCAATGCTAGCAAGTTGTGTAGGTCCCACCCTGATGTGTGGGCTATATCCACGCCGTCCACCCATTTTTTAAGATTATTTTAGAGCATGGGCCAAAAATCAGGTAATTCTAAAGCTCAAGTGGACCCACCACTGAAAGGAATGGGGATTGAATACTTACCGTTGAAAACTTCTTTGAGGCCACATAAGTTTTGGATCTACCTCATTTTTCGGCCCATACCATAAAGTGAGGTTACAAAACAAATGAACAATTTAAATATAATACATATGTGTTATTCTGGTAATTTCAAATGATGGTGGGTATATCCATTCAATGTACCACCGTATTACCAACAAAGCATAGCATTAATCTAATCCCCTGGAATCAGGGGACAATCCCTGCCATGGGTAATAATAATATTTTTTTAATCCAATCCCACCTAATCCCTTCTAATCCAGTTGCCCAAACAGGGCCTAAATCATTAATTGGGTATTTGGTAATTCACGTTTTTGCCGAATGTTTAATCTACATGGTGGGGACCAACGTATTGGACGGGTTAGATGTCGCTGGCACATGGCGTGTTGAAAGCTACCCGCTAGATGTGAGCATTTCTCATTTGGATGTACGGTGCATGTTAATGGTCGACTGGGCCAATCATCTGGTTGGGACAGAATGGCCCACCTTTTGCATGATCTGAGCTCCCATGTATGTTTAAATATAGGCCGTTGGTTATCATTTTTCGGCCTGATTTTTGGTCGAGGCCATTTTCACCCTGTGATCAAACTGATGAATGTCTCAGATTTCACACACGCTGCGGAGTGGCTTCTTCAATCTCTCTTGCATAAATTCTATTAGAAGAGGTTTCCCGTTTCCATTCATAGCATTGTATAGCAGAGGTCTAATGTGTAACTTAACCTACATGTGTGGCCCACCTGATGAACGAATAAGCCTGAGTTTCTAGCTATTTAATATTGGAAGTAGAGCCAATCCTTTTGACGGCTTGGATGCTGTAAACACATGATACTTTGGCCGTATCCAGATAATCAGAAGTTAACCTTACCATCCATTGAGATGGATGTGAAACACCCATTAGGGCCTGTTTGGACGGTGGGATTAGAAGGGATTAGGTGGGATGGGATTCAAAAAACATAATTATTAGTTTATTACCCATGGCAGGTATTGTCCCTGTTGTTATGGGATAAGATTAATGTCATTATCTGTTGATGATATGGTGGTACATTGAAGGGATATACCCACCATCATTTGAAATTACTGAGAATAACACACATATGTTATATCTAAACCGTTCATTTGTTTTGTAACCTCATTTTATGGCATGAACCTAAAAATGAGGTAGATCCAAAACTTATGTGGCCCCAAAGAAGTTTTCAACAGTAAGTATTCAATCCCCGTTGCTTTCGATGGTGGGTCCACTTGAACTTTAGATTTACCTAAATTTTTGGCCCATGCTCTAAAATAGTCACGATAAATGGGTGGATGGTGTGCATATAGCCCACACATCATGGTGAGACCTACACAACTTGCTAACATTGAATGAAATTAGCATGGATCCAATGCAATTCCGTTTAATGTATTTTCAAGCTTTTCCATTCTTCCCAAACATAGAGTGGAATTGGGAGAGGACCGGATGAATCCCATCCCACCTAATCTCTTCTAATTCCACCGCCCAAACATGCCCTTAATGTCCCCCATAGTCATGATCTTGACCGTCCATTCAGCTAGTCCCAGTCCCCACATTGCCGATCCAATACTCAAAAAATCATCCTGATCGGATGATCGTAACCCTAGCAATGTTTAAAAATAAAACTGGTCCCACTTAAGAAATATGCCTTGTGCAAATTTTTATATGGACAACTTGCAAAACGAGGTAGCATTGTTTTCTCAGCCATAAGGCAGCAGTTGTTTGGTGGACGTTTAAAAATGAGTTGTTCTCATTTTAATTAATCATAATTATATATTAGACATCATGATTGTTGGTAATCAAAGTTATTTTTAATCCATACAAAAAATGAAAGAAATACAGTCCCTAAAATATAATTACAAATCATTAAAATGAGATAAACTCATTTCAGGTGTACAGGAATATACCCTTATCATTTTTCTTTTTCAATATTCCAAAGGCAGTGTTTATGGATTGGTGGGCCCATTTTTTCACGGCACACGTGCCAACTTTCTATGTTGGCCGTTCATCAGGTGGGCTTCCATGAACATGCATTGACCTGCAAATCAGGACGTGCATTAATCAGGCCACAGGTTTGAGAAAGAAGTCAATTGGAAAAACCAATCTATATTCTTTTTCTTAGGCCAATGTATTTTTCTGGTGGGCCTACCTGATGAATGGCGGATATCCCACGGAGATTGTCACCCGAAATTCTTGAATACCGACCAACAGGAAGCAGATTGCGTGGTGACCCTAAAACCACGGATATTCTGGTGACTTGACTCTGTGGGGCTTACCATGATGTATATATGTGTTTCATCCACGCCGTCCATCTGTATTTTCAGCTAATTTTTAGGGCATATGCAAAGCTTAAGTGGACCCCATCATAGAAAACAATTGGAATTAAATATCTACGGGTGAAAACTTCTCAGGGGCCACAGAAGTTTTGAATCAAGCTAATATTTTTGTTTTCCCTTCATCCAGGTTTGTGTGACCTTGTGAACAGGTTGGATGGCAAATAAACATCATGGTACACCCTAGAAAGGTTTCAACCGTGGACATCATTATCCTACTGTTTCTGTTTCTTGTGGTGTGGTCCATTGATCTTTGTATATACAAAAAAATGAGTTGGAAAAACGGATGGACGACACGGATAAAACAAATTCATAAGTGTGGGCCCCACAGGAATTTCCGTGGTGTTGGGGTCACCGCGCAGTCCGCTTCCCAATCAAACAGGACCCTCGTTCGAATCACTGGCATTTCTGTTTTATATTTTGGAATGCTGTCGGCATTTCCACGGGAATGCCCATTCTTCCGCGCGATTATAGAATGTATGGCATCCCTAGGCCGAGTATGAAATACGCACAAGAATCTGCGCAGATAGACCGTTGATTAAGTGGACCTCGTTTTAGATAGACTATGCTCCCAATATCCCCAGTGTGGGATGATAATTCAACTATTGACCCGAAATCAAGCGGGCAAGAGAAGAAGACTGTGAATCGACGTCAAAAGAATCGCCAAAGCTCCTCCAACGACGAGCACCGTTCAATCGCATACTCGAGTTTCATGCTTTGTTATGAAAAATTATTTTGATAAAAAAATTTATTTTAAATAAAAATAGATAGTACATATATTAATATTTGTAAAAATTATTTGAGTTTTTCACCTTTGGAAATTGTGCATTAATATGGGAAGATAGAGTACTGAGACTCGCTTGTTCCGTAACGTTTTCGCCCTTGAACACACACATGCAGGATCAGTTTTGGTGTGAGGGTGCGGGCATATGAGGTTGTAAAGGTACGTGTTGCAATTTATATTTTATGCTCGTGTTACAGATGAGTCACTACCTCGTGACCTTACGTAAGACAAACGTGCGACCATGGCTAAATGAGATGATAAGGTAGTTGGGTTTGAAGTTGAGAAATGTCGTGGAGAAGAAACTTAAGAGAGACTTCTCTACCTTATATAAGAGTTGTGGAGCTATTTAGAAGGCTGGGTGTAACTGCTGGTGCAGTAACTAAGTAGACCAAACAAAAAATGCTACATGTGGCTTGCTCAACAGTTAAAAATTACTAGCTACTGTGTCAAGGTCAGAAACTGCAAAAAGAACATCCAACCACCCTTGCCTACATAGATTAAGTTAGGTTGGTTCGTTCTCTCATCACAAGCTATTCAACCAGCAGGTTCAATATAAACTTGAGATTGCCAAGAAATAAACTAGTGCAATGTTTTAAGCCGGCAGAGCTAATCTTATTTTTCTATCTATTTCCATTTTGAAATTTTTTTTCCTTTTAAGCTTCTATCTGCCAGTAAAATTGAATTTATAGAGTTCCACCTGTGGGTCTTTTATATTCGTTAAACACCAAACTACAACACAGACTCATCGTATCTTAAAAGTCATTTGCTTGCAACCTATCAACCGTCTCTATGGTTGAATAACACATAGGCTCATCATATTCCGAGAGCCATTGAATGGCTGAATAACAAGATCACATAATTACACATGTTTCAATCTGCCCTTAATTTTTATATTTTAAGTTTTCATTCCTTAATTTTTATATTTCAAGTTACCAATTTATTCAGCTCTACTAATTTATAATTTGAGATCAACAAATCTCAACATGATCCGTTCACGTTAAATGATCAATCTCGATCATCAGATGATGCTATTAAAAGAGGGACTTTTGATCCTTCAACCCTGCCATGTACCATGTTCTCTGAATTTTAGTTTGTATAACCCGAGACCTACTAGTTTATCCATCCATACCATTAGCCCGATGGATCTCACCAACAATGGATGGATCATAGCCCCAAAAAAAAATAATCTCAATTTGTGCCCTGAAAATGGATGGCCAAGAAGAGAAATAAAGGAGGGGTCCACATTCAACTAAAGGAAGTGCATGAATGGCTGCTAGAATGATCTTCCAATTGGAGATATCTTTTTATCACCGTCCGTCGACGGCAGATCTCATCAGAGCAATGGTCGTGATTTCTGAACCATGGGCCCCACCAGCACAGATAGAAAACACGAGGATACAATGCAAGAGGAGACTTTAATAAACAGTTTGTAAATCCTCGGCCCAAGGATGGAAAAGAATAATCGAGTCAAGCAGTGCAGGCGTGGAAATTATAATAATTTCGCGGATCTAATATTTCAGCCTGCTAATTATGAGGATTATCCTTGTGGGGCCCACATTGGCGGTGGACCTGTCCCTGTGGCCCTAGACACGATCGTACGCCATGATAGCGACTCGGACCTGAACGCCCTTCTATAAACCCGGACGCCAAACCCTGCTATAAACCAGAACCAGATGAGCTGTCCCCCGACGAAAGAAACTGGTGGGGTCCACCCCTCCCGCTCTCGCCGCGGATCCTGTCGGCCGACGTGGCGATAAGGTCCACGTGTCTCTCCATGTGATACTGGAGCCCACTTTGTCGGCCTGTCGCCCGAAGTGACGGTTGGCGGGTCCCAAGACTGCCGTGTCTCCGTCGGGGAATAAAAGCTGAAAAACGCTATTCTCGCGAGATATCGTTCTCGAGATATCGTCACATACGGGGTTAGTGTATGAACTTTTCTAACATGCAGCCATTACTTGCTAGGAATCCATTACACGTGTAGAATATCAGATCCGTGCAAATGGTCACGGTAGATGAAATCAGGCCAAACGCCATCGGGCGATCCCGAGAAATTCCAGATAAATAGACAGCGATTGCAGCATTTTATGACAACGTGCTCACATGAATGAGATGTTCGGGTTGATTTTCATGTCGAGTGATCGTCACGCCATGGGCCACTTTTTCAGTAATGGGATGTCCTGCTCATAGGGGCGGCTTTGGTGGATCCTGGATCCACCCATGTGCGTGGAATTGGCCGTGCGGTGGAAAGCCGGCGCTTACGGGGCGCTTGTAGCATGGTATTAGATGAGATTAGGTGGGATGGAGCTGCATTCTGTACGTGACTGTTCCGCTCAATGTTCCGGAAGAATGGAAAAGCTTGGAATTAGATAGGATATAATTGCATTTGGTCCATGCCCATATCACTCAATGTTAGAAAGTTGCGCCGGTCCTACTATGATGTGTGGGGTATATTTACACCATTCACCCATTTTTTGAGATCGTTTTAGAGCATGGGCCAAAAAATCAAGTAGATCAAAAGCTCAAGTGGACCCTACCATAGAAAGCAATGGGATTGAATGCCTATCGTTGAAAGCTTTTTTGGGCCATGTAAGTTTTGGATCTACCTCATTTTTAGGCTCATGCCATAAACGGAGGTTACAAAACAAATGAACGGTTTGAATATAATACATATGTGTTATTCTCAATAGTTTCAAATAATCGTAGGTATACTTATTCAATGTACAACAAACCAAAAAGTGAATCCCACAATATTACAAACATAGCATGAAATTAGGCTTATCCCATGGTAATGGGGCGACAATCTCTGTCATATGTAATAATTACATTTTTTGAATCTCATCCCACTTAATCCTTCCCAATACCATGCGCCAAACACCCCCTTAGATAGTGTTTTGCACATTAAATTAGATGGTATCAAGTGAGAAGAAATTGCTTTTTTGGTAATAAATACACTTGTCTAAGGATTGTCTCTTAATACCATGGTAGTGAGCTTAAGGGTGTACATTGGGTCAAATTGAGTCGAGCTGGCCTCAGCTCGACCACTAGCTGACCTCAGCTCGAACTCCGCTAAGCTCGGTCCTCGAGCATGATTGGCCAGCTCGACTCGATTTGGTTAGTAGCTCGGGCCAATTCGAGTCAAGTTCGAGCCAAGATCAAGCCGAGTTCGCTTGTGCAATATTTTTACAAACACTTGGACTACACATTCAAAATCTCACTGTATTTAAGATAAAAGCAACGATTTTACAGGTATTTTATCAAACACATTCTAAACAACATAAAAATTAAGAAAAAAAGGTTATTGGTTTCATATACATACCTTCCTTGCCACTAGTCACACTTTATTGGGTCATTTCATCAAACACTTGGTGAGCAACATCAATATCAAAGTAACCAAGTCACTGAACTAGTTCGATTCGAGCTGGGTTCGATCTGAGTCGAGTCAAGCTGGGTTTGATCCGAGTCGAGTCGAGTTGGGGCCAGCTTGAACTCGCCTCGAACTCATTTTCATGTAAAAAAAAAATCAGCTCGACTTGGCTCAAACCGAGTCGAATCAAACTTTTTCAAGTCGAGTTGACTGAGCTAACCAAGCTAGCTCGGTTCCCATAGTGTTTGGTTGTACATGAAGAACAACTACGAATTTTGAAAATTATGTTTGAAAACCACAGTGAGAAGTAAAGTAGGGCGCACCTTAAGGTTTATAAATAACCCACCCCATCCATCTGTTTTGTGAGATCATTCTAGGAAATGCTACCAAAAGTCAAGCAGATCCAAAACTCAAGTGGGTCATATGAGAAGAAAGAGTGGGGAAAGAATTTCTTACCGTTGAAACCTTTCCAAGCTCTACCTTGATGTTTATATGTCATCTCAACCGTTTATAAGTTCATTTCTGTCGAAACGAACTAACAACATAGAAAACTTTATCGTGATACAAAACTTTTGTGGGCATATGAATGTTTCAATGGTGGTCACTCAATCCCCACTGTTTTCTCTTGTGCGGCCCACTTGAGTTTTAAATCTACCTTATTTTTTGTCACTTATCCTAAAATGATATTGTAAAACAGATAGATGGAATGGATTCCTCACAAATATCAAGGCGGGCCTCACCTCCCTTCCCAACTTAAGAACTTCCTAGCTCATGCTTTTAGGAAGAAATCCCATGGATTTGGCAAATCCCTGTTGAATTGGGAAAAGCCCTCCCTACTCCACGCATAGGATCAAATGTTGGAAACCTATGGTGAACCAAAGTTCCTCAAGCCTGTCAATGTACCTGTGGTTGAAAGGAGATCAAAGTTATGATGCCACAACGGTGTATTTATTATATCTGCATTGTCTTCATTTAGTAAGATTGTTTTAGAGCATGAGCAAAATAATATTCATATTCAAACCTCAAGTAAACCACACCATAAATAATAGTAGGGACAATGATTTCTATTATTAAAGCATTCTTATGGCCCACTATAATATTTATTTTTCATCCAATTTATTTACAAGGTCACATAGATACGATAGAAGGGATAAAACAAATATTAGATTGATAAGCACTTTTGTGACCCCATAAAAGTTTCAATGGTAGACGTTCAATCTTCCACTGCTTTTTGGTTAGTGGTACCACTTGACTTATTTTTGGACTAAAGCCTTACAAGGGTATTACCAAATGTACAGTTTGGATATAACACATACCTCATGGTAGGGCTCACAAAACTAGGTGACGTCAATACACTAGTGAGGTCTGTGGTGTCTGTTACAACAGCAAATCTGCTCCCCTGCCTATTGGTCATTGACAATTAAAATCTTGGATCAAGTTAATATTTGTGTGATACCTTAGAATATTTCTAACACTATTAAAAGGTGGGATGGAAAATAAACATACCGATGGCTCCCAATCATTTTTTCTTACAGGCGAGTATTCAACAATCATTAGTCGTGATATGTTGTTCACCTCAGATTTAGATCTACTTTATTTTTTTATGAGTCAAAGTGCCAAGATCACTCGTCCTCCCTAGGGAAGGGACTTGCCTCTTTTTTTTTTTTTTTTTTGTTTGTTTGTTTGTTTGTTTTTTTTTTTTTTTTTTTTTGCGGGGATGATACGAGACCTCAGTAATCAAACAAGGTATCTTTCACTCAATATACCTCTTGAGCTATGGATCAGGGTGTTACTTGCGTACTCACTGGCAAGCAGTAACAGATTGCCTGTGGCACCCGCCGCCAGTGTGTGGCCCACCTTGATGTATGTGTTTTATTTTCATCCATTCATTTTTTCCAGCTCATTTCATGGCACGAGCTCAAAAATATACCGATACAAATGCTCCCAACCATTGAAAACTTCCCAACGGACACGGAGTGAGGGAAATAGCATTGATTGGATGCTTACCATTGAAAATTTGTGGGGGCTACAAAAGTCCTTAATCGGGATGATATTTGTACCTGCAGTTTATCTAAGTGATAATAATCACATTGAACGGTTTGAATGGCATGTAAACATCATGATGGGCTCTAAAAAAGTTTCAACGGTGGATGTGTCCTTTATAAGTATTTCGCATGGCATGGCCCACCTGAGCTTGGGATCTGTCTGGTTTTCAGACTCCTTTACTACTATGGTCTAGCGCAACTGACGGACAGATTTGATTTGTAACGGCCCTCTCTATGACCCCACGTAGCTTCCCGTGGCCCGGGGCACAGGCAAGTCGTGTCCTCCTCCATCTGGTCTCATAATCTGGACCGTCCGCACGCTTGGCCCTACCTCAAGTTACCAAGGCATAAGAACAGACTTATAGGCATTCAGCATGGTGAGCCACCCATGGCAGGACCAAAAGGTACATGGTCTAGATCAAAGCCACGTGGCATTGCGCGGTCTGAGAACCTTGTGAAAGGCCCTTTACCAAAATATCGAGACGAGACGAGACGAGACGATATATGAAAGTGCAACACATGGACCCACCATCCACCATAGCCATTACCGCCACACCCAACCTTCCTATTGCTCCTGGCTCCTGCCCAATGGACAATACATTCACGAGTAGTGATAAGGCTACTCGCGCGAGTAGTCTTCTGAATCCTACTCTCCTTCTAGTCCCTACACGCCTCAACGTGTGAGAGGAGACTGTTCGTGAGGTGGGCCCCACCGTACATGTAAAATCAGGCTGATCAGAAGGAAGCCACGATCATTTTTAATGTGGGCAGTTGGGTTTTGTTTTTTTTTTGTAAAACAGTCCCTCATTCAATCTGGTATGGCCCACCTGATAACTGGACCAGCTTGATTAATTGCCCTTCCAAAATATATCGCGGGCCCGATGGATTAATGTCATGAGCTCGTACGTTGTACCATGTTGACACGTGCGAAAGTAGAATAGATCGATTGGGTCGCGCATCTCTCACGTGTGCATGCGAGGGAGGTGGTTTCGTCGGTGTATGGCCGACTATGGGGCCAACCGTAATGTATGTGTCTCATATCCATTCCATCCATACGTTTCCTCGGGTCATTTCAGGACATGAGCTCAAAAATAAGCGGATTCAGGTTTCAAGTGGGCCACACCACGACAAACAGTGGTGATTGATCACCCACCGTTGAAAACTTGTGGGCACTATCACCTTTTTTAAGGTCCATCGTAATGTTTATTTGCCATCCAACCTGTTGAGATGGGTCACAAAGACTTCTATGAAAGGACTACATAAATATCAGCTTGATCCAAAAAAAATTGTGGTCCTGAGAAGTTTTTAATGGTCGATCACCCCTATTTCCTGTGGTGTGGTTCAACTGAGATTTAGATCTGCCATGTTCTTAAGGATCATTTTCTAAAATGATCTAAAAAAATGGATGAACGGTGTGGATGTAAGACACATTCATCACAGTAAGCTCCACAATCATATACCTAGGATCCACCGAAGCCGTGTCCTCATTCGGGTAGAGTGGGAAGAACCGAAATACTGTACAGCCGAGCACGGATTGCGTCCTACCTAGGGGTGTACACGGGTCGGGCCGAGTCGAACTGGCCTCAGCCCGTCCAGGCCCATTCAACAACCACACAAGGCTCGAACCCGACCGGGCCAACATCTCTAGCCCGAACCGGGCCCGGCACGAGTTCGGGCCGAGTTCGGGCCAATTTCGAACCTTCGAGTTCGGGCCAGTTTCGAACCTGAGTTCGGGCCAGTTTCGAACCTTACGGCAAGTTCATGGGAAAAGCTTTGGCAGGTAATCTGCGTCCCATTACAAGGCCCTCGATCAACGGTTTAGATAGTTGAACTATGGACTCCACAAAAAATTTAACTAGTCAGGACATTTACATACATTTGATAAAGCATAAAATAAAACATTTTATACAAATTAAATACAGTTATACACGGGTCGGGCCGGGCCAGGTCGGATCGGGCCGGAGCGAGTCAGATTTTGGACCGAGTCGGGCCGAACTGTGAGGTATCCGAACTCGGCCTGAACTCACTTTCGGGCCTAGAAAATTCGCTCATCTTAACCCGAACTCAATTTCGAGTCAGGTCGAGTCGGGCTTTTTCGGGCCGGGTCGAGTGAGCTAACCGGGCTAGCCCAGTTTGTGTACACCCCTAGTCCTACCACCGCTCGTCTTAGTATCGGAACAGGCAAAGGCCACCCTGATGTATTGATGTATGGTTTTATCCACACTGTCTACCCATTTTTCTTTATCATTTTAAGGTATAAATTTAAAAATAAGACGAACACAAGCCTCAGGTAGACCACACCACAAGAAAGAGTCGTCATGGTTATAGCAACCGTTTAAACCTTCTTAGGGCCCACATGATGGTTAAGTGTTACTCAACCTATTCATAAGGGCCTATTTGGTAGCGTGGATTTAGAAGCCTCCCATTTTATTTCGGCGATGGGAATTTAGAATCCATCTAATTCAAAATTAGGGGTTTGAATTTAATTACAAAATTAACTTCAATATCTCTAAATAATGTAGGTAGTTAATATTTAATACAATGATTATAATAACCTCATTGAAATATACACTTTACTTAAAATGATGAATTTCCAAATCTTAGGGGGGACACAAGCAAAGGATCACATCCCGAGTGACTAACAAACTAGATTTTTAACCATTGATTCATATGAACAATATTTGAGTGACATAAATTATCTTATTTAAGTAATAATAGTGATGTAGTTGATAATGTAATTATTTTAAGATATCATTAATGGGCTATGAGCACAAAACATTAGTAGCCTGAAAAGTAATTATATTAACGGCTCAAGAATATCACACCACATGAAAGTAATGACGTTTGACACTGTGGATTTGAGGGAATTTGAGGGGGTTTCAAATCCCCTCTTGTTTGGCAGCATAAAGTAATTGGGGTCCTCCCTTATAAGGGATTTGAAATCCATGGTGAGAGTTTGAATTACACCTAAAATCATTTCAATAGTTGTAAGTGTAACATGTGCGTTACTATACTATATTCTATTGGGCACATGACCCACTAATGATAATCAGCACTGTCCAAACATTGTCCATGTAAATTAGCATCGTCCAAACATTGTCCATGTAAATCAACGATTAAAAATAGTTGGTTAGTCACTTAGACATGATCTTGTGCTTGTGGCCTATTCCAGACTTGGAATTTCATCATTTTCGAGCAAAACATATATTTTAGTGGGCTTATCACAACCATTGTGTCAAAAATTACATATCTCACTAATTAGAGATATTAAAGTTGATTTACAATTAAATTCAAACCCCTATAAATATAAATATACCATACATAGCTACTTTTGGATTAAAGTTGATTCACACTTTCCACGGTGCCAAACACACTGGGAGGATTTCAAATCTAGGGGGTTCTGAATCCAGGGGGTTCCAAATCCACGCTCCCAAACAGGCCCTTAGGATTCATCGTGATGTTTATTTGTTGCTTAAACTATTCATAAGTTTACATAAAATATAAATTTGACCCAAAACTTTTATACCCCCCCTAAGTTTTGAAAACTAGGAATTCAATCTCTACTACTTCTTGTGGTGTGGTCCACTTGAGCTTTCAATCTACCTATTTTTGGGCTCGTTTCATAAAATGATTTGTTAAAATGGATGAACGGTATGTATAAAATATATACATTACCGCAAGACCCACATATTCCCTGAGGGGGTGTTTGGCGCATGGAATTAGATGGTATTAAGTGGGATGAAATTGCTTTTTTGCAATAAATGCACCTGTTGATGGATTGTCTCTTAATTATATGGGAGTGAGCCTATTCACTTTGACGTTTGGATCATGTAGCATGTATGGGTTTTAATTCATGTAGTGTTTGGTTGTACATGAAAAAATAACTATCAATTTTAAAAACCCTGTTTGAAAACTACAGTAAGAAGTACGGTAGGGCCCACCTTGATGTTTGTGAGTAATCCACCCGGTCCATCCATTTTGTGAGATCATCTTAGGACATGCTACCAAAAGTCAACATATCCAAAACTCAAGTGGGTTATACGAGAGGAAGGAGTGGAGAAAGAATTTCATAGGGTTGAAACATTCCCGAGCTCCACCTTAATATTTATATGTCATCTCGATAGTTTATAAGTTCATGCTTGTTAAGATGAACTGACAACATATAAAACTTTATCATGATACAAAACTTTTGTAGCCATCTGAATGTCCTCCATAACCTTTCCTACTCGAAGGATCTAATGTTGTAAACCCATTGTGAACCAAATATGAATGATTTTTCAAATCAAGGAATTTAAAGTTCCATCCCAGATAATACCATCTAAATCCATTCGCATATGCTTATGGCGTGTTTGGACAGTGGGATTAGAAGAGATTAGGTGGGATGGGATTCATCTAGTCCAGTGCCAATTCCACTCAGTTTGGGATTAGATTAGATGGAATTGCATTGGGTACCATGCCAATTTCATTCCATTTTAGCAAGTTGTGTAGGTCCCACCATGATGTGTGGGCTATATCCACACTGTCTACCCATTTTTCGAGATTATTTTAGAGCATGGCCCAAAAAATCAGGTAAATCTAAAGCTCAAGTGGACTCCACCATTGAAAGCAACTGGGATTGAATACTTACCTATGAAAACTTCATTGGGCCACATAAGGTTTGGATCTACCTTAATTTTAGGCTCATGTTATAAAATCAGGTTACAAAACAAATGAATGGATTAGATATAGCACATGCATGTTATTCTCAGTAATTTTAAATGATGGTAGGTATATCCATTCAATGTACCACCGTATTGCCAATATTACCAACAAAGCATGGCGTTAGTCTTATCCCATGGCAATAGGGACAACCCCTATCCTGGGTAATAATTATGTTTTTCCAATCCCATCCCACCTAATTCCTTCTAATCCCACCACCCAGGCCCTTAGCAATGTGTTATATCAATCGGGTCCACCTTAACACTGTCGTCCGGTAGCTGATGACTTGCGTTTTAAAATAAAGCTGATTACACAGTCCTGTCCATTGAACCGTCCTTGTTTTCCACCACAGATCAGATGGATAGGATCGTGGGTGATTCTGAGAAGCACTCCTACCCTACAGATGGGCAGACCCGATTCTCTCACAACTGCCCGCCACGTGACATCTGCACATGCCTAAGCCCGGCTGGGTCACAACACACCAGACGAAATGAATACGCATGTAGCCAACCTGAGACAATCAGACGTTCCTGATTTTCAGCGAATGACATACTCACAATGGACCCCGCAAGATGTGCGGCTCAGATCTCGCAACCCATGCCGCGAAGGCAAGCGCCAATGAATCGCGCTTGAAATTGAAAAATGCACTCGCGCGAGTACACTCGGCATGCTTGTAATGCCACTTTGCATACATAGATCCGTACATCTATCCTTTTCTTCTTTCTCTCTCCAAAAGCCGTCTTGACAACCCTCCTTAAACCTGCATCATCTCTCTTCTCTTCTCAACGTTTTCTCGTGAAAATCAGATCTCATTTGCAAAAGAATACAAGAGAAGAATGCAAGGTGGTGGTGGTGGTGGAAGGGCTTCTTCAGGTAGCTCAAACAACGGATCGATGTCGACGGTTTCGAAGGCGGAGGTGATAGAACAGGATTACGTTGGCTTGTCTGAGGTGTCTTCTTCCTACCAAACGAACAAACGCACGCAGCAGGAGGTTGAGGTTGAGGAGGAAGACGACCATGGAACCGAGCTTGAGCTAGGGCTTGGGCTCGGCCTCGGGCTCGGGGCGAAGGTTAAGCCGTGCGCATGGGGGGATTACTGTAGGATCCTCACTGCTAAGGATTTCCCTTCTTCCATGGCTTCTCCTAGGGTTTCTGTTGCTGGTACGAAGAGAGCTGCTGACTCCGTTGCTCAGGAACTCGGATCTAATGCGCCCTGGTGCGTTTTTTCTTTATTTATTTATTTATACATTTTCTCTCTTTTATTGATTTTTGTATTAAGGTTTTTATCAGTACTACCCTCTGGTTTCTGACATTCACAGTTATCTCCCTGTGGTTTTTGATATTTGTAAATACGCCCTACGTACGTTCCCACTCTAACTTGCTTTTAACGGCCGGCGATGTATTTGATAAGGGAGATTACTAGAATTCCCTTCATTCCTTGACAGTGAGGGCATCTTGGTCATTTCCTTTTCTTAACGGCCGTCAACTTCCCGACGCGTTAGATACGTGCAATGACCAGAATGCCCTCTATAAGGTGTTGGTCTTTTGACTCCTTTCCTTGACAGCGAGGGCATTTCGGTCATTTCATTATCACATAGAACGGCATCCGACTGAAAAGGCTACGGCCATTAACGGCACACCAGTTGACATGGGAGCTGTTTATTATTAGGATGTATTCATAAATGTTTATTATTAGGATGTATTCATAAATGTTAGAAACCGCAAGGAGGTATTTATAAATTTCTGAAATTTCAGGGGGGTATATATAAAAAAGCCATTTTATTTATTTTTGAAAGATTTTTATTTATAAATTTTTATTTATTTGTTATTTGGAATGGATGCAGCAGTCAGGTAGTGGGATGGCCACCCATAAGGGCGTACAGGATGAACAGCTTGGTGAGCCAGGCAAAGGCTTCTGCTGAAGAGAATGGCACAGATGCCACCTCCAATCCTAATGCTAAGAAGAGTCTTATTAAGACTAATCATCCACCTAATAAGGTTATTGATATTAATAAGAAAAGTAATGGTAAGAAAGAGAAAGGTAATGGAAAATCTCAGTTTGTGAAGGTGAATATGGATGGAGTGCCTATTGGTAGGAAGGTGGATTTGAATGCCCACGTCTCCTATCAGACTCTGGCCCAAGCTTTGGAAGACATGTTCCACACACCCACCTCCATTAGTGAGTTCTCCTCTCCCTTTTCTTCTTCTTTCATGATGATGATGCTTTTGTGCCTCTACTTCTCCATTATCAAATGTCCCTATGTGCATTTAGCCTTGTATTCACATATACCCATTAATTAAAAAAAAAAAAAAACCACGTGTCTCGATGGGAACCATTACACAAACAGCAGGTTTGCTCATGAATACATCCTGGCATATTGCAATAAGATATGTTGGGATTCGTAGTGTTGGATATGGCTTTTTTTCCCAATGACCCAAACTGTTTATTTTATAGGTCTCTCCATGGATGGGATATAAGCCTGCAAAAAAACTCTTGGATTGAATATTTCAGTGGGATTTGTAGTGTTAGATTTGGGTTTTTTCCAATGACCCAAACCGTTTATTTTATAGGTCTCTCCTTGGATGGGATATGCCTGAAAAAAACTCTTGGATTGAATATTTCAGACCTTTTGAGTATGCAAAGGTTATAGTGATAGTTGATGTTCAAAGTAAAAGAGCCAAATTAAAGTAAAAGAGCCAAATTATTAAAGGGTTGAAATAATCCAATTGAGTGCTTTTATTATTATTTTTTCCACCATACAAGGTTAGGATCACCATATCAATGGTTTAGATTGTTGGGAGATGACCCAGATTCAAAGGCTTTATTGCAATTTGTTGCGATGTGTTCGCCCAAACCTCATCACTTGTATATGTAATGGTTAGCGTAATTATCATCCACCCCATCTCTTCCGAACATGGGGAGCATGCATGTGTCAATCGGGACAGATCGTTGTGTACATGTGAGTCATGGGTTTGTGCCATCTCCACCAAACATGTGCATCGCATGTATGCCAATTGGGACCATGCATATTGCTCTTGTAAGCACGTAGTTGCTACTGTGATCAGGCTTCACATCAGATCTGTTGAACACACCGTACATGTGTATGTTAATCGGGAGTAATGACCAAGTCAGCCACCATTTTGGATGGAGCTGTAGCCCAAAATTGTGGCGATCTAGCCACCCCAATTGCCTCCTCTTGAAACAACTGTCAAGGGAAAGAGATTTGAGTTAAAAATCGTGGTCATATGATGTTCATGATCTCCGTAATATTTGGGCTATGGCATGGCTATGTGGTGGCCCACCAGATCCAACTGTCCTGATTACACACATTTGCAGTTGGGTTTGCAACTCAAGAGTGGTTGAACAGATGCATATATTTGTTCACAAGGTAGTGTAGAATTCATTCAAGAAATTTCTTGTGATTTGGTTTTATGCAATTGTAGGATCCAACGCATCTCAAGAAGTTGAAGCCATGGAGGAAGCGACAAAGTGCTCAAAGCTGTTGGATGGCTCTTCTGAGTTTGTGCTCACATATGAAGACAGGGAGGGGGATTGGATGCTTGTAGGAGACGTTCCTTGGGGGTATGCAGCATTTCCTTTAATTACATCAGAAAGAAAAATTAATTGCAAAAGAAAATATGTGTTTGTCTTCCTGACTGGGCATATCCATGTATCTATGTATTTATTTTAATCTTGGTTAGATTATTGCAGGCCTAGAAGATTGTCTATCTAGATTTAAATTCATAGTATAAGATGTCATCTTGTTTATTAGTTCTCATTTCCACAGCAGTCCTTGCACTTTATAGCTATTATATGTGATATGCTCTGCTGCCTCTAGAGGAATGGGTTTTTGTGCATCTGGATTGTGTTCCATTCACGTTGTAGATGTGTATGGTAATCCAAAATACACATCCTTCAGATTCCACCATTGACTAGCCACTAATAAAAACATTTCTTAGACAGACTATCCTATCTAATAAATAGATGGACCTTTTCTTGCAGAATGTGAACCATTTCTGGCTTTTTAGTGTCCATTTGTATGCCACGCGTCAAGGGGTTAGGATTTTCCAAACAGTATCTTTTAGGCCATGGTCCATTCACTATTTGATTGATACAATGAATGGTTTCAATCCTGTCCATGTGCATCACATGCACAGTAATCATGTGGAGTCACTGTGCCTCCAGAGGTACTGATTCCTGTCCCCTATTATGTACTGAATGTCTACATGTTTTTGTAATTGTACGGTACAAACCCTATTCCTTTTGTAGAACATCCTCGATAAAACCCTCTCTTCCGCCACCATGTCACTTGTGTAGAATATCCAAGCCCTGTGAAAAGTGGGTCACACCTTGAAGATCTCTGGGGCAAAAAAAAAAAGGCTGCTCCACTCATCAGGCCGGCAATGCTATTGAAATCAATGGTCAGCTGATTGTCTGACTCAATGTGCAAGTGTGGCCCAGCTAGTGAATGAATTGATATAATTGACATGGCAGGTAATCTTCATGGTCTAGCCTATCTTTTGCATGGCTCAGATGTTCTATGCACAAGATATTCGAGGACAAGGCCAAGCTGCATGTGTCCATCTCCCCTTATCTTGTATAAACCCAAAGCCGATTTGATTGTAACCTTATTTAAGTACTTCAAAAAGCCCATTGGATTGCTATGTTGTTTAAATATCATCATTATACCTTGTACCAACTATTTGGGGCCTGCTTGTTTAAATATTTGTGTAAACCCAAAACCCACTTCATTGTGACATTAGTTGAGTATAATCAGCCCAATTACATCATATTAAAGTTTTATACCATTTATTTCTAGTCAAAGTAGTCAACCGCAAATTTCACCATTCTACTTTTTGCAATTATTTCTAAAATGACCCCACCTTTTGATTGTGGACATGGAAGTTGAATTCAACCATTTGCATTGTTTGATACTGAAATACCCCACCCCCACAATTTTTGGGATCCAATTTGAGTAGTTCATCATGCATCTGTATTTAAGTAGTTTGCTATTTGTATCAATATTCAATATGCCCTCACTGACAACATTGTACCATTTGTTTCCAATATGCAAACTTCATATTCTACTTCTACCACTAGCACAAAATGGTTCCACTTGCATTACAGATGTGCCTATTTCTGCCATCCATTTCCAAGATGCCCCATTCTTTTTCTGCCATGTATGCTGCACATAACATAACTCTTCTATTTTCCCTCTCAAATTGTTCTATGTGATGCTTACACATTTTTCATTGTTTGGATTGTGTGTAGAATGTTTTTGAACACCGCGAAGAGGCTGAGAATCATGAGAACATCTGAGGCTAATGGACTTGGTAACTCCATCCTTATAAACCATGATAAACCAACAATGAGGCTGTGTTTGGGTGCACAAGTAAATTGAATTGCAAACAAATAGTTCAACCTGAAGGAAATGTCAGATACTAACAATGTTTGGTACACTTGCATAATGAGGAAGTAGCCCTTGAGCATGTTCCTTTCAAATCCAAATTGGAAGTAGCATAAGTGCAATTTGGAACTATTGAGGCAAAAAAGGAAACTGCGATTTGTTTATTAGTTGCAATTCAAATTGATAGTGTGTCCAAACGCCCCCTAAACAATGGTTAGTTTGAATCCTTTTCCCTTTTTTCATGTCTCATCTTCTACACTTCTTCTACAGCTCCAAGGTTTCAAGAAAAAGGTGAGAGGCAAAGAAGCAATCCTATCTAACCAACTCAGAGCAGGTAAACAGCATCAAAGTGAATTAGGTGAAAGAAAGAAAGAAAGAAAAAAGGGAAAAGAAAGTGGGTTTGATTGAGATCAAAGCATTCTGCTAAGTACTACCCATTTGTTTGCATTTTGTTCTTTTTATTTTTGCTCATTTTGGGAATTCCAGCTTTTTGGGTCGCTCAGTGCGATATGATATACGGCTTCTTCCATCTCACCCGACGTTTCTTGGTGTAATATATGATATAATGACTCGCGGAATGCTTCACACTCATACTGTAAATAAACATGGGAGTCTGTTGATTGCTAGGGTTTTCAGGATGCAAGAGAGTGAAACTTTGGTTTCTGCTTTGTGATGTGAGGATGGTTTGGATGATTTCTATCTTTTACAGCTTTGGATTTTATACAGCAGTCGTGCCTTCAAATATTGTTTTTTTTTTTATTTATTTATTTATAATTTTTTAAAGTTTCCGAGCTTGTCTATTCATGAATCTATGAACATCAACTCCATGAAGATTGATGGACCATATCTGAATTGGATGCATGCTTTTTCGATACAAAACAGGTGATTTGTGTCCGGTGATCATAACCATTAGTTGGGAGTGGCCCATCATACAGAATCAAGTCATGAAAACCTTAAATATTATTATTTATAAACTTCTTGTAGGGTCATTAAATCCTTGTATTACTATTTATGAACATTTACAAGGTGAAGCCCAATTCCAGCCCACTTGCTTTTCGGCTGACCCAACCTGCAGTCTGTTTAGTTTTACCTGAACCCAATTAAACAGAGCAGGTAAGGCGAACTGGACCCCTTAGGCCAACCCCAGCCATTTCATGGGGTAGTAGTTCTTCATTCCCTTTCCCTATGTAATATCTAGGGGCCAACTTTCTAACTTCTCCAATCAAAGGTTCAGATGAATCCATAGGATCAGTAAGATGAGAATCTGAATTGTACCAGTGTTCATATCAGCTAAATCATCTGGTCAACCCACTGTGATTGGCCGTACAGCTGATGTAGGCATGGTTAAGACCATTCAGTGGGCCACTGCAGAGGTGCCATAGCCAAGAACTTCGCACTAAACCTACTTTCCTGATGCTCTGAGCTGTGCCGACTCCAGGTACTGGGCAAAGTCCGTTGATAGATGGATAGGATGGTATGATTGGCCCACTGGATAAAAGAATCAGACCACGCTGATTTCGTGTCCCAGGATTGGGGATCGAGCATGATGGACATCAGACGGCGTATCTCACTGACGTTCCCTTGGCGTATAAAGGAATCTGAGAGATCTCTCTGGAACTGTTGCGTATAAGGGATTCTAGCTGGACCTGTTTGGCAGGCTAAAAGGGGATTGCCATACCCACACGCATTTCTATATTCAGGGGTTCTGTGGTGCTACCGTGATGTATATGTTTTATCTACGCCGTCCATATATTTCGATGAATCATTTTAGGGCATGCATGCGAGCCACGTGTCAATTGGGACCCATTGTGCAATTCTTCTACTCATGTGTGGTTTACCTGATATATTGACAGCCTGATTTTTGCCATATCATCTACATGGTGATTCCAATCCCCAACTGTTACACGATTTGGATGCCCTACCCACAGGTCGGGTTTAACTCGCAGGACGCGGATTGGGCAAGTACCCCGCCCTGTCCCGAGCTCGAACAGGCCGGGGCTTTGAGAGGCCCACCGTTATGTATGGGTTTATCAACACCGTCCATCCATTTTACCATATCGTTTTAGGGTACAAGAACAAAAATAGGCAGTTACAGGGCTCAAGTGGAGTGGGGATTAAACAGCTACGGTTGAAAACTTTTTGGGGGGCACCGAAGTTTTGGATCAAGCTGATATTCGTTTTTTGCCTTCATCCAGGTGTATGTAACCCTTGGATTACAAATAAACATTACAGTGGGTTGTAGAAAGGTTTCAACGGTGGGATTGTAGGAAGGTTTCAACGGTGGGAGTCATTATCACCACTGCTGTGGTGCACTTGAGCCTTGCATCTGTTTCATTTTTGGGCTTGTATTCTAAATTGATATGGCAAATGGATACACAGGGTAGATAATTCCATAAATCACGGTGGGCCCTTCAGAGCCCAGCTTGTTCCCAGCTCTGGACAGGTGCTAGCTCGGATGTCCAGTGTGTAGAGTGCGGTGACGATCGAAAGTCTAGTAGATAAATTACTGACAATGGCTGGGGTAAGTGAGTCGGATTGCCTATGACCCGGGTAACGGGGCTTTGTGGGGCCCACAGAGATGTTAGTGACAAATCCACTCCGTCCATATGTTTTGAAAGACTCATAATAGGACCAGATTCTAAAAATCAGTCAGATTCAAAACTCAGGTGGGCTACACCAAACGAAACAGTGGGAACGGAACCGTCTGCGGTTGAAACCTTTATGGATCTGATCACGTTGTTGTTATGCCATAAAAAAACCGTTCATAGTGTTATTACCGCTTAGATAAACTGTAGGTACAAATATCATCCTGATATACGGACTCACGGGCAATCCGCTTCCTGCCAGGACGGATGCCCTACTGGATCTGCCTGTTTGTTATTTACACTGTCAATCCATATTTTCAGATTATTTAAAGGAATGAGCCCAAAAAGGAGGCAGATCCAAGGTTCAAGTGGGCCACACCACAGGAAGCAGTGGTGATAATGATGCCACCGGTGAAACCTTCCAAGGACGCACCGTAATGTTTATTTTCATGTTCATGGGATTACATAGACCTAGATGAAGGGAAAAGATAAATATCAGCTTGATCAAAAACTTCTGTGGCTACCAAGAAGTTTTCAACGGTGGGCGTTCAATCCCCACTGTTTTTGTGTGTTATGGCCCATATGAGTGTTAGATCTGCCTAATTTTTAGTTTTCTGTCCAATTATAGCCTTGCAAAATAGACGAATGGAGTGGATTTAGCACGGACATCTCTAAGGGCCTCACGTAGTCCTGACACAGATTGCATATCATTTTAAGAAATGAGCTAAAAAAGAGGCTGATCCAAGGTTAAGTGGGTCACACCGCATGAACGGTTGCATATCATTTTAAGGAATGAGCTATAAAAGAGGCTGATCCAAGCTTCCAGTGGGTCACACCGCAGGAAGGGCAGTGATAATGGGGAGGCTGTTGAAACCTTTCTATGGCCCACCGTGATGTTTACTTTCTAACTTATTCATAAGGTTACATAGAAGGGAAAAGGCAAACATTAGTTTTATCAAAAACTTCCGTAGCCCCCGAAAAGTTTTCGATGGTAGGAGGTCAATCCCTGCTGTTTCGTATGGTAAGGCCATGCGAGTTTTAGATCCTCTTAATTTTTAGTTTCCTATCCAATAGTGGTCTTGCAAAATAGATGGATGGAATGGATTTGTGGACATTTATGTGGTCCCCATACAATCTTGGAACAGATTGCATATCACTTGAAGGAATGAGCTTAAAAAAGAGGTAGATCTAAGGTTTAAGTGGGACATGCACTGGAATAGGTGGTTGATTTACTTGCTCATGTATCCGTTGAATTTACAACTTTTCATCGTGAGTAGGATGCCCGTTGAATACAATGTTGGGAAGTGCGGAAGGTGAGCCCTCAAGATTTGACGGTCTACACGAGTTTTGGAACCGTCACAAAGCAAAAGATTGACGCTCCAACGGTCCGTCTATCTACTACTGGAGTAGATGAAATTATTCACACCTTTGATCCTACGGTATATAGTGGTCCCGGATTGCAATCTATGGATCAAATCGTCCCAAGGACAAGCTAAAATGGACAGACTATTATGCACTTTTTTTCTCTCTGTATTCTCTCGGTGTTTCATATGATATCATGCGAGAGAGATCGCATCCCTTTTTATAGGAAATGAAGGAGATAGGATGAGAACGGATTATCCGATCTTCTCCCTATCTCCTATCAAAAATCAAATTCAAAATTGAATTTGATATCCCAATGGAAAGGAAAAAGCCGGAAGAAGTCTAACCATATGGGACTCACCCACTAGTGATTGCTCACAAGTGGGCCCCACTGGTCTACGTCTAACATTTCCCACTCAATCATATTGTGGGATAGACACATAATTCTGTCCAACTAACTTGCCTTATAACAATCAAATACCAAACATCGCGATCAAGAGAATCAGATGCGTGGGACTAGCTGGATCACAATAATTTTCTCACAAGTGCTTAAGTACTAAGTAACCACCTTACTAGTACTTAATAACCCAAGCTTTGTAATGCCTGTCCTAGTCCGCATGACCACACCGGATGAAGGTAACTCCCGATCTAGAGTACTCGGCCAACATACGCACTTATCCAACTTATCGAGTTATTATGAAAACTTGATTTTTCACAAACTTCGATTAAAATCGATTTAAAGCAATACTTATATATATGTTTTTTTTTTAAAAAAAGAAAAAATATGGTTTGCAAAAAGTCTAATAAAAACAACTCGATACTGCCGACAGATAAGTCTTCAAGTGCGTATTTATAGTTCTAGAAACTTGGTGTAGCTGTCACGGGATCTTCCCCATGCAGATGTGTAATTTGGAATTAATCAAGCCGCTTTTCTAGTGTAACTGAGTCTAGCCAATCAAAGACTTTTCGCCACAGTACACTAAAGTAGCGACACTTAATCTCATCCTCATATACACAAGAGGAGTGTAGCTAAGGACACAAAGAGTCACCTACAGGACTGGCTACTCGCACGTTGCAGTGATTAGATCGAATCAAAGCAATCTTTAGGTAAAAGGACCCAGCACGTGGCTACAATCCACGTCGTAAAGTAGACAACACTAGGTGTATGTCGGGTCTACAATACGCAGGTTATTCTACATGAGATACGACTCATCTCATAACCCCATAACCTGACTTTAAATTCAGGCCATAACATTGATCGTATGTAACGGAATGGTGTGATTATGTTATTCGACTTTATCAGTTTCATCTACGATCTTTATAAGATTGTAGGCGGATACGACTTACTCATATACTCATCCTTTATTATTCATAATAAAGGGAAGTTCATACCTCAATGTATAAACATAGCCCCAAATGTACTTCTCTTGTACATTCAAGGTTGGTCAACCCGTGCGATTGGGTGACCGGCCTGCCGACAAAAATAGAAATCCTTCATGATCTCAAGGTAAATGTTGATGATCTTCTTACCTAGTTTATATTAGAGGTCAATACTGAATAAATGTAATATATTATTAATTAATGAAAGATCGAATGTATTACAAAATAAGTACATCTGTCAAGCTTTCCTCAATCCCATCTGCCTAACGTGAACCTGAAATAGATCTCTAACTATAGGTTTCGTCATGGGATCAGCCATCATCTCCTTAGTAGGAATGTAGCTAAGGGCGACCTTCTTATCTCTCACTTGATTACGGACGTAATGATACTTGATCTCAATGTGCATAAATTTTTGGTGGTGTTTAGGGTCCTTTGCCAAGTCAATGGCAGAAGTATTGTCAATCTTCAGCGATATAGGCTGATGAACACTCGGTACAACACCCAGACTCAATAGAAATCTGCGAACCCATACATACTCCTGAACTGCAGCACAACATACAATGCATTCGGCCTCCATAGATGACAGAGCTGTGGATGTCTGTTTCTTACTCGACCATAAGATAGCTCCTCCTTCGAGTAAGAATACATATCCTTAAGTAGACTTTCCCTCGTCAGCGTCATTACCCCAAGCAGCATCAGAATATCCTTTGAGCTCGACGCTTGTTCCTTCATAACACAACATTAGGTCTTTTGTTCCTCTAAGATAGCGGAATATACGTTTGATGGCTTGCTAATGAGACTGTCCCGGGTTACTCTGATAACGGCTGACTATGCCAACTGCAAAGCTAATATCCGGTCTAGTGCAAAACATAGCTACATTAAGCTCCCTACAGCGCTTGCATAAGGTACTGAGGACATAGCCAATTTCTCGGCTTCAGTCTGAGGACATGATTTCCTATCTAGCTCGGTAGTTTTATCTATAGGGGTTTCAATAGCTTTTGAATTTTCCATCCTGAACCGCTCTAAGATATTTTATATATAGGTTACTTTAGACAAACCTAAAAATTTCTTAGGGCGATCACTAACGATTTTTATTCCAAGAATAAAGTTGGCTTCACTGAGGTCTTTCATTTCAAAGTTCGAGAATAACCAATCTTTAGTCAATATCAACAATTGCATGTCATTACCAGCTAATAAGATATCATCTACATATAGAGATAGTATCAGAAGAAATCTTCCAGACCGTTTCATGTATACACAATGATCTTCTTCACACATCGTGAATCCAAAAGTGGTGATGCCAAGTGGAACCTCATGTACCACTGTCTTGAAGATTGCTTCAGCCCATAGATTGATTTCAACAACTTGCAGACTTTCTTTGGATGCTTTTTGTCCACATAACTCATGGGTTGTTGCATGTATATTTCTTCATCCAAGTCACCATTTAAGAATGCGGTTTTTATATCCATCTAAAATAACTCTAAGTTTAAACTTGCAACAATGGACAAGATTATGCGGATTGAGGAGAACTTTGCAACAGGTGAAAAGGTCTCCTCGTAATCAATGCTTTCTTGTTGTGTAAAACCTTTAGCAACTAATCGTGCTTTATACTTGTCCACTGTACCATCTGTCTTTCTTTTGATCTTAAGTATCCATTTATTACCTATCGCTTTGCGATTGGAAGGCAGATCAACAAGTTCTCAGACTTTATTCTTCTCCATGGAAGTGATCTCTTCGTCCATAGTATTCACCCAATCGACCGAGTTAAAAGATGATAATGCATCTTGATATGAATCAGGTTCATCATCATCAACCGCAACGCGAGAGAATGTTTGCCATTCAATATCAAAATATCTTCGGGGAATCAATCCTCTTTCACTTCGACGTAACTCAGGAGTCTGCTGAGATGTCCTCCCATTGTCCTGACGAACTATAAGAGCATCATCATCTTGAGAATCAGAATTTCCACTCTCCTGAGATACATCGGGTATTTCAAAAAATTCTAAAGGAACCTTTTATTTCATTCGGCTTGGGTATCTATCTTCAACGAAGATCACATCTCGGGATTCTATCTCAATCCATCGTCCATGGTCCTCATAAATTAGAACGTATTCCTTTGAATGCATAGGGTACCTTATAAACACGCATTCAATGGTTTTACTATCAAGTTTACCTCGATGCGGAGTAGGTAGTAAAACATATCCCAAAGATCCCCAAGGGCGTAGGTTGGCTAGAGAAGGAATCCTCCCAGACCACATCTCATATGGTGTTTAGGAATGGATTTGGATGGGACTCTCTTAAGGACGTAGACGACTGTTAACAATGCGTCTCCCCAAAATGTGGTAGAGAGATTGGCTTGTGCCATCATCGATCTAATCATGTTTAATAGTGTCTTATTCCTTCTCTCTGCAACATCATTTTGTTGTGGAGTATACGCCAGTGTGTACTGCCGAGCAATTCTAACGTTCTCACAATATGACTTAAACGTTTCAGATGTATACTCGCCACCTCTATCAGATAAAGGATTTTAATCTTTTTCTCAAGCTGATTTTCCACCCCAGCTTTATATTTAAGAAAACAATCAAAAGCCTCAGATTTGTGTGAGATGAGATATACATATCTATAGCGCGAGTAATCGTTAATGAAAGTGACAAAGTATTGACATCCGTTTCTGGCATGTACATTAAAGGGTCCACTGATATCTGAATGGATTATCTCTAGTATGCCCTTGGACCTAGCCGCTTTAGAAAGTGGTTTCTTTGAAGTCTTCCCAGACACACAATGTTCACAAAATGGCAAATCAACTTTGGTTAAGGAGTCTAACAGACCAGAATGTACTAGTCTTGTCATATGATTCTTTCTTATGTGACCTAACCTCACGTGCCACTTTCGAGATTCAGATACGACAGTTTCATTCGACATAGCAGATAAAGTTAGATGGGCATTATCACAATCTATGTCCAGAATAAATAAGTTTGAAATTAAAATTTTCCATACAAAGATGAGGTTATTCAGTCTCAAAGAAACTCTTGTCCTGAAAAATCGAATATCAAAACCATCAAATAATAACCTAGAAACAGAAATTAAATTCTGACGCATCCCCGGTGCATAAAGAGTATCACGGAGGATTACTGTTCGCCCTATGCGTGTACGAAGATGGAGAACGCCAATCCCTTATATCTCTTCAACAATGTTATTGCCCATGTACATCTTGTTACTTCCCTTGGCTACAGGCCGGAATTCCTCGAGTCCTCGACGACTCTGTGTCACGTGCTTTGTTGCGCTTGAATCAAAAATCCACTCGTTAGATATTGTATCTATGGAAAGGATTTCAGAACAAACGCTTACATACAAAGTATTTAATGACTGAGAAATTATCATCTTTTTATCGGCGCACTGTCAAGCATAATGACTGAAATTTTCACAGACAAAGCAGACTACATTTTTCTTTTTCTGCTTCTTATTTTCATTCCCCTTCTTAAAATTTGGAGCCGGTGTTGTGGTCTTCTGTTCTTGATTATTCTTCTTCGCCTTCTTGCGAGCTTTGGACCGTTTGTTGTTAGCTTTCCGCTTATGGGTCTCTACTACAAAGGCCTTGGCCGAACCTGGTTGAATGCATTCATTTCAACCTCACGTACCAAGTGGCCACAAAAGTCTCTGAACGTAGTGATAGAATCAGTATGGTTCAGAATTCTTTTGATTTGGGCCCAAGATTCAGGTAAGGAATGGTGCATGGATATAATCTTCTGATTTTCAGTCAATTTACACCCAACATTCCTAAGGGCACCTATCATTTGCTCCATCTTACGAATATGATCTTTGATGGGGCAGCCGACAGGCATTCTATACTCCTGGAATTCTAATTTCATTGCCCTAACTCTCACTTCTGACTTCTGCGCATAGGCATTTGTCAGTGTTTCCTAGATTCCCTTAGCGGTTTCATGCACTTCATACGTAGGTATGAGTTTTTTGTGCATAGTGCTAAGAAGGACATTTCGAGCTGAACGATTCTGTTTCGCCACTTATTGTAGCGAGTCATCGCAACCCTATGTTCTTGTAATTTTCCATTTTCAGCCAAGATGGGTTCCTCTTGAACTACATCGAGTGTGTGAGATATGTCGTCCTCATCTAAAAGGCATCGCACCGCACGGGATCAGTCTTCGTAGTTGTTTCCGTCGAAATATTGTCCTTTCAGATATTCAGCGATTAACGCTTTAGTGGTCATCTCTACATTGCATGAGTATCACTACTTAGCTATGATCTAAGGTATTGACACTAATTATCAGTATTTCTACGTGTTATTCAAAATTTTAAAGTATAAAAGTAGTAAACGCATCTTAATGAGATCTGAAAGTCCACATACTCGAATGGGCAGTGTAGAATAATCAAGTTTTCCTTTTAAGATGAGATTTAATGCTTTTATAAGAATGAATTTGTATAACGTTCAACCTACCATTATTTGATTGCATGCATCATTTGGTGGAGGAGAATAAACTCCCACTCAGGTTATGCACAACCTTTATTTTTAGGGAGGATTCTAGCACTAAGTTTTTTTATATGTTCCAATGAAAAATAAGAAGGGCTTAGATCTAATCACATCAAGCCTAATTATTTTACACATATAAACATCATCAGAAAGAAAGAAAAAATAAAGTGTTAAGATATCAATAGAGACTATCTTCACCTATGATCATGACTATTAGTGATGAATCCGATCATTACCGTTAATGATCATTATTGATGATGGATCCTTTCATCAACTGTAATCATCATAGTTGATAATCGTTTCGATCACTAATGAGCTCTAGATCAACAGTGAAGATAATATCATGAAGGAAACAACATTATCTCATATATATGATCAAATCCAAAAATTAAGATAACATATTCAGGTTGTAACATATCTAAATGTGGGCTACACCATTGATTTTTAGATTAATCATGAATTCATGTGTACTATTTTGTTAACAGATCTACACATGTGGAATTTGCAAAACTAAAACATAGTTGCTGCTCGTGTACATCAGCCAATATGTGTACAGACGTGTACACTTGCACATTAAGCAAGTACTTATTGTTCTTCTCTAACATAAAACCAAGCTCATCAGATAGATGGACGATTTGGATTCAACACATATTTAGTGATGAGATCTATGTTTTACATGGATTAGATCCATATGTGTGGCTGATGTATATACCTTTGACTTTATTAACAAAGTTTTGTTATATTAAAAATAAAAAAAATAAAAATATAAAAAAATATAAAAAAAATTAACAAAACTACAAAACTTGCTGACGTGCCATTTATACAGCAATACACAGTAGAATAAACTTGCTGACATGTGTACACGTGCTAACATGTGTTTACACAACATTGTAAAGTGCTGTGTGATGTATTTTAGCCCATCTGCTTCACACAACTGCTAGGTATTAGTGGCGAAGTACAGCACGTCAGCTATATTTTAGTGATATGTTGCGTATGAGCAAATCCTGTTTATATAAGCTAACACGTGTACAGGACAAGTGTACAACCTATATGTGTACAGAAGCCTACATGTGTACAAAACAACATGTATAATAAACAATACGTCTACAATAGCTAACACGTAATATATACACGTTGTTGTACATTACACGTTGTTGTACAGCATCTTCCAACAGATGTACAGCATTGTACAGCAATGTGTACATCATCTATCAACAGATGTATAATGATTTACATCATCTATCTTTAGTACCACTAGTGGTTCCACTGTATAGAAAATATTTCTATCATCTACAAAAACGTGTACAGCTATAACACATATATAATACATGTATTAAACGTGTTGTACTATATCAAAACCCATATCACGTGTTGTACTATATATATGAGATGATGGTCACATATATGTGAATATACATGTAACGTGATATACATCAGAATATAACACATGTTGCTAATTTAACGTGTATATCAGGCCCATATCATGTTAATCCATACATGTGTTATACGGATCAGACCCATATGGATGGCTGACGTCAAAATATATGTGGTGTAGTACAATTCAACTTCTATTGCTTTTAGCTATTTTTGTGGTGTAGAATAATACGATAGCCACATATATTGCCACGTGTATAATAATTGTTATGCATACACCGCATGCTGCCAGTTGTATTTCCCTCATCAAATGATCGTGGCCATCATATGAAAATAGGGAACTTGAACATTATCTGATTTCATTAAACAGGTGCCTTTGTAGATGGCTAGATTCATTTTAGGATGGTCTTTCCTATCCACTGTGGGGCCAATCACACAATGATTTGAATGGTGGGCCATAATTCCAATCTCAAAGGAAAAGATGGGCCACTTACCGTTTTAGATAATAATAATCGGAGATCTGCCGTTGATTGCTCTGATACCACTGTAGGGAAGCGCGGAAGGTGAGCCCTCAAGATTTGACGGTCTACACGATTTTTGGAACTCTCACAAAGCAAAAGATTGACGCTCCAACGGTCCATTTATCTACTACTGGAGCAGACGGAACTATTCATACCTTTGATCCTAAGGTATAGAGTGGTCCCAGATTGCGATCTATGGATCAGATCGTCCCAATGACAAGCTAAAATGGATAGACTATTATGCACTCTTTTTCTCTCTGTATTCTCTCGGTGTTTCATATGATATCATGCGAGAGAGATCGCATCCCTTTTTATAGGAAAGGAAGGAGATAGGATGAGAACGGATTATCCGATCTTCTCCCTATCTCCTATCCAAAATCAAATTCAAAATTGAATTTGATATCCCAATGGAAAGGAAAAAGTCGGAAGAAGTCTAACCATATGGGACCCACCCACTAGTGATTGCTCACAAGTGGGCCCCACTGGTCTACGTCTAACGTACAATAACATTAGTAACGGTTGTTGAAACATTACGACTATCATTCAACTCATTATTATAAGAAATTACTACACCGGTAAATATGCTTTTGTGCCAAAATTGTTCTTTTTATGCGATCAATATAGAATGAATATTAATGATAACTAAGTAGTTTTTTTAGTCTTTTCGAGCGTAACAAAAATAGTTGGCGCTCAGTTTATTTCCTATCATGTGTAGTGTGTGTAGACGTGCTAGAATCAATAAAGAAACTCGATCCAAACTGATCAACTTCAACCCCAAGTGTTAAAATAAGCAGATACGTCTAATATGAACATATATGACTGGATTCTGAGATGATCGGTCGTTTACTCAGTCACTTGCACAATTTTATAACGAATGCGATAATTGGGGGTGGAGTTTTTCCTTCAAACGTGCGTTGCTTTGTGCCTTCCGCAAGAAATGTCTTTTCAAAATACTAGTGTAATCAAACAAAAGGAAAAACTCACAATCAGTTAGGAGTAACTGCAATAATGTGTATTTTGAAAGAACTGTGTAATATTGGATAAAAGACAAATCAAGCATATGCGTGTAGATTCGGATTACAACTAAAGATTATAACTAAAAATTACCACTATTGTATTATCGTTATTCATAGGATAAGTTGAGATACAATAAATTGATAAATTTGTTTAGTTTAATTAGTGTGAGACTTCCTGCTCCATTGAATTCTTCTGTTATTTATAGATTTTTGTTGTCCAGCTTATTCTTCGATATCTTTCTTCTATTATTGCAACAGTTATAATAGTAAAAAAGTCTTTCTCTAAATTATTTTTTTGTTTCGTTTCAATTTCGTGACTATTCATCTTCTGTCGGTCAAGTTCTATTTCGTTTCTCGGCTATTTTTGGTGTCTTGAATTGCTCGATTGCATTTTTCTTTTCGCTCGTTAGACATTTGGATAACTCAGTCGCATTACTTCATCGCTCATCCAAAGACGTGTAAAATTGGATTTACGTTAGCTATGATTTCGCAGAAAGTGCTCAAAGTATTTTGAAGATCTTTTTATCCACCTGTTATTTTCGTGCAATGTCACGTCCCCTTCCTATTGGCTCTTTTTTCAGAATGGTTAGAAATAAGGTATAACAAATATAAGAATTTATCTTTTAAAAGTGTAATATAAACATTTAAGTATTTTTTAGAGTTCAAATTATTTATGAAAAAAATAAAGCGATCACTTATTAAACTTTATTTAAATCAATGGAAGTGGTGAATACATCTCAAAACCTTTTAAAACTTTTATAAAAAGAATGGAATTAACATCATATGACTACATGCTACATACATCAACATAATGAGGTGGTTGAAAGAAAAAGTAGAACTATTATAGATATGGTAAGAAGTATATTAAAAGGAAAAGCTATGCTATTTTTTTTTTTGCTAAAGTCATGAGCAACATACTTATAGACACCCCACCCAATACGAGAGACATATACTCACCATCTTAACCATACTTTAATAAGATCATAACATTTAAGCAGCACAGAATGCACTGGATCGTTCGATTGAAGAGTTCACAAATTGATATGATCGTAAACCGTACGAATATTAAGACTTTGCAAAGCCAAATGCCCCAAAAGCCCGGATGCCTTTGGCAAGAATGAGTACTTGACTTAGACTAAAAGTAATCGATGGTTCAGATTGGAGGGCCCAAGATTAGGATGATCAACGATCCAAAATGGTTCATAGTAAATATGCTTAGTCGAGGCACATCGCCCGAATCTAGCAGTAGTGGGCTCACCCAAATTTGGTTTGATCGAACCCTATGCACCAGTTGAATACAATTATCCAGACCGATCGACCCATAAAGCACTAGAGTAAATTTTAATTGCACATGCCCATGACCTTGAAATTATTTGTATGACAGTTGCAGTAAAAAAATGACAAAAACTGACAAGCAGTCATTTAATGACTGCCAATTTTCTAAAAACAACACTCACATAGGCCCCGCATTCTATCTTGCCGATGGTTAGAAGGGCAACTTACAAACTTATCGGCAGTCCTAAAAAAGCCACTGATTTTCATCTATATATCGCATCACAACGCCCATTTTCAGGAGGTAGTGAAGCAAAGCTAAGAATGTGCATTAGCATGTGTACCAAGATTGTTGGTGTTAATTCCGGTATTATGTGCATTTTAATATAAAAAGTCGAGGTTCTGTCTGAATTCAATAGTGTTGATATTTCAAATTAGTTCAAGAAACCTCTAATTATTGAAGTAGCTTAGGATGGGAGCGGGTTATAATCGAGGATGTCCGATTATTTCTTTTGCATAAAAAGAGTATTAAATTTTCTCACTTTTCCCACCTCTTAAAGTCAAACTAGCTTTAACTCTATACAGTCCAAAAATACTACTAATATATATTGCTTTTTAATTTATTTTTACAATTATTCTTTCCTCTTTGTACTCTTTTTTTTTTTTTTTTTAAATTTGCTTATCTATGATCATAAATCCTATGAAGTAAGGTTAGATGTGATATTATTAAAATTTCACTAAATCCCTCTAAAAATCAATAAATCCCGTAATGTAGAGACCGCACATAAGAGCAAGGTATAAAATAATGCTAATCCCTTCATTTTCTGTCACCGAGGCACATACTCAGAATCTATGAGATCAGACCAATTGTAGGAGTCACTTGAGTAAGGGAATCTATGATTCCTCAACTCTTAATAGATCCTACACTTTCTAACTGGACTTAGATTCTAAAGCTTCATATGTCTAGCGGATACTCCATAATCAAATGTATTTTCATATCCAAGTCAAGATCACACCCGAAACTATACCAACTAAAACAAGGAGAAAATTGCCAAGGAAGTGAGAGTGAACCGCGTCTCATGCATGAGTACCGTTCACAATAGCATACGTGTTAAATAAGTGTCCTAAAAAAAGTATTTATCATAAGATACCATAAGAAGCGTGGACTGAGAGAAAGTTAAATAGTTCTCATCTTCATATGTTTTATTCTATTGCTTATGCAGATACCTTAACAGAAAGAAGACAGAAGCTAGATGACAATGGAATTAAATATCTTTATTTGCTATTATAAAAAGACATATAAAATCTACAATTTGGTTAGTATTATGATAATCATTAATAGAGACATAATATTCGATAAAGCCAATGTATCGAATTAGACTAAGTTATATCAAGAAAGAGAAGTAACTTGTGATATATGTTGAAATAAAAAAGATGTGTTTAATCAAGTTAATTAATAGTTGCTCCTCTAAGTCTATCTTATTAGATACTTCATAAACATTGGCATCATCATCTTGATCCACCTATATTGCCTATATATAATAGTGTCATTTCTAAATGCTATTTTATACATTTAAACTAGCCACATATATGAGAGATTTTAAAGTTGCTCGGGATAATAATATTAATGATGACAATGATTCGATTAACAATATTATTTTTAGACTTTGATCCTCTCATGTTTGAAGAAGCAACTAGAGAAGAAAAATGGTTGAAATGAAAGAACTTTAGAAAAAATGACACATGTGAATTAACTCAACTTTTAAGGAAGCACAAAACAATTGACATGAAGTGGGTCTATAAGACCTAGTACGAGGGACATGAATATGTTGATTGTCATAAAGAAGGCTAGTGGTGAAATGTTATAAAAATAAACTTGATATCAATTATCCGGAGATATTTGCTCTCATTGCTTGAATTCAATTGGTTAGATTATTGATTGCTTTGGCACATGCTACTAATGAAAAATCTATCAGATGTATGTGAAATCAACTTTCATAAACGATAATCTCGAAAAAGTTTATATTTACCAATCTACAAAAAAGTTGTTTATATTAAGTAGCCCATTGGTTACATAAAAAAAAGTAACAAGATTACTTAGTGTACTGACTTAAAAAGGTACTTTACAGCATTAAGTAATCTTCAAGAGCATGATATACTCATATCTTCATTATATTAAGTTTCACAAATGGGTATGTTTTTTTATGTTGAGCATAATAACCATAGCAAGTCTTGTTTATATCCATTTACATTGATTATATAATCTTCATAAGCAATGATAGTGTTATAATTGATGAGTTTAGGAAATCAATAATTCGTTATTTAAGATGACAGACATGAGTCTCATGGCATATTATCTCAAGATTGAGGTAAATTAGATAGAAGATGAAATTTTCATATGTGAAAAGAAGTATGCTCGTGAAATTTTAGAAATGTTTAAGATGGAAATTTTTAAGTTAGTGTGCACGCCCATAATAATTGGTTTGAAATTAAGCAAGAGCAAGAAAGATAATTTTGTAGATCCCACACACTTTAAGTTGTTGATTGGAAGTCTTTGATACTTAACTACAATGAAGTTAGACATCTTGTCTGTTATAGGGTGAAATAGTCACTATATTGAGTCTTTGAGTCAGATTCATCTCCAAGTAGAGTTGTACATAAGTCGAATCGAGTCAAGCTTAGCCCAGCTTGGCTCGGCTCGACCAATAGGATACCTTAGCTCAAGCTCAACTCGTCTCAATCAGTAGCTCGAGCCGAGCTTAAGCTCAATCTTTTGAGTTGTAACACCCTGAAAATCGGGGGTCATGCATACACTCGACTCCCGAGTTCCCGGGGTCTCTTATAACCGATTTTCATTAATATGCGTTTAATCAGGTTTAAATGCGCAACCTAAAATTTTCTGGAACATGAAGCACAACCACACAAGTCTACTGAAATGAAGGAGATCAAATATATATACAGGTCCAAGAATATAAATGAGTCGCATAAGGAGTTGCCCAACAAAACCACAAAAAGAATGATATATTAAAAAAATAAAGTTGAGTCTGCAGTTCAACAGTCTAAATCCCGCCTATCAAGCCGATGGAGAGCCGCCCATCAACTGAAAGTAGGACAGCTCGTCCTCCTCCTCCAAGCTCACATCGCTAAGTTCCGCGTATACCGTATCACCTGCATCTACGGGAGAGTCTGGTTGGTGTTTTAAAACACCGTCCCAGAGTGAGAGTGACTAATCAACTCAGTGGGTGCTATTAATCTTAAGTTGTAACAGGCATCAATTATATTATGAATTTAATGAAAAGCAATCATCTATAAACACTTATCTAATCTTATTAATGAGTATGTGTGATAGATGATATGATGCATGCCCTCACCACAACACTCCTTCGAGCGACTTCATCTAACGATCGGGTATGACCAACACTCCCTCAGAGCGACCTGACTGCTGAGTCGCCACCCTAACTAGTGCGATGCAATGTGATCGTGTTAGCCGAGTTGTTAGTTAAGTCCATTCATCCAGCAGATTGGAAAATCTAATACACCCCACATATCAATGCCCTCAACTGGTTGCGAGGCCAAGACCCTCCAATATATGAGGCCAAGACCCCGCGATCCTTGATCCCATCGGGTTCTCCATCCCCAACTTCAAGCACATGGGGAGTGCCGAGAAGAAGGGATTGCTCGTGGTCACTACGGGGAGGCGTGTCACCCCAACGTAGGCTGACAACTCGGTCACAGTGTCCCATTCCACCATGCCCAGCTCACGAGACGGTGGATCGATTTCAATTTGGTTATCGATGGGCTACAACGGTTGTAGGGTGTGCCAGGTTCCATACATATGTGAGCAATCAAGGTTAACAAACAAGATTGGTCAGTAAATAGGCTATACCGCACAAGTTCAGGCAAGCACGTGACAGACGACATCGGGTACGAGCAACTCATGTAGTCTGACTACTGTACTCAAACGCACTCGCCCAAATACATGGGTTTAGCCTCAGAATAGTCCTACCAATGGGACCGCCTTCGCTCTCCTCATGTTCCTGACCAACTCAAGGGTTTTGATGGTGATCCATAACATGCCAACTATCAAGATTATCAACTAACATAAACAATATCATGTTTTCATACTTCTCAACACACGATTCAGATTCTCCTAATAAGTAAAGCTAAGATTATTATGAACAAATGTGCATGTGTGTTGTGTGGGTTAGTGAGAAAGTTGAGCACTTCCTACATCTCATAGAACCAAAATGCACAAGAGTTAATGAATCATACATGCCATAAAGCAACACCATATGAGAAAATCAAACAAGACATGAACATGTAATTATCCATTTGTACCAAATCATGTGAGAAGCAAAAACAACATTATATGAGAACTAAACAAAACATACAATTCCTAAGTTTTCTCTAGATTCTCCAAATACATCATCCAAGCAATCAAAATCATTAAACTCATACTAAAATTGGTGATAGGCCACCTAAAGATAATAGTCCGCACTTATGGATCATTGAAGACTTGGAAAACGACTTAGGAGTGTGGATTTGGGGTCGAGCAGCCGAAATTCCTAAAGCAAACATTTGCATGTTAGAACTTCATGCAAAACCCTTCTCATCACAAGGGTTTCAAGGAAAGGGATGAGAGATCATACCTAGATGATCAACGGAGTGATTCTTGTGGTTGTGGTGTAGGATTTTTCTTTGGAGAAGGGATAGAGAGTTGCAAGATTGGGTTTCCTTGGGCCCACCTCGATCTATGGTTCATCCTTGCTCTCACCTACACTCTCTTTCTTCACTTTCCCTAGTTCTCTCTCTTCTCTCTTACTCTCTCCCTCTTTCTCTTTTTCTCCCATTTAAAAATGAAAAATCGTATGGGAAGAGGGGTGCCCCTAATGAGACCCTTTTATAATGCGAGATTTGGTGCCAATAGCCCCAAGTGTTGGGTTTTTACTATACTAACCCTATGAGAAGATTTTTCTAGCCTCTAGGGCCTACTATAGGGTGTAGGAGTCGATACCCACCGTTGGATAGTTGGCCCTAGTGATGATTTACGTATGGATATGATCGGCCTGCCATTTAGATACGCCGATCGACAGATATGATTAGAAGTCTATTCAACGGTCACCGATAGTCGATTGGGACCGCGGCTATACAGATATGAGTAGGGAAATATCCTTACTCCATGTGTGAAGTTTGGTCATAAACCGACAGTCCGAAATCCCCAACTTTGCATAAGAGTGGACGACCCAATTCACTTAAGTTTCAGCTTCTTCCTTTAGGGTATTTATACTTCTCATGCACTCGTCCTTTGGATCAAGTTGAGCGGTTTTGAACAGTACCCATGTCCGACTCCCGCATAGATGTCAAGCCCAGTAAGATGAACATTATTTTATAGTTTTGGAACTAGTGGCCTGCCATCGAGCGGTCTAGAGCTTGTTCAGAAAATCGGGGCATTTCTGGAATGAATTAGGTATTGAGATTTCTCATGGGCAATGATTAGGGTTTGGATTAACTATGTTCATAGTGTGACCTATTTATAACTAGTAAAAGTGGAGATTTGATCAAGATTACTCTAAACCGTCAGTTTTAGGCCAAAAACTAACGGGGTTGATTTGGTTTATTAGCCAAGATCTGGGTCTTATCTGACTCGGCTTCGGTTAGATTTTTAATTTGGTCATGATTGTCTTTATTGGTTAGCGATAGGTCGGTTAGATTTGGGTCTTATGTGAGTAAATCATGAGGCTACACTTGACGTTCAAGTGATCGGGCGAATTTATGAGCTTCCTACGGTTGATTAATCAGACTTGTGCGGTTCTTTACTAGTACCACCCCTGTATAAACCAACATGGAGTGTTAATGGTCATTAAGTGGTATTATAAGTTAACTAATATAAAAAAAATTTTAAGGATTTTTTTTGGAAGTCCAAAACAGTGAAAATCCAGGATGTTACACGAGTCGAGTTCGAGTTCGAGTTTATGTTTTATAGTTTTTGATATATAAATAATATATAATATATAATTTATTTAAACATATAAAAAATATATAATATTTATACTAAGTGAACTCAATCTGAGTCCAATCAATTCGAATTGAGTCAATTTAAAGTCAAGTTTTAAGCCGAGTCGAGTTGAGTTTAGTCTAGCTTGAACTCGGCTTGAAATTTTTTAGAGCTTAAAAAATCAGCTCAACTCGGCTCGAAGTCAGTTTCGATCCAAGTCAATTCAAGCTTTTTCAATTCGAATTGAGCGAGTTAAACGATATAACTTAGTTCGTGTACAACTCTCTTCAAGTAGGAAAAAGAATTTCTGACTACTTTCAAAGTATATTCGATCATGAACCCGATCTGAGTCGAATCAATTCGAATTGAGTTAAGTTTCGAGCCGAGTCGAGTTAAGTTTGGTCTAGCTTGAACTTGGCTCGAAATTTTTTCGAGCTCAAAAAATCAACTCGACTCGGCTCGAACCAAGTTTCAAACCAAGTCAAGTTAAGATTTTTTGAGTCGAGTTAAGAGAGTTAATCGAGATAACTCGATTCGTGTACAGCTCTATCTCCGAGTACGAAAAAGAATTTTGGATTACTTTCAACGTATACTCGATCATGATATCTTTTATTCACACAGTAAAGAATCTTTATTTTTGAGTTCATAAATAGTTATTATGCCAGTGATATGGATTATAGAAAAAGCACGTTGGGCTATATATTTTTATATTTAGTGGTGGATTCACATGTTTTTAAAGAAGCAAGATTTGATTGTGAAAAGGTGAACCTGTGGCGTAATGAGATTACTACGGCCGTGCTTTGCGAAAGCTTGGCTGTAACACCCCATACTTTTCAGTACTCCGGTGTTATCTTGAAGATCTAAATTAATTGCATGTGCGTGGGAATACACGTGACTCACCTTATCCATCATTATCCAGTGGTCCTCAATCTATCCATCTGGACTATCTAGTACAATCTTCATTCATATATCAAGTCATCTGATCGTCATCTCATCCCAAAGTAACATTGATTTTTAGAAACCCACTGTGTTGCTAGGATCCCAATGGCGACGAAAGTCTGACCCTTAAATCGACCATCAAAACCGTCCAGTATGGATCATGGAAAACCCTAGTATTAGATCACCTTAAAGATTTGGGTCCCGATTCGTCAAATTCACCCTTCATCATATTCACACTACTTAATTTGAAAATTCATCACTTGACCACTAAAATCAATTAATCTTTTCATACAATCGGCTAGTAAATTTCATTTAGACTAGGAAGGAGATTTTAAAGCGTTGATGATCAGTCTAGGTAGCAGTCTTATTGTTGGATTAACGTAGATTGGTGATTGAAGGCCAAAGACTGAGTTGTAGGGCCCACCTGAGTGTAAGATCGGCCTCGTTCTTAGATTCATGGACTTACATGGGCCAATGGATCTAATGGTCGGTATGGATTAAATTTGAAACCCATTTGACCATCAGAACAACGTAAATCAATATTTAAAGACTGTAACTCTCTCGATATGGCCCACTTGAGTAGTGGAATGGCCTCATCTGTGATCTAGATGGGACCCTACAGAGTGAATGGACGGAACAGATTTCAGCTCAGGTTTATGTCGGCCCCATCTAGAGCCACATGTGCAGCCAGTGGGACGAACACCTACAGTGCATTGGACTACACTGCCAGTCAAAGGCGGGTTGACCCGAAAGTTTCCAAAAAAAGAGAGTAGTCTCTCTGCTTTCTCCCATTACTCCCGCCCGACGAAACTTTAAACGGACAACGTCCGTTATTTTGATCAGTGACCCACCACATGGGGTTACATGAATTATCCGAACCGTCCATTATGACCAGGGGGTGTCTCCAACTAAACCTTAGCCGCTCCCATGTGCTGGAACACTTGTGCATGCACACGAACTTTGGTGCAAATCGTATGGGCGCGACCGTTTTTCCAAAACGGAAAGTGTCCGTTTCTCATTGCCACGCTGGCAGTTCACGTGCGTTCCTACTCCTCCATCTCGACTGTAGGATGCAGAGCAATCTGAGACCTTTAAACTAGGGTTCCATCCGTACAAGGATAGCTAGAGGTTCTTTTTGTTAGAACACGTAGTTTGCCTTAGATGGATTCATGACCATCTAATCTAAATCCGATGTTGCTGAGGGAACTTAGGGCATGATCTAAAGCCATAGATTAAATAGCAACGAGTCTTTCTCGGGTTGTTGCGACAACTCAAGAAAATGAGTCAAAACCTTTCAGCTCTGAACCCACCACTCGAAAATCCTCTAAGCTTCAATGAAGCTTGTCTACAAGCTTTCTAGGGTCCATACGGACTGTTTGCAAGAGGCGAATTGGAGGAGGAATCATCAATTTTGAGGGCACCATTAATGGCCACCTTCTTCTTCCCCGTTCGAGCCGCAATAAAGGCATCTCGAGTCGAGGCGAGTTCTGGTCGGGTTGGAGCTGCTGCTGGCTAAGGTTGAAAGAAAGAAAGAAGGGAGAGAGTATGATGGAGAAAGGAAAAGAGAAAGAGAGAGAGCGAGTGCTACTGTTGCACTCGCTGCCGAGTTGAGTGAACTCAACCCGTTAAGGCATGAGTCGGGTCGAGATTTAGTCCAACGACCTTATTGGATGGGTCTGAGAAAAGGAGAAGGAAAGTGAAAGCTGAAAGAAGAGTGGGAGTGGGTGAGCGCCATTCCAACTTTGTTGATCGCTGCCACATCGCACCAGCTCGCTTGCTTCGCTGGTGCGACCGCTCGAGTTGTTGGGATAGTCGGGACCGTGGATGGTTCAATTCAGACAAGTCTGGGTTGTGTCCAGGCTTTGTAAAAGGCATGGAAAAGAGTGAGAGAGAGAAGAGAAGTAGGAAAGGGAAGAGAGGAAGAATAGAGGGAAGGTAGTGCATGTGGAAGTTGTTTACTGCAGTAGCATGACTTGAGCAAGTCGTGGATCGAGTTGAGTTTATTCTGGTGGGTTTTAGGTTGTACTTTCATGAAGTGAAGAAGAAGAAGAAGAGGAAGAAGAAGAAGAAGAAGAAGAGATGTGTGAGAGATGTCTCCTTTTTGTGTAGCTGCTAGGTTGACTCGATTCACATGAGTTGAGTCAAGGCGTGGTCCGAGTTGGGCCTGTTTGTTTAAGTGTTGTTGCTAGGATTTCCAACATCTGGAAAACAAGTAGAAAAAGAAGAAGAGAGAGAGAGAGAGAGAGAGAGAGAGAGAGAGAGAGAGAGAGAGAAAGAAGAAGAAGAAGAAGAAGAAGAAGAAGAGGAGGAGGAGGAGGAGGAGGAGGAGGAGGAGGAGGAAGAGGAAGGAGAGAGAGAAAGTAAGGTGGGCGGTTAAGTGAAGCCGAGTTAACTCGGGTGCCATACTGAGTTGATTCCACTCGAATCAACTAGGTATGCCTTTTTCTTCTCACCTTGTATCAAAGTCCAAATTAGAGTTTTAATCGGTTAGTTGATTTCATAATCCGAATTAAGATATAGCCTAACATCGTACTTTCGATTTCATCGTGTTCGAGCTGGGAACGGGTCAAGTCGAGTTGAATCTATCTCAGGAAGTTCCTAAGGGCATGCGTGCCTCCTAACAACATTTATAGATGGTTCAAAACATTAAGTGATGAATCTTTCCCCTTGAGCTTTCCTCTTCCATGTTAGTTTAAGTAATAGTTAATTTTATTCCAATAGATAATTGATATTCTAAATCATGATAACTTGTGTTAGATATTGAATTTGATCATCAATCATATGCTCAACACTTAGTTCGTATGAATATCCATATGTTGTACTTGTGTATCTTTCATGTTTATGAATTATTTATGGATTGCTTGAAGAACTTGAACTACTACATCTATCAGTGGAAAACCCCACTTATATATGTACACTTAGACTTGGGATGTAACTTGACTAATTGTGATTATAATGAACATTGACCTAGTGGCTACTTTGATTGATGGATGAAATGAAACATTGATGTGGGCTTACCATGCATGGATTGTTATGCCTATGTGGCCTTTTTCCTGCTTAATATTTGCTCCTTGCGGCCCTGATTATTGCATATTTGCCTTAAACAGCTTGATGAATTATTTTGTGTGACCATGCGATGGCAAGTCCCACTCAATAGACTTTGATTAGCCACTGGTTGAGGAGGATGCCATTAAACATCCTAATGATAGAGTCTCATGAACCGGAGATGGTGGAATGGGACATTATGCCCAAGCTGTCGGCCTATGCTGGGTAACGAGCCCCCCATAGTGTCCTTTGAGCTTTTCTAAATTAGCTGGTTGCAAATTGAAATAATAATGGATGAGATTAATCATGCATTCATGACACTTGCATTCTGAATGGACCGACTGTTTGAAAGGTCCATTCTCCTACTTGGGATGAGTCGACTGTTTGAAAGGCTCATCCCCATTCTTGAATGAGCCGATTGTTTGAAAGGCCCATTCTTGCTTAAGTGAGTCGATTGTTTGAAAGGCCCATTCTTGCTTAAGTAAGTCGACTATTTGAAAGGCTTATTCTTGTTTGCTTAAGCGAGTCGACCATTTGAAAGACTCATTCCCTTTTTAGTTGAATGAGTTGACTGTTTGAAAGACCCGTTCTCTTGTGTGAATAGACTGACTGTTTGAAAGGCCCATTCCCCTATTAGGGATGAGCTGACTGTTTGAAAGGCCCACTACCTTGCAAGTTGAATGAGCAGACTATTTGAAAGGCCCATTCTCTAGCTTGAATGGACTGACTATTTGAAAGGTCCATTCACTTGGCCAATTGGATGTGCATCCTCAATTGATGTGCATTCATGCATCCATGCATTTACACAAGACTGTAGCATTTATTGTTTTGAATGCTTTATTTATTTAAACTATGCTTGACTAATGAAGCGGTGTGTAATATTAAGGAAAATTCACACTGAGCTGGCTACTCATTCATCGAATATATAACTGTACAGGTAGTGTAGGTGATTTAAATAATATCCATGTCAAAATTGATAAAGAGCAGGGTACGATTATTAGGGATGCATGACTGTATTTGCCAAGAGAATCTACGAGATCTTGCGGCTCAAGTATTTATGCATTTTATTATTTCTCATGTGTTAAATTGTATATTTTCTATATGTGTTAACAAAGAGACATTGGTTTCTATAAGTCATTATAAGCAGCCACTCGTATATTCTGAATGTAAATGTAAATTTTCCTTTATGTTTGATTTGTCCATCTTCCGCTAAACTGCTAACTCTGAAAAAAGAAAAAGAAAAAAAAAAAAAGAAAGTTGAATTTGACTATATTTAAAGGTTAACACTTGGGTTTTTGGAGAATGAGTCATACACTTGGGTTCTGAAAACCTTGGGCATTACAGTTGGTATCAGAGCAGAGTTAAGACAAACTAGGACTTGAGGAAATGAGCTTATACAAACCTTGAATGTCTCAGGTTGTAGTATTGAAATTAAAGACTCGAACCTAAGTGAAACTTCCTCAGTCTTAGGGAAATTTTGAGAATGTAGAGACCCAAACATAAGTTCCCTTAGAAATTATTAGGATAATTAACCATTTGAACTTGTGTGAAATTCCCTTAGAATAAGGGAAAATTGAAAACACGGAGAATTCAAACTTTAGGCTCCCTTAAAATTTTTAAGTTAGACCTTTGGACTTCAAACTTGTGTAGAAATCCCTTGAAATTGGGAGGAAGTGAGAATATAGAGACTCAAATGTTAGGCTCCCTGGAAAATCGTTGGATAACCATAGAACTTAGAAACTAAACCCAGGTGTAACACCCCGCACTTTCAGTACTCGAGTGTTACCATGAATTTAACCTATTATGTACACATATATGGTACCTATGTAGCTAACTTAACCCTACATCCATCCTCTAATATGAATCAGACCAATTAAGAATGATTTCCATCCATAAATCAAGTCATCCGACCGTTGATCATGTGGTCTAGTATACGTACTTTCCCTTGACTAAATTGGTGAATAATTCTTTATCTATAATGAGTTAGATGTAGGTTCTTTTATAAGAATTGTTTATAAATGGGCATAGGACCATGTAGAACCATTAGATTTCACAAACCTCTTAGATCAACAATAATTACGAAAATGCTAATAACATAGACCCCCTGAATTCTAGATCATATAGTTCACATGATCCGTTTCATGTGAAATTTTATACTAGGCCTAATTATCATAAATTAACCATACACGTCGAATTTCAGCCCTTAGATCGTAGTAAATCAACTACTTGGCCTCTACATCCGTCCATATACTTATTAAATCGTTAACCCATTATTAGAATTACAATCTGAGGAACTTACACATGTGAACAAGTCACTCGAATCTAACAATATACGTGTCATACCCCTAATCACTCCAGAAACACACCTTATGACCATCCATTTACAAAAATGACCGTACATCCACTGACATACATGGTCAGAGTGCTAACCATCAAGTCTCCTTATTATTAACAAGTCATCCGACCATCCATCATGTTTGGAACAGCCAAACGGGCCATGTAAACATCATGGTAAATCGATCATCATGAAGATCTTAGGGTTTAGGTCCAAACTGCCCGATAACTTGTCAATCGGAGGAGTAAAAATATTATTTTAGAATTTTGAAATATATTAGCCATTAAAAGAGAATCTTAGTCATCCTTGACAGATCAGGGCTCAAATTTGGGTGACAGAAAGAGCGTGAAAAGTAAAGATCACCTATCAAATTTTATTACATTTGGATGGTAGACTCATGAGTTACGGAAGTTTTTAAAAAAGAAAAGGGGTAGAGTTATAAATAAGGTAACACAACATGCATGACACTTTTGACGAGAGTTACAATTTAAGTTTTAACGGTGAGAATTCTCGCTACTCGACAGGACTGTGTGGTCCACTTGATTAACTAAACTACTCCGTTTTTTACGGAGTGTCCTAAATTGATGTGACAAATCGGATAGAAGGAATGGATCCCTCAAAAGGACATCACGAGGGACCCCACCTGATGTCATAGCCAATACTATGTGTTTGAGACTAATGAGCATTTGTACGATGAACTGATCAAATGTATTGTTGCCCACCTGGAACTTAAAATTACCCTATATCTGGTCCTTAGGACCCTTTTTCAACCGTTGGTGTTCAACTTCGAGGTGATCTGACCAACAAACTAACTAGAATATGCAATTAGAGCTAAAAACAAGTGAAAATTGGGAGTATGGCCCACCTAGACCTTAGATCTGCCACATCTTCAGTCAAGACGGCTTAGTTGAGCCATGGAACATCACGGACGGTAGGGATTATGAAAAAAGAAAAAGTATGTGGACCCCACCGTCCATAGGGTGTGTACCACAGTGATTGTGCACCTGCAGTGCATGGGATCAAAGGCCCGGGTCAAACCTGCCTTGACCCGACAGTTTCTGAGAATGAGAGAAATCCCCCTTTTTCTACAGTTCCCGCCCACGGGATTTTCAAAACGGACGCTGTCCGTGAAACTTGTAAATGGCCCACCACGACCATCCTCTTGAATGATCCAATCCATCCATCATGTTTAGGGCATGGACCTCACCAAAACCTAGTAATTTTGGCACATTGAAACCTACAATCACGCGCACGATTTCAACTAAACTAGGCTGACGTACGGGCGAGATTGTGCTTTTAGCCTCTCCAAAACCAGCCCATCGCGATCAATGTGAGCCACCTTGGGCTGATCCAAACCGTTCATCAGGAAGAGCATGACCGTCCTAACAAAACCATGCCTCCCGTGCGGGCCCACACACACGTACTTGCACTCAGACCCAGCCCAAACAGAGCCGAGTGCGTCATTTCCAAAAACGGAAAAATTCCCTTTTCCATTTCTGTTTGCTAAGAGGTCGATCCGCGTGAAGCTGAGCCTCTCAATCTCAGCCATTCGTTTAGGATTATCCTAACCCTCCATTCTTCCCATGGTTTTGGGTTACTGCTACAACAAAACCACAACAGCTGCCGGTTTGAGAAAACCGGCTGTTTTTTTTTTTAGAACCGTTGTAAACCAACACCATCCGAGACACAAGCTTCGAATCCTACGGTCTAGGGTTGCTGTAAAACACCATATAAGGGCTGAGAATCGGGTGCATTAGGGCTCCTTCATGCTATTGCAGCCGTCCAAGAAAAATGAGTCGAGAGCTTCCAAGCTTGAACCCATTGGGAAAACGTTGATGGAGCTTCGAAATCAAACGTCCGGAAGCACCGCGAGACCCCTTAGAGCAGATCTGTGGCTTCATTTTGAGAAGAGAAGCCCCCGTTCAAAAGCCACCATTGAAGCTCGTCTTCTTCTCCATCGAGTCTGCCGAGTTGAGCTGTGCGAGTCGGATCATTTCGGACGTCCGGTTGCTATTCTGTTGTTCCTGCAGCAGGTGAAGAAAGAAAAGAGAGAGATGAGAGGTAGGAGGGAAAGGAGAGGAAGAGAAAATGTGAGGGAGAAAGAAACCGAGTTGGCTCGGTTGAACTTCACCGAGTCGGGCTGTGTTGCTGCCCCATCAGCGTCTAGCTGAACTCCATCTGAGTTTAAGCATTGCTAGGCATTTTTAGCAATAGGAGCAAAAAGAAAAAGAGAGAGAGAGAGAGAGAGAGAGAGAGAGAGAGAGAGAGAGAGAGAGAGAGAGAGAGAGAGAGAGAGAGAGAGAGAGAGAGAGAGAGAGAGAGAGAGAGAGAGAGAGAGAGAGGTGTGGCTTTTGGTGGCTGTCAAGTCAACTCGGCTGAAACTGAGTCTGACTGGACCTGATTCGGGTTGGATCTTGCTGGAGTCCCAGCTGGGAGTGAAAGAAGGAGAAAAAAAAAAAGAAAAAGGAAGGAGAAAAAAAAAAAAAAAAAAGAAAGAAAGGAAAAAGAGAGAAAGATGGGTTGTCTTGGTAATTGCTGAGTTGACTCAGCTGGAACCGAGTCCAGTGAGTCAAGTTGGGCTTGGGCCTGGTTGGATCACCATCAGAGAACAAAAGAGGAAGAGGAGAAAGAGAGATGGGGGATGCGGCTACCTCAACTCGTTGGTTAACAAGCAAGGTTGGTTTGAGTTGACTCAGTTGGTGTTGAATGGTGCTTGGACCCAAATCTGCGTTGGGTTAACTCGATGGCATAGGTAAGTAGCATCTCCATACTCTAAATTCTAAAGTCATGATAGTTGAAAGTATTTAATTCTAAATTTTATTTGAATATGTAGGAACCTTACATATCTCTTGAATTTGTCATGTTTAAACTCTAGGCAAAAATCAAGACAGCCCATGTAAGATCGAGCCGACCTCTTGCGATTTTAGTTGAGTTGGACCCAATCCTAAGAAGCACATACACCATCTAATAACGCGAACTAAGTCATAAGGTGATGACTCACCCTTTGAGCTTCCCACTTAATTTCATCAATCTGGATATAGGCGATGACATGATTCCCCTAACTGAGTTTCTTACCTTACTATTGAATATACTAACTTGTTTTTACAATTAATTCATGTGTTAAACGATAGATATCTCTTTAATTGTAACATGTGTAGATGATTTGATGATAACATGCTATCTTTTGTTGTACCTGTAATAATTAACTATATGCCACCACTTGCACCTAAATAATGAATTGAGTGGAACCTACCTTGGACTTATCATCATACGATCCACATTTGCCTTACACGGCTTGGATCAGTTATTGGTACTCTTCGTGGCTTATTGGTTATATTTGCACATTTTGTTGATTTTTGGGTCATTATGCGGAGTTCGTTATGATTTCCGGATGGAGTTGAAGTTCGCCTGTCAATTTTCTAACCATCTTGCGGAGTTCATACGATTTCTAAATGACGCCAAAGTTCCCTTGTTGGTACTCTCTTCATCTTGCAGTGTTCATTCATATGGTGATTTACGGGTGGAGCTGAAGTTCGCTTATTAATTTTTTAGCCACCTCGCGATGTCCACATACGATATGATTTCCGGGTGAAGTAGAGGGTTGTATGTTGTTTTTCCTAGCCATCTTGCGGTGTTCAGTCGTACCATGATTTTCGGGTGGAACTAAAGTTCGCTTATCAATTTTCTAGCCATCTTACGGTGTTCACATACGATATGGTTTCTGGGTGGTCTAGGGTTTGTATGTTGTTTGTCTCTTCATCCGTGGTGTTCAATCATACCATGATTTCTTGGTGGAGCTGAAGTTCTCTTATTGATTTTCTAGCCATCTTGTAGAGCTCACGTACAACATGATCTCCGGATGAAGAAGAGGTTTGAAGGTTGGTTTTCTATTCACCTTTTTCACTTGTACCATGGTTTCCAGGTGGAGCTGAAGTTCGCTTATCGATTTTCTAGCCATCTTGCGAGTTCACGTACAATGTGATTTCGGGTGCAATAGAAGGTCATATGATTGAATGTTTGACTTTCTGAATGTATCCCTTTATATTGCGATTACTATTATATTTTGCTTATGATGAGATTCTGTTGATTTGCTAAGTTTTTGAGTATACGTTCATGATTCTGAAGTGCCCTATTTAATATATCCATTTTCATGACTTGTGATCTATATGGGATTATGAATGATGAGTGTGCAATCTTAGAGGGTACTCCTCACTTGTATAGCCATTGACGCTATCAAACCATAACAGTTGATGCAGGTGTAGAGCGAGTCGATGACGTTCACTGGGTCACTAGAGCAGATCGGTTATCTGGGGAGCTAGGCGGGGTCCCTGCGGCCCATATTGAGTTCCACTATTACATGATAGGTTTCTGGTTTTTATTATTAATAAACTTTGTATTTGGGATTGTATAAGTCCTGTATGGGCGTTACATTTGGAATTTTGTAATGATCAAAATGTTTTTATACAATGCATGGTTTAATCTAGCTTCGTTGCTATTAACTCTGATTAATGATAAACAATCCAAATTTATACTGGATTTTATAAGCTAACACTCGAATTTTTTGGGAAACGGGTTATATACTTAGGTCCTGAAAACACGGGGCGTTACACCAGGTCCCCATTGTAAACTATTCGGATAACCATTTAAGCTGTGAAATTGATCTTATTTACCATGAATGGATAAATACCTGCTCTAATGTAATTAAGATAAAATGAGGGCATTCCTTAGACTTGACTCCTAAGGAACAATTTTTAGAAATCTAGAATTTAAACTTTTCTTAAAAAAAAAACTTAATTAAAAACAACGTTGTTATAAGATTCGATAAATAAAAGAGACTTAGGCATTATAGGAATTTTCCTTATCCACTAGGGCTGAAAGTTGGGCGGGTTCAACCCGACCAACCCATGATCGACCCGACATTCGGTTGGGCTTGGGCAGGATGTATTGGGTTTGGTCTCGGGCTTGGGCCATACAAACACCAACCCAATAAAACTTGGGTTGGGCTCGGGTTACCCGACCCAACCCGAACCCGATCAATATATAAGTTCCTTATAAATTAATTATAATTGAGTGCGGATTATCTGTGTTGAAGGCACATGAAATTCCAATGCCATCGGGTTTCATTGGTCCAGGTCATTTTCAATGACTCAAGCTAACAAGATATGCAGGATTTCTCTCTCCTAAATAGATGGCTTGATACACAATACGACTTTTAAAGGAGTAGTTGTCCTGTATATTAGCTTCTTTATTTTTTTTTTAAATGAACTTTTTTATGATAAATAACTATATACATAATTAATAAAATTATAGGTAAGAAAAAAAGACGTATATTGAAAATATAATAGACTAATGTAATAATGAAAATATTAGCATATATCTACCTGACCAACCCGACCTACCTGACCGAGCTCGCTTGGGTTGGGCTTGGGTTGAGAATTCCCAACTCGTGGTTAGGTTGGGTTGGGGTATAGGAACCTTGGGTTGGGCTAGGGTTGAGCATCAACTCGATCCAACCTGCCCGACTTTCAGCCCTATTATCCACCATATTGTACATTATATTAAACATAAGCACTTCCTAAACTTAAGGAATCGTACTAAGAATTGTAATTTAAATTTCCTAATTCATTTCCTTACTTAGGAATAATATTTTCCACAAATTCCAGCATGTTAAATTAATTACGGGTAAAAGTTGTATAATTTTAGGTAAATTTTCAACCCTGGGCTGAACATATCAAAACTAGATTAGAAATCCTAAATGAATTTGGCAACTTTTAAACTCAGATTTTACGTTGGAAATCTTGGTCCTGAAATCTTCACATAGCGGTTAGGTGATCAATGTGCACAGTGAAAGCGTAATGGGTCACATAGACTTATCTGTTGTGAAATTAGATGGTCACATGATATTCCCTAAGAGTTTAGAATAGTCGGGATCACGAGTTGATGGAGCCATATTTAAGCAAAGTTGTGTTGTTTGATCCAAATTTCATACCCTAGTAAATTTTAATGATCTCAATGACCTGATCAGGCAAAAGATCGAGAATTACCAGGATTAGGAAATGATACAGTAAGTCCTCTATTCTGCACAGACAAATGATCAATGTATCGGGCTCAAAACTACTACAACCGTCTGTTCGTGTTAGCTTGAATACTGAAAACTAACTTAGACAATGGGGAACTATCATTAAAGGTAAGAAAATAAAGAGAAAGATACAATATTATTATTAGTTTTTACTTAGATTAACTTGTATTTTAATCTTAGTAAATATTATAGGAAATCCTGATGTTGGTAAGAATTAAAATAATTTGCTAGTTTTGGTTAAATCTAGAATGATTTTTAACCTTTAGTAGAACTTAAACACCTTAGTTGTCCTGCTAGACTATAAACTTAAGGGTTGTGGTAACTCTGTATATAGCTTATTGGGTTTTCACACTTAGGCATATACATTGGTTGATTTGTTAGAATAGAGGTATGAAAGTTTAGCAAAATTTAGCTATAGTTTGTTTAAAAATAAGTTGTGATAGCACTCTTAGACTAGTGCGATATAGGGTACGCCATTAGGATGGTGTTAATAATTGAGATGTACGTTATTGAAATCTCGAGGGCAAGATTTTCTTTAAGGGGGGTGGATTGTAACACCCCGTACTTTTTAGTACCCGGGTGTTACCTTGAAGATCTAAAGTAATTGCACGTGCGTGGGAACACACGTGACTCACCATATCCATCATCATCCAGTGGTCTTCAATCTATCCATCTGGACCATCTAGTACAATCTACGTCTAGTGCCTTTTGGCAATCCAGGGATAGGGCCTAGATGCATGTTCCAAGGTTCCACGTGTGAAAGTGATGAAAGATGTAGATTTCCTTCCAAAGCCTTTCTCAATAAGTTCTTTACCTAAGTGGGTCCCACCATGATGCTTGTGAGAAATTCATCCCATCCATCCATTTTTGTGAGCTCATTTTCGGTGCAAAAAATGAGCCAAATCTAATACTCGAGTGGGTTAAAAAATGTGAGGATTGAATGTCCATGGATGACATATTCGTGGGGCCACTGAAGTTTTCAACCAAACTCATATTTGTGTTCTCAGTTCATCCTCTTAGGAATGACGTTAAGAACAATATAGCTGGCATGTAAACATCACTATCGATTTTATGAGGTTTTAACTATAGAAATTTTCATGCCCACCATTTTTTAGTGCAGCTCACTTGAGTCTTATATCCTGCTCACTTTTGGTCTCAAGTCTCAGATCCTAGAATAAGCTCACAAAATGGAAGGACCATGTGTATTTCTCACAAACATCGCGATGGCCCCACCCAAGTTCCCGCGCTAGACCTTGCTGTGAAAGGATTTCTCATGAAGTTCTTGTGTTGGATGCTAGTTGAAGTCCACCGTGATGTTTAAGAGAAACCCACACCATTCATCCATTTTAAGAGCTCATTTTAGGACACTATAACAAAAATAAGGTGGATCCAAAACTCAAGGCAACCATATAAGAAGGAAAATTAGGGAAAGAGTTTCCTACTGCTGAGACCTTCCTGGATTTATGGTAATGTTTATACCACATCCAAACCATTTATAGGTCATTCCCACTGAGATGAAATGAAAACACCAAAGATATAGCATGATCTGAAACTTTGTAGCCATATGAATGTTTTAGATGGTGGCTACTGAATCCCTATTGTTTTTTCTAGTGTGGGCCACTTGAGTTTTGGATCCACCTCATTTTTTTCTGTCTCATATCCTAAAATAAGCTATCAAATCGTACTTTCTCACAAACATCCTCACCTAGCATCCTAGCAAAGGAACCTCCTGCTAATGGCTTTTAAGGAAATTGTTGAAGTCAAAATCTGGATCACCCTCCACTCCTCACGATGCTCTTCGGGTAGACCCTGGTCCTGCACAAAGGGTGAGCAAAGGAGACCCTGACTAAGCCGAGGGACCCTCTGATGCCTAAGTCAGGTCAAGGGAATCAGGGTTTAAGTTGAAAAGTAGAGGGAGAGTGTAAGATATTGCGTACCTGTAGCAATGAGGTCTCACTGTATTTATACCTGACTGTTGGATGATCTGGGCTAGCCAATCTCGGTACGATCCACTTAATCAGGAGGATTTTTGGATCGTGGGGATATTGAACGCAATTCAAGGATCGCGTAGTATATTATGCACGTCGTGCGTATTTGCGAGCGAAGTAATTGGCCACATCCACTTATGGTAGTTTTTAAGCTTAGCTCACTGAGCGCCCACTTCGGGATCCGGCCTCGACTCGGTGCTTTTAGCAAATGAGGTCTTAATCAGTGGTTATAAGCCTTCGTTGAACAGGGTTTGCATTTACAGTCCGAGCCGAGCTGATGGACTCGGCCTCTTGCCTTTCAGACGTTCTGAAAGACCTCCTTCACGAGGTCCGAGGTGAAGCTTCGGGCCTATCTTATTGAGTCGGGTTTCCTCCTATTTTGGTCTTAGATTGTCTCGAGTCAAATCGATCATTAGTTTCAGAGCCGAGGCACTTCGCTGCTCATTGATGAATCCTTCAGTTATAGACGTTGCATAGGGTTGTCCTCTGTCCGATGGCGTCGGCCCTCGAAATTAAAAGGGGTCTGGATCTTCCCATAACAAAAGCCCCCTACTCTTCGAGATCAGTTGCAGACTCGGAGAGTAAGCATATGGAAAATCAATTGCCTCATTCGCCGACTTTTCCGTGCATGCCGATATTATTACATTTTTAGAATTTTGAAGTGTTGCGCCCTCAGGATTTCTCGCTCATGGGCCTACGTTCAGCGGACTCATGGCGATGGTTAAGATTTCGAATTGTCGTCCACCTATGACATATTGCCACGGATACTCTAAGTAGTATTTCGGACGAGGCCTCCCTTACTCGGGCGTCATTTCGTTTATCCGGAGCACGCCACTCAATGTCAGAGGCATACTATTTGATAGAGCCCGAGCCAATGATGTATGGCCATGTCAGTTCCGAAGTCGGCTAATGATGATTCGGCTGCAGCCATTATTTCTTATCATTAATGCAGAGATTTGGTAAGGTTTATATAAGCCTCCTTTGGAGACCTCTGTTTATTTCTGTTCTTTGTGCTTGAGTTGCTACCGGAGGAGGTGATTTTCGACGAGGGTGATTCCAACTGGTTAGGGTTTTTCAACAAGCGATTTCGACCGATCAGGCATTTCTGGCAGAAGCGATTCCTGGTGATCGTCCGATGAGTCTCCTTCCTTGTGCCTCTTTGCATTCCTTCCTTTTAAGATGTCATTCGACCTGGAGACTGTTCGGGATTATGGTGATGACTTCGAGTCAGGGAGCTCTGATGACGGGAGAGGGGCCTCTGAAGGCCCCTATGAAGCTGTACCTTTATTATTCCCTTCACCCCGAAAACACAAGGAGATGGGAGCTCGAACTTGTCGTGTCAGTAAAAAGAAAACCGCTCGATCCCCCCGGACCACGACTACTGAGGCTACCGAGATGCCATTGAGTGGGCGGGCCTCAGAGGTTGTCTTAGGAGGCTCCGTACTATTGGAGTCTCAAATGGAGTGGATCCGCTCGGAGTTTCAGATCCCGGACTCCGTTTAGATAAGGGCCTCAGAGCCCCTTGACACCACTGGAGCGCCTGTTGAGGGAAAAGTTATCATTTTTCTCTGTGCACTGCAATGTGGATTCCGACTTTCTCTGCATCCCTTTATCTGAGTCACGACAGCCTACCTCGGACTAGCTCCCGGGTAATTCACCCCCAATGCATGGAGAGTGTTAATCTCTTCCGATGTAATCCGACGTCAAGTCGAAAATTCGGACTGACCCCTGAGGAGTTGATAAGTTTGTACCTAGTCAAGCACGACAGTCAGGAACCATGGTACTACTTCACGACACGAGGTAGCAAGGGGTCGGGACTGGTGATGAATCTTCTGTCCTCTAATAAGGACTGGACGAATAAATGGTTCTTGGCTGCGTGCGAATGGGAGGCACCGGTGGCTGAGCTCAGGATTCTAACAACTCGAGTTCTCACCCAATTTTTCAATACCAGGTCGGACTAGTCATTCCCTTTTTTCTGATACCCTTCTCTGTTACCTCAGTCAAACTGAAGTTTTCTTCATCTTTGTAGATTTCCTAAGGGGTACATCTCTCCTCTATTCAGCCCAGAAGAACCGCATAGCTAAGGCTAAGGCACGATCGGGAGAGCTTCACTCCTGGTTGACCTAATCACAGCCGCCAACCTTCATTGCTCTGGGCTTTGCAAGTCGTCGCCTCTCTCGACATCTTTCAGTAAGTTCTCCTTCCGTTCCCTTTGGTGGGATCAAACTTATTCGTTTGATTGTTGATTTGTCGTTTTCTACGCAGGCATGGCCGAGGCATCTGGTTCCCGGAGAAGGAAGGCTGCCCCAACGGCAAATGAGTTATTGAGGGCCGAGTCCCGGACGAAGACCATCGTTCAGAGGAGGCAGGCCCCTCACGGGGAGGGCCCCTCTGGTCCCATTTCTATTATTGCAGCTCCCATTGCCGCAACTACGATGACGCTTGCTGAAGTCGTGGTTCGAGCAATCATTGTTCCAACTCCACTATCATTGTTCCGACTCCAGCAACCATAACTCCTTCTCCAGCAACCATAACTCCTTCCGTTCCGCCCACAACCATTCCTCCCACTGAGGAGGCTCGTCTTATAGCCCATTGCATAACTATCCCTTCATCATCCGAGTGGGAGGAGGCCGTTTGGATCGCTGACGCCATGATCACCCCTCCCGAGGTTGGAGAAAATCTCAGAGCCAAAGCTCAAGCCTCAGCTGGCAGCAGGATTGGGTTAGTGGAAGCAGCAGGCTCGACCCAGGTGGGAACGAGCAGTGGGAGGTTTGTACCGAGCTACCACCTATCTTGCCTGACGCCTTGGGCTACCAAACATGCCTTAGAGAAGGATATAGCCCGCCTTCTCAGCAAATCGGATAACTTCTTCTTGAACGACATGACTTCCGTATTTTACTCGATATTTCTGTCAACTTTTCTGGCCTTTTCGTACTTGCTAATTTTAAGTACTCATTCTCTTATTTTTGTTCAGTCTGTCCCGAAGTTTCTTTCGGCTCGGGAGAGGGCGCGGGAGTCAGAAAAGAGAGGTTGAGGTGGAGGCCCTCAAGATCGAAGTGGGGGTCTTGCGGGACGAAGCCACCTTTCTTCGACTTCAGCAGGGCGAGCTGCGTCAGCAGCTTGAGGACGGGAAGGCTAGGGAGCTCCGGCTGCAGGGGTTGTGACTGACCTTGAGGCTAGAGAGCTGCGGCTGCAGGGGATTGCAAATGACTTCGAAGCTTGGTGCGACGCCAGCAACCGTCGATCCGACGCGGCCGAGGCCATGGGACCGGGCCGAGAACGCTCATGCGGGTGATGTCCTTGAGCGGACTAAGGCCAAGGCGGCAGAAGAATTGAGTTGGGCCGTCTCTCAGGCGAAAGAGACTCAGTGGGCCGAAGATAAGGCCTCCACAGCTGTAGTGGTGTCTGCTGCAATGGACGCCTTCAAAGCATCAAAGGAGAGGGACGCTGAAGCTGCCAAGTTTTACAAGGCTTCAATGACTGTATTGAGGCGATTCATGACTTGTACCCTGACCTCAACTCAGAGCCTTTGTTGCTTGAAGATGTAGGGGAGAAGCCTGCTGAAAGCGTCCGCCCGGATGAATGCCCCAGCTCCCAAGCTCCTCCTCCCTCGACCGTATAGATTAGATCATTTGCCTCCCTCTTTTTTAGAACTTGATGAAACTTTTCTTTTCAATTACTTTTTGACCTTCTAAAGAAGGAACATGAATGATGATTTTTGACCCTCTGGAGAGGGCGCATGAATGACATTTTTCCTTTAATCCGTAGTTAATTTTTGAATATTGAATGTTGATTGTTGATTGCTGAACTGATTCATCGATAGGTTGATTCATTTTTAGGGCATGGCCGAGCCGACCCTTTGATAGGTTGGCCCCTTCTAATCCTTTTCGTAGAATTTTTTAGGCTTTTATGGCCTGTTTCCAGACCCATAGGGGGTTGGCTCGTCCCACGATTGCCGAGAAACTTTCGCTTCATCCGTTAGTTAATGAATCGACTCCTATGTTGTGGGAGTCAGTTCATCTTTTGGATTTTCCTCTGACTTAAGAGGGGATGCCATGTAGATTTTTTGTGGGATAATGTATTAACCCCTTCAGGGGATTAGTTCATTGAGTCTGCCCCTGCATATGAGAGGCAACTTTTCTTTGGTAGATAATTCATTCAGGTAGGTAAGAAGAGGTGAAGTTTTATTAAGAGCCTTAAAGACTTGTCACTCGGAGGCATATATTTGCTGAGAGCCTTAAAGGTTATTCCGTCACTAATAGTAAACTTTTAGGTGCTCGACATTCCATGGGTGGGGGAGCTGACGTCCCTCGAGGTCTTCTAAATGGTAGGAGCCCAGTTTGGTCGACCGGACGACCCAGTAAGGCCATTCCCAGTTAGGTCCGAGCGTCCCAGCCCCCGGCTCAGCGGTGTTTTGGAATACCCTGTGAAGGACTAAGTCCCTTGAACGGAACCGCCTGGTGTTGACTTTCGAATTGTAAAATCGCGCAACTTGTTGATGTCAGGCTGCGACTCAGAGCCTTGAGATATCTCTGACTTTTTCGAGTAAATCCAGGTTGGCCGCAATCTGCTCGAAATTCTAGTTTTCTTGATAATTCTTAACCCGAGCCGTATGGAGACCGATTTCAACTGGCACCATCGCCTCCGAGCCATAAGAGAGTGAGAACGGAGTTTCTCTGGTTGAGGATTGAGCCATGGTCCTGTAGGCCCAGAGAACAAATGGAAGTTCCTCGGCCTAGCTGCCTTTCGCTTTCTCCAACTTCATTTTAAGATGATGCTTGATAACTTTATTGACTGCCTCCACCTATCCATTGAACTAGGGGTGCCGAGGCGAAGAATACGCATTCGTGATGCCAAGCCCCTGATAAATGCTTCGAAACTTATCATTGTCGAACTATCGGCCATTGTTTGATACGATGGTGTGTGGAATCCCGAACCGGCATATGATGTTTTTCCAGAAAAAGTCGATCACCTTCTGTTTTGTGATCTTATCCACGGGCTCAGCTTCGGCCCACATGGTGAAGTAGTGGACGACGACGATGACAAACTTGAATTGCCCTTTTCCCATAAGCAGAGGTCTGATGATGTCGATTCGCCACTAAGCGAATGGCCATGGATCATTCATGGGAGTCATTTCTTCCGCGGTTTGCCTCAGCACAGTCGCATGGTGTTGGCATTTGTCACATTTTGAATATAATCCTTTGAATCTTCCTTGATAGTTGACCAAAAATATCCTTGTCGGAGTATCTTCAGTGCCAAGGCTTGGCTGCCAGAATGGTTTCCGCAGATTCCTTCGTAAATCTCCCGAATGTTGTATTCTGCCTCATCAGGACGGAGACACCTGAGGTAGGGCTGAGAATGCCCTTTTTTGTATAGGGTACCATCCAGGATAGTGTACCAAGCTGCTCGGACTCTCAGTCACCTGGCTTCCAACCTATCCAAGGGGATCTCATTGAATGTGAGGTAGTTAAAGATTGGGTCCATCCAGCTTGGATTATCATGCACTGGATTGACTTCCTTCTTTTTCGACTGTCGATGGTCGGATGCTCTACGAATTCAACGAGGATGACTCGCAGGATCTTTCCTTTTGCGGTCGACGCAAGCCTTGTTAGGGCGTCGGCCTATGAATTTTCTGACCTCAGGATCTGCTGGATAATGCAACTCTAAAATCTTTCGATCAATTTCCTCGCTTCATCAAGATAAGCGATCATCCTTGTCGCCTTGGCTTCGTATTCGGTAAAAATGTAGTTTACCATCATCTGAGAGTCGCATCGGACTTGAAGAGATTGAACTCCCAAACTTGCCGCTAATCTGAGTCCAGCTAATAAAGCCTCATTGTTCGAGACCTTGAACCCGAGTCTGATCGCGTATTGGATAGTCGTTGAATCAGGTGCGACGAGGATGATTCCGGCCCCGACCCCTTTAATGTTAAACGACCTGTCCACATAGAGAACCCATCCAGGGTCCGATACCAATTTTTGGTCACCTGGTGGGACGAGTGGAGTCACTTCGACTTCGGTACTGATCTCTTCATCACTCAGAGTGGAGAATTCGGCAATGAAGTCAGCCATAGCTTCGCCCTTGATTGTTGTCCTTGGATAAAACTGGATGTCAAACTCACCAAATTCGATGGCCCACTTGGTCATCCGACTTGACACCTCGGGCCTCTGAAGAACTTGTCTGAGAGGGGAGTCGGTCAACATAATTACAGAGTGAGCTTGGAAGTATGGACGTAACCTTCGAGCTGAAATAGCGAGGCTGAGCACCAGCTTCTCCAAGTGTGGATATCTCGTTTCCACAGGTACCATAGTCTTGCTCACATAATATACGGGGTATTGCTTGCCTCCGACCTCTCTGATCAGGGCCGAGCTGACAACCGAGGCGGAGACCGCACGGTAGAGGAACAGGGGCTCGCCTTCTTCAGGTTTGGATAGCAAGTGAGGTGAGCCTAAGTATTGCTTCGGTTGCTGAAAGGCTTGTTCGCACTCTGACGTCCACTCTGCCTTCTTATGACCCTTCAACTGTTGGAAGAAGGGGAGGCATTTATCTATCGCCTTGGATACGAAATGTCCAAGTGCCATGACTCACCCTGTAAGGCATTGTATTTCCTTGAAGTATGAGGCGAGTTCATATCGAGGAGTGCTTTGATCTTGTCGGGGTTCGTCTCGATGCCTCTCTGACCGACTTAAAACCCAGGGAATTTTCCTAAGCCGACTCCAAAAGCGCACTTCGTGGGATTCAACTTCATCTGGTATTTTCAAAGGATGGTGAACGTTTCTTCGAGATCCGTCAGGTGATCGGTTGCCTTAATGCTTTTTACCAACATGTCATCGACGTACACTTCCATTGTGCGTCTGATCCGTTTGGAGAACATTTGAAACACCAACCTTTGATATGTGGCTCCAGTGTTTTTCATGCCAAACGGCATGACCCGGTAACGGTAGAGTCCTTTATTTGTGACAAAAGTAGTCTTCTACCTGTTCGGAGGATGCATCATGATCTGGTTATACCCAGAATATGCGTCCAAGAAAGAAAGTAATTCATGTCCTGCCATGCTATCCATCAGCTGATCGATCTGAGGCAACGGAAAACTGTCTTTCGGGCAAGCTTTGTTTAGATCTGAGTAATCCACGCAGACCCGCCACCTCCCGTTAGCTTTTTTTACAAGGACCAGTTCGCGATCCAATCAGGATAATGCACTTCTTCTATGAACCCAGCATCGAGCAGAATGGAGACCTCGTCAGCTATTACTTTGTACCACTCGGCGTCGAACGACCTTCTCTTCTGCTTGACAGGTTTGTGATATGGATCCACATTTAGCCTGTGGACCATGACCTCCGGAGAAATTTTGGGCATATCTTGGTGAGACCATGCGAAGACATCCCTATGTTGCCGTACAAAGGTTAATATTTCGAGCCGTTACTCAGGATTCAATGATGTCCCGAGTTGAACGGTTCTACTCGAATTGGCCTCATCGAGCGGCACCTTCTCCAGGTCTTTCACGGATGTACCTTCCACAGGTCCTCTAGGGTCTAGCACGTTGATGGTAAGTGCTTACTTAACTGACCCTTTCTTCACTGCCATTGCATAACATCTCCGAGCTTCTCGCAGATCACCTAGGATGTAGCCTATCCCGCCCTCGGCGGAGAACTTCATCATTAGGTGATAGATGGAGACGACTGCTCTCATTGCCCACTGATGGTACATTAACAACTAGGAAGTTCATCATGAGTGTGACTTGATGTTGTCCTTCTCCCACAGTCACAGGGAGGGAGATGGCTCCTTCGGAGATCACTCTTTCCCCGGTAAAGCCGTGCATGGGGGTCCTCGTAGGCCTGAGATGAGACCTCAAAATTCTCATTCTTTCAAAGGCTTCGGAATAGATCACGTTAGCCGAGCTCCCGGTGTCTACCAAGATGCGGTATACCTTTCGGTTTGCTATAGTCATAGTAATTACTAAGGCATCATCGTGCGGGTACTGGATTCCGCGCGCATCCTCTTCCGTGAAGGTCAGAGTGCATGGGCTGACCCGAAGTTCTTTGTTGGGCCGCTCGGTTAAGTGGACATAATGTTTTAGATCAGGCTTCTGGGAATGAGCTTTCCATACCCTATTTGAGTCTCCTCCACCAGATGAGCCTTCGAAGATGGTACGAATTTCGGCGGGCTCTTCCGTGATATTATTCGGTTGCTCTTGCTCTCTCTCTTCTTTCCGAGTGGCTTTTCCCTCTTTGGTGTATTGGCGCAAGCGTTCTTTCCGAATAAGGGTTTCGATCTCATCTTTTAGATTTACGTAGTGATCTCGGTGATAATGGCAGTACTTACGCTTGTCTCGATGATCCTGGTCGGCCCTCATACAAATAGGCCAATTCAGCAGTTTTTCTCCTCGGATTTCTAATAGAATCTGTTCGGCGGACGTGTTAAGGGGGGTATAGGAGCAGAACTTTCCCTCCGATCTTCTGTTCGGACGATGATCGCGAGGAGCACGGTCATCGGTCTCCTTGTTGGACGGCTGGGGTTCCTCGTTCCTAGGCATCTTCCCTTTACCATTCGGCTTTGTCACTTAGACACTTTTGCTGGCGTTGGAGAATTCTTCTGCATTGGTGTATTTCTGAGCTCTGGCAACGAGTTCGGCCAATGTCTTTTGTGAATTCTTTTCGATGGAGAAGGTGAATTTTTCTTCTTTTAGGCTGCTGAACACAACAGCGAGTGCCATTTTGTCGTCGTAATCTTCTATCAGTAGCGTTTCCTCATTGAAACGAGTAATGTAGTCTTTCAACGACTCCTTCGGCTCTTATTTGATAGCAAACATGTGAGTATTGTCTTTCGACTCCTCTTACCGCTTATAAATTAGGTAAGGAATAGTCGACTTAACTCCTAGAAGGAATAGATTGAATTTAGTTTTAGCTACTGGTACCAATTCCAAGCGAAACCTGTGAGCGTGATCGAGAACCTTCGGCACATCGTGACATCTGTCATCGTCTGGATCTGTATCCACGAGCGATAGGCTTTCACGTGCTCGGATGGGTCTCTAGACCCAGAATATTGGATAACGGGAGGTATCTGGAACCTCTGAGGCATCACTTCGTTTATAATTTTCGAGGTGGAGGGAGGCTCGGTTTCTTTCATCATTTCCTGAACGGCAGCGGGAACTGACGTCGGCTGTTGTTTCTTTTCCAAGGTTAAGAATTTGTCGTTGAGCTCCACAAACCGTTTCTCCCACTGGTCCTTGTTTTCTGCTACAATTTCTTGGGCATTTTCTATTTCCGGAGTCCTCCTTCCCCTTCTTCGTTCTAGTCGATGACGGAGATCTATCGGTGTCAGGGCTGAAGTAACAGAAGCGTTGGTTGGAGATCGAGTGGCCGTGTTCCGAGCCGAGTCTTGGATTTGAGTCGGAAGAGGATTCTGATCTGAGACTGACATCTGATGGTGTTGAGGCGCCTCGGGCCTCATACTCCTTGACGCGGAGTGAGCTTCCACAACCAAATCGACCGGTTCAGGAACAGGATTTTCCTGAGCCGGGCATGGCTATGGCTCCTATTGTTGCTTCATCCTATTCACTTTGTCACGCAGAGCTTGTATCTCGCTCTGCATGGCGCGATACTTACTCGCCCGATTGCGAGAACGTTGGGACGGCCCTGGGGCTGATTCAACATGAAGTAGTGAGGAGGAGCGAGTTTGCTCGTTTAGCTCCGGTTCTGCAATGACTACTTTCTTCTTTCCTCTCGCCATTATGTTTCAGGATAGGAACCCGACCTTTTGTATCAGGTTCCCACAGATGGCACCAAAAATATTGAGGTCAAAATTTGGATTACCCTCCACTCCTCATGATGCTCTTCGGGTGGACCCTGGTCCTGCACAAAGGGTGAACAAAGGAGACCCTGGCTAAGCCGGAGGACCCTCCAATGCCTAAGTCAGGTCAAGGGAATCGGGGTCTAAGTTGAAAGGTAGAGGGAGAGTGCAAGATATTGTGTACCTGTAGCAATGGGGTCTCACTGTATTTATACCTGACTGTCGGATGATCTGAGCCCATTAATCTCGGCACGACCACTCAATCAGGAGGATTTTCGGATCGTGGGGATATTGTACGCAATTCAAGGATCGCGTAGTATATTATGCACGTCGTGCATATCTGCGAGCGAAGTAATCGGCCACGTCCACTTATGGTAGTTTCTAAGCTTAGCTCATTGAGCGCCCACTTCGGGATCCGGCCTCGAGTCGGTCCTTTTGGCAGATGAGGTCTCAATCAGCGGTTACAAGCCTTCGTTGAACAGGGTTCGCATTTGCAGTCCGAGTCGAGCTAATGGACTCGGCCTCTTGCCGTTCGGACATTCTGAAAAACCTCCTTCACGAGGTATGAGGTGAAGCGTCGGGCCTATCTTATCAAGTCGGGTTTCCTCCTATTTTGGTCTCGGATTGGCTCGAGTCGAATCGATCATTAGTTTCAGAGCCGAGGCACTCTGCTGCTCATTGATGAATCCTTTAGTTATGGACGTTGCATAGGGCTGTCGTCTATCCGATGGCGTCGGCCCTCGGAATTAAAAGGGGTCCGAATCTTCCCATAACAGAAATCATATATTAAAAAAAGTTAACTGGAGTAGAAGTTCTTGCGCTGGAACACTAGGCGGTCCCACTATGATGTTTAGTAGAAATCTACCTTGTCCATCCATTTTGCCTAATCATATTAAGACATTGACAAAAAGTGAGGTGATCTAAAACTCAAGTGCGCCATTGTAGCCATTTTAGGCTCTACCTTTTATATGCCATCCAAATCATTTATAATGTATTCTCGCTAAGATGACGTGCAATCACAAAAAACTAGCCATATATGAAGCTTCCGTGGCTGTATGAATGTTTCAGCAATGGTCGCTAAATCCCCACTCTTTCCTCTCCCCTCACACTCAGCTTTGGATTTACCTTATTACTGATCGCATGTCCCAAAATAATCTCGCATAACATCACGGTGGGCCCCACCTAGCATCCGAGCGCAAGAAATACCAGCGAAAGGAAACCCGCGCCCGGAATAATCAGCACGATTTACAGGAATACTACGTGCGCATCTTGATGGGGATGGTATCCTGACCGTGGGGCCCACTTGAATATCTTAATTTGCCCATCCGTTTTTCTCACTCATTTTAGGGCAGATACAAATCCCACACTTCAAAACTTTTCGTTGGCCACAAAAGTTTTAGATAGAAGAATTGATACCTGTGTTTTACGTTAATCCATGTGTATAACCTTGTCAACAAGTTGGATGGCAAATAAATATTCATGTAGCTTAAGTAGTTTTTAACGGTGGGCGTTCAATAACCATTGTTTCCCGTAGTGTGGTCCACCTGATATTTGTATCTGCTTCGTTATTGTTGTGGTATAAAATGAGTTAAAAAAGCAGATGGACGGCGTAGATATAAAACGCATACATGGAGATGGGCCCATGGGTACCACCCTCATGTCTCTGGTTCTGCCGTCCCTGGAGAGGAGCCGTGCACGGTGCAGTTGCGTCTTCCTTTGGTACGTTAATCCAAATCAGTCAGAAAAGTCGGATGGAGACACCCACCATTGAGGTATCTTTGGGGCCCACGGATGTTTATGAGGTTGATATAGTTTTTTTGCTTTCGTCCTTCTCACATTCACACCGTGAAACGGGTTGGTAAACGTGACGGTGGATCCAAGGGATGTTTCAACGGTGCGCATTACTGTCTCAACCTTTTCCATAGGTGTGGCACATTTGAATTTTGGATCTTTCTGATTTTTAGCATGAAGACAGAACATGATCTGGCTACATGGATGAACGGAGTGGATTTCAACATAAACATCACGGTGGGCTCTACAGAACTTTTCTGCTCGGACTCCCTGCATTGGGTGAATGGGATTTATGTAATCCAAACACGAGGTTTACACACGTGGCGGAATGGGCACGCAAACCATCCTTTACATGTGAATTCGCGAAAAACACGAGGAATTTGTCTTCCGACGCGGATTGCGTCCAACCCCGTCCGGCTGTGGTGACGAACGGGCGGGCCCACCGTGATGTATCTGTTTATCCACGCCGTCCATCCCTTCTCTCAGATCATTTTAAGGCATGAGCACAGAAAATCAGGCAGATTCAACGGTCAAGTGCATCTGACTGATTTTTGAGCTCATGCCTTTAAAATGATCCGAGAGAAGGGATGGACGGCGTGGATAAATAGATACATCACGGTGGGCCTGCCCACAGAGCTGCCCGTTCGTGGCAAGATATGGGCGGGGGTAGGACGCAACCCGCGTCATCCTCTTCGTCATAAAAATATCAGGAGGACGGGCACACATCTCACCGTCGCCTGATCTCCATCCAACGGTGATGACCGTCACACGTAACGAACTTCCGTCGGGTCTTACCTTCCCACTCACCTCGCCGACCGCAAATTGTATAAACGTTTCACCTTGCACGCTTGAGATTATTCTTCCCTTCGCAGCCCACATGCTTACGTAGAGTACGCATTCTACATCTGCTTCATGAATCAGACGTGTCCCACCCTAAGCATACCCTAACCCCATAATCAGACCGTTCAAATGATCAAGATGTTAAGATGTGAAGCCACATCTGGGGGTTGCTCGATCGGTCGTGGCCCATGCTCAACCGGTCGAGTGTTCCACTCAACTAGTCGTAAACTAGCTCGACTCAAAATCCAGCGAGCATCAATTTTTGAGTTCCGAGGTGTTCGACTGATTGTATCCCATGCTCGACCGGTCGAGGGGTCCGCTCGATCGGTCATGCAGTCTGCTCGACCAATCAAGGTTACATCGATTCGTTTTCGAATTTGATGCGAACTGTGGAAATTTGAGTCGGTTTTCACAAGGGTGCGAAAGGGAAGTTGCATAAACTATAAATAGGTGTCCCTAGGGCTTTTTTAGGGTATGAGAAATAATTCTAAGGTCTAGGCAAATGATTTTCTATTTACTTCCAAGGGAGAGGTTAGTATATTGCCTTGTAATCTTCGTTTTTCTTCATAGTGGAAGTTTACATCTGTGGTTTTTTTACCCTTGTTGGGATTTTTCTACGTATATTTTGTCTTGTGGTTTGTTTGGAATGCTTTGATTTTTTTTTTTTAGTTTATATTTTTTCTTGTTTATCGTTTGTGGGTGAGACCTAATATTGGATCTCAGTTCACTGTGTTGTTGGCGTACTGCGCAACAACTGGGCTATTAGTTTAGTTCTATTAGGGAGCGATGACAGAAGAAGGGAAGATTAGAATTGAGAAGTTTGATGGTTCAAACTTTGCCTTCTGGAAAATGCAGATGGAGGATTATCTGTATTAGAAGGATCTCTATATTCCTTTACGAGGAAAATAGAAGAAACCAGAGAAGATGATAAATGATGAATGGTTTTTATTAGATCGGAAGACTTTAGGAACAATCCGACTCTCTTTGTCTAAGAGCGTCGCCTTCAATATATCCAAAATGAAAACCACAAAAGAATTAATGGAAGCCCTAGCCACCATGTATGAAAAACCCTCAGCGTCCAACAAAGTTCATCTTATAAAACAACTATTCAACATGAAGATGTCAGATGGTGGGAGCGTGGCTGAATATCTAAACGAGTTTAATACAATCACGAGCTAGTTCGAACCTGTCGGTATTGTTTTTTTAGGATAAGGTCAGGGTGTTATTGATCTTTTCCAGTTTGTCAGATAATTGGTATGGTTTGGTGACTGCTGTGAGCAATTCTCAAGGTCGACAAAGCTGAAATTTGATGATGTGGTCTGTCTAATTCTCAGCTAAGAATCTAGAAGAAAGACATCAAGAGTTTCAGGGGATTCAGGGAATGCTCTAAACGTTGAAGGAAGAGGAAGATCGTTGAACAAATGATGCAATAAACACGGGCGTTCTAAGTCGAGGAAGAAGTCCAAGGGACCGAAAGACAAAGACGAGTGTTGGCATTGCGGCAAGAATGGGCATATGAAACGTGATTGCAGGGCGCTTAAGAAACAAGAAGGAAGCTCTCAATGCGGGAAGGATTCAGTAAATCTATCTAAGGAGAGTGACACAGAGGCGTTGATCTTGTCTCTTGATGCGAGGAATGAGTCTTGGGTTATAGACTTGGGTACTTCGTTTCATGCCACTTCATATAAGGAAGTTCTGCGTAATTATGTATCAGATGACTTCGGGAGAGTCTACATGGGCGATGATGAGTCGTGCAATATTGTTGGAAAGAGAGACGTTCATGTAAATCAGAAAGACGGAAAGACTTTAAAATTGAAGGATGTCAGACACGTACCGAGTTTGAAACATAACTTGATCTCAATGGGGCAGTTGTCGATAGCAGTTATATGACGACATTCACCAGTGATTCCTGGAAGATCGCAAAAGGTGCCTTGGTGATATCTCGAGGCAAGAAGGAAGGTACTTTATACTTGACTTCAGGATCGTACAGTTCACTCGTAGTCGCATCAACTGGAGTGAATGGACAGTTATGACATCAAAGGTTGAGACATATGAGTGAGAAATGGATGAAAGTGTTATTATTAAAAGGGAAGCTACCAGGGCTGAAGTCTGTTGACTTGGAATTCTGCAAGGACTGCGTGTATGGCAAGCAGAAGAGGGTAAGCTTCAAGAAGACGGGACGCGCTCCAAAGATGCATCTGTTGGAGCTTGCACACACTGATGTGTGGGGACCGGCATAGGTATTAACTCTTGGTGGCTCACGTTATTTTGTTTCCTTTATTGATGATGCTAGTAGAAAATTGTGGGTCCATTTCTTAAAATATAAATCTAATGTATTTAATGTATTTAAGAAGTGAAAAGTTATGCTAGAAAACAAGACAGGTAAAACAGTAAAATGTCTTAGATCTGATAATGGGGGAGAGTATTGTGATAAGAGATTTGAGGAGTATTGTGCAACAAATGGAATCAAACATCAGAAAACGATTTCAGGGACACCGCAACAGAATGGTGTGGCTGAGCCCGTTAATAGGACCATCCTTGAGCGCGCCAAGAGCATGAGGTTACATGTAGGATTGCCCAAGACCTTTTGGGCAGATGCTGTGAATATTGCCGCATATCTCATCAATAGAAGTCCCTCAGCACCATTGGATGGTGGGCTACCAGAAGAACGTGGACTGAGAAAGAAGTGAACCTTACACATCTCAGCATGTTCAGTTGCACTTCATATGTTCACATTGATGCAGAATACAGAAACAAACTGGATGCGAAGTCCAAGAGATGCACGTTTATAGGCTATGGGCAGCATGATTTTGGCTACAGGTTTTGGGATGCAAAAAAATATGAAAATCATTAGAAGCAAGGATGTAGTCTTCAATGAAAAAGTGATGCATAAGAACGGTGTGCAAAAAACTAAGGCCAAGGAGAAAAAATTCGTAGAGTTGGAAGAGTTACCGGACACGGGTATTACAGCACCATAAGATGATCATGCACAAAAGCATTATGAGGCAGAGCCGCAGACAACGGTCGTGAGGAGGTCTACTCGGGAGAGGAGACCCATGGTCCGATATTCACCCTTCTTACATTATCTACTGCTGACAGATAATGGTGAACCAGAGCGTTTTGAAGAGGCGTTACAGTTGGATACACGGGTTAAGTTGGAGCAGGCCATTGATGATGAGATGGACTCTCTTGAGTCTAATCGTACATGGGAGCTAGTCACTCTACCTAAGGGTAAGAAATCTCTTCATAATAAGTGGGTTTACAGACTGAAGGAGGAGTACAATGGTTCGAAACGGTACAAAGCCAGATTGGTTGTGAAAGGGTTTCAACAAAAGGCAGGTATCGATTTCACTGAAATATTTTCACCGGTAGTGAAAATGTCTATGATTCGCATAGTCTTGAGTATAGTGGCTACGGAGGACTTACATCTAGAGCAGCTAGATGTTAAGACAACATTTCTTCATGGGAATCTTAAAGAAGAGATATATATGCATTAGCCGACAGGATACATGGCACCAGGAAAGGAGAATAAGGTGTGTAGATTGAAGAAGAGTCTATATGGTCTGAAGCAGGCCCCGAGGCAGTGGTACAAGAAGTTCGACAGTTTCATGTCGGAGAACGGTTTTAGGAAATGTCATACAGACCACTGTTGTTATTTAAAGAAGTTTGATATGTCGTACATCATCCTTCTTTTGTACGTTGATGATATGCTTATGGTCAGTTCAAGCATGAAGGACATCTCAGATATCAAAAGACATCTGTCTACAGAATTTGCCACGAAGGATTTAGGAGCTGCAAAATAAATCCTAGGCATGAGGATAAAGCGTAACAAGAAAAATAAGAAATTAGTTTTGTCACAGACAGAGTACATAACTAAGGTACTTGATCAATTCAATATGGGATGTGCTAAGCTGGTTAACACTCCATTAGCCAACCACTTCAAGCTATCTAAGGAGCAAGGTGCAAAGATGCGAGAGGAACGAGACTATATGACTAAAGTCTCATACGCGTCAGCTATAGGGAGTCTCATGTATGCTATGGTGAGCACGAGACCAGACATTGCTCAAGAAGTGGGAGTTGTTAGCAGGTTCATGAACAACACCGGGAAGGAACATTGGAAAGTTGTAAAGTGGATCCTTAGATATCTGGTAGGTACTAAGGATGTAAGGCTGTGTTATGGTGGATCGGAAATCAAGTTATAAAGCTACGTGGATTCAGATTTGGCAGGAGATATCGACAGCAGAAGAAACACTACTGGTTATGTTTTTTTTTTTTTTGAGTAGTACTGTAATCAGTTGGGTCTCTCAGTTACAGAAGATAGTATCTATCAGCACGATAGAAGCAGAATATGTTACGGCTACAGAAGCGTGCAAGGAGATGGTGTGGATGCAAGGTTTCATGGAAGAGTTGGGTAAGAAGCAAGCAAATTGTAAGCTGTACAATGACAGTCAGAGTGCAGTACACTTGGATAAGAATTTAGCATTTCATTCAAGGACCAAACATATTGCCATCAGATATCACTTCATACGTTTGTTACTGGGAGATGGATCGATTGCTCTGGAGAAGATTCATACAAGTGAGAATCCTGCGGATATGCTGACTAAGGCGGTCACACGGGAGAAGCTGAAGCTTTGTTCAGCTTTTATTGGTCTTCAGGCTTGAAGACGGGGAGACGATGCACTCCGGATGTAGAAGACGAAGGTTTATGGCGATGTGTCTCCAAGTGGGAGATTATTGAGATGTGAAGCCACATCTGGGGGCTGCTCGACCGGTCGTGGCCCATGCTCGACCGGTCGAGTACCCCACTTGAGCAATCGTGGATTGACTTGACTCAAAGTCCAGCGAGCATCAATTTTTGGGTTTCGAAGTGCTCGACCGGTCGTAGCCAATGATCGACCGGTCGAGGGGTCTGCTCGACCGGTCGTACAGTCTGCTCAACTAGTTAAGGTTACGCAGATTCGTTTCTAGATTTGATGCGGATTATAAAAATTTGAGTTGGTTTTCGTAAGGGTGCGAAAGGGAAGTTGCTTAAACTATAAATAGGTGTCCCTAGGGTTTTTTTACGGTATGAGAAATAATTCTAAGGTGTGGGCAAATGGTTTTCTATATCCTTCTAAGGGAGATGTTAGTATATTGTCTTGTAATCTTCGTTTTTCTTCATAGTGGAAATTTGCATCCGTGGTTTTTTACTCTTGTTGGGATTTTTCCACGTATATCTTGTCTTGTGGTTTGTTTGGGATGCTTTGATTTTTTTTCTAGTTTATATTTCTTCTTATTTATCGTTTTTGGGTGAGATCTGAAATTGGATCTCGGTTCACTGCATTGTTGACATGCTGCGCAACACAAGAGAACTGCACAATGTATGATATAGATACGAACGGGTAGATAAATGACCGAACTTCTCATGCATCAGGCCGATCTGGTCCCGCCCATGGTAAATGACGTTGTGATTTGCGAAGCCAATCCCAAGTCTAATAAACTTTCTACTAGCCAGCTCTGGGCCGAGGGTGTTACCGTTACCGTGTGGGGCCCCTTTGATTAATGTTTTGTATATCCACGCGGCCCATCTATTTTTTCAGATAATTTCAGAAAATTATTCAAAAAATTAAGCGTATCCAAATCTCCGTTGGACCACAGCATTGGATAAAGTGTTGAATGACCATTAAAACATTATTACAGGCACAAAAGTTTTGGATGTCTCGTATTTCCCTTCATACTGGTCCGTTTGACAATATCAACGACTTGGATGGTAAATAAACATTTACGGATCTGCTTACAGCGGGTCCGGTGAAGTTTTCAATGGTGGGCGTTCAATCACAACCGTTTCTTGAGGTGCGGTCCACCTAAGATTTGGATCTACTTAAAATTTCGGTCCACGTTTTAAAATAGGCTGTTAAAACGATTGGACAGTGTGGATATACAACACATCATCCAGGCGGGCCCCACGGTAAGGATAACGCCTAATCCGGTCCCCTTCCCAAGACGAGGCACGCGTTTCGAAATAACCAGGGCCACTTCCTCATATCCTCGTCTAGTGACAGACGATCCGGACTCCAAAAGTCGTCATCCCCTCGGCTTCCTCTTCAAAAAATCGCGCAGGGCTCTGATCTTATCTCTTTCCTATCGCAATAAATTCCGAATATCGGATGATAAGAAGACCCGTTTGTTTCTAAACCCGAAATAGCATAGTTCCTCAAAACCAACTCGTCCCTTTTCTCTTCCCTCAAATACCTTTTCTTTTTGCCCATTTCTCTCAGAACCCCGAAAAGAAGCGAAGAGAAGAGAAAGTATGGAGAAAGCGATCGAAAGGCAGAGAGTCTTGCTCCAGCATCTTCGACCTTCTTCTCTTTCTCCTCCCGTTTCTGATCTCTCTGTAAGCTCTCGATCGCCTTTTGTTGCGTTTCGATTTCTTTTGGATAGCGTTCGTTTCATAGGTTAGGTTGAAGAGGAAGTATAAGGTCCCGATGATGCGTCGGGACGTGAATTGTGATTGTGTGATCCTAATCGTCGATCCGATGGTCGGATGGGGGTTACCCCCATGAGGCTTGAAAGATCTTAAACCCTTAAATCAGTGGCCTGCAAAAGAATGAAGTTCGGATGTTGGATGGATAGGATCTTTTCCAATCTTGAAGATTTTAGTGGCGTCCACCACCTAGATAGAGGCTGTCAGGTTGCTACGGTCTGGATCAGCTTACCGTGGATTCCCTATGTTCCAATTAGGAGCCGAAGGATACTGTTAACGTCTTGATGCATCAGACCCCTTAATTTTTTCGAGATTGGATTGTGAATATTAGGTTTTGGTTGCAGATCTTCTAGTGGTACTTCCATTTGTTGTACTTTTTGGAATTTAATATATTTCTAATTCGAGCTGTTTCAGAACTGATATGGTAATTTAATTACAGTTTTGATCCTTAAAAAATAATAAGTAGAATCTTGACGAATTGTACGTCCTCAATTTTATGTTTGTATAAGTGGGGCCCATGGTTTTGTCAACCAGACCGTTGATCTGATTAGCCCCTCCATGAGCGGATCATGCCTGAAAAATCTCTCAGATCCTTCAGTCGGTCGCATGCATATGGACGTTTAAGAGAGAGAATGTGTTGAGGGTCGAAATTAAAATTAGGAGTAGGATTTGCTAATTTGAGAAGTTTTCAGGACATCATGAATACTTAGTCGAGACCATGGGCCCTGCTTAATAGAGGCTTGAGGCCTGAGTAGCCGAAGAGTACAATTGTCAGTCTGAATTTTGGTTAATTCCCTTTATACTTTGGAGATTTGATGTATCATAGGCAAGGTATTCAGTAGCGGTTAAGGTGGCCATAATGGCCACCACTGTTACCTCTACAATATGGGGGTAAAGGCCTTGATGGTCACTCTCTCTTTTTTTTTTTCTTTTTTTTTTTTTTAATTGAAAAAAAAAACCTGAAAAACCTGTATCGGCCCCATAATGGACTGTTTCAGCCCTTTACAGAGGGGCGTATCGGGCCATTACAGATGCCATAACAGCTGTTATGGGTAATTTTTTCTGTAATGGCCATTATGACCCCGTAACGTGTAACGGTTCCCACCACTACATCTACGTAACGATCGTTACAGCGCACCATGTTATGAGAGCTCAATTTCCATCTTGTTGGATATCTGATTTTGTTTTTGTTGGTTTTTTAATTGGGTTTGATTTGTTTGGAAAAGGCATCAATCTGCGTGGCTGGGGATAGTGCAGCATATCAGAGGACTGCTAGCTTTGGAGATGATGTTGTGATTGTAGCGTAAGTTTTTCATCTTGTTTGGAACTTGAAGCTTGTGGATTGGACCAATGCTGTTGCAAAATCTTGTGCAGTATCTTATTTTATTTTTGCATTGATTTTTTTCTCTTTGGCTATTTTCATGTTGTGCAGTGCATACCGAACCGCACTTTGCAAGTCAAAACGTGGGGGTTTCAAGGATACCCACCCTGATGACCTACTTGCACCAGTTCTTAAGGTTTGTTATTTTTTCTTCTTTCTCATTTTCTCCCTTTTTCTTTGTAAGTTTGAGTGGAGTTTTCAAAATATCATCCTCGTGAAAAAAATGAAAGATTTTGTAATTTGTTTTTCTTCACTGTTAATATACCATCCAAAACGATACTTGTCTTCTGATATATGTTAGTGTGTGATGATAAAGTATAGTTTTGTATCGTCCAATATCCACACCAATATGGATGATTCATAGCGTGTGTTGTTGATGTATTGGTTAAGAAGCAATTTGATATCCTCTGATTACAAGATGTTGAAGTATTTTCCTGTTGAATTTGGGATGAGTGAAAGCATCTCATTTTAGTACCCTTGCTCTCTGTCTTGCTGCATTTTCTTCTCAAAGATGATTTTTAATTGTAGGCACTGATAGAGAAAACTAACGTGAACCCGAATGAAGTTGGGGATATTGTTGTCGGTACGGTCTTGGCACCTGGCTCTCAAAGAGCAAGTGAATGCAGGATGGCTGCATTTTATGCTGGTTTCCCTGGTATGCTTCCTTTTACATGGGCTATTTGGGAACAGTCAGTTTCTTTTCTTGTTCTATCTTTTGTATTTACTATCTATCTGGGTCAAACAGAAACTGTGCCTATTAGAACTGTAAACCGGCAATGCTCATCTGGACTCCAGGCAGTTGCTGATGTTGCTGCTGCCATTAAAGCTGGATTTTATGACATAGGTATGCATGCATCCTATTGGGAGGCTTGATGGTCATGTTATGTTGTTTATGAACTCTGGATTTATCTTTATTATTATTATTATTATTGTTATTGTTATTATTTTCTAAATCTTCTCAATACAGGGATTGGAGCTGGATTGGAGTCTATGACAGCAAATCCAATGGCTTGGGAAGGGTCAATAAATCCCAAAGTATGTTCTCGCTGAACTCTACATCTTCTTTTAAGTTTTGCATGTTTTTTGCTTTAAGAAAGGATGTTTCTTGCACTCAACTAACATCTTTTATAATGTCACAGGTAAAGAGTTTCCAGCAAGCTCAAGACTGTCTTCTACCCATGGGTGTTACTTCTGAAAATGTCGCTCATCGTTATGGTGTAACACGCCAGGAGCAAGATCAGGCAGCTGTGAGTTCTGTAGATGTAGAATTCATTCTTTGATGTTAGAATGCAGTATTTATGTAATATCTAATGCCTTGAAATGCATCACCAGGTTGCATCCCATAAGAAGGCAGCTGCTGCGACCGCTTCTGGTAAATTCAAAGATGAAATCATTCCTGTGGCCACAAAGGTGAAATTTATTGTATATGGATCCTTGTAACAAAGAGAGATGTTTTGAATTTTGGAATTGATGAATGTCTTCTTCTTCTTCTTCTTCTTCTTCTTCTTCTTCTTAATTTATAAAGATTGTGGATCCAAAAACTGGAGAGGAGAAGCATGTTACAATTTCTGTGGATGATGGAATTCGACCGAACACAACAGTGTCGGATTTAGGAAAGCTCAAAGCTGTCTTTAAGAAAGATGGGACCACCACGGCCGGTATTCAATGATGATCTACATGCATTATTTCTTTATTGAACAAGATATTCATAATTCAATCCCATGCCTGCTGATTCTAAATGAGGTATTTGTTACATATTTTGTTAGGGAATTCTAGCCAAATTAGTGATGGTGCTGGAGCAGTGCTACTTATGAAAAGATCATTGGCATTGCAGAAAGGACTTCCCATTCTTGGGGTGTTTAGGTACATAACCCTGGTCAATGAAACTATGAATCCGACTTCACTTAGCTCTGAATTAGCTGGTTTCATATATGCACTAGCACAGCAGCATAGTCCAGGGGCACTAATGGCACTCTTTTTTCTTAATTTTTTAAGGATCAATATGTTAATGATTATGGGAGTTTCTTTTTATGCAAAAAAAAAAAAAATCTTATGCAAGGGAGAATTGATTAGCATGCTCCTCATATTTGTATACATCTCCTGGTGTTACTCATGTAGGAGTTTTGCTGCTGTTGGAGTGGATCCCGCCGTCATGGGCGTTGGCCCAGCTGTTGCTATTCCTGCAGCTGTGAAGGCTGCTGGTCTTGAAATTAATGATATTGATCTTTTTGAAATAAACGAGGTAACAGTTCAGGGTATTAGTGTTCTCAAATTCTTTATGCATCTCATTATGGAAGTCCAACGGATGGTAATGGGTATAAATTTCATGGCCCTTGTTTAGGCATTTGCTTCCCAGTTTGTGTTTTGCTGTAAGAAACTGGAGATTGATCCAGAGAAGGTGAATGTGAATGGTGGTGCAATCGCTATTGGGCATCCTTTGGGTGCAACAGGTATTTGTAGTAATGCATTTCAACTTATTGCAGCATTCTTTCTATATATGAAGAACCTGCCAACAATTTTTTCTAAGAACAGTAATAAAACATTCATGCTGTTTGCCCTCTTGTATCGCTACGATGTGGCCTGGATTTGTTCCTTTCCCATCCTAATATGATCATAGTCAATTTTGCTTTAAAATATAATTAGCTAGAAGTTCTTGAATAGTGATGGTGGAAAACTGTTATGTGCTTGATGGGTGTATTACATTTGCCAAGTATATACATGCATAAATACACATACGCTTCCTTATGGTTAAGCTAGCATGTTATTTTTGTTTATAGTTTGCAGAGTACATTGTAAAATGAATGCCACAGCTAAATCTAGCTTTTGCAGTTTTTGTAGACTTTAACAGAAGGCTCATCAAGAGCCAGAAATTTCTATGCCAAATATTAGCACCATGCTTTCATGGACATTAACCATGTTTGCCTCCAGCTTGTCATCATCTCTTGCTGACTTTTCTTTTGTGCTTTGTTGTTAGTATTGAGTCTTTGAGATCAACCCTTTTGCCAGAGCTGCCTCTGAACAGTTGAAGTTGCATTGTCGATTTTTCATTTTATATTTTTCCTAAAACTAACAGGGCTTCAGTAGAGAGGACCTTGTAAATGGCACAATCAAAACTATTTGGGTGACATCCGTTATGGAAAGTTCAGGACAATATTAGGTTTTCTGTGAAATATTTCTTCAGAAAATTTATCACTTTTATGAGCTGCAAAACACCACAATGCTAAAATGAGAACTGTGCCGTTGATGTATCCTTCACCGAGAGGACTTTGTGATCTCCAACGCACTGATTACTATTTAACCTGTTTAGTTCTCACTAATTTGGTTCAAATGCATATTGAGTGACCGCCGAATCCCTCATCCAGATGAAAAGTTCTCAAGAATCCGTACTCCCCAAGTGGAGTTAGGATTACAAGAAGAGCTGCTTGCAGGGGCCTCCCACTGAAGAACTTGTCTAAGAGAATAATGTTAGATTTTTCTAAAATTCCTACAGTTTAGCTAGCAATTCTTGAAGGTGACTGCATTCCACAGTTCAGCTAGATTTTTCTAAAATTCCTACAGTTTAGCTAGCAATTCTTGAAGGTGACTGCATTCCACAGTTCAGCTAGATTTTTCTAAAATTCCTACAGTTTAGCTAGCAATTCTTGAAGGTGACTGCATTCCACAGTTCAGCTAGATTTTTCTAAAATTCCTAAAAGACACCTACAGTTTTAAGTTTCCTTTTCCACTATGAAGTTGGCTGAATTCTTTTATTCAAGTTTTGAGCATATGGGTTTCATGCTTTATTCTTTTCCCCATGTATTGGTGTTAAGTGATGCTTTAAACCTGTTGTTGGGCTGTGACCTTGAATTCTTATACAGGTGCTCGCTGCGTTGGAACTCTGTTGCATGAGATGAAACGCCGAGGCAAAGACTCCCGCTTTGGAGTAGTGTCAATGTGCATAGGTGGGTTGTTTGTGTGTGCACAAGCCTGCTGTCTTTTCATTCTTACTCATTGCGTGGATGACAATGAGGTTTACCAATGCTGGGTTGAAGGAAGCAGTGCCTTTTTCTTTACCCAGTAATTGTACGGATGGGGCTGCCATTTGGTATCATATGGTTGCCATTCCCCAATAGCTCCCCTACTTCAAGTGGTCCAAATCTAGTTGGACCCAAATCAACTCTCTGATGGGTGAAATATTGGGTGTCTGTCTCCTGCCCATTATGGGCCCGGCTATTGCAGGTGGATCACCAAAGTGGGGGTTCGTTCCCCATTTACATTTTATTGGACTAGGCAAAATTGCTGAATGAAGCATTGCAGATGCTCTTGCAAATCACTCAAGTGTTTGATATGTTGACAGGCACAGGGATGGGGGCTGCAGCTGTTTTTGAAAGAGGAGATTGTGTAGATGAGCTGTGCAATGCACGGAGGATCCATCCCAACAATCTTCTGTCCAAGGATGCTCTATAGCTTTATCTTATCGGATCATCTAAATAAATACGAGAGTATCATGGCAAGGTGGAATATATTGGGGAAGAGAAATCTCGTGGAAATGGGTATGTGGGCCCATCTGGATGTAGACATGACATGCATTTGGGTTGCATAAACTTTGGTAGTTGGCTGTCACACTCTGCTTGCTGTTAGGAGCCTTTTATTTTTGGCAAACAACTTGTATTAGTAATAAAGACGAGATTTCACCTAAATACTGTTTTTCGTTTCACATTTCTATCTCCAGCTAGTAGAGGTACTACAGGTGAATACAAGGAGGCTAGACTGCCCTAATCTTTTCTCATATTTACACGCATGAGGGGATTGGCATGCATGCAGGCATTTGGGTCATTCATTAGGCCCACTAATCGCCCACTAATCAAACTTGACCTAGTTGGAAATTACATGGTTCCGGATAATCAGCTGCCAGTTGGGCCACGGTCTTTACTAATAGAAAAGGATGGCCAATAATGGTCTATCCTTAGCTTGCATGTGTGTGGCCTACCTGTTTCGGGGATGGGGTAAATTCACACTACCGAGGCTCGCATCATATCTTAAAACACATTGCCCTGCCCGTGCTGTTTTTAACCTCCACAGGAAGTCAATTGCCATCCTGTATGGTGATCCACTTCTTTTCTTGGATCATAAATGATAATTGCCAATGGCGTTCTTCTATACTGTTTGGATTGTAAGCCGTAAGTTACAAATAGTCACCCGAGAGATAGAGAGAGAGACCGCAACTCCTTTAACTCTTACTGGAGCATGTGCTTCTCCCCTTAACAGTTGGGATTTCAAAAATATGACCATGTAAACAGGCATTGTTGGGTTTTCAAATGCAAGCGACTTTAACGGATTGCAAGTAAATTACAGGATGTTTAAAAGGAACCTTCGTTTTTTCTTTTTTTACATTGGAGAACCAGTTCAACTGCAGCAAGGAAGATCACCAATCAGTTGTTGCCATGCGGTGCTAAAAGGCAATTTTCGGGGAAAACCATATTTAGGAAGTAATCAGTGTCACCCCATGTTTTACGCCAAGGGACTCACCTAAACCGCAAGGGCGAACCAAATCCCTTGAAATTCTCAAATCCCTGTTTATCTGTTCCACAGTTGCCTGCGGGACACCACCCTTATTTTGATCCGTTCCACAGTCGCCTGAGGGACACCACCCTTATTTTTTTAGGGCCCACCATGATGTTGTGTGGAAAATCCACTCTAACCATTATATGTTTGAACCCAGTTAGGCCCAGGGCAAAAAAATAAGGATGACCTGTGATTCAGGTGGGTCACACCAAAGGAAAAAAGTTGGCTTAATTTTTACAGGGCCATCGTCATGACTATATAAAATCTACTCAAAACACCAAAATTTATGCCTGGAGCCAAAACATAAGGTACATCAGGATTCAGGTGGACCACTACAAGGGAAACAGTTCGGAGGGTGAAGGTTGCCCCATATACTTTTCAATTGTGTGATCCACCTGAATCACTAATGAGGCTAATTTTTTTGGCACTGGACCTATAATGGGCTAACGCACCTAGTAGTCAGGGTGGATAAACGTTATTGTTATGCCCACCCCTAACATTGCATTACGATATCTCAGGGAAGAAGTAACTTAAAACAATAGGATAGCTTATTAAAACCCCTTTTGAAAAAAATACTGGAATGTAAATTCATATTAAGTAGGTTGTTTTTTTTGGTAAAATTCCATTTTTTCTGATATGGACATCTACTACAGAAATGCCCTTTAGAATACCATATGGCATACACTCGTTTGGGCTATACCTTGTGTTCTACCGTAACATGCTTCATGTTAACATGTGTGGATGGCATACTAAAAAAGTTCAGTCTGCAAAGTGGGGCCCAAGGTTTCAATTTCGATGGATTGGACTGCTAAAAAATGGGTCGCCCTGTACAAACGGATAAACTTAGTATAGGACGCAAATTCTCAACCAGCATTTGAGAAGAATACATTTATGGGACTCCCATTGGAAAAGACGCTGCATTTGGAAAATGATGGAAAGCGTACACCGGATTTGGTCAGCTATCACTTCTCCGTCAGTGCACCCCAAAACGACTGTTGTTGATGTCTTAAATCTATCCGTAACAAGGTCTGCGGATGCCATAAATAGACTGCCCAATCCTATCGAGAAAATCCGAAAAAATTCTATTTGTTTGCTGGGCAGTTTTGGAAGTTACTACTTGATGGCATCAAATGATCGATGTCATTGACTAGGCTTCGATGTCTATCGATGCCATCGAAGGTCTCATCAATAGCGCGTGCAAAGTTGTGTAAGTACATGATTGGTTTCCTATTCCGGTTGTAATAGTATATATATATCGGTTGTAATTGGGATTAGGGTGAGATTAAGGTGTATTAGGGCTTTCTAAAACGTTTCTAAGCGTTCAAGGGCACAACTAAGGTTTGAAGGAGGTTTGAGGCTTGTTTGAATCAATAAGATCTATCTATCTCTTGTAATTCTACTTTCATAGTGCATTACTTGTTGCTTTGTACCGTGATTTTTTCCCGCGAGGGTTTTTCCACGTAAAAATCAGATTGCTCTTATTTGGGTTTGTTTGTGTGATTGTGTGTACTTTGCTTGGTCTTGCTCTGTGTGCTTCCGCAGTTCCCAACAGGTGGTATCAGAGATTACATTGGGAAGTGAATCGAATCTGCAGGGTGAGAAAGATCGCAGCGCTGTCCGGGTTTACTCGATCAGGTCCCATCCTTCTCTACTTGGGGGTGCCGCTGTCTAAAGGGCGTATCCGGTCCTCTTCCTTCCAGCCCCTGGTAGACAGAATCGTATCCCATATGTCGGGATAGAAGGCGAACTTCGTAAACCAAGCTGCCAGGAGCGTCCTCATCAAGCATGTTCTCTCGGCCATCCCGATCCATTCCCTTGCTACAGTTGAGGTACCCAAAAAGACGCTAGCCACCCTCGAAGCTGGGTTTGCTGACTTCTTCTGGGGATGGACAAAGGGTAAAAAGAAATTTCATTGGATCAGTTGGAGTAAAGTTGCGTCCCCAACAGCTGAAGGTGGGTTGGGAATTAAAGGCTTGAAGGATGTTGTGGCGGCCCTGAGGCTGAAGAGAGCCTGGACCATCTTCTTCGACCACGACAGGAGCCTCTGGGCTAAATTCATGAGGTCAAAGTACCAAGTTGATAGCTTCCCGTTTGCCACCATCCAGCGGCAGGCGGATTCCCCTGCATGGAAGAAGTTGAGAGGTCTGGTGGATCTCCTTTCGGACCACTCACGGCTGCTTCTGGGGAATGGGAATTGCAGTTTCTGGTTTGCGAATTGGATGGGCTTGGGTCCCCTCACGAGATGGAACCAAGGGGGTATTCCCCCCAAGTCTCTCAACCGGAAGGTTAGAGATTTCATTGGGCCGGAAGGTCCGTTAATCAGTGTCCCTTTCCCACCCTCCCTTCCTCCATCCGTTCGTCAACATGTCTTAAAAGAGGGTATTTCGCTGAGCCAGTAGGATGATCGCCCAATTTGGGCTGAGGAGAGGTCAGGTAGGTTCACGGTAAAATCGGGTTGGCAACTCACCCGCTACCTTGGCCAGGCGTGCAGTTGGGCCAGGTGGGTGTGGCACACTTTTCTGCCTCCGAAGATTGGGACATTCGTCTGGAAGATTCTAAATAATGCCGTTCTAGTTGACACTAACGTTAAAAGGAAAGGGGTGCATATGGCCTCCTCCTACGTCTGTTGCGCCCAGTGGGACCACAAGAAGGAATCCATTGATCATCTATTCATCTCAGGGGAGCTGGCCTCAATGGTTTGGGCCCATTTCTCCCCCATTCTCTCGGTGAACCTCATGCCAAACCAACCAACGTCGACAAGAGCCTTCCATTGGTGGGCGGTTGCTTCCAACGGCTCGCTTCTAGGGGTCCTCAGAGGGCTGACCCCTGCCCTCATCCTGTGGGAAATCTGGAAGTGTAAAAACTCCATTCGATTTGAGGGCGTCCAATCCAGTGCCTCGGATGCCATTCACCACGTTAAGACCTAGCTAATTAAGCTGGCGTCAGCCTTTCTGCTTCCCCGATGCCGAATTCAGGCCGACAGAGAAGCCCAGGCTGACCTCCATCTCCCTTAGGGTGCTAGACCTCTTCATTCGTTCTCTTTTGTGAAATGGAGCCGGCCTATTCTGGGCCGCTTTAAGCTCAATGTCGATGCCTCGTCCAGAGGTAATCCAGGCCCATCGGGTTCTGGCGGTGTTTGTCAAGATGATAGGGGGAATTCAAGTTCACCTTCGCAAAAGGCTACGGCCAGGGATCTAGCTTCCTGGTGGAGGTGAAGGCAGTCGTCGACAGTATTTCAATTTCTTTTGACAGAGGGCTTACTTTCATAGATGTGGAAAGCGACTCTATTACTGTTGTCGAGTTGCTCTCCAACCCGGGTGACGTGCCTTGGAGGCTATTTTATTTGAAAAGGAAGTTTGAGTCTTTTCGAGCCTTGGGATCGCTGTCCATTAAGCATGTTCCTCGTGAAGTTAACCGGGTTGCTGATAGCTTGGCCCTCTGGGGTAGTGCTAACCAGCGATCCGAGATTTTCGGGCACCCCTATCAGATCCCCTTCCTGACGAGGGGTGAGCTGGTCCTAGACAAGTCTGGCTTGGGTGGTGTGAGAATCTCCTAGAAGCCTTTTCTGGTTCTTTTTTTTCTTCTCTGTGGTTTTGGTTCTTTCCTTACGATAGGTTGGCTGGCGCTGTGTCAGGCCTCCACGAATGTGCAGTTTTTGGTTGGAGCAGCAGGTCCTCTTTGTTAGCCTGCCCTCCCTTTTCTGTAGAGTTGTTTCGTTGGTTTCAATGAAATTTATAAATTAACAAAAAAAAAAAGAAGGTATCAATGGCATTTAATATGAAGTTCAATGTAGAGAAGTATTACAGTAAAAGCAATTTTGAACTATGGAAAGTTAAAATGAATTGCATCTTAGTTCAGTAAAGATCGGACGAAGCTCTCCTTGAAAAGCGACCAAAAACTATGTCAGAAAAAGAATGGAACAAGTTAGATAAGAAAGCTAATATATCTATTCAATTGTGTCTAACGGATGAACTCATTTATAATTTTATGAAAGAGAAAATTGTAACAAGTACATTGGGCGAAACTAAAAAGTATCTATGTGAAGAAGTCTCTTGAGAATCGCTTGTTTCTGAAGCTACAGTTATTCAATCTTAAGATGGCGGAGGGGGCTGACGTTGAGGCCCACATCAATAACTTCAATAGGCTTGTTTGCAGGTTGTTAGATGTGGAGACGATGAAAGATGAAAATCAAGTATGTATTATGTTGAACTCTATTCCAGCATCGTATGGGTCGTTCAAAGACTCTTTGTGCACTGGTAGAACGATAATTAGCGTTGAACCATTATCTCAACCATTCAGACGAAGGCGTTGAGAAAGAAAGGCGGTGGCGTGGGAGCTTCTACAGATGCATTGGTGGGGAAAGAAATTTTGAACGGGATAATGAATTTTCATGTCCAAATCCAAGGGCAGGGGTAAATTAAAGTTGAAGCGCTGGAATTGTGGCATCACATGGCACATGGAGAATGATTGTAAGAATCCTAGATCGATAAAAGAGAATTCATAGAGTTCTTCTAGGGAGGCTAACACTATAGAATCCAATGAGGAGACGAATAGTAGTGACGTATTAACCGCATCAAAATTCGGGTACTTCGACGGAGAATAGATTTTGGATACGGGAGCTTTGTATCACATGAGCCCTCAAATGAGTTGGTTCACTAGTTACAGTGAGTGCGATGGTAGTCAGGTGTTTATGGGCAACGATAATGCATGCAAAGTGGTTGGTGTTGGATCGGTGAGTATCAAGATGTTTGATGGCATGAAGTGTATCTTGACCGAAGTGGGACATGTTCCTGAGTTAAGGAAGAGCCTGATATCTCTGAGTGCACTTGAGGCACATTGGTGCAAATTCACCGGATTCGATCGTGTCCTCAAAGTTTTAAAAGGGACAATCATAATCATGAAGGAGGAGATAAATGGAAATATTTATAGGTTGATCGGGAGTACTTCATTGAGTGGAGTTGCAGCGTCTGTAGTGGATTCCACGTCTGCATGTTATGTGGCATGCATACACGCTTCGGCCACATGAGCAAGCAGTGCATCAAGGTACTTTCTGACCATCGTTTAATTCCAATTCTTAAAAGTATTGATTTTAGTATATATGAGCATTGTATATATGGTATACAATTAATGTCGTCTTTTGAATCCAAGAAATATATTTGTAAAGGAGTTTTAGATTATGTGCGTTCTGATGTATGGGGGTCGTCGCCCATAGTTTTTGGTAGATGGTTGTTATGATTTGTTATATTCATTGGTGACTATTACAAAAAAGTGTGAGTTTATTTTATGAAAAATAAATTCAATATTTTTATTAACTTCAAACAATAGAAAGCGGTGGTTAAAAAAACAGTACACCACAAACCAGAGCAAAATGGTGTAGCTAAGCCAATGAATCACTCTCTTTGAGAAGGCCAGATGCATGATGAGTAATGATGAGTTGGGTAACGAAATGTAGACTGAGGCCGTTAACATGGCGTGTTACTTGGTAAATTGGTCCCCCTCTACGACCGTTGAATGTAAAATTCTAGAAGAACTGTGGAGTGATTAACAAATAAACTACTCAGGGCTATGAGTATTTGGTTACGATGCTTACTCTCATGTACCATCAATTGAGAGAGATAAGTTGAACCAAGAAGTTAAAAGGTACATCTTTATCGGCTATGGTGGTGATGTGAAGGATTACAGGCTATATGATCGAGTCACATGGAAAATCATTCTTAATCGTAACGTGTGTTTTAACGAAGGATCTTTATTTCATAAGGATGAACATAAGGAAGACGACAGGTCGATTGTGAATGTTCAGATAGACAAAGATGAGACACAGGTTGATACTGAGACATAAACAGAGGTACATGAGTAGATGAAGCAGCCACCTGTGAGAAGGAATCCGTCAATGAATCGTAGGTTACCGACGAGATTCAGGGATAACTCAAATATTGTATTTGTCCTCATTACGGATGATGGAGATCCATCTACTTTTCAAGAGGCTCTTAACGACATATACGTCGAAAAGTGGAAAGCAGCAATGCACGACGAGATTGACTCTCTATAGAAGAATGAAACGTGGGAGCTGGTGGAGCTTCCCGTCAACCATAAAGCGATTTAGTACAAGTGGATCTTTAAAAAGAAACATGATAGGTACAAGGTAAGGTTGGTAGTAAAGGGATATGCTCAGAGAAAAGGTGTTGACTTCACTAAGATATTCGCTCCTGTAGTAAAGCAACGATCTATTAGATTCGTAATGGCACTAGTTGCATAATACAATCTTGAGCTAGAATAAATGGATATAAAGACAACTTTCCTACATGAGGAATTAGAAGAATAAATTTACATGAAGCAATTAGAAGGTTTTGAAATACAAATGGTAGAGAATAGGGTTTGCAGGTTGATGAAGTCGTTGTACGGCCTGAAGCATTCGCCTGGGCAGTGGTACAAGAAATTTGATTCTTTTATAATGAGTCAGAAGTATACCAAGAGTGAGTATGATCATTGTCTCTATTACCTTCTCAGGCAAAATACATTGAAAAGGTATTGGCGAAGTATGGAATGGACAATGTAAAGTTGGTTAGCGTTCCTCATGCGACTCATTTTATGCTTTCTTCTAAACAGTGTCTTAAAACAGATGAAAAAAAATGAGATATATCTCGTGTGCCTTATATGAGTGCAGTTGGCAGCTTAATATATGTCATGACCTGTATAAGACGGGATATTTCACATGCGATGGGTATTGTTAACAGATACATTTTTAACCCTGACCAACAACACTGGGAGGCAATGAAATTGCTACTTCGATATATTCGAAGTACATAGGGCTATGTTTTGACATTTGAAAAATCAGGAGACAAGTTAGTAAGTTATGTAGACTCAACTTACATGGGCAGTGTGGATAACAGAAGACTGACTTCCAGTTATTCGTTTGTGCTAGTGAGTGGAGTGATTAGTTGAATGTTGAAGCTTTAGTTTGTGGTGGCTCTTTCTACAATCGAAGTTAAGTATATGGCCGTGACCGAAGCATTCAAAGAAGACGTTTGATTGAGGGGGATGATAAATCAGTTGGGGCTTCAGTAAAAGACTATATCAATTAATTGTGATAACGAAAGTACGATTAATTTGGCGAGAATTCAGTTTATCACTCAGGTACTAAACATATTGATGTGCGTCATCATTTTATCTGACAAGTACTTAAGGAATGATGCATGACTCTTGAGAAGATACACACAAGCGTGAATCCAGCTGACATGCTTACTAAGGTGGTTCTCGCAGAGACGTTCAAGTTTTATATTAATTCCCTGGGCTTGGCGAAGGCTTAATAAAGGACAATGTGCACGAGAAGCGACAATAAAGTTAGGATGGAAGGCAATTAGAGATGATGACAGCAATGGAGCAATGGAGACTGAAGATTGAAGACATGGTGGAGATTGTTGTTGATGTCTTAAATCTATCTGTAATAGGATTTGTCGATGTCATCGAGCAGATGTCGATGCCATCGACAATCCGATCGATCCCATTGAGAAAATTTGAAAATATCCTATTTGTTTGATGGACAATTTTAAAAGTTGCTACTTGATGACATCAAATAATCTTCGATGTCATCAACTGAGCTTCAATGTCTGTCGATGCCATCGAAGGTCTCATCGAACACGTGCGCGCAGAGTTGTATAAGTGCGGGATTTGTTTCTTATTTCAATTATGATAGTATATATATCAGGTGTAATTGAAATTATGGTGAGATTAAGGTGTATTAGGGCTTTCTAAAATGTTCCTATAAGGGTTCAAGGGCATAACTCGAGATTGAAGGAAATTCGAGGCTTGTTCAAATCAGTAAGGTTATCTATCTCTTGTAATTCTGCTTTCATAGTGCATTACTCGTCACTTTGTGTTGTGGTTTTTCCCCGCAAGTGTTTTTTCACGTAAAAATCGGATTGTTCTTGTTTGAGTTTGTTTGTGTGATTGCGTGTACTTTGATTCTGCTCTGTGTGCCTCCACAGTTCCCAACAATAATAACATTTACAGGACTCCCATTTGAAAAGACCTTGCATTTAGAAAATGATAGAAAGAGGACACCGGATTTAGTCAGCTATCACTTCTCCATCAGTGCGCAGCCCAAAATAACAACCACGCCAGTTTCATCAACAAGCTGGAACAAGCAGACTATCAGGGGCGTGTTTTTGCAAAATCATATTTTTCCTATTTCATAGACACCCAAAACGCAGCCAAAAGCAGCTGCTTAGACCAATTGCCTTATTAAAACATATTCTGCTACTTGCTACAGTCGCATGAGCCACAGATTATGGAAGACAAATCCCAAGAGTCAAAAAAGAACTATTTTCCTTCTCCCCCACCTTATATCATCCAGTTCGTCAAAGCATCTTCCAACCAATAAAAAGGAGAAAAAGGCAAGAGCGAAAATCCGATAAGGTTATAGAAGAAATACTGCTTACAGTAAGTATGACTCGACAACAGTTCGGCCAAATTTCTCTTGAACATCCTTGGGAGTTTCTATCTGCACAAGGAAAACATGCAATCAACCACCGTCAACATTCCGAAAAAAAAAAAAAAAAGTGGTAGTTTTTTTTCTTTTTCTTTTTCTTTTTCTTTTCTTTTTTTTTTTTAAATTCTTTTTTATTGGCATAGTAGTAGTAATAGTGAGAAAGAAAAGAAAGGAAAATGGGCAGCCTATCAGGAAAAAAATAAAATCACTTACAGCATTTAGAGCTTTAAAAAGGGCCTTAACAGTATTATGAGGATTCCTCGAACCAATGACCTGCTTACAAGGAATGGGATTAAAAGAAAACCCAAATTGTTGAAGGATGCATGCACACAGTATCAGGTGTGGCAAAGTAGTACCTTTGACTTGACATTTTTGAAACCAGCCAAATGCAGGATGGTTTCAACCGTTCTGCTCGCTTTCATCCCTGTTCTTGTTGGAGCAGGCCAGAGGTATACCTGACAAAACAAGAAGGCTCAGAATCAATGTTCCAGCAGTAGGAAAGCATTTGGGGATGTCCGAATAATGGATTAAATGGGTTGGACGAACCTTGGTTTGCTTGTATTTTGTCTGTATTGCATGAGCAATCGTATGCTCTTCATATCTTTCCACATAATGAAGATTCTGGAAGCATTTTTCGTATGCCTGTAAATTAGAAAACAAACAAATGGTACAGGTCATCAACTTTAGAAGACAATTCATGAAAATACAGCAAGGAGGATATGGAGGCGGGAGGAGGGGCATCTGAGGACCCATCTGGCAATCAAGGATTTAGATTAAAAAGGAGACAGCAGCAGTGTTGTTGCAGGTTGCAATACCATGATATTGAGAGTGCTTAATAGAATTAAATTAAAGAAATGCTCCCCTGCTCTCTCATAACACTGTTAAGTACAGTGCTTCTGTAACACAATACGTTATGGTGTGATGATTTGCATTAGGGTATGCAAATGGTCAATGGATCGTTTTGGAATTTGGACCATCCATTGGGTTCAGCCCACACCTCATGGGCCACTGGAAAAATCAAACGATTGGGTGATCCTATCCATTCAAAGTAACCTTTTTTTCATAGTTGTCCATTTTCAAGGCCACAGATTGGATGGTTATGATCATCTGATCACAATAACCTTTAGAACCACAAGCAGCTCAAGTTAGGGCCACAAAATTGATGATTGTTTCATGCTTGGACCTATTTTCTATAAAATAATCTTGAGTCCTTGGCTGTCCATTTTGTATGCTATCAATCAGATGGTTAGGACCATCCAATCGTTTTGATTTTTTATTTTTATTTTTGCTTGATCCATGGCCTACGAATAGTGGACTGGATTGGACTGAATGGATGGTCAGGATCAATTGATTGGGTGTCCATGCTACCAAATCAAATGCAGCTCATGGCACTATAATTCACAATGCTATGAGAGCATTAGAGCATCTCTCATTAGATGAACGCAATGATTTATTTTTTTAATCAATAACACCAAATGGAAATGAGAATCCATAATCAAAGAGTCACTCGTTTGCTGATGGATGAGCCACAATGCATAATTAACCACAAATAATCTTGATTTTCCAATTAACAAGGACTTCAAATTTGAGCTGATATCTACACACGCATCAAATAGATACCTTCTGGAGGGCAATGGGAATTGCTGGACCTTTTCCTTTTGCAAAGCCCACAACTCCATGATAGTTGCCGCAAGCTAACATGGCAGTGTACTCAACCACTTGTCCTCCCTGAAACAGAAAGTGAAGAGAAAGATCACATACAATAGAGAAATGAATTTTATTCCTAAGAAAGAACCCAAATAAAAGAGAAAGGAGCATCACCTTTGTAACTTTGCTAGTCCGATTTACATTGATTAGTTTCACATCAAAGCCCTGCCATTATTCCAGAGAAATTAGAAGTTCTCGAGAAGAATGACATACACAAAAGGTTGGTGCAACAAATGAATAACTTGCAGCTTAGATAAAAGGTTTCATAGAGAATTATAGAGAAAAATTCTGACGCAGATCCCTGAAAAAGACTCATATCAACTTAATATACAATGCAATTAAAGATGAAATAGATGTCTTCCGCAAACATCCATCATAGGAAGCATTAAGAGATAAAATGAAAGTGATTTTTGCCAGAGGGCTTATAAAGATGTCTATGCTGACAATGGACTGTTGGCAAGTTAATCTTAAACAATCCACCATCATAGGAAGCATTTTAAGGGCATAGATATGTCTATGTTGACAGTGGATTGTTAGCAAGTAATATTTCTTCTTCTTTTTTAACTTTGTTGGCAAGTTAACTTAAACCATCCATTGCTTTCATATAGGGATGGGTACTTGATGAGTGGACCGGCCATGTTGGCACTCTGCTGCATGTGAATGTTGAATTAATGCACTTTTGTGAAAAGGTTCATGTCTCTTTGTTGAAGAGTCACATGTCCCTTAGTTGAAAAGGTTCATGTCTCTTTGTGAAGAGTCACATGTCCCTTAGTTGAAAAGGTTCATGTCTCTTTGTTGAAGAGTCATGTCCCTTAGTTTTTTATGCTATAAATATGTGTATGGATTTCATTTTCATATATGAAGAAGTACTACAACAAAAATTAGTTTTCTCCTATTCCCTTCTAAGTTATTTTTACTAAGTAAAAAGGCTACAATAGCCTACAAAGTGGTATCAAAGCTACGTTTCGGGTCTTGACAAGGTGTTAGAAACTTCTAAAGAAGTAGAATCGATGGCAATGAATGGTGCAACGATTTATCCCGCAATTCCCATTTTCGGAGGGGAGAACTTTGATCATTGGATCATCAAAATGAAGACCTTGTTCCAATCTCAAGGGCTATAGGAGATTGTTGAAACCGGTTATCCAACTACAACTGATCTCACATCTCTCTCAGCCATACAACAAAAACAATTGAAGGAGAAAAAGAAGAAAGATGCGAAGGCCCTCTTCTTCATCCAACAAAGTGTCTCTGATTCTATCTTCTCTATGATGAGATTTTTGTCCCGTGCTCGACCAGTCGTGAGCCTCGCTCGACCGATCGAGGACTGGTGCACGACCATTCGTGGAGTCGAGTCGTAGCACGACTCAAAGTCCAGCAACTGTGGACTATTTTTCTTCGGGGTGCTCGACCAGTCGAAGGAGTATCTCGACCGGTCGTAGGTGACGCTCGATCGGTCACGGACTCGGTACGACCAGTCAAGGTTACACAGATTCGTTCCGCGATTTTACACGGATTTCGTGTTGCAAGTCCTTTCGCAACTGAGATGCGGAAAGGAGTTTCCTAAAACTTTAAATAGGAGATACCTGGGGCTTTCTAGCTACGACAAGAGGGTTTCCTAAAGCTTTACAAGGGATTTGCTAAAGGGTTTAGGGCTATCAAAGGTGAGAGAGAGAGAGAGGAAAAGAAAGAGAGGAAGCTTATAGAAGGGAGATTATGCTCGTAGAGGTTATCTACTGCGCAATCTATATCTTAGCGCTTCTATATCCTCGTAATCGGTGAGATCTCTCTGTTTTTTTTTATTTCTCTTATTATTTATCCACTCCTGCGTGAGTGCAGAAGGTTGTAACATTCTATTTTTTTAGTGGATTGTTGATCTGGACGAGGTCCCGTGGTTTTTACCTCTTTGAGGGTTTTCCACGTAAAAATCTCTTGTATGGTGTGTTTATGCTTTAATTTGTTTCATTGCATTATTATTCCATATTTCTGGTTTGTTCTGGATGGCTAGATCCGTGGGTTTTGTGCAAGGCCCCTAGCAAAGTGGTATCAGAGCTAAGTTCATTAAATGGGTATGATCGGTTTTGAATTATGGAAGGTGGCTCATCAAGGATGATCAGCCTCAATGGTTCTAACTGGACCATATGCAAGGCTAAGATGGAGGACTTGCTTTATTGCAAGGACATATATTCTTCAATTTTAGGCATATTAACAAAATCCAAAGATATGTCTGATGATGATTGGAAGAAGATGGACCGAAAGGTAATGGAGTTTATTAGACAATGGTTGGATGATTCCGTATTCCACCATGTGTTTACAGAAACCTCAGCCGCTAACCTATGGCTGAAATTAGAAGGGACTGTATGAGAGGAAGACAGCCGGTAATAAAAATTTTCTGATAAGATGACTTGTGAATCTCAAGTTCAAGGATGGTGGATCATTGTTCTACTATCAGCTATATTGTTTTTCTCTACCTTAATTTGGTCTCTTAGAGTGCTAAGAAACAGCTACGATTTCTCATTCCAACAGTGAGTCTGAGTACCATTCTCTTTCCGTCACCGTTGCACAATTGTTTTGGATACGTATGATCTTACGCTATTTTACTATTTATCTACAACATCCTCCTCTTCTCTATTGTGACAATTTTAGTGTTATTTCACTCGCCTTCAATCATGTTTGTTATGCTCATACCAAACATATTGAGGTAGATTATCATTTTGTCCGAGAAAAAGTTACTCGCGATGATCTTGTTATTCGTTATGTGGGTACATTTGATCAAATAGCTGATATTTTCACTAAAGGATTAACATCTGCCCAGTTCCACTCATTACAATTCAAGCTTCACGTCATCAACAGTTCACAGTTTAGCTTGAGGGGGCGTGTTAACAATCATATACCTCATCTCCACCGCAACTAACTCCGGGTGGTTAGCATTCTATCTATGAAGGCTTCAAATTTCAGTTTTCAATTCAAATTGTAGTCTATCCAAATAGACTCTTGTACTCTATAACTCTATAAACACAAAGGCTCCATGTGATCTATTTCAAGGTGGGTTTACTTCTAATAGTCTATTTCTTTAAGTGACATATAAAGTAAATGTCTTGTTAGAAGATCAGCCCTGTCACATATATTTAAAACCATCTGATTGCTTCTTCTTTCTTTTTCTAGGCTAATAGCAGAAGAAGAGGAGATTGGACATGATGGATGGTTCAAATATGTGATGTAAATGGCAACAAGTCCAACTGAGGCGAGGCTACGTGCATGGGAACGTTTTTATGCACCCCACAAGCAAAATATCAGGTTAAAAAAAATAATAAAATAAAATCATTGGCGAGTTTAATTGTTCATAGGATTTCCTAATTTGACAGGCTATTATGTTGGGGTTCACATGTGCCATATGCTCCTATGTGCAATGAACATTCAACCATAGGTGACCTTTATGTGTTGCATGTGATGCATGTTTCAAATTATGCATACTTTGCATGTGTTACAAGTGCTATCATTTATTATTTTTTATTTTATTTTATTTTTTAAGCTTGTTAGTACACACCCACAGTCAGTACACACTCCACCGTTAGCCACCCCCACTAGGGAATCGATACCAAGACCTCAGTGTTGAAACGAGGTATTTTCACTCAGTCTACCACTTGAGCTATAGATCAGGGTGTATTACAAGTGTTATCATACATCTTCAAGTGCCCACATATGCCAAATATGACATCATGCATTTTGAGACTGTTTACGTTAGGTCCAGCTCAATAGCTCAGTGGTAGACAGATTTTGTTTTAACATTAAAATCATGGGATTGAGTGCTCATGTAGTGTGGGTGTGTGAGTGTGTATGTGTTCACTCCCCAAGTATAGGGTTGTGATGTAGTAATAAACTTGGTGAGACCGAGGTCGAATCCACAGGAACTGATACTTGTACGTAATCAGAAACTAAGTAGAACTAGAACTAGATTAAGATGTAATCTAAATCAGATTAGAATTTAAGGAATAATGGTGAAAATATTAAATTAAAACTTAAGGAATTTAGAAAAGGGAAACTAGGGATTCAGAGGATCCACTTGTAGAGATCAGAGAGATCTTATGTCTGTTTCAAGAATTTAACTGGACTTAGATTCCTATCCTCATCCAGTTGAAGGGTGTAATCATCAAACTGAACTTCCTTTGAGATAGTTTTCAATAGATGAAAGGTGTATGAATTAGAATGGATTCCATCACCAAACCATGCCCAGGAGACAAAGTAAACAACAGAATTAAACTAATTACCAACCAATCAATCATGTCATGAAGGTTAGGAAGGGTACCGACATCCAACCATGCCCAGGAGACGATGGTGAACAACAGGGCCTCCTGACGTCAGACACATAAAAAAGGCAATGGAAATACTCAAAGCCATCGCAGACCCATTGTAATTTCAGTCACAACAGACCATTAAGAACTAAAAAATATTCCTATATTAAAATTAAATCAAAATTCATTCAGTCTAAACAAAAGGCACAAGGACAGATTCTCCCATTACGCTACAAGCTTCACCTCTTAGCCCTAGCTAAGAGGTTCAGCCCAACATGAATGGGCTGGATCCCTTAAACAAAATAAAACATAAAAAATAAAAATAAAAATACAGAACTCCCTGTTCTCTCTCTCTCTCTCTCTCTCTCTCTCTCTCTCTCTCTCTCTCTCTCTCTCTCTCTCTCTCTCTCTCTCTCTCTCTCTTCACGTTCCTCCCCAGCCGCGGATCGGATCCTCTGCTCTCTCTCTCTTCTTCCTTTTATACATGTCAGGAGCGGTGAAAGCTTTCGCAGCTGCGTGCAAAACTCCTTACGCACGCTAATTTTCAGTGTAGCCCAGGCATGGTATACTTGATAAATCCAATCCGTTCATTGGATTGTGCACGGAAAACCAGTCAGTCATGCTCATTTTTGCTCTGTTTTGATGCGGCCCACCAGACTTTCTGCTCTACCGTTCATTTTTCTTGTAAACGGTTGAACCCCGATCTTCATCACTTTCTGCAATTCATTTATCTAGGCTTGGATGATAGGAATCATGGGCTTCTGATGGACGGTCTAGATCAGACTCTTGAAGTGCAGGGTGGCCCATGAAAAAAAAAACCGCAAGCTCTATTGCGAACAGAGCTTGCGTATTGCGCTGGGATGGTGGCGGGACCCATTATCGAAATTAAATGAGAAATCCAATTCGTCCACTCGTTGCAGCTTAAAAAACCAGGGAGGACCGACTGGTTTCGGATCAAATTCGATGTGGCCCATGGATCGTTTCGTTGAACAGTCAATCCTGCGTCTAAACGGTTAAAAACTGATATCTGTTGTTCTCTCGAATTCTGTCACCTAGGGAGTGTTAAGAAGCTCCATAGGGCCCGGATGGACGGTCCGGATCGATGATCTGGATGAGGAGTGGGGCCCACACTCAAAACCCGGCGCTGGCAGCAAAAGACGCTGTTGCATCTTTTGTTTTTGAGAGAGATCGTCGGTCAGCGCAGTGCTGACCGACTTTCCTTGTTCCATGCACGGCGTCTGCGCGTGGGTTGTACACACACACATGCAAGATGGGTCCCATCTTGATGTATTTGCAAGATCCAATCCATCCATCTTCTTTCTCACCTCATTTAAACAGTTGAGACCAAAATTAAAGCATATCCAGAGATCAGGTGGGCCCAGAATCATGATTCTGAGGGCTGATCTGTTCGTTAGGCCACTTCCAGGGGGATCCGATGGCTGAAATTTGACGTGTACGGTTAATTTATGTTCTTCAGGTCATGTATGTAGTTTCAAGCCGAACGGATGGTGGGAACCCCATGATCTTGCATTTTGTGTGATTTTCGGGTCACTTGAGCTTCAGTTTCCCAATTTTCTCGGATCTCTGTCATGTAATTCCGTCGATCTTAGTTCCTTGGAGTCCATCCCTTGCCTTTGGTGTCATCAAAGCATTAAATTCATGCCTTAAGCACCCTTTTCAATCCATGTTCGTAAATACACTCTGCATCACAAACATGAATAAAATACGTCATTAAACAATACCATGTTCGTAATTCTAGGTAATAACTGGGGTCTGATATGCAATATTTGACCCTCAACAGTATGTTTAAAATAGAAAAGAAGATGAAGTTGTCAGTGTGGACATGCATCCCATATAACTTCCTTATTGGAGGGTGTTAGTACAAGATGGGAAAATAGTTAGTCCGCAGCAGCGAAGCCCAAATAATTTACAGTAACATAATGACCTAACTTTTGTACTTACCAAACAGGTTGGTAATTCCTTTTTTTTTTTTATTACTATTGCAGTTCCTGAGTGATCAGTGGGCCCCACTATAACTCATAGATCGTGAGCCCCAAAGTTTGCACGACTGTACTCATTTTTCAGGCCAAGTGAAGTAAACAAGTTTTTTTTTTTCAATAAAACACATTTTATTAATAATAATAATAATAATAATAATAATAATAATAATTATTATTATTATTATTATTATTATTATTATTATATAGGGAAAAGGTACTATACGCTCCATGAGGTCGAGTGCTGGCGTCACGTTATCCTTCGGATGGTAAAATTTTTATCTCTCGCATATTTTCTGTAAAAGTCTTGCACCCGCTGTTGAAACCTTATTAAGGCCCACTATGATGTTTATCTGAGATCCAACCTGTTCATAAGTTAAGACATCATGAAAGAAGGGAAAACACAAATTTCAACTTGATCGAAAACTTTTGTGGCCCTTAGAAATTTTTAATGGTGGGCGTTACTCTATCCACTATTTTCTATGATAGGTACATTCCAGCTTTGGATTTAGGGAAAACACAAATTTCAGCTTGATCGAAAACTTTTGTGGCCCTTAGAAATTTTTAATGGTGGGCGTTACTCTATCCACTATTTTCTATGGTAGGTACATTCCAGCTTTGGATTTAGCTCATTCTTTGTCTCATGCCTTAAATTGATATCTCCAACTGAATGGACGGTATGGATATAACACATACATTTATGGTGGGTCCTAGATAACTTGGTGATGTAACCTATCCAAAGAATCTGCATCTAGCGAGTCCATTACGACTTTTAAGGGATCTTGAGGTGTATAGACCCAACTTACTACCCACCAATTTCATTCGCTCAAAATAAACCTTACTTGCGAAACTAGACCTCAGGTCGTACAGATGAAGTAAAAAAGACCAAAATACCCCTGCTTTTTTTTTTTTGCGTCTGAACCTTAAAAGGTCGCTTTTCGTTAAATAAGTTTTCGAGCTTTTCGTGAAATAAGTTTTCGGGCAGAGAAAATAAAAAAGGCATCGTACGGACTCGACTACAGTTCTAATTATTTCAACTTTTAATAGTACGCATTTTGAATCCTACCCTACGCAGACAGTATCCATCCGGGCAAGGCTTTGTGGGGCCACCATGATGTAAGTGTTTTATTCACGCTGTTAAAAGATTTTCTCATATGGTTTTAAGTTATTATCCTAAAAATTAGGCAAGTCCACCGCTCTAGTGGACCACCACAAAGGAGGCTGCACTGATAATGACACTCACTGTTGAAACCTTTCTAAGTGCCCATCGTTATGTTTCTTTACCATCTAACATATTCATAAGGTCATGTAGATGTGAGTGAAGTGAAAACACAAATATCAACTTGATCCGAAACTTCTCCAGCTCACAAGAAGTTTTGAATGGTAGACGTTCAATCCTCACCTTATGGTCCACTCAAGCCTTGGACCTGCCTCATTTTTTTATTTATATATTAAAATGATCCGAGAAAATCGTTGAACGGCGTGGATAAAACACTTACATCACGTTGTTCCCACGGAGCCATTAATCCGTCGGGTGGGGTGCGACGCAATCCGCGTCCAAGTGGATGTACGCTAATCCTGACAGGTTCAGTAGCGAGTCGGCTACTGACGTTGCGTCACCAAGTTCTGTGGGCCCCACTATGATGTATGTGTTGTATCCACACCGTTCATCCATTTTGAGATATTATTTTAGAGCATGAGTCAAAGAATGAGGCAGATAAAAATCTGTACTGGATCCCACTACAGAAAACAGTGGGGAGTGATTCCTACCGTTGAAACTATCCCATCGCCCACTTTAATGTTTATTTGAAATCCAACCTGTTCAAAAGTTAAAAAAGATATGAAATAAGAGAAAATACAAATATCAGCTTGATCTAAAACTTTTGTGGCCTTTAGAAGTTTTTAATGGTGGGTGTCACTATCCTCGCTGTTTTCTGTGTTGGGCCCACTGGATCTTTGGATTTAACTCATTCTTTGCATATTGCCCTAAAATGATATCTCCAAATGCATGGAAGGAGTGGATATAAAACATACATCATGGTGGGGCCCAACGAACTTGGTGACGTAACTTCAGTAGCCAGCCTAGCTACTCAACTCGTCGGTATCTACTCCGCGCATGAGGTGTATGGAAACAATGGTGAATTGAGCTTCCATCGTTAAGAAATTCCAGGGGTGGTATAGTATTTGGTAAGGGCAAATCTTAGTGTTTGTAAGAAATCTACCCCGTCCATCAGTTTTTAGAGATCATTTTAGGACATAGGGCCAAAAATTAGCCGAATCCAAGGCTCAAGTGGCTGCACTAAAGGAAAAGGTAGGTAGGGAAATTTCTATCGTTAAAACCTCTCTGGGTCGAAAGTGATGTTTCAATTGCATCCATACCGTTCATAGCAATATTCCTACTCAGATGAACTTAAAACACAAATATTATCCTAATTTAAAACTTCTATTACCCTATGAATATTTCAACTGTGGACGTTCAATCCTCATATTTTCGGCCCATTTGAATCTTGGTTCCGGCTCATATTCCACCTCTTGTCCTAAAATGATATGAAAAAATAGATGGACGGGGTGGATTTCACAAAAATAAATAAAAATTAAAAATTAAAAAAAAATAAAAATTAAAAAAACACAATAGCCCCACCTAAGTTTCTAGCCCAAGGCTTTTTGCATAAAATAAGTGTGAGAGAGATAGAGGTGGAGGGGTATTTTAATAACACGTTGCTTCTTCAGCAGTTTCTCTATACAATCTTTCATCCGACGAATAACGTCCTTATGGAAGGTATAATACGGTCGAGCGTATAGTACCTTTTCCCATATATATATATATATATATATATATATATATATATATATATATATATATATATATATATATGATATGTGAGCCGAAAATGAACCCAAAATCCACATTATGCAGCACCCCCATGAAACTCCCAAGGCCCGACTTTCATCTTGATCCAAAATTCTAGTGGGTCATGTAAAAAGGAAACAACTTTCTCCCTTGATTTGCCTCTCTTTACTATGGCCCACCAGAGTTTTGGATCCAACTGAAAGTTGAGCTGTAGGAGTTTTATGGGGTGCCACATCACATGGACCATTCAAATTATGTGCCCATGATACATGTGCAAAGGTGCTCACCTAAGAAGGTGGACAGGTGAGCATGACTATATATAAAGAGAGAGCCATTGCTAAAATTGAATAGAAGGTGAAAACTTTAGTAGACTTAAGACTGATTTATTTGAATAGGAAGGATGCACCATTCCTAACTATGAGCATGAACCAAATAGATTTTTCTAAATAGATTTTTCTAAATTAAACTTTTGCAGTTACCAAACACCTTGTAGTTAAAAGAAAGGGTGGCATTCGTAACTGGTAAGCAGGCCACTTATCAACTTGGATTTGATTCACCTCAACTTTCCAAGTGGTCAGGATGCAACACTCTTGAGTTCTTTCTAAATTATGATGGCACGATGTAGAAGCTTGGTGCGCCCCTATGCTCCATAGGGCCTTCCATCTTTCCCTGCCTCATTTTTTAAAGTCGATGGGCCACAATTTCTTCCTTTTCTATGGGTTGGACAACAGCCGTTTATTACTGGGACCTAACCCATTCTGCAAAAAAAGGATCACAGGATATTGGATTCAGCTAGAATTTGGGCATTCCCACATTTCTCTCATAATTTCGTTGTTTTTTTTTCATCATATTGTTGAGAGAGAACCGTAATAAAAACTCCCTAAAACATGCTATAACAACTGCGGCCGTAGCTGCCTTGAAGAGAGATTCAGCTGCAGGAGGAAGTGAAGACCTGCGCCCATTGTCGGCAAACACCAACAACTGCCAATATCATCCACCACATAACCATTGTTTCCATTTAGATAGAGGTACGATCACATACAATCGACTATACCGTACAGTCGTGTATGGTCTCCACCACGATTTTTTTAACATCCAGCTTGTGCGTCAGGTTCACCCTACCATGAAAATGGACGCCTCTGAACTAAGCTCGATCCAATCATCAAATGGGCCGCAGCATGCAAATGTGAATGTTTCATCGTGGTTTTCATTTCTCTATGGTGTGGCCTACCTCATGATTGATACGCCTGTTCTTTTGGTTAAACCACCTGATACAAGTTGGATGACTTCTCTATGGTGTGGCCTACCTCATGATTGGATACGCCTATCTTTTGGTTAAACCACCTGATACAAGTTGGATGACGGCAGCTCGACTGCATGGTAATTATCGAACATCAACCACCTATGACGTATCCATACACAATCCATGTTGTTGCTGTTTATACAACAGCATTCCAAAACGGATTGTGCATTGAAAGTGATACCTTAAACCATGTGAAGATCTTTCACACATTAGAAACTTCCTCATGCATTCCATCACAGGCAAAAGTGGAAATAAAAACGAATTCCACACTTCAGAATAACTGTACATTAGACCTCCTCGCAGGCCATTTGAAAACACCAGTCAATGAAGAAATCCAAACGAAATGAGTCTTGCATTCGACAATGAATTTCTCAAGGCTCGTCACCATCAACAATTCTTTTGCTTCAAACCGAAAACAGAAATGAAGAAGAAGAATAAGATATAAATACTTTTAGAGAAACACAACATACTGCTCCAGAATACAAATGGCATCCCAGTTCTCTGATCTCCAAACAGTTCTCTCCTCTTATCTCTTGAGGCAGACCGCTTTAATGGAGTATCTTGATTTCCACCTACATGGCTCTGCAACGGTCTAAGAAATTCAACATGGTAACTGAATAATGGAGTTCTATCTGATTGCGGTTCTGTACATTAAAACAGATACACGGAACTATCAAGTCAATTGAAAACAATAAAGAAACAATGTCCAAATGTGGCCAACAACCATATACATTACCAGAATGTGGGATTATGGATGATCTTCATCAGGTCTCGACTGTGTGAACCGCCGACGCCTCCTTGGTATCGGAACCTCATCGCCTACATCTCTCATATTCCAATCATCTCCATCATCATCTTGCAGACCCAATAGGTTCTCACCCCACAGATTACGTCGACCAGAAGGGCGACGATGCCTTCTCCAAGCTCTTGAGAGGCTTCTTGGCTCATCGATCGGGGACATAGGGCTGATCATATGGAACAGAAAGAATGTGGTCCACCATGCCCCACTGCCTTCACTCGGGCCACTTTCTCCATCGCGTGAGAACCCATCTCCATTATCAATTACATAGTCCCCTAGCACAACGGCACCAGGCATGGCTGAACGGATGGCACTGACAATGTCTCCGTATTCCCGTTGGTGCTCAAGGTGGTGCCAAGCCCGTTGCCTTGATGGGTCTATGTCAGTCGGTCGCGTTGTTGGATGAACCCCCCTGGCATGCCTACGCAGCTCACGGTAGTTTCCAGTAAACGAGCATGACTCCCGAGAGCAGCTCCTCTGTTTCGAGTCGAGATACTCCCTAGCCTCTTTTACAATCTTCCAGCTTTTCACAATTCCTCGGCAGAGAGGGCACTTCAGGGGCAATGGTGGTTCCGATAAGCCACCCCCACCCAACTCCTCATCACCAATCCTTCCGCTATGTGAATCAGGACCAACCCCCATCCTCTGAGCTTCCAAATACCCATCTGTCTCTTGGCTGTTATTTTCTTCCAGCACTGACAATAGCCCAGCTGACATTCCGTCACTAGTTTCTGCAAGACTGTACTCCCCACGTGTTTCCACTACATTTCTATCCATCCTTGGAGTCTCAAAGATGGTTTCAGATGTGAGGCTGTGAAGAGAACTGTGACCCGGCCTTCCACTGCCTGGGCTTTCAATAAAGGATGGAGTCAGATGAGCAGGGGTGCTCCTAAGGTCGACTCTCAATTTTTTGAATCGATCAAGGCAATTAGAATGCCTATAGCTAGTGTCACAGATGTAAGATCTGCAGCCCTTGTCGTGAGAGCTGCAGAGGAGGAGGACAGCGTTATGCGGATGGTCCATGCAGATTGGGCACGAAGCTTCATCCCATTCCTTGTGCAAGGCGCGGATATCTGCATCTGCAGATGTGCTTCCTTTCATATCTGTCATCTTGGGTGCGCGCTGTATTAAGTTTTGTGAGACAGCACAAATTAGGATGCCAACCATTTCACTTTAAATCAAGCACAAATTTATCAGAGCAATTAGGTGTTAATACAAGGCTAAGGAATTACAATATCTAGAAAGAAGATGCAACATGGAGATAGCTTTGAGATTTTTCCAGTTACAAAGTATGCTGAAAGGACACATCCCACTCAGGCTCACTGCTTTTGGGCCTGCTTAGGCGGCCCAGATCAAAGAAAATGCAATCCATGCAAAAACTGAGTGAGATAAAACAGGTTAGATCTGTTTTTATCCCATTCCTAATTTGGAGCAGAATTGTGCCATTTCTTGGCCAAAAAGCAACTCTGTTCATGATTTGGAAGCTACCCAAAACACACAACAGTCCGGAAGCATCTAACAGCCATCCCAACTTAACAAACATTTGGAACTAATTCTTGATAATCCGTAATAGAAGAATTTGTGAAGACGATACAGTTCTCCATGACACATGAAATAATCAATTTTGCTCCCCCTCCATTTAGTATCTGAACTTGGAAAGATCTTAGACATCTTGACAGCTGCTGGCTAACAATTAAAGGGTAGAAGATTATGTGTTGGAATCAACTAAGGGAACCAGATGATGTGCATCCTTCTTCATAGGAACCCATTTCTAAATTCTAATGCACGTACTTGGATAGAAGTGCTGGCACATATATTTCAATTCTCAACAAGCCAATCATGGAAGAAGAGCTAACATAACAACAGCACATGAACATTGGATGGTGGAAATTCAAAATGGAAGGTTGGGTGGTCATCTAAAAGCACCTTTCCAAGTAATTGATGTTGATAATCACGCTGCTTGGAAAAATTTATAACTGGAAAGCTTCCTTCAAGCCTCAATCTTGGAAAGATTACAAGAGGAAACCTTCCTTGAAGCCTCTATCTTCGGGTCTTATTGTGCAATAGAGACTCTATTTAAGCATTTTGGGATACCGTTGAGGAGTACTGGAGGAGATTTGTTTGTTGGACAAGCCATCCTTTTATTGGCGTTTTCTGGACAAGCCATTTTCTATCTTTAGGTGGATCTAAGTAGACCAAGGATATGGCCTAGAGGGCAATCAGCAGTGTAGGGGGGTTCAATTGGGAAGGGAATTATGTTCAAAGTCTGAGCAGCTGATGGGATCAAGTGCAAATATTCTCTTTGTGAGGCAGAGCAGATGGTAAATCTTCCTCGTCATTGCACCATTTGAAGTCAAGTTTCTAGTTGTTATCCTTGATTATATTGCCACCGAGTGGGTTAGTAGTCAGCTTTAAGGGTAGTTGGTCATTTTGCCACTATATTGTGGCTGGTCATGTTCTTGGGAGGTTCTGCCCCTTGGAAAATTAGGATTCAAGGAAGGAGTAAGCATTAGAACCTGCAGCAACAAGGCAAACATTTCCATTGAAAAAGAGAGGATAGAAGATGTGTCATTCTTAGACACTAATGTTACTGGACTTTGCTGAGCTTATTGTTAACAACTTATATAGGGAGTTGGTGCTTTATTCATAGCTTTGATTCCAAAAGAGTGGGCAGATTGATTAAAGGACTTTCGCCTGATAAGTTTGATAGGGACCCATGCAAGATTCTAGACAAAATTTTGGTGGGACGTCTCAAGCTGATTCTCAGGAAGATCATATCCAAGTTTCAAGGTGTCTTTGTGGAAGGCAGATAGATTATGGATAGTGCTTTGATAGCTTCTGAGTGTTTGGACTCGCGGTTCAAGGAAGGATGTGGCGATGTAGTTTGCAAGCTTGACTTGAAAAAGGCATATGATCATGTGGAGTGGAATTTTTTTTTTATTACGTGCTTGGGCAGCTTGGTTTTGGGGCAAAATGGAGAAAGTGGATATCTATGTGTGTAAGTTAGGCTAGTTTCTTGGTCCTGGTTAATGGATCGCCGAAGGGTTTCTTCAAGTCATCGAGAGGCTTAAGGCAGGGAGATCCTTTTGTCTCCACTTCTCTTCGTGGTGGTGGCAGAAGCTCTGAGCAGGATGTTGGAGAAAGGTGTTTCTTTGGGTGTCATAAGTGGCTTTAGGGTCAATAGGGGAGACCTCCGAGTTTTGCATCTTCAATTCGTAGACAATACCCTTCTCATGTGTGACACCAACGGAGACCACATCGATAACCTGAGAAAGACTGTTGTTTTGAGGAGATTTCAGGGCTAAAGGTGAATCCTCTAAAATGCGAGATGCTAGGCATTGGCAACCCTTAGAGAATTTGGAGAAGTTGGCTACAGTTTTTTTGTTGTAGACCGGGCTCTTTTCCTTCTACTTATCTAGGGCCACACGGATGTGGAAGACCATAGTGGAGGTGGAAAGTAATTTCAAGAGAATGTGACCTTTCCGGTGGGGGACGGGCAGCGTGTAAGATTCCAGGAAGATATTTGGTTGGGGGATCAACCCTTAAAGGAATTATTCCCTTACCTGGCTTTGATTTCTTCGAGTCGAGAGATATTGGTCGCCGATAACTTTTCTCAGCTAGGCTCTTCAGGCATGTGGACTCTCTCGTGCAGAAGGGACTTGAAGGAAGACAAGAAAGTTGAGCTTCTCTCTCTTTTGAGAGGCTATCAGGATTTGAGTTGAGTTTGGAGTGGGATTCAACGATATGGTCCTTAGACAAATCCAACTCTTTCTTAGTTAAACCCTTTTCATTTTTTTTCACTGATTTCTGGACAACAGTTGAGGGATAATCCATCACATCCGTCTTCTTTTTGGTCATATGGCGCCCCAAAGAAGGTCGCAGTTTTCGAGTGGCAGGCAAGGTGGAACAAGATCCTTACTATCAACAATCTCTGCAAATAAGGTATGTATAGGAAAGATGATGTAATGCAATGTACTTTATAATGTTAGTGTGTTGTGTACATGTCCTTTTGTGCTCCTCAGGAGTATGTAACAGTGCTCTTTAGTAATATATCAAAGGGTGTGTTAGGGTTTGTAACTCTAACACATACAATGCCTCTTTCCAAACTATCTTCCCTCTCCTTCCTTCACTTTCTCATTTCTCCTTTCTTCTCCTTCAAAACCTCACAAATCAACTTTGTATTCGAGCCACGATCTTCACATTGATCAGTGCTACGGGATTTTGCTAACATCAGCTAGAGTACGGCTGACGTCAACTGTTGTACGATCCATACAGGTCCGTTTTGATCGGAAAGAACATGGTTTCTTAGATCTTGAATTTAGAAGAATTATGGTGATTTTCGTGAGATTTTATGCAACATTTAAGGTATGTTTCTCTCATTTTTCTCCTCCAGCGGAAAAACCCCAAATTTTGATTTTTCTTCGGTTTCTCCCAAATCGATAGCTATTTCTCGGGACTCCCTTCATATGTTGGATCAGTTTTGTTGTGATTAGCTCCTCATGGAGTTGCTTCTGAGAGAGCACCTAATTTGAGGGTGTTGTGAATCAAAAAGAGAGCCAGTTGTACCGTTTTTGGGTCACTGGGGATCTGGCAGTGCACCGAATCTCATGTTGTATGTGCTGATCGCTGAACGTCATATATAGGGTGGTATTTGTGCTGAGTTCAAACTTTCCGTGGCTCCGGTTGTTACATTACATCATCTTTCCTATAGTATGATCCTAGTAAATGCCTGTGCTCTCTGTTGGAAGGAAGGTGAATCAATGGACCATCTCCTAATGTATTGCTTGTTTGTGAGGGGAATTTGGGATAATGTCTTATCTTTGCTTGAAGTCTCATGGGTGATGCCATAATCCTTTTCCAAACTCTTACGGGCATGGCATGGAGGTGCAGCCGGGAAGGTTGGGAGGACTGTTTGGCAGTTAGTCTTGCTTGTGGGATTATGGGAAACATGGAAGGAAAGGAATAACCAATGTTTCAACAATTCATCAGGCAACGTACAAGGACTAATTCTGCAAGGAGAAAAGCTTGGTGATCAAATGGGCAGTGCAAAGTTCTGTACTAAAAGAAGTATCCCTTACCCAACCAACCAGACTGGGCTGGTTTGTAAATTTTTGCTTTCTTATTTGGCTCGTATGGCCTGGGCCATGTGCATAGATGTACTGCATGCCGTCTATAGCTTATGTAAATATGATGGCTTTGTGGCCCTAACCTAATAAATTTGGCACAAAAAGAATTGGGGACTCTTCAATTGTGATCAATTAGAGTGAAATTTAAGAATATTCACAATGGAACGTTCCACTTTAATGGATCACATCACATTGCAACCCAGCCCACTCAGGAATTGGGGCCTCTTCAGCTTGAGGTGGGCCAACACATGGTAACATATGATAGTCAGAGTCCATTTATTATTTCAAATAAGCCCCGTCCCTACAGCAGTTGCCTAGTTCTTTAGATTCAACTGACAAATATATGGAATTTCATCCATACTAAATAAGGATAATCCGGGATGTCCGATTGATTCAATACAATTTGACTGTTGCAGTAGCAAAAGGAGAGGTACCCGAACAAGATTTGATGCTTTTCACCCAAGTGATAAAATATAATTTTATTATGAAAACCAATGTTTGAGCCTCTAAGGTATGCAGACTCTAATTAACTAGCGGAAAAGGCATTGGGATGGCGCTTGTGTTTTTGTTGTGAACCTTCATGATTGAGGGGATTGTTGCAGAAGTACTCATGGAGCCCATATAGATCCTATAGTCACATGTATCATCTTATTGAGAGAAGAGTAGTTAGTTCTTGCTTAGAGATAGTTTATTTTCAGTAGGATTAGTTTTCTTTTTATTTAGGTAAGCTTCCTTCATCAGTTGAAGTCCTTGTTGGACTAGACTCTATTCATTTTGGACTATTACCCATATACGTTGAATACATATGCAAGAGAGAACATATTTCTATTTTGTTGTATTTGAATAATAGAAATCAGTTTTTTTTTCTCTGTTTCAAAGAAAGAAAAAGAAAAAAAAAAAAAATCAGAGTTCTATTATTTGTTCTAAAGGACTGTTTGGTAGACAACTAAACATGAGTTCATCTCATTTTAGTGAACAGTAATTATGTATAAGAGATCTTGTTCTCTAATACATAATAGCTTCATGTTACTCGTAATAATGTGTTATAGAACATGATCTTTAATAAATAATTGCTGTTAACTAAAATGACAAAAAAATCATTTTTAGGCATCTACCGAACAGGACCTAAGATTTTTCCTGCAGTTGGAAACCATCTAGAAGTGACTCTTCCTACTATTTGTGGTGAGATTCATACATATCCTTATTCTCTCCTGTTTCTTCTTTGTATCTCTTTTTTTTCTTTTTTTTGCTGATCGTCTCTGCCGCTGAAAAGTGTTCTTCTGGATCAAATATGTTGGAGCCCCAAAGCTGCCCCTACAATTCTGTCCTCAAGCCAAGAATTGTTTTTTTTAATCGGTTAATGATTTTTTCTGTGAATGGCAAATCATCGTTGTCATCTAAGCCTAATCCCAACTAATTGGAGTCGGCTACAGAATATTGTTCTGCCATGCCACTCTATCAAGGGCCATAACTTAAGTTAAACCATAGGTCATCAGGTCTTTTCTACCTCCGCCCAAATCCTTTTGAGACTTCAACTCAATGGCGCATAAGGGTGAAATATGAATCATCAGATAGGCTCCTATAAACTTCAATACACATAAAACTAATCTGGATACATCTTCATGTAAATGTTTTATCAATTTTTCGTATCATAGCAGGTTCACTTGGGAATTTGTTTCCTTGTTTCTTTCTTTTTTCTTCTTTACCTTCCCACATATCCACCTATTATTGTCTGTCCATAACTAAACTGTCAAAACTCATCCACAAACCTGTCCACCGCTACCCCTTTTTCTTGTGCACATTTATGTTGGCAATTGGATGGTATGTTGAATGAAAGTCGTAAACGTTACCCCCTAAAATAGGTTGACCTTACACTTCCAAAGCATTAGCCAACATGTGGATGTTACATGGAACCTTAATCTGAAGGTGGTAATCCAAATTAATCTTCTAGTTGAAGTGTAGAGGTGCTTGCCTGATTATTTACATCTGATCCTTTAGGCTTGCAGACAGAACCGCACTTGTAAATTTGGAGCTCCAAACTACTTGATTTAGTATAGTCGCTAGTAGAGATAAGCAGCAGGAGACAGAAAAATACAGAGAAGAAACAGGAGAGAATACAATGTGTGTAGTCCCACCACAGATAGCCTTTTCTTCTTTTTCTTTTTTTCTTTTTTTGAAAGAGAACAGAAACTTTCATTGAAAACAAAACTGAGGTAGCGCTGAAAGCAGAAACAAGAAAAGAAAGAAATGGGAGAAAATACAGCTAATCCAGCCACCCCTTACCCCTGGCCCACTCAACAACATTATCCCAGGCGTGAGAGGCTATACCCTCAAAATTTCAACAAACATTTCGAAAACACCTACCATTCTTCTCACCCCAAATCCCCCAAAAATCTGCAAGGAGACAGCCTCAACACTGCCCGACGCTTTTTGCAAAGAGTAACCCTGTACCATTCCACCAAAAAGTCACCAATATCCCATGGCATGACCCACGCAATGTTGAATATAACAAAGAGGGAAGCCCAAATACAGCTAGAGGATGAGCAATGAATAAATAGGTGGTTGACCGATTCAGCATCTGACATGCAAAGGAGACAAATATTTCGGATGACCATAGACCGCTTCTGAAGGTTATCTATCGTCAAAACTCTGCTTCTACCTACTAGCCATCGGAAGGCTCCATTCCTTTTTTTTCTTCTTTTTCCTTTTTCTTTTTTTTTTTTTTTAACTCAAAGCAGCGATTGATCATGACATGCCGATCAGAAGCAAGACCGGCAATTGCCGGGAAAGAGACGCAAAGAGGCACATCGCCCCTTCAAACATCTTCTCAAAGGCGAATGTTCTCTCCATTCCCCAATGAAAAAACCAGACCTTTCAAGAAGATATATCTCGTGCTCGAGCCACCACAAATAGCTCCAAGAGTCACTTTTAAATAGCTTCCAGTCTCAGGAAAAATCAGAGAACAAGTTTTGTTATATTTGAAAAATAGAATTATGCTCTGTAGTCCATACATATGCAACATGTACAGGTAACAGTCCAAAAATAAATAAAAAATCCAATACATACTAAAGTCTAGTCCAACAGTGACTTTAATATACAAAGAAAACTTGTCCTAATACTAATAGCATGGAAACTAGTCCTGCAGTAAATAGACTACTTCTAAGGGAAAAAAAAAAAAAACTAACTACTGTTTAGTCTCCTCTCAATGAGACCATAAATACAAATCTAGGATTTATATGGCCTAAATCATCCATTGGACACTCATGTGTGATCCGAGATCCGCACATACGGACTGGAGCCCAAAATCTTCAACAGTGTACACTGTGAGGCCCACTTTTGGCTCTACAATGGTATGCATGAAGGATGAGAGGTCTTCCTGCATCACTAGCACCGCCTTCTACTACCTTACATGTTTACAAGTATTTGGATTATTGAAAATAAAGGTACCGATCATTGAAAGAAAAAAAGTACTAACATATACATGGTTGCTCAAATTTAAGGCCCCAAGCAGTCAGTTGACATTAGATGCTGCAGTAAAATAATAATATCTCAAAAAGTTCTTATGCAAACAGTGGAATATAGGCAGATAACATAAGAAATGTTTAGGAAACCAGTCCAGAGCAAACAGAACAACACATAGAGGCCTGTTTGGAACAAAGTACCATCCTGACCCTTTTGGAATTTTTCATCAATAAGGGTTTGAATCCACAAAGGTTGGATATTTGGTTTCTCCAAAACTTCCTAGGCTGGAAGCAGAAAAGCATGAAAAGGGGTGCCCTTTTCAATTGATTTTGTTCCGTTTCCACTCAAAATGAAATGGATAGGGCAAACCCTATCCATTTTGATTGGCGCTGCCCATACACAAACAGGCCCTAGATTTCTTTTCTTTTCTTAAAGGATGTTAACACCAACAAACAACCTCATCATCAGGATGTAAACACTCACCAGTAAAGGAACTTTGACTCAGTCCCTTGTAGCTTCTAAACTGTTATGAAGAGAATCAGCTTTTATAGGCGATAAAAATAGGCAACTTTATTTGTTTTGTTGAAGAAAATCCCACAAACAAGCCAATGAAGAAATCTTGCAGAGAGCGTAATAAGTAATCAAGCGTTCTAAAGACCTTGACAAAAGTACAGCCTCGGACTACTTCATCAACATCTATATCAAGCTCCACAAAGTCACTGATGACTCATAAACCCTGCACTTATGCCATGGAACAGTGATAATAGTCACTTCCAGATTATCCAAATGTGGAAAGATAATAGTAAAATCATATGAAGCTTCCAATTCAAAACATTTCCGTTTATGGTCAGCCCAAAACTGGAAATCAATTACAAATATTCCAATTGTAAGACATTGAAAAGAATAAGATAACAAAAAATTCTGGAATTCCAATCCTCAATGGCCATTACCGAAAAAAAAAAAGGTGTGTTAGGGTGTTCTACTTCTACAAAGTGGTGGACCAGATGCTATCCACCCAATCTGGTTAGAAACATAATTTCAGGTCAGACCAGATGTTGGCAAGTAGCAATTTTGCGGCAAAATCATTTTGGTTCCGTTTCAAATGGTGTTTCACCAGGTGGGTGCGGAAGGCTGCCAAAACACTGCGTGTGAGCAAAATGGCATTGTGGAACTTACCTTCCCCAAAATGCCATTTTCAGGGGCATCCAAATGCAGAATTATTTAATCCAACGAAATCAAACAGACCATAAAAAAGACATGACTGACGCCAAAAAAACGAACACCTTCAAACTACCAGAAAAAAAAAGGGGCAAACAAACAAACAAACAAAACAAAAACAAAAAGCCCTTCATTTTGCATCAGAATCATATATCAAAGTCGTGAAATTTTTTTCCACTTGAATTAAGAACAAATTCAACCAACATACAGCAAAAATCTGAATCATGGAAGCTGAACCTACTGCGCAGCGCACATCAGATTGCGAACAACAACAACAACAACAACAACAATCCTTGATTGGATTCTAATAATATAAGGAGATTTATCCTAACCCTAGTCGCAAATTTCTATTCCCAAACCCTAACCCTAATCCAAATCAGATACCATTCCCTTTCTCCATTGGCAGAAAGGGGCCAAACTAATAAAATATTAACAAAACCATCCATGCCAAAACTGCGATTTTTCCGAACCCTAACCCTAATTAGAGATCGATCCTCTCCATCTATTTAAATCAATAATTTTTAAAAAATAAAAATAAAAATAAAAAAGGCCCCTGCATTCGCAATTCGTCCTGAAAAGATGAATGGTGGAAATCGCAAGAAAATTAACGAATCAAGTATATAATCCACACACATATATACATTCATACATACATATATATTTTTCAGATATGTATGAAATTCAAAAATGGTACGGATTTTTACAGATAACGAGAGTTGCAGGCGATTGTATTTGATGATTTTTTCTTTTCTTTTCTTTTCTCCTTTTCTCCTCTGACTGCACAAAATCGCCTCTTCCTCGTTGGAATAAGGGGGTTTTGGTGGTGGTTTTCTTTTTCCGCGTCGAGGAAAACGAGAGAAGCCGATGAAAATTGGCAGTACGAGATTTTCCACAAGGTCGATGAAGGGGGATTTCCTCTGTGGAGTGTGGACCCCACTTCTATATCGGACATCTATAACCGTACACGTGGCATAAGTTCGTGATCTGGATGCGCATCAGGTGGGTCCACATTGTCTGTCTGGCAGTGGTAGAAAACTTTAAAATCTCTTAATATTGTGCGGTCTTTAAAAGCTCATATACCCAACCGTTGTACGGCCACGATATCTTTCACATATGCCATGTGTTTTCTCGTGGATGTCAACATAGAGCTCAGTTGATGTCCACATAGTTTTTGCGTGTGATAATTTACCATTATTTCGAGATGCGCTGACTGTACACGTCTCCTGCACGTTTGACATTCCTATTCCTTCCAAACAGACGACACGTCCAGTTACTTCGACTGGATAATCTTAACCATCTCATCTCATCTCATCGGGACAATGAATTTCGGTCCCAACGGCACACGTGTGCACGAATCACCACCCTTGTCTTGCATTGGCCCTGCTCCAACCTTTGGATCGGGCCTAGGGTAGGGCCGAAGAGTGAAAAAGGTTAGACTCAGTTTCAGATTTTCTTTTGAAAGAACTCTTCCATCCTCACGCATCCTCTGTATAAACAATTTGGATCGTTGCAACCGCAGGAACGGTTATCGGTCAAGGCCTCTGTAGGGCCCGCCGTAATGTATGAGTTTCATCTATTCCGTTCATCCATTTTCCAAAGTCATTTTATATTATAGTAATAGAAATGAGGAAGATCGAAGGTTCAGGTGGACCACACCACAGGAAGCAGCATTGATAATGGCACGCACCGTTGAATCTTTCCTAGGGCCCACCGTGATGTTTATTTGTCATTCAACGTGCTCATGAGGTCAAAAAAACCCTTAATGAAGGTGAAACACAAATTTTAGCTTGATCGAAAACTTATGTGACTCTCAATAAGTTTTTAATGGTGGGAGTTCCCTTCTCACCGTGTGGTCGACTTAAGCATTGGATCTAACTCATTTTTTTCATAATATTGTAAAATGATCTTTTAAAAATGGATGAGCGGCGTGGATAGAACTCATACATCACAGTGGGACCTAAGAGCCCCTGCCTCGACCGATCCCTTTGAGGGTGGGGGATGACGCCATCCGTTTCCATTGAAGCGTGACCGCCAACTCAATACTTAAATTACATATTTATATTGATGGAGTATTATTTAGAAGTATCTTTAAAATATAATAATAGTAGGCCGCTTAATGATTGAGAGTCGACCCTTATTATTATAAGCTTAGATATGGCCGTACTGGACCATGTTTAGGAACTCAAGCCCTGGCTCGTCTGGGCGCCAAGGGGAGCGGTATATATATATATATATACACACGTGTGTGTGTGTGTGGGGAAAAGGTTCACCCGGTCGAGCTCATGGGAACTCTCCACGAGGTCGAGCTGTGTGGGCCCCACCATGATGTATGTCAAACATCTACCCCATCAGTCAAATGCACCATTCCATAGTGGGCCTAGAGCTTATAAATCAAGTTAATCCGTGACTTGTGTGGGCCACACCACATATAAAAGTTGAGAGGAGTTACCCTCCATTAAAACATTCATAATCATTTTTGGGACACCGAGATGTGATTCGCAAATCCAGCCCATCCATTATGTGTGTCCCACTTGGATGAGGGGTTAGACCAAGTTTCAGATGCATCCAAATTTCAGGTGGGCCCCACCAAGTGCTTTTATATGTTTTAGGCATGTCTTCACTTGATATTAGATGTTATGGCCCACTTGAGTTTCGTATACTGGTGATTTTTAGGATATCCCCTAATTTAAAGTGGACCCATCAAATGCACAATGTTGATGTTTGACATACATCATGATGGGGCCTGTTGATGCAAAAATCTGGTTCACCCTCTGTAGACCTTCGAGCACCTGCACAAGAAGAAGACAAAGGAGACCCTGGCTAGAGCAGGGGACCCTCCGATGCCAAAGTCAGGCTAGGAATCTGGGTCTTACAGTATTGAGGGAGTTTTGGTGAGAATTTTGTGCGTACCTTTTAGATGATGAAGGCTTCCCTTTTATAACTGCTGGAGTGTTTGATCGTAGGAGGATTCTTCTCCTGATCTTGTGCAATCGAAAGAGGATTCTCTTCCTAGGATCGCGGACGCCGGATGGCATCCGTCCGCGATCTTCGTCTGATCCCGCAAGCTTCGGGATCGGGGATCTTATCCCAAAATGTTCGGGACGAAATCCGGTTTCATGCGTCCTTCCCTTCTATTTATTTCCGTTAAGAGGGTCGGCCCGATGCATCCTCGGATTACTGGTTCTTCGTCCGAGGCGAGTTAACTTTTCGTCTCGGTTCATAGAGTTGTTGACCCTGCTTCGGATCCGACGTAGTGCTCCCTTAGCCGAGGCAACAGATCCGAGTCTCCGGACTTGGTATTTTTGTCCCCAACAGTAAGCCCCCTTACTCCGTGTGTCTTACGTGACACTCAGGAGTAACGAGTTGTGAGTTGGTTCATGACCTGGTCCGAGGCAATAAGTACATTTAATGCATCCTGTGCTGTCTTTGATAGGAGACGATTCAGTTTCTGACAACGCATGCGCCGGCAACCGTCAAATCGCTCATCCTGCCAATGAGGGTTGGACACGTAGCTAGGGCATTATTGTCGTCAGTCGACGTGCGCCACGTGTTGAGCCAGGGAGTCGATGCAGGCGTCGAATCATTTCCTCATTAATTGCTTCCGGCGTACGGCAATCTTATAAAAGGGTAAGGGTCCCGCATTTCAAACTACTATTGCCGTTCCCGCTTTTCATTTCTTTTGGAGCTTTTTCGGTCTTCGGTCTTTCCTTTCCTTCCCTTCCTCTTTGCTGACTGTCAGCGGCTCTCTTCGCCATTTCCGTTTTTCTCCCTTCTTCCGGTGAGTCTCTCCTTCCTCTTTTCTTAGTGATAATGGCGACTAGGGGTTCTCAAAGTCCCCAGGAAGGAGTTTCCGGAGATGAAGGCGAAGCGCAACGTTTTTGGAACGTTGCGGAATCGCCTTCGTTATTAACGGAGATGGCAGTTGATGCTAACGCTGCTTTTCTCTCTGAGAGGGTCACCGAAACCCCGGCAGAGCGCCCTGCTCCTGTTAACCCTTCTCGGGGTGGATCCTCTTTAATAACCCGTCCGGGAAGGCCCAATTGTCCAAGGGGCATGGAGGAAGAAGAGGAAGAAGAGGAGGAAGAAGAAGAAATAGTGATTGCCGAGAGAACATCTAAGTCGGTTCCTACTGATAAGTCGGCGCGTGCCGAGTCTGAGGGAGAAGGATCGGGGGATGACCTAAGCGGGCCGGTTCCTTCGGTCCTAACTGAGGCGGATTTAGACAGAATCCGAATCGGGTATCATATCCCCGAATCAGTTATCACTTATCTCCCTCGTCCGAATCAGCTGCCGGACCATCCTCCTCCTGGGGCAGTCGCGGTTTACCAAGTCTCAATGCAATGCGGCTTGCGTCTGCCCCTTCAACCCATTGTCCGGGGAGTTTTGTCTCGTATTCGAATTGCGCCGGGGCAAATAGTTCCGAATGGGTGGAGGAACTTACTCGGGTGTGCGGTACTGTGGGCTGAGATGGAACAATACCACTTAACAGTCGACGAATTCCTTCATTTATACCAAGTGCGCGTGAATCCGAACTACCCCGGCTTTTACGTCTTCGCTGCTTGGCGGGGCGGAGGCGGCTCCCTAATAACTGACCCTCCCACTTCTAACAAACATTGGAGAGAGCGTTGGTTTTGGGCCTGTGGCCGTTGGGAGTCGGCTGAACCAGGGTCCGAGGCTCGTGTCCCTCGGTCGTTTCAAAGAGCAGGTGACCTGGCTCTCCTCTCTTGCATTTCTTTATTTTTTGTACTATGCTGACTCTGACGAGCTTGTGTCTGACAGACATCCCCAAGAAGCGGCAAAAGCCTGTCCAAGGTGCTTCGGCTTGGATCAAAGAGTTGAGGACGCTGGATCCGGCAGATAGGTCCTGGAAAGTGCTTTTACAGCCGGAGCGTCTTCATCTCGCAGGTCTAGACTCGGCTGTCACAGGTAATTGAGAATGTACCTTTGTGTATCTTCTGGATTTTCCCTGACTTGAAGTTCTTTCTTTTCTTTTATTTCAGATTTGCCTGAAGCTCGTCCTCATTTGCGGATTGTTCCCGAGCCAGCCCCCTCTGAGGCAGCCCCTTCCGAGCCAACCCCCTCCGAACCAGTCCCTTCAAAGATGACCGGGGCTCGTCCCCCTCTTAGGATGGTTTCGAAATTGAAGGCTCCTCCGCGATCAGTCCTTCTGTCGGAACCTCGGCCGCCGAAGAGACAGAGGGTAGCGCAAAAGGAGAAGGAGCCTGCGAGGTCTTCTGCTCCTCCTGTCGTCGTAATTCCGGATCCCGATCCGGAAGAGAGGGTGGAAGCGACAGAGGCCGCTACCTTGGAACCTCAGGCGGCACCTGACTCGGGACATGTTGCGACGGAAGTCCCGCGGCAGGAGGAAGAGACAAGGGCTACGTCTTCCAGAGGGGAAGAAGAGACGAGCCAGGAGGGGCCGTCCATTTTGCAAAAGATGGTGTCGGGGATGGTTCCCTGGGCCTTAGCCCACGGGAGCGAAAAGGAGTTCGTCAGCCTCTATAACGCTCCTTCGTCTCAAACCGTTGGCCATGCAGCAAGGGTGCTTTTTGAACTTGCTCCCTGCTTGGTTAAGGCCTGTAAAGAGTTATCCTCGGCCCATCGGCTGCAGGCCCTTCTCTCGGAAGCTGAAGGGCGACGCGAGAACGCCGAGATACAAGTTGGCGTCCTGATGGGCGAGGCGGGCCTTGCCCGGAAAGCTGCCGAAGACGCGAAAGCTGAGGCGACTTCTTCCAAGAGAGCCCTTGATGAAGCGAGGGCCGAAGTTGCTCGAGTGTCAGCCCTCCTTTCCAGGACTGAAGAGGAGAACAGGCGAATCCTCGCAGCCCACGCTTCCTGTGCAAATGACTTGGCTCGGGCTAAGCTTGAGGCGGCGGAACTTGTCCAGCAGGCCAACGAGAAGACTCAGGAGGCCGAGAAAGCTAGGGATCAAGCCGTCCAAGCATTTCTTGAATCCGAGGAGTTCGAGGATGAGAGGGATCGCTTGTATCAAAGCGGATTTCTTGAATGTATTAAGGACATAAAGAAATCTTTTCCCGACCTTGATCTCTCGGAAATCGAAGGTGGAGCCTTAGAATCTGAGAATCCGGATGCTGCTGCTGAAATCACTGGTGGGGAAGGGGTCGGCATTTGTGAGAATGCTTCGGGGACCGCTCCGACCAGTGGACAGTAGCCGGGGCCCCTTATATATGTTTTTTTTTTTTTTTTTTTTTTTTTTTGTACTACTTTCGGATGTGGTTGACGAATGAAAGAAAACACTTTAGTTTTATTTGACTCGGCTTTGATCTTGCTTTAGTCCAGAGTCTTTACATTGAGCACTGAGTTAAGGATAGTAAGTCTTGAGATGTTCAGCGTTCCACGGATGAGGTAGTGATTGCCCGTTTAGATCTTCCAATTGGTATGTTCCTGGCCGGATGGTGCCCGAGACAATGTAGGGTCCTTCCCAGTTTGGTCCTAATGTGCCCGACCCAATTTCCTTAGTATTCGGAAATACTTTTCGAGAACCATATCTCCCATCCGAAACCGTCGATCTTAATTCGGGCATTGTTGAACCGTGCCACTTGTCGTTGGCTGGGCTTCGTACGTAGTCGGGCTATTTCCCTTTGCTCGTCCCAGGAGGTCGAGTCCGAGTGCGAGGAGTTCTTCGTTTTCATCCTCGTCGAATGAAGTGACTCGGGGAAGGTAGGCCGATTTCAACGGGAGTGACGGCTTCCGAACCGTAAGCGAGTGAAAAGGAGTTTCTCCTGTGGCGGTTCGGGCTGTGGTTCGGTAGGCCCAAAGAATTTTCAGGAGCTCTTCCGCCCACGCTCCTTTGGCTCGGTCGAGCTTTATCCGAAGATGTTGCTTGACAATCTTATTAACCGCCTCGACTTGCCCATTAGTTTGAGGGTGATGAGGTGAGGAATAGACGTTTCTGATTCTGAGGTTGTTGCACATTTCGCGAAAACTCCTGTTGTCGAATTGTCTTCCATTATCTGTAATAATGGTGTGGGGTACTCCGAACCGGCAGATAATGTTTTTTCAGACGAACTCGGTGATCTTCTGCTCGGTTATTTTGGCTAATGGCTCGGCCTCGGCCCATTTCGTGAAATAATCCACCGCTACCACGGCGAACTTGGTTTGACCTTTTCCCATAGGGAGTGGACCTATGATGTCAATACCCCATTGTGCAAAGGGCCAGGGACCAGTCATTGGCGTTAGCGCCTCGGGGGCTTGTCTCGGGATTGCTGCGAATCGTTGACATTTGTCGCATTTTTGGACGAGCGTGCGAGCGTCGTGTTGAATAGTGGGCCAGTAGTATCCCTGTCGTAAAACCTTGTGGGCGAGAGACCTTCCTCCAGAGTGATTTCCGCAGATTCCTTCATGGACTTCACGTAATACGTAATTCGCCTCACCGGGTGTGAGGCACCGAAGCAACGGAGCGTAGTAACCTTTCTTATAGAGGGTATCGTTGAGTACGGTGTAACGGGCGGCTCGGAACTTAAGTCGTCGGGCCTCGGCACGATTTTCAGGCAGTTCCCCCTTGTCAAGGTATTGGCGGATTGGATCCATCCAGGATGGTTCCGAGTCGATGGCATGGACAGTCATAGTAATTGATTCATTTATGCTTGGTTTATCGATGTATTCCACGGGACGGACTGGTATGTCATCTTCATTGGCGAGGCGAGCTTTGCTAATAGGTCGGCTTTGCCATTTTCCGTACGAGGGATCCGAGTGACTTGACAGAGTTGAAATCCGTTGATAAGTTCTTTTGCTTTCTCCATGTACGCTCTTAATTGGTCTTTCCGTGTCTGGTATATACCAGTCACTTGATTCACGACCAATTGAGAATCGCTGAACACACTTAAGTGCGTGACTCCCATGCTAGCGGCGAGTCGGAGACCGAGCAATGCTTCATGCTTCATATTCCGCTGTATTGTTCGAGGCTTGGAATCCAAGTCGCAAGGCATACTGTATGTAAGTATGATCGGGGGTTTCTAGTACAACCCCAGCCCCACTTGCCTTCGAGTTGGAAGAGCCGTCGACAAATAGTTTCCATGGAATAGGGCAGGGTAGGGATGGTGTAGCGGCCGCTGCTGGGGCTATGACATCCTTCGGCATATCGTTGACTGGGAGATCATTTGGTGGGGTTCCATCAGCAATAAAATCAGCAACAGCTTGTCCCTTGATTGCCGCCTTCGGCTTGTATTGAATATCAAACTCACTCAGTTCGATAGCCCATTTCGTGAGTCGGCCGGAAGCTTCTGGTTTCTGCAAAACTTGGCGAAGAGGTAGATCGGTCATTACGAATATCAAACTCACTCAGTTTGATATTTGACATACATCATGATCCAAACTGTTGATGCAAAAATCTGGTTCACCCTCTGTAGACCTTCGAGCACCTGCACAAGAAGAAGACAAAGGAGACCCTGGCTAGAGCAGGGGACCCTCCGATGCCAAAGTCAGGCTAGGAATCTGGGTCTTACAATATTGAGGAGTTTTGGTGAGAATTTTGTGCGTACCTTTTAGATGATGAAGGCTTCCTTTTATAATGCTTTGAGTGTTTGATCGTAGGAGGATTCTTCTCCTGATCTTGTGCAATCGAAAGAGGATTCTCTTCCTAGGATCGCGGACGCCGGATGGCATCCGTCCGCGATCTTCGTCTGATCCCGCAAGCTTCGGGATCGGGGATCTTATCCCAAAATGTTCGGGACGAAATCCGGTTTCGCGCTGTCCTTCGGCTATTTCCGTTAAGAGGGTCGGCCCGATGCATCCTCGGATTACTGGTTCTTCGTCCGAGGCGAGTTAACTTTTCGTCTCGGTTCATAGAGTTGTTGACCCTGCTTCGGATCCGACGTAGTGCTCCCTTAGCCGAGGCAACAGATCCGAGTCTCCGGACTTGGTATTTTTGTCCCCAACAGGGCCCACACAACACCTTTTATATATTTATATATATATAACCTAAAATGTTCTAATTTTCTGAAATTGCTAATCCTGCTTTTATTTATGACCGAAAAGGAAGCCAAGTGCCTTGGAAGCATTTCCTCTTTATTCCTGTGCTGAGTGAGCCGACCTGGAACTGCAGGTGCCTAGAAGTCACTTAGAAATGCCCTTGAGCAGACATTTCTCATGATGACTCTTAGACTTCCAGCCATCAGATTGACCAAGTCGAGCGAGTTCGTCAATGCAGTAGCAAATGACGTGGCCCTAGTTGTCGAGCCACTGTTATATGGTCCAAATCCTTAATTTTATTTGAATAATATGATGAATCAATAATATTAGACTGTTGGACACTTAATGATAGGTTAAAAACGAAAAGTTACCGATTGTTATATCTCAACAAAAATGTATTGACGGATCAAATAAGCCCACTTTTGGGACAGCCACTTTATAATTACTTCACAATTTCAGCATTTAATTTGATATTGCTTCGTAATTTGAATAATGGAATAATCGAAAGATAATGGAAATTTCAAGGTATAATTTAAACTTGTATTTATGTAGGAAGCAATTCTCAGTGCCACTTCTTACATGCATGTGTACTTTTTTAAAAAAGAAATATAAATATTTTGCCTGAATATTTCTATTAAGCGTCTAAATTTTACATGCCATATCTCTCTTCATAAGAATAGGCTGGACCTTACGAGCACACGTCTTTCTCACATTGGAGGGGTGTCCCCACCAACTCCACTATAGAGACAAAGACTTTGCATTGTTTCTTCTCCTTTAGTAATAAAAATTTTGAGAAAAAACTTGAATACTTGGGACAATGTAAAATATTGCAATCCATGCCTATTATGCATTTAATAGGGAGAATCAATAAACAAAATCATACTTGTTATGTTTGTTGCCACTGTTGAAAGTTTAAAGTTGTTGATACTAAAGATGGGTTTTTCTTGATCTTTTTATCCTTCCCTCCCAAAACAAGCAAAGATGGACAAATGATGTAGGGAAGAACGTGAATAAAGAAGGACAAAATCACGATTTTTTTCAATTAATCAAACCTTGAATCCACATGAGTAGTTCTTGTTGGAATATTTAGTTGAATTAAATAGACTCGAGAACCAAAAAAGAAAATAAGATTTTGAGAAAGAAGAACTTATTGAATTGAGTCGAGGCGTGACTGAGCCACTCAGCTTGAAATTGAATTTGCTCCCCTTGACAAATTCCCAAGTGCAACAGTTTCCGAGAGCAATCGACCTCCAGGATACAACGACTATGACCCGGTCCCAGCGGTGCACTCACTGTACGCGGGCTCGAACCACTTGCAGTTTAATCCGAAAGTGCTGAGTTGACTCAGCGGTGAACTCAGTAATAAAAATGCTTAAAACCGTATCAGAAAGAGTTTTATAAGAGAGAGTATTTTCGTATATTGAAACTAGAATCAGAAATCTTTATATAGACTCCGAAGTGGTGTATAAACACCCTTTACAAAATGTTAGGTCCGTTAGGTTTAAACCCAACAGGTGCGACCAACCGGAAGGGATGCATCTCTCTAGTTTAAAATGAAAAGGCGCAAGTGCGAGTACACTCTTGCAAATAAAGTCCCGCGAGTACCCATACATACACACTCACGCGAGTACACTCACACCGCACCCGCACCCGCGCCCACGCCCACACCCGGCCCGGCCCGTCCAGCACGGCCCGTCGCATCGCGTCACATTGCGCACGCGCACGCGCACACAGACTCGGACTCGGCTTAGCTTGGCACGGCACGACTCGGCTCAGCGCGCGCGCGTGTGTGGTCAATGGCATAGATTAGAGCTATTGGCATAGCCCCCCCACAGGACCAAATTCACATGCCCCCTAAAAGGGGCACAAGCCCTAGGCAAAAATACTATCTTATATACGAGATAGTTTACTTTGTCAAATCCGATGTGGGACAAAACCTACAACACAAAAGTACCACAACTTTTCAAATGTGGAGGGAAAATACTAAAAATTTGAAAATTTAAATTTTAATATTATTTTAAAACAAAATATAATAATCCCCCACATGTTTTAAAATAAAACTCTTTCGGATTAAAGCGTAATAGTTGTGCAATGGTGCCGGTGTCATCATAGACTTGAACCGACATTAGAGTAAACAAGACAGATTTACAGGAATCAGGTAACACCATAGTCTTGAACCTGAATCCTTTTAATGTAGATCGCAAGTACATGCCACTCACACAACTCTTCCTCTGCAAGTGATACTGCGGTTTGGTGCGTTTCGGTCATACACCATTACCTGAATTTCATGAGTGCTCTAGAGAATTCGCCTAGATTCTCATAGGAAACGGCCTCCACCTCCACGCCCATATAGGTGAATTCCATCAAGTGTATGCAGCAACTGTATACACCACCAAATATATAACTATAAATTCATTAAGAGTTCTAACAACTCACCCTTCTTCGTTGCTACTCGCACTGTATACTATAGAAGGGGCTCATACAACTTAGTGCAATTGTCTACCTCGTGTCTTTTTGTTTACCCATTGAACCTATCTCATGGGATCTCCACTTGTATAGGTTGGGTTGCCGAAACTGGCAGCTCATATATTAGGCTCAGCCTCATTCCCTTCGATGTATCATTGACTAACCTTTTAGATAGTCCTTTAGTCAGAGGATCTGCTAGATTCTTTTCTAACCTCACAAAGTCAATAGATATGACTCCATCACGCAACATGTGTTTCACTATATTGTATCTGAGTCTAATATGTCTGTTCTTTCCATTATATATTTTACTCTTTACTTTCGATATAGCTGCTTGACAGTCACAATGAATAGACACGACCGATACAGGCTTTGACTACAATGGTATATCAGCTAAGAGATTTCTAAGCCACTCAGCTTTTGATATAGCGTTTTCTAAGGCAATAAACTCAGATTCCATAGTAGACCGAGCGATACATGTCTTCTTGGTAGACTTCCAAGAGACCGCTCCTCCACCCAAAGTGAAGACATATCCACTTGTAGATTTTGTCTCATCTGAATCACTGATCCAATTAGCATCACTATATCCTTCTAATACAGCAGGATAACCATTATAATGTAAATCATAAGCTATACTGCCTTTTAGGTATTTCAAAATCCTAGATAAGGCATTCCAATGTTCTTTTCTAGGATTATGTGTATATCTACTTAGTCTTCCTACGACAAAAGTTATGTCTGGTCTAGTGCAGTTTGTTAGATACATAAAGCTACAATTATTCTGAAATACTCCAATTGAGACACACTATTTTCTGTATTCTTCATGAGAGTCACACTACAATCATAAGGAGTACTGGCAGGTAAACAGTCAAAATGGTTAAACTTTTTCAATATTTTCTCAATGTAATGAGATTGTGATAATATAATAACATCATTTTTCTGGTTACTTCAATACCCAAGATTACACTAACCTCTCCTAAATCTTTCATGTCAAACTTAGATGACAAGAATTTCTTAGTTACATTAACTAATTTAATATTAGTTTAAAAAATAAGTATGTCATCAACATAAAGGCATATAATAACATAATCATTTTCAGAAATTTTACTATATACACATCTATCTACATCATTTATATGATAACCATTTGATTTTAAAACACCATCAAATTTTTCATGCCATTGTTTAGAAGCTTGTTTTAAACCGTATAGTGATTTAATTAGTCTACATACTTTATTTTCTTTACCTGATATCGTATAACCCTCAGGTTGCTCCATATATATTTCTTCTTCTAAGTCTCCATTTAGGAAAGCTGTCTTAACATCCATCTGGTGTACTACCAGTTTGTATATGGAGGCTATCGCTATTAAGACCCTGATTGATGTAATTCTAGTTACAGGGGAATATGTATTAAAGTAATCTATTCCTTCCTTTTGTTTAAAACATTTCGCTACCAATCTAACCTTAAACTTATCAATAGTCCCATCTGGTTATAGTTTCTTTCTAAACACCCATTTACAGCCTATTGGTTTGTTTCCAAGTGGTAGGTCTACAAGTTTCCAAGTGTTATTAGATATAATAGATTCTAACTCATCATTTATTGCTTCCTTCCAAAAGGTTGCATCTGGAGAGTTAATTGCTTCTATATACGTTGTAGGATCATCTTCTACTAAGAATGTGAAAAAACTATCTCCTAGGTTAGTTTCTCTTCTAACCCTAGTACTTTTCCTTGATTGTATATCTTCTACTACTTTCTCATAAGCATTTTTACTAGTAGATACGATATCTGATTCATTGACTTCCTCTATTTCTCTAGATTTAGATTTCATAGGGAATACGTTCTCAAAGAACTCTGCATCCCTAGCTTTTATAATTATATTAGGATCTATAATATTATCTTTAGTTTTTAAAACTAGAAGCCTGTAGGCTGCACTGTTTTGTGCGTAACCTATAAATACACAGTCGGTCGTTTTAGGACCTAATTTTCTTTTCTTACTTTCAGGCAACCCTACTTTAGCAAGACACCCCCACACTTTAATATATCTGTAACTAGGAACATGATTCTTCCAAAGTTCATAAGGTGTTTGTTTAGAAGATTTAGAAGGAATCCTATTTAGGATATAACAAGCAGATAGAATTGCTTCTCCCCACATATTTGATGGTAAGCCCGAACTGTTTAACATGACATTCATCATCTCTTTTAGGGTTCTATTCTTACGTTCTACTATTCCATTCTGTTCTGGTGTATAAGGAGCTGTAGTTTCGTGAACTATTCCATTCTTTTCATATAATTCTCTAAATTGAGAAGATTTATATTCTCCTCCTCTATCTATTCTAAGTCTTTTAATTTTTATATTTAACTGATTTTTAACTTCAATTTTGTATTTAGAAAAAGCATCTAAAGTTTCATCTTTGTTTCTTAATAGATAGATTCTAGTGAATCTAGATTAATCATCTACAAAAGTTATGTAATATCTTTTTCCACCTCTAGACATGTGATTTCTAAAATCACCTAAGTCACTGTATATTAACTCTAATAGAACAGATGATCTTTCTATTCGTTTAAAAGGTTTTCTAATGAATTTTGATTCTACACATGTTTCACATTTTTCGAATTCTTCATTAGATATATTAGGTAATAAACCTAATCTTTTCATTTTCTTCAAAGACACTTTATTCACATGACCTAATCTACTATGCCATAGATAAAAAGGTTCAACGATATAAACAGAACTAGATGCCTTCTTATTATCATTGGATACATTTACAATGAATAAACCATCACTACAGTATCCTTTACCAACAAAAGTTTCATTCTTGGTCATTACAAGCTTATCTGAATCAAATACTAACTTAACACCAACTTTATTGAGGAGCGAACCAGAGACCAAGTTTCGTCTAATGTCGGGCACATGTGGGACATCATTCAACATCAGAGTCTTTCCAGAAGTGAGTTTCAGAAGTACTTTCCATTTCCCTACAACTGGAGATGTTCTAGCATTACCCATGAACACCTGTTCATCATCTCCTGATACTTTGTAGGAGGTAAATATACTACGATCCTTGCACACGTGCCTAGTTGCACCAGTGTCTGGTATCCACTCCAAGTTGTTTATCAGGAAGACTTCTGACACCACAGCTACTACCATGTCAGACTCATTGCCTGTTTCTGTAAGATTAGCCGGTTGCTTATCTTTGTTTTTCTTAAGCCTGCAGATTTTAACATGATGTTCAGGCTTTCCACAGTTGTAGCAGTTTCCTTTTTTCTTGAATTGATTATTTGCATTCTTCTTTTCGATCCTGCATTCATTTGCGTAATGTCCGGGTTTGCCACAGTTATGACAGTTGCCATTTTTCTTATTATTTACCCGTCTTGATTCCACAAGATTCGTCTTTGAATCTATCTCATTTCCATTTTCTTTTTGGTGCCTGATTCTATTAGCCTCCTCTATTCATATATGTACGATAGTGGTTTCCAAAGAAACACCGTTCTTTTTATGTTTCATTATATTCTTATATTCTTTCCAGGAGGGTGGTAGTTTTTCTATTAGCGCTCCTGACAGAAATACTTCATCTAACTTAATTCCTTCTGTCGATAGTTCGTGAACTAGACTTTGAAAATCATGAATTTGATTTGTGACAGGTTTATCGTCTGTCATTTCATAATGAAGAAAATTAGTAATTGCATGTTTCTTAGCGCCTGCATCTTCCAATATGTATTTCTTTTCCAAAGCAGTCCATATGTCTTTAGCGGACGCGTAAGAAGCATACACATCATATAATTCGTTGGATAAAGAATTTAGAATATAGTTTTTACAATTATTTCCATCTGTTACTTCAGTTTGATTTGCTGGATCTATAGTAAATGATTCAGATAAAATGTATGAAACTTTCAAGGTGGTCAAAGCGAACATCAGTTTTTGTTTCCACCGTTTAAAGCATTGTCCAGCGAACGGTTCGATTTTGGCTAACTCAGTAGAAGTATTTACTATTACTGTAGTCATAGTCTATGTAATTCAACAATTTGATTTCAAGATTGTTGGAATATTTGGTTAAATTAAATAGACTATTAAAATCGAGAACCAAAAAAGAAAATAAGATTTTGAGAAAGAAGAACTTATTGAATTGAGTCAAGGCGTGACTGAGTCACTCGGCTTGAAATCGAATTTGCTCCCCTTGGACAGCATCCCAAGTGCAACAGGTTTTCAGAGCAATCGACCTCCAAGATACAATGACTATGACCCAGTCCCAGCAGTGCACTCACTGTACACGGGCTCGAACCACTTGCAGTTTAATCCGAAAGTGCTGAGTTGACTCAACGATGAACTCAGTAATAAAAATGCTTAAAACCGTATCAGAGAGAGTTTTATAAGAGAGTATTTTCGTATATTGAAACTAGAATCGGAAATCTTTATATAGACTCCGAAGTGGTGTATAAACACCCTTTACAAAAGGTTAGGTCCGTTGGGTTTAAACCCAACAGGTGCGACCAACCGGAAGGGATGCATCTCTCTGGTTTAAAACGAAAAGGCGCAAGTGCGAGTACACTCTTGCAAATAAAGTCCCGCGAGTACCCATATATACACACACCCACGCGAGTACACTCACACCGCACCCGCACCTGCACCCGCGCCCACGCCCTGCACGGCCCGGCCCGTCCCGTCCCTTCGCGTCGCGCACGCGCATGCGCACACAGACTCGGACTCGGCTCGGCTCGGCACAGCACTACTCGGCTCGGTGCGCGCGCGCGTGTGTGGTCAATGGCATAAATTAGAGCTATTGGCATAGCCTCCCCCACAGGACCAAATTCACATGCCCCCTGAAAGGGAACAACCCCTAGGCAAAAATACTATCTTATATACGAGATAGTTTACTTTGTCAAATTCGATGCGGGACAAAACCCACAACACAAAAGTACCACAACTTTTCTGTAACACCCCGGATTTTTGCCAACCTGGAATTAGACGTCCTTAGACAATGGGTCGATCCTAAGACCTTATTAACTTGTCAGAACTAAATCCCACAGTCTAAAAATCGCTCCTTAACCATTTTCTTCACAAATTCCACCCTTCACCACCTTAATCTTCCAATTTTTCTAAGAACTTTCACCCTAGACACTATCTTAAACTAGTTAAGTATCATAACTTGGATCACCTCATATACAAACTACAAAGGCCTGAGTACCACCTCGACCAGAATTCACTTAGGACTAAATCCTTTAGAAATGAGACAAAGTAACTAAGTGCGAAACCAGATTAGCTACGAAATCTGTTTGAATCGCTTTAAATACGATCTGCAAGACCCAAAACTTGTAGAATCATTGACGCTAGGTTACCCTAAAATCTAGGATCAATCTCATTACCCGGCTGCTCTCGGGAGCATCTCGAAACTCCGTATCGGATTTGGACCGCAAGTCGGAAGTCCGATTAACACGAAGTTAAGGAACTAGGACCGCCTCACTAGGCTCGACAACCATCTCGGAAATGAAGTCCAGACGATGTCCCACGGCCATTCGATCGCGTCCGGAGCGAGAGAGTGTGAAAACACTTGTTTTCTTTAAAAATAAATATCTTGAATAGTAATCTGACATCTCTCATTTGCGGATCAGTTTTAAGCAATCAGACCGTCAGAATCAGACCAAATTACACCCTCGAATCAGGAGAAATTTCATACACATTTACATGTACTCGGAATCTCCGATCAAGATCGGTGACCGTTGAATCGAAACTGGTCCGCCACGCGTGATCTGGATATCCGACTGAAACGAAAACTTAATAGAACGTAGATCCAGCGTTAGTGAGCTTAAGTCCAACCTTTGGCTCAAGGAGGCCCGCCAGAAGTCCTCCGTTGAGCTGAAAAAGTTCCGCTTTGGTTATAACTTAGGTGAACCTTGTCCAGAAGTCTATTTTGGTGAAGTTTTAGACTATATAAGGACCTTAAACCCTCTCGCATTTCAGCCATATGAATTTGGATTTGAGAGAGAGAAAAGAGAGAGAAAGTGAGGGAGATGTGGGAGGAACTCTCTGCTGCTGTTCCCTGCCGCTATTCGGGCTCCACCGCCTGATTCTCATCGCTTTTTCGGCGATTCCGGCGTCGTTTCTAGGTAAGAAACCCTAACCCTAATATGTTTTAGGGTTGTATAGGTTGTAGGTTATGAAATAATTAACCTGTTTCGTTCTCTAGGTTGTCAAACTCCCGTATACGGAAGCTTAGCAAACCTATCAACTCCGTTACGATTCTACAACACAAAGTGAGGACTTTAGGTGTATAGGTTGCGGTTTTCAACGCTTTCAATGTCAGATAATGGTAGATTCATGATATGCATGTCATTGCACATGTACAAAGTGCTTTCCATTTTCTGTTTCGATTAAAATTGTAGACTTTAGAATTTCACATACTCTAGGTATTCGTATAAAATACCGTATACGTATTTTTTTTGGAAATGTGTTTGACATGTTTATTTGTCGTATGGATATACGATATATGGATAAAAGACTTATTTGGCGAAAGGATTCACCGAAATACATGTTTTACTAATATATACTATGTATGTAGAAATACTGTATTGTAAGGAGTGCCGTATACATGTATATTTTGGAAATGTGTTTACCATGATTATGTGTCATATGATTATATGATATATAGATAAATCACTTATTTGGCGAAAAGAATCGCCGTAATACATGTTTGTTTGTATACACTATGTATGTTGAAAATGCGTATTCTAGAAAATACTGTATACGTATAAATTTTGGAGATATATTTATCATGATTATTTGCTGTAGTAATATATTATACATGGATAAAATACTCACTTGGTTAAAGGATAGCCCTAATACATGTTTTGCTAACATACACCATGTATGTTGTAATAGTGGATTCTAAGTGTTTGTGAAAGTGACTGAATGAGTATAGAATTCTCATTCGTACTCGCCATGACTAATTGTCATGGATAATTGATTGTTGTATTGGCAATACCCCTTGACGAAAGGATTTGCCCTAAATCACGCCACGGCCAATACACACTATATATGCTAAAATGTGTGGCCCAAGTGTTTGTGGAAATGACTGAATGAATATGGAACTTGGATTCCTGCTTGCCATGACTATCCGTCATGGGTGTATGCGTGTTATGATTGGGGTAACTCCCTAGTGAAAGGATTTGGCCTTATACCTCTGTGATCAACATATGTCATGTATGTTGATTCCTGTATTTTAAAGTGTTTGTTGAAATGTCTGAATGAGTAGTAGTTAGTAAATTGTAATGTTTAAGGGTGTTGAGATATGATTCTCAACTCCTTAACTTTGTGTATGATTTCCTTGGATAGTTGTGTGATTACGAATTGAACATGTACAAACTCATGCTTGTGTTGTGATTCATAACATGCTCAACTGCTTTATGATTTTAACTATGTAATGCATATGTTTAAATTTATATTTATGTTGTATGATCCGTCATGGGTGATGGGGGAGCGGAGCAACGAGTGCGTGCGTCTGTGACCACAGCGACCTAAACGGATAATCCAGACCTTAATTGTATGAGTTGAATCTTGATCTACTACTGCTTTATCTATCTGCACTTGATTATGTTTGGGGCTATGATTATAGTCCAGACAATCGGTACCAGAATTGCATTCGTGGTTGTGATTCATTTGCCACGTGAGATGTGTTCGACGAACCCGAGTCGTACTTCGGTTGACGATAGTGGTTGGCCACGCGAAGTGCTTATGCACTTCATGTCGTTCAACTTGTTGTGCGCTCGAGCTAGCCGAGCTCGTCAAATAACCCGATTTGTCTAATGTATGTTCACCATGTTTGGTCGCCCCTGCTTGAACCTAGGGTACCAAACTTACCAGTGAAATCCCTTTTAACCATGGTACCTCGATCCGCTAAGACTCATGAGCCGGGCATGGTGGTATGGGACACCGTGGTCGAGCTGTCGGCCTACGCCGGGGCCATGTGCCTCCCCATAGTGACCATTGAGCAACCCAAACTCGTGAGCCAAATACGGTGGTATGGGACACTGTATTCGAGCTGTCGATACTTACGGCGAGAGCCGAGTACGGTGAGACCTGTACTCGTGCTGACGGGCGACGAGTCCTCTGTAGTATCTTCGAGTATACTCCAAGGTCTGTGATTGGCGACGAGTCTTTCACAGCAACTAGAGTATGAGTTGAGCCGAGTACGGTGAGACGTGTACTCGAGCTGACGGCTAGTGATTGAGCCGAGTATGGTGAGACCTGTACTCGAGCTGACGGTCAACAATTGAGCCGCATACGGTGAGACCTGTATCCGTGCTGACGGGTGACGAGCCCTTTGTGATGCCTTCGCTACGCCTCTCAAACCATAATATCGTATGGGATTAACTAGGACTGACGACCCTAGAATGGATCATGTTTGGGAATGATACAAGGGAGGTACCTTAGTTTTCCAATACTGCTGTTTGAAATGAACTAATAATTACTCGGTAATCATGCTCATCATCGCACTGCATGTGCCTGGTAGATGTGGAGCACTGAGGGATGGACGCATTCGCGACGTAAGATGATGTCGCATGAGGGTGGTTTGGCAAGGGCATACATCATGTCATTTCATACTTGCATTAAATAAGAGTAGTTAAAATTATTTGATTGTACTGCTTTATCATTACTGCTTGACTGCATTGATAACATGTTAACCTATGCTTTATTGTTCCACTGAGTTGATCACTCACTCCCACGATACGGGACGGTGTTCAACACCCACCATACTTTGTCTGATTGCGGTGGCGACGCTACTTCGAGGCGGAGTCGACTTCTATGACGATGAGAATGCTTCCTCGTATATGCTGTTTTTTGGCGGCTTCGTGAGAGCCGTGCCTTGATTGTCGGGGCTACAGGGATGTTGACTAGATCACACTACACAACTTGGTATAATTTAAAATCATACTTGTAATTATTTAACCTGGTAACTTTATCACACTCGAGACCCACCACGCTTTATATATTTTATTTATCTATCACAGTCTTCACTTTTGCAAATTTAACTGTCTCGAGTATGATATGTCGTTTTTTTGGCTTAATCTCACTCATGTTCATTGCACTAATACCGATCACATTCAATCATCATTCATTTTGTTGCATAAGTGATGCGTTGGAACTCGGGAGTTGAGTTTATGTTCGACCCCCAATTTTCAGGGCGTTACAAGATGGTATCAGAGCATGATTTGGATTAAACCGGACTTGGGTTATGGTCACACGATGCACACTGACGCACTCTGACTTAGGAGGGAGCGACGGAACATAGAAACAGTCATATGTATTCCGATTTCGCCAATCGGCGAAATTCACTAAAGTCGAACGCCGAAATCGAGTCCGTATTCAACCATGGTCGCACGGGTCGACCTTAAAACATTCCTAGACCGTCTATAGATGCTTCTAGATTACAATCCACCTCACCCCAACCGTTAAAAATTAGTAGAATACGGGATAAGCGTGATGATGATAACTACTTCGAATCCTCGGAGCTTCTCTGGACTCCTCACAGAGACTTCTCGAATCCACGAGGAAAGGAAAGTAGACAATATAAATAAATTCTAATACATTCAAAAGTGATTAATGAATGCTAAAAAAAAAAAAGATGAGTTCACAACCCTTTAAATAGGGATACTAAGTAATGGGAAGGAAATCAGAGACAAACTACGACTAAACCCCTAGAATTCACGACTTACTATAAGGTCGTGATGTCTACTAGTGCGCAAGGTTCTCAGCCAAAAATACTAGGTGTCCTATTTGGCTTCGCCAAACCATCCTCCTAATTATTCTAAAGTCCTTTACATGATGGGCGTAACTCCTAAAGCTCAACCGATGAAGACTAATTAAACTAAAATTACCATTTTTAGCAAAACGAAATTGAAACGGGGAAATGACCGTCAATCGGAGGGTTTTCTCGCAATTCTGGGCTGCGCAACCCCGCATAGCTAGGTTGGTTGGCTTCATTAGCTCGTTCTACCCCTAATTCATATATTTTACATCAGATAACTCATTCCGGATTGCAAGATATGTCTGATTGTCCCGAAAATACCCGAAATGGAGCGAATCGGGATCGGGGGGGCCAAACGGAGCACTTTCGGAAGGATCTAAGGTGGGACCCAGTACTTTTTGGAGCCTAGGGGGCCTGGGGAACACGCCCATGGGGCCCCCCTTCAAAAATCTGAAAGTTGGTCGGCGAGGCCCTCGCCGGTTCGGCGAGGCCTCGCCACTTTTTGGCTTGGGTTGGGTCCGGCGCTTGGGCCGATTCACTTTGGGGGTTTTATAAACCCCCTGGTACCACTCCCGACCTATTTTCATTACCCAAAATCGCACCTCCTTCACAAACACCCTCCCCAAGCCATTTTTCCCTCTTGCATTGCTGCCCTCTCTCGCAAATCGCCTTTCCAATCCTCTTCTCTACTGTTTTCGACTACAGTGTACCCACTTCCATCGTGCATTGCAGCCCTCCTCTCCTTTCCCTCTTCATTTCTCTCATTTGGACCCCCCACACGCCCATTGGAACTCAAAACTCGTGGGAGCTTCCTCACCCACCTGTTTTCTCCATTATCCTTCATAAACCCCTCTCTTTTGGGCCCCTGCAATACCTGTTGAGCTTCCAATCCGTGGGGACCCAATGATCCCAGCCCTTTTCTCCCTTTCCTTCATTTTTCCATGGCTTTATTCGAGGACGTTTAGGGCCCGTTCAATCAACTACATTAAGTGGGATTAGGTGGATGGAATTGTAAAAGTAATAATAAATCTATGTGTAGGTATGGTCCCTAGATTGGGTGTATCCCATGTTTTCCGACACCATGTTTAGAATGTACGCAATTAAGAGTAAATTCTGAGATTTCCTTTCCAATAACACTTAGAAGTTCATTATCCTGGGATTTGGAAATCCCATCTCACACTTTCCGACACAAGGCTTATTTTTCAAAGCCTATACCATTAGTTTTAATCCCCTCCCACCCTCCTACCAAGCAAGCCACTCCCAATCCCGAGGTAGGATTAGCAATGCATAATCCCATTTAATGACCCTTAGAGTTTTGGACCTAGGGCGGTACTCCTAGTTTTCGACGGACCTGACTGGATAGGAAATCCAACGAGTTAATAATGTGAATCCTAAGACCCTCTTAGCTGGTGTGAGCATGTGTGAAATGCTCAAGCGTCAAGTACAGACAACTCAATTCCATTTAGACAACGTTTGACCCTACGCGTTAAATAATTTCTTGTATAAGGGGTGATCTGAAATCAGCTAGTGTATAAGAATAGACTTTAGATTATACCCAGAGAAAACTTATAGATCCCTTAGATTTAATGTTAGGTCAAATCAACATAACCCTTAAAATTGCCTTCTCAAGGACTTAGTACAATCAGGAACACGGAGCAGAGACACTACCTATAAGCGAGGTATTCGCGGTTTGAATCGAATTCTCAATCCTGGTGGTGACCAATGAACTCTATGCTCTGATCAAGCAGAAGGTCGGGATCAACGAGGATTAAGAACTGATACGACAATTTTCTGTCTTCGCGAGGCAGAAGGTCCATGTATCCGATTCTGACCCACTACATAACTTTCCTTCCGTGTTAGCTTGACCACTTACAACCAAAAGTTTATAACTTTGTCTTTGAGAAGTGTAAAAATATATAGCCAATAGAAATATTCCCTTTTAGGCCTAAGGAATTGCCCAAGTGAGCAATAGACAGTTAAGAATTAGGTCCCAAATCACATGTCATGTCGGCACTTATGAACGTAAAAAGATAGCCTGCCTATTAAGCTAGACATGATTAAATAGGATAAGTCTGGACCGCGACAAAAAAAAATTCCTTGGTAGAATTAGGCATCTTGCCTCAAACTCACACCCATATGTGATAGCCCATTTTTATAATCCTAGGTACCAAGACTGATGTAGTGGGAGACCGCATCTCATTTCATGTCAAGGATAGGTTATAAATTACACCTTGTTCCGATGTACGGAGTAGGACATAAATCTTAAGCCTTGAGGGTGAAAATAAATTTTAAGGGGGGTAGAACATTATGAGCCCAATCTGGTTAGGTCATCTATTGCATCTCTTTGATCTGGGTGGCGCAGCGGAAGCGTGGTGGACCCTACTCCACTGGCCCAGGATCGAAACGGTGCTCGTTAACATACGCACATTATAGAAGCCCTAACAAGTTCTAATATGAGAAACCAATGTAGCATGATCTAGAAAGATTTGATTCACCATCTCCTTTGACATAGATAATAACGAGGACTCTCTTAGACTAAGACCTAAAGGGCAACCTTAGAATAAACAATTTGAACCTTTCAATGATGGACATTCCCTACGTTTCTAGAGTGATCAGACTACGGAGTTACTGAAATATACAACTGCGAAACATTCGCGGCTTGACCCAATTCTCAATCCTGGGCGACTACCAATGGACTCACTGCTTGGCCGAGCAGAAGACCAGGATCCACCAGATCTCGAAGTGATACGATGAGCTTCCTACCCTGGCCCGGTAGATGATCAATGTATCGGTATCGAGCCCACTATTACCGTCTCTCCGTGTTGGTCAAATAATGAAAACAGCTATTTACTCTAAATTGGTGGAAATTATCGTCAAGACTCCAAATAAGTAAAGAAATAAATTGTAGCAAACCATCAGGGTATGAGAAATGGATAAAGAAATAAGTTTTAAGGGGGGTAGACTAAAATGAACCAGCTAGTACATACCCTACCACACATAGAAACTTGGAACCAATAAGTCTTAGGCAAATAAAATAATAGAAATCTTCCCTTATTACCCTTAGCCAATTTCGGGGACGAAATTTTGTTTTAAGGGGGGTAGATTATAACACCCCGGATTTTTGCCAACCTGGAATTAGACGTCCTTAGGCAATGGGTCGATCCTAAGACCTTATTAACTTGTCAGAACTAAATCCCACAGTCTAAAAATCGCTCCTTAACCATTTTCTTCACAAATTCCACCCTTCACCACCTTGATCTTCCAATTTTTCTAAGAACTTTCACCCTAGACACTATCTTAAACTAGTTAAGTATCATAACTTGGATCACATCATATACAAACTACAAAGGCTTGAGTACCACCTCGACCAGAATTCACTTAGGACTAAATCCTTTAGAAATGAGACAAAGTAACTAAGTGCGAAACCAGATTAGCTACGAAATCTGTTTGAATCGCTTTAAATACGATCTGCAAGACCTAAAATTTGTAGAATCATTGACGCTAGGTTACCCTAAAATCTAGGATCAATCTCATTACCCGGCTGCTCTCGGGAGCATCTCGAAACTCCGTATCGGATCTGGACCGCACGTCGGAAGTCCGATTAACACGAAGTTAAGGAACTAGGACCGCCTCACTAGGCTCGACAACCATCTCGGAAATGAAGTCCAGACGATGTCCCACGGCCATTCGATCGCGTCCGGAGCGAGAGAGTGTGAAAATACTTGTTTTCTTTAAAAATAAATATCTTGAATAGTAATCTGGCATCTCTCGTTTGCGGATCAGTTTTAAGCAACTAGACCGTCAGAATCAGACCAAATTACACCCTCGGATCAGGAGAAATTTCATACACATTTACATGTACTCGGAATCTCCGATCAAGATCCGCTGACCGTTGAACTGAAACTGGTCCGCCACGCGTGATCTGGATATCCGACTGAAACGAAAACTTAATAGAACGTAGATCCAGCGTTAGTGAGCTTAAGTCCAACTTTTGGCTCAAGGAGGCCCGCCAGAAGTCCTCCGTTGAGCTGAAAAAGTTCCGCTTTGGTTATAACTTAGGTGAACCTTGTCCAGAAGTCTATTTTGGTAAAGTTTTAGACTATATAAGGACCTTAAACCCTCTCCCATTTCAGCCATACGAATTTGAATTTGAGAGAGAGAAAAGAGAGAGAAAGTGAGGGAGATGTGGGAGGAACTCCCTGCTGCTGTTCCCTGCCGCTATTCGGGCTCCACCGCCTGATTCTCATCGCTTTCCGCGATTCCGGCGTCGTTTCTAGGTAAGAAACCCTAACCCTAATCTGCTTTAGGGTTGTATAGGTTGTAGGTTATGAAATAGCTAACCTGTTTCATTCTCTAGGTTGCCAAACTCCTGTATACGGAAGCTTAGCAAACCTATCAACTCCGTTACGATTCTACAACACAAGGTGAGGACTTTAGGTGTATAGGTTGCAGTTTTCAATGCTTTCAATGTCAGGTAATGGTAGATTCATGATCTGCATGCCATTGCACATATACAAAGTACTTTCCATTTTCTGTTTCGATTAGAATTGTAGACTTTGGAATTTCACATACTCTAGGTATTCGTATAAAATACCGTATACGTATTTTTTTTGAAAATGTGTTTGACATGTTTATTTGTCATATGGATATACGATATATGGATAAAAGACTTATTTGGCGAAAGGATTCGCCGAAATACATGTTTTACTAATATACACTATGTATGTAGAAATACTGTATTGTAAGGAGTGCCGTATACATATATATTTTGGAAATGTGTTTACCATGATTATGTGCCATATGATTATATGATATATGGATAAATCACTTATTTGGCGAAAAGAATCACCGTAATACATGTTTGTTTGTATACACTATGTATGTTGAAAATGCGTATTCTAGAAAATACTGTATACGTATAAAATTTGGAGATGTATTTATCATGATTATTTGCTGTAGTAATATATTATACATGGATAAAATACTCACTTGGCTAAAGGATAGCCCTAATACATGTTTTGCTAACATACACCATGTATGTTGTAATAGTGGATTCTAAGTGTTTGTGAAAGTGACTGAATGAGTATAGAATTCTCATTCGTGCTCGCCATGATTAATTGTCATGGATAATTGATTGTTGTATTGGCAATACCCCTTTGACGAAAGGATTTGCCCTAAATCACGCCACGGCCAATACACACTATATATGCTAAAATGTGTGGCCCAAGTGTTTGTGGAAATGACTGAATGAATATGGAACTTGGATTCCTGCTTGCCATGACTATCCGTCATGGGTGTATGCTTGTTATGATTGGGGTAACTCCCTAGTGAAAGGAATTGGCCTTATACCTCTGTGATCAACATATGTCATGTATGTTGATTCCTGTATTTTAAAGTGTTTGTTGAAATGTCTGAATGAGTAGTAGTTAGTAAATTGTAATGTTTAAGGGTGTTGAGATATGATTCTCAACTCCTTAACTATGTGTATGATTTCCTTGGATAGTTGTGTGATTACGAATTGAACATATACAAACTCATGCTTGTGTTGTGATTCATAACATGCTCAACTGCTTTATGATTTTAACTATGTAATGCATATGTTTAAATTTATATTTATGTTGTATGATCCGTCATGGGTGATGGGGAAGCGGAGCAACGAGTGCGTGCAACAGCCCTGACAGCCCTAAACGGATAATACCAGACCTTGATTATATGAGTTGAATCTTGATCTACTACTGCTTTATCTATCTGCACTTGATTATGTTTTGGGCTATGATTATAGTCCAGACAATCGGTACCAGAATTGCATTCGTGGTTGTGATTCATTTGCCACGTGAGATGTGTTCGACGAACCCGAGTCGTACTTCGGTTGACGATAGTGGTTGGCCACGCGAAGTGCTTATGCACTTCATGTCGTTCAACTTGTTGTGCGCTCGAGCTAGCCGAGCTCGTCAAATAACCCGATTTGTCTAATGTATGTTCACCATGTTTGGTCGCCCCTGCTTGAACCTAGGGTACCAAACTTACCAGTGAAATCCCTTTTAACCATGGTACCTCGATCTGCTAAGACTCATGAGCCGGACATGGTGGTATGGGACACTGTGGTGGAGCTGTCGGCCTACGCTGGGGCCATGTGCCTCCCCGTAGTGACCATTGAGCAACCCAAACTCGTGAGCCAAATACGGTGGTATGGGACACTGTATTCGAGCTGTCGATACTTACGGCGAGAGCCGAGTACGGTGAGACCTGTACTCGTCTTCCGACGGCGACGAGTCCTCCGTAGTATCTTCGAGTATACTCCAAGGTCCGTGATTGGCGACACGAGTCTTTCACAAAGAACTAGAGTATGAGTTGAGCCGAGTACGGTGAGACCCGTACTCGAGCCGACGGCTAGTGATTGAGCCGAGTACGGTGAGACCCGTACTGAGCCGACGGTCAACAATTGAGCCGCATACGGTGAGACCTGTATCCGTCCTTGACGGTGACGAGCCCTTTGTGATGCCTTCGCTACACCTCTCAAACCATAATATCGTATGAGATTAACTAGGACTGACGACCCTAGAATGGATCATGTTTGGGAATGATACAAGGGAGGTACCTTAGTTTCCCAATACTTCTTCATTTGAAATGAACTAATAATTACTCGGTAATCATGCTCATCATCGCACCGCATGTGCCCGGTAGATGTGGAGCACGAGGGATGGACGCATTCGCGAACGTAAGATGATGTCGCATGAGGGTGGTTTGGTAAGGGCATACATCATGTCATTTCATACTTGCATTAAATAAGAGTAGTTAAAATTGTTTGATTGTATTGCTTTATCATTACTTGCTTGTTTGCATTGATAACATGTTAACCTATGCTTTATTGTTCCACCGAGTTGATCACTCACTCCCACGATACGGACGGTGTTTCGAACACCCACCGGACTTTGTCTCGATTGCGGATGGCGACGCTACTTCGAGGCGAGCCGGACTTCTATGACGACGAGAATGCTTCCTCATATATGTCTTGTTTTCACGGCGGCTTCGTGAGAGCCGTGCCTTGATTGTCGGGCCTGGGGATGTTGACTAGATCACACTACACAACTTGGTATAATTTAAAATCATACTTGTAATTATTTAACTTGTAACTTTATCACACTCTGGAGACCCACCACAGCTTTATATATTTTATCTATCTATCACAGTCTTCCGCTTGCAAATTTAACTGTCTCTGGAGTATGATATGCTGTTTTGGCTTAATCTCACTCATGTTCATTGCATTAATACCGATCACATTCAATCATCATTCATTTTGTTGCATAAGGGTTGCGTTGGAACTCAGGAGTTGAGTTTATGCTCGACCCCCGATTTTCAGGGCGTTACATTTTCAAATGTGGAGGGAAAATACCGAAAATTTGAAAATTCAAATTTTAATATTATTTTAAAATAAAATATAACAGTTCTTGAGTCCATGATAAATAAGAGAGAAAAATTGGAATAATTTTATTAAATAATAATTCTAAGAGTTCTTATTACATTACTTTAAAATTTTTTTAAAAAAAATCTAAATTTGTACAGAAATTGCTTGGAATAGCAAAATCCCTTTTACGACCTAAATTTGCCAAAATTAGAAACATTCAAATAAACTTTATCGGATCATTCCGAGCATTATTATAAGCAACTTTTAAAATATATATGAAAATCTTAAAAAAGTAAGAATAAGGAAATACGATGAAAATAAATAATATTTTTTTTAGAATCGCACTTTTGAATAAAAAGTGTGTTTTATTGGAAAACGGATAAATTTGACCGGCATAAAGGGTCAATTGACCTCGGAAGCATCATTACATAAAGATCGATAGGTTTTGCAGTTTATAATGATGCTCAAATCAAAAGTTACGGCTAATTTATAGTCAATATTCTAAACGGCAATTTCTTCCTATCCGAAATAAATTTTTATGAATTGGACATGCCCAGGGCCCAGTTACGTCATGTCGTAGGTAGGACTAAGCCTGGTTCTGATGGATTACTTTCGCTTTCTCTCTGGCTTCTTTTGCTCCAACTGTACTTGGAATGCATCTATGGCCCGCATTCCATCAACACACCATATAACAAAATAAGTCGAGGTGGATTGGGGACCAATAGTGATGCAGGGGAGGATGTGAGGTCGAGCACCGTCTTCCTCGAGAGGATAACTATTCCGAATCCACGGAACTTCTCTGAACTCCTCACAGAGAGTTCTCAAATCCACGAGGAAAAAAAGCAAGAAAATAGAAATAAATTTTAATAAATTCGAAATTAATTGATGAATGAAAAAAAAAAAAGAGTTCACAACCCTTTAAATAGGTATGCCAAGCAATGGGAGAGAAATTAGAATCAAACTACGAATAAAACTCCTAGAATTTACGACTTACTATAAATAGTAAACTTACTATTTATAGACGGTCATGATGTCTACTAGTGCGCAAGGTTTTTGGCCAAAAATAGTAAGTGTCCTATTTGGCTTCACCAAACTGTTCTCCTAATTTTTCTAAGCTCTTTTCGCATTGGGTACAACTCCTAAAGCCTAACGGATGAAGAGTTATAATCAAACTAAAACTAACTATTTATAGTAAAAATGAAATTAAAATAGGGAAACGACCGTCGATCTGGTGGTATTTCGTAAATCCAGCTTGCTTAACCTGATGTAGCGGGGTTAGTTAGCTAAAGTAGCCCGTTCTACCCCAAAATCATATATTTTGCGTCTGATAACTCATTCCAAATTGTGAGATACGCCTGATCTAAGGTCCGATGGTCCGAATCACTTCTATCGTCGACTAGGACTTTTCTGATCTATCTTGGCCATGTAACTGTCCGCGACCCTCTCTACATCAAATATAGTTTTAACTAGTTACAAATTTGATCATATTCAAGTCTCTATATTGTGATGTATACCACGTGTTATATGTCTCCTTGTACATAATAAATTAGAATAATATTGTGGTCCCAATCATGTTTACATTATCACCAGTAGTGGGGCATGTCAACAATGCCCGTATACTACATATCCCACAGCCGATCTGATCGGATCAAAATCATTGATCAATGATCCCCCATAAACAAGCCTTACAGAATGATTTACAAGTGATTAAAAATTGTGTGCGTGAAAAACAATTAAATTGAACTCGCCAAATTATGCGACCCAAATTAGATGGATCATAAACAAAAAAAATAAATAAATTTACACTTATTTGTTTGACTACAAAATTTATGGACATAAGTTGGACAATTGAAAAAATATCCAAACAATTGTTTGTTGTCTTCTTCTAAGAAGTTGAGATTATTTAAACAGGTTTAATTTGTGATTGCGACTTACCACATTGGGTTGCAAATTTAGACACTTTATATTGAGTTAATGTACTTCATGCCAGTAATTTCTGGGTGCTTGCATATTAAGCATAAATACCACCAGAGCATCTAGTTGTTTAGTTCAAATTTAGTCATTTGTATGATGTGTATGTGCCGAGCATACCAAAGCCAAATGTAGCTCGAATTGAACCGAACGCTTGTGATCCCAAGCGCCGAATAAACCAAGAGACTGAGTTATATACAGATTGAGTCATCTACCAACCACCCATTATAAAAAAAAATGAGGCGATTTGGAAATAGGAGGGCTAATCCTTCTTATAAGTATTTTTTTTACCTTTGTAGTAAAATAATTTTCAATTAAACACGTAATAGCTTGTACAATTCAATAGTAGGGTAATCTACATAAAACGAAACTATTATAAGTTGAAAATATTCTATTTGATATTTAAATGAGTCCTTATAATTAGCATAACGATAAATAAATAAAGAAAATGAAAATGAATAAGTAATAATAATTTGTCGTCGTTTAATTAAACATTGTAGGCAAAATGGTCGCTGATAATAATAATATGTTCATCGCACGGCTAAACTTTATGGGCAAGACAATTGTAGTTTGCAAAATAGTCATTTATTCGTCGCTCAGCATGAACGAAGCTTCGCGGGCAAGACGATCGATGGCAGGCAGATCTTCGATAACATTTTCATTCTATGGCCAAGCTTTGTAGGCGAGACGTCATGATTAAATAACAATATATTCGTCGCTTGTAACCGCACTTTGTAGATGAGACGGTCGGTAGAATGATAGATTGTTCATTACTTAAAACCAAACTCCATAGGCGATATAGTCGTGTATAACGATTACATATTTCTCGCTCAAGACTTCACTTCGTAGGTGAGACTATCATGATTTAACTATCTATTTGTCGCTCAACTGGGCTTCGTAGGTGAAATAATCATAGTAAAATGATTGTTTGTTCATTATAAAGTCAAACTTCATAGGCAGGAAAACTTATGGAATCGTTAAGTACATATGCAAGAAAGCTTTGTTAGCATTCTATTTGAAACTTATGGAATTTTTTTAGTTGTCTAACGATGTGATTGTGAACATAAGGTGGAGAGATAAGCAATCTAATGACTCCATATTTTTTGCATCATTGCACTAACTAGTAGTAGAGTTATATTAGGACTAAACTAAACTAGCTAGGATAGTCGTCTATGAGAAATGAAGGATATGTAGTGTTGCGTTATACATGAGAATTGTGTTGAATTGGTGTAGGACTAAATCTTTTCGTCATTCTTTGCTTTATTTATAAGCACGTAAGGCAGTTGTTGGATAATTATATTTGAAATCAATCTTTATGATATTCTCTTAATCAATTAACTAATAAGCGAAAGTGATCGGTCATGTCTCCATCGTAAGGATGACTTCTCGTGATCTTCGTATTTACAGCTAAGCGTAACCAATTGTATTTCGTTATGTGTTATAGAGCATATCATTGCCAACTAACTTATTTAATTATGCATACTCTCGGGCTATTATGTAAATTGTAGCATGTCGCATTATGGTACGTATTTGTATAACAATTGCGTGTTACTAGTCTTTTTAATTGTTTAGCATGTGTCCATTGGCAACGACCATCTTAGTCTCCCACGATTTTCTTATATGGTTCATATCGGCTGTAGGGATTTCATCCTAATCTTCGGTATGGTGGTATTGTCATGTGTCGGCTCTCTAGTAGTTAGATCTAATAACGTCAGATTGGGTGTAAACACCAGTAACTCTAAAAATTTGATTTTTTTTTTTTGTCTGTGTATTTTAGTGGTCATCTTCTAGTATTTTAGTACCCACCATATTCCATCAGCTCATCGGGCAAAAAGGATAGAGTGGATATCTTCTAGTATTGGAACTTATATGTTGTTATAATCTTTTATTATGGGTTTAACATAAGGGTTATCAATGGACTGACATAGGCCCAGCCCGAGGCAAACATAAAGTTTTGATGAGGCCTTGTTTGTAGGCACGACCCGAAAGTTCAAAGTCCAGACATCCTAGGCCTAGCCCATTGACGGTCTCATTTAGCATGGAGTTTTCATATATTTTGTATGTAATTTGCAGACGATAATCATGTTAAAAGAAAAATTCCAAGGTGGTTTGATTCCTAACCCATTTGAATTCCATAATCAATTTGGAAGTAAATTTTGGAAAAAAAAAAAAAAAAAACAAAGAGACCAAAATAAGATTTTTCATTAAAGTTTTATTGTGGTATAACATGTTCGATGTTTTGTAAATGCAATTTATATATAATAACATAATTATTAATTTTACATATTTTCAAGCATAAGAGATCTCCAATACAAACATTTATACGTTATGATTTAATTATGAATCAACATGTGATACCCATCATGATGTTTTAATGAAATCTAATCCATCCATTAGGTGTCCCTCATATTCTCCTTGTTTTTTAAAACTCAAGTTGATATAAAACAGATGTGGAACGGCTCATAAAATCATGCCTAAAACATCTCAAATTAATGTTTTAGCTCACTTGAGTTTTAAAATAGCTTCTAGGATCACATCCTTAGGCACCATTTTCTCTCCCAAGTCTTATCTTTCGTTCCCTAGCTTTCCCCATGTCGGTCATAATTGTCAGGTAGCAGTGTAGTTGGTATTAGCTAACATGGTGTAGCCTCGAATGTGGGGTTCACCTTAATGTATGTATTGTATATCCACGTTCATTTGTTTTTCCCGATCGTTTTAGGGCATGCACCCAGAATTGAGCAGATCCAAATCTCAGGTGGACCACACCATAGGAAATACTGATGATTGAATAGCCGCCCCTAAAAACTTCATAGGACCCAATGTAATGCCCATCATAATGTTTGTTTATGATCCAACGTGTTCATAATTAAGGATACTCATATATGGATGAAGGAAAAAAGCAAACGTCAGCTTAATCCAAAACTTTTGTGGCCCACAAGAAGTTTTTAATGGTTAATCGCTACTGTTTCATGTGGTGTGGTTCATCTAAGATTTTGATGTGCTTCATTTTTTAGCACATGTTGTTTATACCCATTTTTGGCACACTTACATGGACCAATGAGATGTCAACATGTGTCAGCATCATGCACTAAATGATAACAAAATCCTATCTGTGCCTTCCATTATTACTTACACGCGATCTGGTGTAGCTAGATCAAATGGGCCTAGGAGACGCCACATGACAGTTATGCCGTGCGTAGTATATATCAACTTCAAGAGGATAATTTAGAGATATGCACATGACAGAGGCATTAAATGTTAAATTTTATTAAAAAGCACTCTATATATATATATATATACATATATATATATATATAAGTCAAGTGACTTAAGGACTCTAACAACTTTCTAATGCAGGAGTCTAGAGACTCAAGCATTACAACCGACATATGCGAGAGTCTTTTTCTTGTACACATAGTCGCATGCGATAGGCTATGCTCACATGGGAGAATCAAGAAGATTTTCACAGCCAAACATTCAAATACCTCACGATACTAAAGACTACATACGGTCACCGCCTCCTAGAAGCCTATATAAACAACACTTCACGAAAAGCTTTAGGACGCGCACCATTACAACCAAGCTTTGCTTTATTTATCCGTCCACCATGGACATTTATCATTTTTTAGCCCCTCATCGCTACTCATAGCATGAGGCATTTGTTTTTAATTCTTGATTTAGCTCTCCACCCTTCATCCACGACATCTCATTGTAAGGAAGATCACTCAGTTTCAAACAGAAGGCTATGAGGCTTTCCTAGTACATGCTAGTTGATTATATCAGCCATCTTGCCATGAAGTCTAGTCCATACCAGACGACAAATAGATAGTCGAGTCACGACTGTCTAGCTACATTATTGGTTCCGATCAAGACCACGAATAGGTTGTCACCTCATCGGTTATTTCGTCACTCAGTTCTGATCGAGCAACGAACAGATTGCCGAAGATCCGCCCTCTATCGACCATCTAATTATAATGTCTGGTTCCGATCAAGTGATGAGCAAACGACCATTCCACACATCATGACCATCCCGCTACGAAGCTTAGTCCCGACTGGGTAACAAATGGATTATCAACCTGTAAGCAAATTGTGAGTGTCATTATTGTAAAAAATCATTAATAAATTAATACTTTCAACTCATATCTGTTTTCTCCATTTTTTTTTGTTTGAACTATAGTAGCGAATCATGCTGAAGAGAACAGGTACTTAAGTTCGTAAACTCATATCTATTGTCACGAAGCAAAAAGAACTCATTTGAAAGAATTAATCTCATTTCCTTACACAAATTGTTCGAACGGAGCGTAGTATCAATGGGCTAGAGAACTCTGAATCCCACATCATGTCTCCAATCTATCCATCTCGGTGCATAGGGGACACCAACAATTTAATAACCCTTGAGTCAAACAGACTCTAACAGGCCCACACATCATACTCATACATGTGTATCTAATTTAGACACCCACTCACACATGCGACCTAATCTAATTGAATTGTGTGCGACGCATGTTTTGCTTTATTTTTTGGCTCATGCCCTAAAATGAGCCAGAAAAAAAACAGATGGACATAGTGGATATACAATACATACATCAAGATAGGCCCTTAGTCAGGCCCGCACCGTGTTGGGTGAGGCCGAGGCCGCACCTAATCCACTCTCCAGTTGCCCTGCCCCAGAAGAATTGAGATATATTAAAAGAGCTTTAGCATCTAACATACTGTGATGATTCATACACATGCACTTGCAAATTCCATACCTAGAGATAGGGCTGTCAGTGGGCCGGGCCTGGGTTGGTCTTAGCACAGATTTTAAACTTTTTTCAGCTGGGCCTATTCGAAATTTGAATTTTGACAGGCCCAAGATTAGCCCATTAACACCCTTACCTGGATAGCGTATGTAAAACGTCCAAATCATATGCCTCATTTTAGATGAATCATAACCCAGATATTACATTGAACTAACACGCTAAGTGACTGATTGCTGCTCAAATAATGGACCGTTAAGATGAGAATACTTAGCGTTCCAAATCTAACAAACAAATTTCCTTGGATTTTAGCATGGTTCAATCAATCCTATTTTGAGTTATGATATATCAACAGTGGACTCCACGACTTGGACGGTTGAATTTGAGTTACACGTGTGACACGAGTGCAATTGCGTGGTGTATGTGTATGAACCACGAACTCTTCCACAGCATAAAATTATAGGGCGCGGCTTCGGTGGATCCCGGGATTCACAGTAGTGAGTGGATCCCTGATTGTGGGACCCACCTTGATGTCTGTACCTTACATCCATGCCGTCCATATGTTTTGAAATATCATTTTAGGACATGATTAAAAAAAAAAAAGCATATTTAAATATCAGGTAAACCACACACAAGAAACAGTGGTGATTGAATACCCACCATTAAAAACTTATTGGGGTCAACCGGAATGTTTATTTTCCATCCGACCTGTTGATAAGGTCAAAAGGATCTGGCTGAAGGGATATCTAAAATATCAACTTGGTTTAAAACTTTTATGGCCCACAAGAAGTTTTTAATTATTAATCACCACCGTTTCCCATGGTATGGTCCACCTGAGAATTTGATCTGTTTAATTTTTGGCCTAATGGCATAAAATGAGATTTCAAAATATATGGACGGAATGGATCAAAGGTACATACATCAAGGTGGGCCCCACTGTCAGAGATTCACCTGGATCCGTGGATCCACCGAAGCCGCACCCAAAATTATATACCATTCATGTTGGAAACATCACTTGAAAGCATGATTATGTTACTAAAGGGTGTCTTTTTTAATCTCCAAACACCCCTCTTTTTGCAGCAAAACCAACCATTCCTTTTTAATTTTTTCATCAAATCAGTCACCTTACAGGTCGGTTTCCCAACAGTAGTCATTGCTTTCTCAGTTCTTTAATCCAATCTCTTTTGGCCAAACCATCCACATTACACGTGGCTTGTGTGTGTGCTGATCTAGACCCTCCAAATATCGTGGCCCATTGTGGATGGACCATTGCCTGAAATTCTCACTCACCCAACAATCTCAACCGTCTGATTTCACCCATTGGATTGATCTGCTGGCCAATTTATTTCCAAACGTCCATTTCAATGGCCCATAACTGGATGATTTCATACAATGTACTCCATCCACACCAAAGTTGATGGCTTGGATGATCTGGGTCGACAGTAAATTGTGGCAAACGCACACCATAGTCTACTCCATTTCTCTGTAATTCAAGGAGTGAGATGCATCATATCCATTCATATGGACAATGGAATAACTCAAGACTTCCTATAAGAAGTCTATTATTGAGAACTTCCCACAGCAGATCTTTTCAAATTCAAAAAATGAAGAGTAAATCCCAACATGGAGCTAATCTTCCAGAGGAGGTAGACCTCCTCCATCAGGCCCGACAGCATCGACGAGACGAATCCGACAGTGGTTCACATCCATCAACCAAACCAACAAATGAAGGAGAAAAAACATTGATGCCTTCTCATCGGCTTCCATCCAGAAAGGCGATGAAGAACCAAAGACGGGTGTTTTGCTTTCGGAAGTGGAAAGGATTCCAAGTCCTACCTGAAATTGGACGGCGGAGATCGAGATGCTTGGTGTGCTTGCAAGTTCATCAGATAAAGGACTTACTAGTGTCTATGAATGGTAGAGCTGTGGTTGTGGGATGGAGAACAAAAGGGTGGGAAGGAGAGGAAACATTGCCAGTTCCTGCATTGGAAGGGATGGCTAGCTTTGATGAGATCTTCCTACACTACTGTAATATCAAAATGCCTTGTGCTATGAAGAATTTTACCATATGGGTTTCTTTAGTTGAAGCAAAAGATTCTGATTTGGGAACTTTCACTTTGAATTTAAGTGAGTTGATGTCGGCGGGCGATTCGAATTCGAAATTCAGTGGGAAGACTATGAGCTTCAATCTTTGTGGAGTTGCAGCTGGAGCGATACTCGGTGTGAGCTTTTACTACACGATCATCGACACGGAAACCCGTGGATTCCAGCAGATGCAGTGCAATTCAAATGGTGAGTATTTAGATTCTTCGAAAAAATTTCTATACTTTCTTTTTCATCTTATATTTGGAATTTGAAGTGAAATAACTGTCATCCTCAAGCCAAATTCCTAAGATAAAAGACCATCCAATCAACCCTTCACCTCTTAGATGGTTTCAATTGGCAAATGATCATTGATCAATGGCCTTTTCTCTTGATGAAATTTCCTCGACTTTTGCTGATCTCCACCAGAAAATTGATTAGACTACTAGAAAAATCTGATACTGGGCATGGCTCCTCCATTGGATGTTCCAGATCAATGGGCATTTGTGGTGATTGGAAGGTAGAAATGGTCACAGTGGAACTAAAGGGGATCGACAGTATATCAAATATGTAATTCGTTTGATTTCTCTTGGACTTTGTTTTCTGATGTTATTCCATTGTTCACCTAACCGTTGTTACGAATGCAATGTAGGCCCCAACCAAAACAAAAGCAAGTGCTTCTCCTGTCTTCCTGATTTAAAATACAGAAAGAACCGGTCACTAGCGGGCTCCACCCGAAGAGTTGCGTCGCTTGAATCTGATCTCGGCTTCATCACAATTGAGAATTCGACAGAGAACTGCTGCCGGGCTACCAATGACGATGATGAAGGTTTCATAACAATTGAGAAAGGAATAGAGTGCCCGCGATCGTGGAGGCCACCATCAGACAATTCGAGCAGTTCGGAAGGAGATGAGAAAGAAAACCCATGTGTTTGGTCTGAATTTTATGAAGAATCTGAGGTTGATCAGGTGCAGGATGAGTTCCTCAGAATGTTAGAAGAGAAACAGGGGAAAACAGAGGAATTTGAAATAATATCGAATGCAATAGTGCCATGGGAGAAAGAAATGCAAGAGCTGGGAGAGAAACTGAATTTAGAGTTCGGTTTTAATTTGGATTTGGATTTGGATTTAGTGTTGAGGGCAGCTGAGAATGAGGTGTTGAAGGCAACCCAAGTTTGGAAAAGTAGAGTAGGAGCAAGAGCATTGGAGAAAGCTGAGTACGAAGAGCTTTCAAGGAAATGGAGGAAAGATGGAGAAACCTTGGGTGGGTTTGGCAGCCCAATCTAGATTTGCCAATATCCTACTTAAAAGGAACTCATAAGGACGCTTGTAATGTTTGCTCTCTCTCTCTCTCTCTCTCTCTCTCTCTCTCTCTCTCTCCCTCCCCTCTGTTAAGGATGGAAAGAGATTGTTTTAATAACGGGAGTTGCTTTTCGACGCAACAGTGTATGAGTGTTCGTAATTGCTTTTTTATTAGGCTTTTTTGTCATGATATGTGGGCCATAACAACCTGCCCATCTGATGAGCAGCATGTAATATCTCTGTAAGATGGACCTCATTGATCAAAGTTCTAGATTATCCTAAAGGTTAGATAATATGATAGGGTATACAAGTAGACCCCACTGCGTTGTGATTTCAGATGAATATACGTAAGTCCATGGATTGCTATAGCTACAATACGCAGGTGGCTCTTTGAAGACTACTAGGATACTAATGTGTGGAACCATGGGGAGAGAGTTTTAATGGGTTTCAAACTCTCCAACCATGTGATCTATAAAAGAAGGCTAGGTCCCCGGTCCTACACCACAGGAGAAGAGATAAGCTTAGTCACATCAATTTCTTCTATTAGGGTGTGAAGGAAAGGAAGATCCTGGTATTTCTATTTCCGGTATTCTGTTTCCTCGACTATGGCGTCTCATATAAGTATGTAATCTTCCTTCTTAGATCTCCATGAACGATGCACAACAAGGTTTTTTTGGCTATTCTGCATTAAGCTAATACAATATTTGGTATCAGAGCCACTGTGTATAGGTATGGATGATCGAATTCAGCTATTATAAATTCAGTAATTAGGGTTTTCCTATTCAAAACCCTATCAGTAATCAGAGAATTTTGAGATTTCGAATCCTAACTCAGAATCGGGGATCTCGAATCCAGTACCCCTAATCCAAACATTAGGGATTTTGAATCCCATATCAAATTGGGGATCTCGAATCCAAATCCCCAAATCCAGATGTTAATTAGGGATTTCGAATTCAAATCCCCAAATCCAGATGGTAATTAGGGTTTTCGAAATCCCAAATCAGTAATTAGATATTCCTTGAATCCAGCTATTAGTATTAGAGATTTTGAAATTTGAATCCCATATCAGTGTTGGGATTTCATATTCGAATAACATATCAGGACATCAGGGATTTGAATCCCCAAATCAAGAATTAAGAAAATTCAGATCCAACTATTTGTGATTTCGAATCTTAATCCCAGATTGGGAATTTTAGTCCTTAGAATCCCAAATTCAGAATTGGGGACTTCAGATTAATACCCTCAAATCCAGTATAAATTAGGGATTTCAATTCCAAATCAACTGGATTAGGGATTCAATTTGAAATCAAGGATTTTATTTCCTAAATTGGGGATTTCAGATCGAACTCCCAAAAATCTTCTCGTTAGGGTTTTCATACCCTCACCTGTGCGTTTAGTGGAGGTAACCATGAATACCCGATTGTTCACCACCCTAAGTATAGGGTTGCAATGTAGTAATAATCTCGGTCAGACTGAGGTCAAATCGATAGGGATTGTACCTTGTACGTAATCTGAAAGTAACTCGAACTATAACTAGAAGAAGATGTAATCTAAACCAGGGAAAATTAAGGGAATAATTGTGAATTTAATTAACTAAAATTTGAAAATTTCAAAGGTGGGAAACTAGGGTTTCCAAGGATCCACTTGTAAAGATTAGGGAAATCTATGCTTGATTTATATGTGCAACTGGATTCAAAGTCCTATCTTCATCCAATTGGAAGATATTTTATTAAAATCCAAATCTCAACTTCCTTTGATCTAATTTTTAAGAGATGAGAGGTATAAGAATTAGAATTGATTTCATCACAAAACCATGCCCATGAGACAAAGCAAACAACATAATTTAACCAATCCATAACTAATCTGAGAGATATATGAATGTTAGGAAGGATTCCATCATCCAACCATATCCAAGGGGCGATGGTGAACAACAAGGCTTCCTACCTTCATAATCATAATAATGAAAAGAACATGCTCAAAGCTATCACAAATTCGTTGTAATTTAAGTCACAATAAACTATTAAAAACTAAAAGCATTCCTTATAATCAAACTAAAATCAAAGTAATTCAACTTAAACATGAATTCAAACCATAGAAATCACCCCATCACACTACAAGCTTCACCTCTTAACCCTAGCTAAGAGGTTTAGTTCGTCATAGTCATGATCAAACTAAAACTCAGAAAAATATCAAAGAAAACAAGGAAAACTAAAGAAGGGGAAGAAGAAAACTTAGTCGGCTCGTGCTTCACGCTCTCTCTCTCTTTCCTCCTTGTGTCTTCACATCCTAAGATGCCTTCCCACGTTCTTCTCCCTCTCTTTTATAGGCCCTAGGGGCGGCCGGAAGTCGGTGGAATCTCTTTACACAACTGGTAGTCGTAAAAACGTGATAGACCTGCGTTTGGATTGAGTTCTTCGCCAATAGACGTCCAAGAAATCAATTTGGACTCCATGGTTGGAATAAAGACCCCCTTACTAAGCTTTTGAACGGTCTAGATTTTACATCCGACCATTGTTGTGATCACATAACGGCCCACGGAGGAAACAACGTTTGACGTGCGTATTTTGGAGAATTTCATGCGCCGACGTGTTCGGTGGGCCCCATAATGATATTTTCAGAGAAATCCACCCCGCTCATTAGATTCCTGGCGAAAAACCAGTCGAAAAGGAGTGGTTTTGGTGCAATCTATTGTATCAAATCAACTCACCGTCCATCCTACGTTTTCTGTCATTTTACGTATGTACGTGTGTATGGGGCCAAAAGGCCATCATGGCAAGGGTCGTGCCCCCCTTTGGACGCAATGGATGGTCTAGATCATCCATATGGGAGATGGGTGGGCCCCACCAAGCAAACTCGGCAGAACCACGTGCGTTCGCTGATGATTCCCGCGCGAGAGAGGAGAGTCTCCTTGTTTTGGTGCATGGCGTGTGCATGTGCGCTATGCACACGCACACCCTCCAGGTGGGGTCCACTGTAATGTTCATGAGAGATCTACTACGTTCATTCATTTTTCCATCTCATTTGAGGGGTTGAGACCAAAATTGAAGCATATCCAGATATCAGGTGGGCCCCAGATCGATGGTTTATGCACTAATCTGTCTGTTGGGCCATTTCCACAAGGATCCAATGACTGAAATTTGACGTGTATGGTTAATTTATGGTCCTTGGGCCAAATATAAAGTTTTTAGCCGAACAGATGTTGGGAACCCTGTGATCTTGCATTCTGGACAACTTTTAGGCCCGTTTAAACCCAATCACTTGATTTTTTCAGATCTTTGGCGTGTAAATTCTTCGATCTTGGTCCCCTGGGGTCCATCCCTTACCTTGGTGATTTCTGAACGTTAAATCCATGCTTTTAATACCCTTTTTTAGTCCATGTTCTTAAATTCACCTTGCAATACAAACACGATTAAAATAAGACGTTAAACAGTATTATGTTCCTAAAATTAGGTAATAACTGGGGTCTAATATGCAATATTTGACCCTCAATACCGATCTTCCACCGATGTTGTCTGCAATTTTTGATCCTGCAGATCCATTTATTCTGACCTTCATTCACGGTTGATTGGATTCCTATCTCAACCATCTTCTATCAATAGCTTAACGAAGTGTGGAATCATAATCTGACCCACCTTATCCACCTCTCATCGTTAATAGTTATGTCCTCCAGCCGCGGCAACCATTGTTGTGCCTGAGGAGAACTTCGTTCGATCTTGAGATGGATGGTGGTCATCCTTAGGAAGGAACATCGGCGAGTATTTTTTTTTTTGGAATGGGAATCCATTAAGAGGCTAGGGCATGCATCCCTTTTGCATTAGTAATCAGGTCAGCGGACCCGACTGATGGCTTTCGGGTCTGATTTTGGGACCTGCTAATGACTCCTCATTTATGATAGTGGGCCTTGGTGTAACACCCCGCACTTCTGATATGCGGGTGATACCATTTAAACCCGTAATGATGGAATCTCAAAATTCGAATAACAAATAGCTTAAACTCAAACGAATGCATGATGGGACTCCCAGTCATCATTGAAGCCGTCCATCCGAGGCCCTAGGAGCTGAGATGAACCCTATATCAGTTAGAAAGGTTAACTCAACTAAAAACCCCAACTTAAAAGCAGCTTATATATCACTTAATCGAATCATATTGAGACAACGCACCTACAATCGACTCTTGAGGGTTAGTGACCTAAACCCCCCATTAACCATTAAAACTCGATTTCAAACCGATCCAGCACTTGGATCAAGGTGTATTGACCAATGGAGGCTTGAGACATTTGATATGACCCACCTGGGCCTCACATTCACCCAAACCTAGGCCAGGACCCCCATATAGGGCTCCCAAGGGGAATGGACGGAGTGGATTTATCATAAACATCACAGTGGACCCCACACAGGGTGCTAGTGCACCTAGTGTACCGGTGCATGCCGCGCACTAGACGCGCCAAGCTGGTCAAACCAGCTTTGACCGCACTCCTTCACAAAAAGTGAAAATTCTCTCACCTTTTGTAGATTTGAACTAACAGACTTCGATCTCCAAAGTGGGTCATCCTAGCAACTTTCTAGATGATTTAAACCGTCCATCTTGTCCACAGGGACTAGCGGACCAAAACCGTATAGGCTTTCGAGCCCATGCAAAGGAACGAGAAAACTGGGTCGAAGCCAATCAGAAACTCACGTGTGGCTCGGATCAGAGATAGTGGGCCAATTTGAGGCCGCATGGGCAACCCATGATCGGCCTGATCGTGCCATCCCAGGCACCCATCTACCATTTCAGACCGTTTTCTCCCACTGCAAAAAATGATCGAACAAGAGCTTGCCCCAAGAAAAGCAAAAAGGGACTTTTCCATTTCAAGAAATGGTTATTGGCGCATCTCTGGCCGTCCCCTAGGCCACGTGGAGCCATCCTAGCCCCTCACCTCAGGACGGTACGAGATGGAGTAGAGGAACATCTCATCTCATGAGAAAGTGGAGAAAAATAGGATATCTCGTGAGATATTCCGAAACTCAAGTAAAAGGCCCGAAAAGTGGGCCCCACATTGGTCAGAGGCCTCATCTGGCCTGTCCAAACATACTAGATCTTAAGAAAATATCATAGATGAGAAGTTACCATTGATGGCTCTCTCATCTTCCTCATTAAACCACCCGACCCACGATCACGAGATGGGCCTCACCAGGGCTAAAAACTTGCTTTCCTGGTGGGCCAATGCCGTGGAAATCCATCCCCAGGGTCGAATGGACCCTAGGCATAGCGGATCTCCAATCAGGGTCGTTGCAAGGGGAGATTCTTCCCAACCGTCGGTTCTCTCTCTCCCATGCCTTTAAAAGGGCCACTGTTGCCCTCAGATTTCACGCCAGAGCTAAGAAAGGGAGAGAGAGAGAGAGAGAAGGAGAGAGAGGAGAGAGAACGAGTGAAGGAGAGAGCATGGTAGGGTGTGACTCGGAGCCGCACTGCACCAACCCAGACCGTGTTAATTTGGGCCGAGTTGGGTCAGTGCAGACCAACAACACCTCCCTTCCGAGTTCAGGCATTGGCCAAACAAAGTAGGTTGCTGCCATTAGGTAACACCCAACCTCCCCTCCATTTTCCTTCCATCCAACAGCGCCTTGCTGTGGGAGTTCAACCACGATTTGGGCCATGAATGGACCAAAGGCATGCCTTCACCAGGCCGTGCAGAGGGTTGAAAGACATCCTTCTGATGCCTCTCGGTCCGGCTGAAAATGGCTCCTAGGCAAGCCGTGTAATCTGATTCAAACGACCATTTTAATGGGCCACAACCTGAGCTGAAATCAGACCTCAACTGGGCCTTGATTTGAACCAGAATCAGGCCTCCAGTTGGGCCACAATCTGAGTCAAAACAGCTCTCAGATGGGCCGTGAAAACCAGAGTAAAAACGCCCTTGGTAGGCCATATTGCTTGCCTACAAATCTGGTCTGTGTAGTGGGCCAAATCCAGACCGTTTTAGGCTGTAGTGTGGGCCGAAAACAACAACTAAATGGTACTGAAAACACTCTCAGTACTGGGCCATGTCAACCACACAAAACTGGGCTGAAAATAGCCCAGGACTAGGCCAAAATCAGCCTCAGTTTGGGTTGAAATTAGCCGCACAAGCTGGGCTGAAACCAGCCCATAAATGGGCCAAGTGCGGCCCTGGGTTGGTCCACAAAATTGAGCCGAGATGAGGCCAGGTATAGAGCCGAGAACGAGCCTTCATCGAAGCCATGAATTCGAGTTGAAACACTCCTCAGTTGGGCCCCAATTTGAGTTGAAAGCCAGGCCTCAGCTAGGCCATGCAAAAAGTAGAAAACAGGCTTTACTTGGGCCCTGTAATGGACTGAAAAAAAAAAGAGTGTTACCGAGCCTTCAGTTGTTGCATGAAGTGGGCTGGAATCAAACTAGAACTGGGCCGATCTGATTTCCAGTCTAGTGAAATATTAGGCCCAGTCCAAAACTCAGTGGTCCGCACCACTTGTGGGCCATGGTCCTCACAGTGGGCCTCACACGAGACCAAGGTAGGTGGGCCGCACCATGAAGTCCCCTGGGCCACATCTGGGCCAAACTTTAGTGGGCTGCAGGGCCTTGGGAATAGCCCAGTTCCTGGGCCACCTCTAGGCAGCGATTTCTAAGCCTTGATTACACAACGTAGGCTAGGCTAAACCCGGCCCAGTTCGGGCCTTGTCTGTAGATGGATTCCAAGCCCAAATTGGAGCCACTTGTTGGACCAAAACCTGGTGGGCTTGGTCACTCTAAGGCAGGCCCAACTAGCCTTATTCATGGGACCTTTTAAACCCACGTGGCTTTAGTGAATTGACCTTGGGAATTTTGACTACTATAGACTATAACCTTAGGAGGTTGCTTGCGTGATTTGGGCCGCAAGGTACGCACGGGAACGTGGACCAAGAATAGTAATACAATCCTAAAAGGTGATGATTTTCTTCCCCTTGAGCTTTCCATCTCTAAACTAGGCTAGGGGTAGCCTTACTATAACTATGAATGATAATCCAGAGATTGCAAAATCATTCGGGTAGCTACCTAAATACATGCCTTATAAATGATGTTAGTATCCGAGTAGTTTACTTAAGTAGATTGACTAAGAAGATTTGAATTATTTACTTAGATAAATGCCTTAAGAATTGATTTGAATGCTTGTTAGTCTATTTAAGCAATGCCTTAGGATCGGATAGAATACTTGAGTAGTTTACGTATATACATATGCCTTAAAATCCATTAAGTTCATTTGGTTAGTTTACTTAAGCATGTCTTAAAGAAGTAGCCTATTTAATTACATGTCCTAGAACTTGTTAAATCACTCGGTTAGTTTATCTAATCGCATGTCTTAGAATTTATTAAACCAATTGCTAGATTACTTGAACACATGTTTTAGAATGGATTAAATCATTTGATTAACTTGCTTAGACACATGCCTTAGAATTGATAAGTTATGATCATATGAATGTTAGGACTAGACTACTTATGGCTCTCTTGAAGTATATATGAGCTTTACTTAACCATGCTATTAAATCTCCATATCATCTTCTCTGAGTATTGTATTGATTTTAAACACACGTAACTCAAAATCTCTCTAGGGAAACTTCCATTAAAGAGAGTCCGTACTTAGGGTGTAATGGAAATGATTTTGATAAAACCAGACCCTCAACATGGAGGTTATGTAGTGATAGTCTGATTCATGGGGTTTACCATCTATGGAGTGATTCCAGTTACCTGACTGTAGAATGAACCCTTCCATATTTTTGTTGTTGATGATTAATCGCGTTTAAATCATATATACCGTCTTCATTTAGTCAATGTATTTAATATCTTCAATCCTTCATACCTAGTCAGCATACGATAGTAGTTCCCCATACATTGAGAGTTGATTGGCCACGTGTTGATGGGTTCTACCCATACCCTAAGGCGGTAGACTCATGGGTCGGGAATGGTGGTTATGGGACACTACGCCCGAGCCGTCGGTCTACGCTGGGCTATGAGCTCCCCGTAGTGACCTTGAGCTCAATTAAACCTGCTGGTTGTAAACAAATTAATAATGGTTGGGCTAATCATGCATACATAACATTCGTGCAATGACGGGTGGTTAATTATGGATGATGTAGCACGTGGCTAATAGGATTTAGCTGGGATATCGTTTCGGTAGCTACCAAACCATCGACTATCGACCCACTCTCGGTGAGTTTGGAATACGCATGTACTACGTACTCTCGCTGGTGACCGGCCACATTGCATGGGTTTTGGCCAAAGGCCGACTAGATGAGCATCCTTAGGTCAATGTGCATCCATGCATGCATGCATTAAATAAGACTGCATCATGCATTATTTTGTATGCTTTGTTGCTTCATATTATCTCTTGTCTAGGGCGACGATGTGTAATCTTGAGGGGAGATCACACTGAGCTGGTCACTCATTCATCAATATTCAACCATACAGAGGTAACAAGTGCAGGGATGGAAGACTGCACTGCGGACTTCGGGACTGCTGAAGTTGGAGCAGACGAGGAGTCATTCGAAGAGGAGCCGCACCAGGAGGCGGCTGCTTACTTTGGGCTGAATTAGTATAATAGTCGTTTATGTTTATTTTAGTATACTTTAGAACTTAAGTTTTGTATTTGGGCCATAACTGAGTGGCCCAGGGTATTATTCTCATTTCGATTACATTTATACTACGCTTGAGTTCCGTTAATCACACTTTGATCTTGTTGAGTATCATTTGATTATCTGCTAACATCTGGGTTTTTAGGAAACGAGTTGTATACTTGGGTCCCGAAAACTGGGGCGTTACACTTGACCTATTATCTGAGCCCATTAATCACTTTTTTAGACCATTAGATTTTATTCCACGTTTGAGCGTTGATCTGGACAGTCTATTTGTTCCATTATGGGCATATATCATAGCTCATTCTCTAGGTAGATGATATACATAATGACCCTTCATCTAATGAATATTAAGATTTAGGTTGATCTGTCTATCTTATGGACACCCATGCATGGTTCTACCTATCAAATTATATAGTTCCATACTATCTATCTATCATAAGAATGTCACGAGCTTGATTTAGTTATGCTCATTTGAACATGTACAGATCACATAAGAGTGCTGATTCGGCCCTATTATTAGGCCATCACTCATCATTGGGAGTTGATATGGACCGTTGGAATATATAGTGTGAAACCTATCCGTATGTTTCACTTTAAGGTTCCTTTATTTTCCAAAAGGTTAGTACCAACCAACTTGTGGGTCGTATCAGACTAATTTGGATATAATTCGTTGAGGACATGGTTATAATCGCGATCCTAAGTCTATATTCGTAAAATTGGATTCGGTTGTGTTAGCCACCCCAGTGACCTCAATCAATGAAAAGTTTTACAAGTACAAACTTGTTTCATTGGGATAAAGATGATTGCATGCAGTTGCGTTCACGTTTCATGCATACTGTAATTAGAGGTGGGCATCGAGCCGAGTCGAGTCGAGGCGGACCAAACTCGGCTTGGCTTGTCCATGTTGTACTCGAGTTCGAGCTCGAGCTCGAGCTCGGCCTCAAGCTCAACATTGAAGCTTGGCTTTTTTGCCAAAGCTGTCGAGTCGAGTTCGAGTTGAGCTAGTGGTTCGAGTCGAGTCAAGTTTACCTCAAGTAGAGCTCGAGCTTTTTCATAATCAACCATATCTATTGATTAGGAGGATGACGATTAGAACTTTCTTTTGTTCTTTCAATGGTTGTACATTTGTTTTCTCCGCTGGGGCCATCCTGATATGTGTATGGATTTAATTTTTAAGAAATATTATCTTCATGCTGGGGCCAACTTGTTGAAAGGGTTGGATTTCACACAAAAATGATAGGTTCGAAATTAATACAGGATGGACCGTAAAGAATGGTCCAACCAGGTGCACATGAGGGCGCAACTTCGGTGGATCCACGGAGTCCACCAAGGTGGGTGGATCCCTAACTATAGGGCTAAGATTGATGTACGTTCATTACATCCACGCAGTCCATCCTTTTCAAAAGATCATTTTTGGTCATTTTCCTAACAATGAAGAAGATCTAGATATTAGGTGGACCACACCACAGTAAGTAGTCGTGATTGAATACCCGCCATTAAAAACTTCTTCAAGCTTTCTTTATCAATAATCAAATGGCTCTAATCAGTGGGCCATACTTTAGACAAAAATCAATGGATAAAAAAATGAGTGCTAAGTGTTAACCGAGTCGGGATTGGGCGTGCGGCGATGCGGTCTTCTTTGCTCGGCGAGATCGATCGGGCAGGCAGCGTGCTGGTCGTGCGCCGGTGGTGGTGGTTCGATGGATTGCTAGTCAGGCGCCGGGCGAGCGTGCGGCAGGTAGAGAAAGAGAAGAAAGGGAAATAGAGCTAGGGTTGGGTGGGGTCGGGTTGTGTTTAGATTTTTTTTTAGTAAAACTTATATATATATTATAATATATTTAATATTTAATAAATTAATATTATTACTAATCGAGCCGAGTCAAGTTTGAGTCGAGTTAAAATGCCCCATGGTCGAACTCGGCTGGAACTCAACTCAAGCTATAAAAAATTAGCTTGACTTGGCCCGAGTCGGCCATTCAAGCCGAGTCAATCCAAGCTGACTCAAGCCGAGTCGAGCGAGTTATTCGAGCTAGCTTGACTCGTGAACAGCCTTAACTATAATGAAAATACAGAGGATCACCGTTTGACACTCACATGATCAGGTGAAGTAAATAGTGTTGGTGATGTAAAGCTGAAAGACTCATCTCACCCACAGGTGTTGAGTGTCTCAGATTTACATAATTGACATCACTTAGCTTCATGATCAGGAGGATCACTAATATATCATCATTACCTCCCACATGAAGAATGATGATAATGTAACAGATCCTCACCAGGATGTGATGGTTGGGCCCATCTTCACCTTAGATAATTCAGTTGATGCCTCCCTTAACAACTGAATTGATTAGCCTTGCTTGATATTTTGTTTATATTTATAAATTATTTTTAAGAATAATGAATTGATGTGAGTTTATATCTTCTTTTAATTTCAGTCTCAATTCCAACTCATATGCACCACGTTCCTGCCCTAAATGGATTTAATTATGCTCATTGGAAGGAATCCATTGAGGTTGTCTTAGGTTGCCTGCAATTAGACCTTGCCCTAATAAAACCAAAACTGCCAAAACCATCTGATGATGCCCCTGAATCAGAGATTAATTGTTATGAGGCATGGTTTAGATCGAATGCAACGTGCCTAAAAAGCATAAAGTATTCGATTTCTGAGTCCAAGAGAGGTGTCATGCCTAAAATAGATAAGGCCAAAGCTTTCCTAACCTAAATGGGAAACCGATTCAAGAAATCGAATAAAGCTAAAGTGAGTTTTCTTTTGAATAAATGATGCAGGACAATTAACCACTTGCTCTAAAAGCTCGAACTGTTAGAGTATGGCGAATTAATCCCTTTATCTCATAGCCCAGGCCCCACATCTCATGGGTTTTAAGACCTCGGCCGAACCCCCTTCGTGGGCCCCAAATCACATGGGCCGCCCACCCCGAGTGTGTCCCCGCATCCCACGGGCTACCCCACTCGAGCCAGGTGTGAAATGCGCATTAATCACCCCTGGTGAGGAGTCTCGAACATGAGACCTCCTCCGTGGGCCGCACCCACCCTGAGTGTGCCCCTGCATCCCACAAGTGACCCCACTCGAGCCCAGTGTGAAAATGCCCCTGCATTAATCACCCTCGGTGAGGAGTCTCGAACCCGAGACCTCCCGCTCTGATACCAATTTGATGCAGGACAATTAACCACTTGCTCTAAAAGCTCGAACTGTTAGAGTATGGTGAATTAATCCCTTTATCTCATAGCCCAGGCCCCACATCTCATGAGTTTTAAGACCTCGGCCGAACCCCCTTCGTGGGCCCCAAATCACATGGGCCGCCCACCCCGAGTGTGTCCCCGCATCCCACGGGCTACCCCACTCGAGCCCGGTGTGAAATGCGCATTAATCACCCCTGGTGAGGAGTCTCAAACACGAGACCTCCTCCGTGGGCCGCACCCACCCCGAGTGTGCCCCTGCATCCCACAAGCGACTCCACTCGAGTCCAGTGTGAAAATGCCCCTGCATTAATAAATTAACCTGCTCATACTACGATGGAAAATGAAATATCCGTGAATATATTATAGAGCAGATTGAAGTTGTTTCAAAGATCCATTCTCTAGGCCTTGTACTCACTACTGATGAACATCTGATTCACTTGATCATGAACAACATACCTCCTCAATACAGTACGTTCCTAGTAAACTGTAATACTCTGAAAGACATATAGACATTGAATGAACTGATTTCTCAGTGCGTTCAAGAGGAGGATAGGATTAAGTAGTTAAGCACAATACAAAATATAAACATGATGACCTCATGACAAGGGCATGGGCATGGGCAAAAGGGAAAAAAAAAGGAACCAAGGTTTTACTAAGGGATTCTTAGGCAACAATGAGAATCAATCTGGTAATGGATCGAACCGCAAACGGGCCAAAAGCAATAAATGCTTCTTTTGCAACAAGGCAGGCCATCAAAAGAAAAACTGCGAAAAGTAAAAGAAATGGCTCATAAAGAAAGGTAATCATTATGTTCTCATCTGTTTTGAAGCTAATCTGACCGATGTGTCGGTAGCTCCCTGGTGGATAGATTCGAGAACTACTATTTACATATGTACCTTTATGCAGAAATTATTAAAGGTCAGGCCACCAACTGATGCAAAGCGCTCAGTATACGTAGGCAATGGTGTCAAGGTCGACGTAGAGGTGATTGGAGTCTATAGGCTTAAGTTAGAGTTTGGTTATTTTTTGGATTTAGTAGATACATTTTGTGTCTTCTATAAGACGTAATTTAGTTTCTATTTCTTGTTTAGATAAATTGGAATATTCATTTCAATTTGAGAATAAAGGATTCAATATTTAATTTAATTCGATTAAAGTTGGCACCGATTCTATAGTGAACAACATACACCAGTTAGGCTTGACTGCCTCACACGTATATAATGTTAATGCCTTGCATGGAAATAAAGTAGGATCCAAATGAAGACTAGATTATGAAAATTCCTCATGTTGTAGCACAGATGACTGTGTCATATATTTCGTGAGAGATTAGACAGACTTGTGCGAGAAGGAATTCTTCATTCTCTAGACTTCTCAGACTATAAAGTATGCATTGATTGCATAAAAGGAAAAATAGACCAGAACTAGAAAGAAAGGTGTAACAAGGAGTGTAGGACTCTTAGAGGTGATACATACAGACATTTGTGGACCATTCCCTACAGCTTCCTGAAGTGGACACAAATACTTTATTACCTTTATAGATGACCACTCTCATTTCAGGTACCTCTACCTTATCAGTGAGAAATTGGATGCCCTGGACGCTTTTAAAATATATAAGGCCGAAGTTGAAAATCAACTCGATAAAAGGATTAAAGTTGTCAGATCTGACCGTGGTGGTAAATACTATGGTAGATATGATGAATTAGGTCGCAATTCAGGGCCATTCACTAGATACCTACAAGATTGTGGCATTGTCGCCCAGTACATTATGCCTGACACTCAAAAGCAAAATGGTGTGGTTGAAAGGCGTAATCGCACCCTTATGGATATGGTGCAAAGCATGGTTAGCAATTTGATATTGTCATAATCCCTATGGGGTGATGCAATCAAAACTGCAGTTCATATACTTAACAGGGTCCCCAACAAAACAGTAAGCAAAATTCCTTTTGAGTTGTGAAATGAGAGAAAATCAAGTCTCCGATATCTACATGTTTGAAGTTGTCTTGCTGAGTCTAAAATTTGTAATTCGTATGAAAAGAAGTTTGATCTTAGAACCATAAACTGTTTTTTTATTAAATATCCAGAAAGATCAAAGGGCTATCGATTCTACTGTCCTTCCCACTCTATCAGGATTGTTGATACTGAGAATGTCAGATTCATTGAGGACACTGAAACACGGTTAGAGCACGAACATTAAAAACTTTGTATTTGATAAACAAAGGATTGACTTCAGTCATAGTCACTCAAGATCGTGTGGATATTAACGCTGCAGTCGATCCTGCAGTCATTGCAGAACACCACGTTGAACCTCATGTACAACCCATTGATGAGAAAAATCAAAATCAAGATCCACCCAACAAGCTGAACCATTGAGAAGATCTAAACGAGAGAGAATGCCTGTAAATCGAGACGATTACATCGTATACTTATAAGAGCACGATTTTAACATAGGGGTGAAAAAGGATCCTGAATCCTTTACACAAGTCAAATAAAGTGTTAATCCTTCTCGTTGGTTTGATGCCATGAAAGACGAGTTGAAACCCATGAGAGACAATAAAGTATGGGATCTTGTTGAGTTACCCTCTGGACTAAGACCAATTGGTTGTAAATGGATATTTAAAACCAAGTAGGACTTTAAGGGTAATGTCAAAAGATATAAAGCTAGACTTGTTGTCAAGGGTTTTAACCAGTGTGAGGGCATTGACTTTAAAGAGACTTTCTCACCAGTATCTAAGAAATACTTATTCAGAATTATAATGGCAATGGTAGCTCATATGGACTTAGAATTACATCAGATGGATGTAAAGACAACATTTCTTAATGGGGATCTAAATAAAAATATATACATGTTACAATCCGAAGGTTTTGTAGCCCATGACTCATAACATTTGGTTTGTAAATTAAAGAAATCAATCTATGGGTTGAAACAGGCATCATGACAGTGGTACTTAAAGTTTCATGAAGTAATTTTCTTATATGGTTTTATATAAAACACTGCAGATAAATGTATCTACATTAAAATCAGTGGGAGTAAGTTCGTTATGATGATTTTGTATGTTGATGACATTTTGTTGGCTAGCAGTGATATAAGATGTTGAGCGACACCAAGAAATTCTTATCTCAAATATTTGAAATGAAGGATCTTGGTGATACCTTTTACATCATCGGCATTGAGATTCGCCCTGACAGATCATATGGACTGCTCAGCCTGTTATGGAGGGTCTATATTACTAGAGTACTCGAAAGGTATGACATGCAAAATTGTGCTTTTAGACAGTTGCCCATTGTTAAGGGCAGCAATCTTGGCATATTATATTCCAGTGTCTAAAGAATGATTTGGAAAAGAATCGAATGAAGGAATTTTCATACGCATCAGTAGTAGAGAGCATCATGTATGCTCAAGTCTGTATGCGATCGGATATTGCATTTGTTGTTGGAATGTTGGGCAATGCCTATCTAATCTAGGAATGTAACATTGGATAGCTACAAAGAAAGTGTTGCGGTATCTACAGAGAACGAGGGACTTCGGACTCACATACAAAAGATATGATCAGTTGGAGTTAATTGGATATTCAGAAGCAGACTTTGCAGGCTGCGTTGACACTAAGAAATCCACCTCAAGATACATCTTCATGATGGTTTGAGGAACTATCTTGGAAAAGCGTGAAATAGTCTACCACAACCTCATCTACCATGGAAGTTGAATTCATTGTCTGTCACGGACATCTAATCAGGCGTTATGATTACAAAGTTTCTTCTCAGGTTTGTGGGTATTAGAGCATATTTCAAAACCATTGAGAATATTTTGCGATAATTTAGCTACAACGTCCTTCCCTAGTAACAACAAACATTTATCATGGTCGAGGCATATCGACATCAAATATTTTGTTGTAAAGGAAAGAGTTCAGAATCGTCAAGTGTCTGTGGAGTTCATCGGCACTAAACGGATTATTGTTGATCTGCTCACTAAAGGACTTCCTATCATGCCATTTCAGGAGCATGTTACGTCCATGAGAATCATTGATCCCACAGATGTTTTCAGTTAGTGGGAGTTGAGCGTGTTTAGATTTTCACAGACAATCAATAGATCTCGTTTGAAAAAGTTTGATAATTTTGATATAAAGTTATTTCTACTTCTTTATAAGTATGTGCAAATTTTAAGTAAGTAGAATTGAAGTCATATCTTGTTGGAGATATTTAAAAAGCTTCAGGACCTCTTAAGGATAGACACAAATCGTCACACTACGTGTATAATCCTTATACCACACTTCATAGTTCCTGATCTATGTCGTTACGATTAATAGTATTTGTGACCGTGCTTAGTCTTATTTCGTTTAGATTAAATGTTGTGATGATTACCGCGATTCGATACTGACAGTCTTGATAGACCAGATTGAATAACATTACCCGTATTATCCAATAATCAAATTAGTTAACCATTTTGGATGTTTTTACAAAATCATAACAAATTTTCAAAAGATCAATCATTGACATTGATCAATATGACCCAAGTGGAAGAATGTAAGATCTCTGTAAGATGGGCCCGATTGATCAAAGGTTTATATTGTCCTAAAGGTTGGATAATATGATAGGGTATACAAGTGGACCCTACTACGTTGTGATTTTCAGATGAATATGCGTAAGTCCATGGAATGCTATAGCTACAATATGTTGGTAGCTCTTTGAAGACTACTAGGATACTAAGGTGTGGAGCTGTGGGGGGAGAGTTTTGATGGGTTTCAAAGTCTCCACCCTTGTGATCCATAAAAGAAGGCTAGGTCCCTGATCATACACCACAAGAGAAGAAATAAGCTTAATCCCATCAATTTCTTCCATTAGGGTGTGAAGGAAATGAAGATCATAGTATTTCTATTTCCGTATTCTGTTTCCTCGATTATGGCGTCTCAGATAGGTATGTAATCTTCCTTCTTAGATCTCCATTACCGATGCATAACAATGTCTTTTCGGCTACTCTGCATTAAGCTAATACAACACAGCTGGGATCAATGCACTCAATGTTGTCATTAGAAATCATAAAAGCCTTAACTCAATTAGTTGTGGTATGTTAAAATGAATTTCGTGGGAGATTTCACTGCACATTGTAATTTCCAAGACAATACCAAACATAGAACATCTTCCATCTTTTTTATAGACATCCATGTTTCCCATGCTTGAATGGCCGCATTATGAGTCTCCCAGCGTGGTTTTTTTTTTTTTTTTTTCCAGTTCATAATCAGCGTGGCCCCACACGATGAATGACTCGGATGGCCCAAAGCTGCATTGGCTGGGCAACCTTGCACGAATACAGAAAAACTTGAGCTCATACATTTCCTTCTCAGAGCCCCAAATTTCCAAGGAGCTGGCTCAATGACCCAGCCTGGTCCATTTAGGCTGCCGTGTAGTAGGATTTGCCTGAGGTACCAGACAGTAGAGTTGGCCCTCCAAGCTTATTTAACATTGACGGTTTAACTAGTCTTCTGGTGGGCCGCACATGGATGTCAAGTCATGAAAAGACCCAACCATTTTAATAATAGTCCACCAATCAGTCCCTCAACATCACTATAGCGCTGTTTGGATTCTTTGAAACGGAAATTGAGGAAACACAGTTTCAATAAAATCGTGGTTTCCTTTTTATATTTTTGTAAATTTTTTAATTAGAAAATGTCTTTTTCATTTCCTCACTTATATTGAAAGTGACTATTTTCATTTACCTTTTCTTATTTAAGTAATTTCTAGGAATTACCAAAAAAAAAAAAAAAAAAAAAAACCAAACCTCATCTATTTACCAAATAGCTCATATTTACCACCTCCTTTTTTTAAGTATGGCATGACCATCTGACTAGCTATCTAAAGATATCTTAAGAGAGAAAAAGTCTCTAACCTTTCAATTGGGGTCATCTTTCAATTATCCAAACCGTTTATACGATGGGTCTCACATTTTATGTTCATACATATAATTAAAATATTCTAACTTAGGATCATTTCCACCCTCAGTTAGTTTGGCTCTTAAACTTTGAATATGGACGGCTAATATAACAGTTTTATAATTAACTACTAAGATATTCGGTCTGAGAGTTTCTTTGGGCGTCCCACATGCGAGGGCAGCACTCTCATGTAAACAGGATTCAAATCCAACGGCTAAAATTGCAGCGTATCCTACTGTAATACGTTTGGGATGCATTGTAAGAAACCTCGTTATCAGTTATACAATCCAATTCACTAGATTCGCGGTCTTGACGAGACGATTATAGTTAAAATAAATAAATAAATAAAAATCCAACATCACATGGTCAATCAGCAAGGACTGGGCGGGTTGGATCATCCCATCACGGTGTTTTTATTAAAAGTCAAAAACATCAATTAGTAGGGCTATCATAAGGGTGGTTGCGATCATTGCGAATACTGATAGATGACAAGGTAGAGTCATCTGTGTGCAATGTATATGGGACGCTGAGAGTTTGTAACAAATGGGGCCCATGGTTCAGTTACTTCATTAATCAGAGCCGTTGATGAGATGGGTCTCACCCTAGCTAGCATATCTGGTCTTTTTAATCTGTTGAAAATGAATCAAAGTGTATTTTCTTCTCAGCCATGTATCGATGGGGCACATACCAAAGTGTCAGGACTTCCTCACCAGGGAGATTTTTGCTGCATGGGCCATCCTGACGGATCCTTTGTATCAATGGTTTGGATTATTGAAACAAAGGCTCTAACTGGTCGGTTGACGTGAAATTCCCGTGGCCTGGGCTATAAGGAGTGACTTGAATTGGGTAGCGAGTAGCGACCCCTCCGCTGCCCAAGTCGGTGGTGGAAAAGCCCCGTGGGGCCACCACGATGTTTGATGGATTGGGACTCAGTGGTTACCCCTCCACTACTGAAATGGTGTTGTGGGCCCACTATGATGTGTGTATTTTATTGGTCCATCTATTTTACAAGCTCATTTTAGGGCATGAGCCAAAAATATAAAGGAGATCTAAATCTTAAATAAAGCAGATTACTGGAAATGATTGAATGCCCTCCAAAAACTTCATTGGGCTACAAAAGTTTTGGATCAAGCTGATATATATAGGGAATGCTCACTTGTGCACTTTTTTAAGTAAGCACTCATGCACACTTTTGCACACGTGTCATGGGAACATAATCTAAATGGTCACCCTGATGCAGTACCCCTTGAAACTCTATGAGCTCAATTTTTGGCCTGATCAAAAACTCTAGTGGGCCACAGTAAAGAGATATGCAAATTGAGAGAGGAAGCTGTTTCCTTTTTCCATGGCCCACTAGAGTTTAGTATTGGGCTAAAAGTTGGGCTTGTGATGTTTAAAGGGGTGCCACATCACGTTGACTATTCAAATATTGTGCTTAGGACATGTGTGCAAAGGTGCGCATGGGCGCTCACCTAAGAAGGTGGCATGTGAGCATTCCTCTCTCTCTCTCTCTCCCTTTCTGGAGCTCAACAACCACCCTCCTCTCTCTCCTCCACTCCCCCACTCCCCCCATCTTCTACATCCGATGATCCTGACTCGACGGCCACCAGCTCGGCAGCTCACCTGTTTGTCTTTATAGAGCAACTCGTCCACACCCACTCTGCTCGCCACCGAGTCTCAACAGCCACCCAACTCTCCAAATAAAATAATCAAAGTATTTAGGTATTCAGGAAGACTTGTATTTAATATTTTCATTTATTCATGTGAAATACATTATGCTAAAGTATTTTAATTTGGAGGTTTTATGAAATTGGGATTGGGTAGGGTTGAATGTATAAATTAGAATGAGTCAGGTGCTTATATTTAGTCTGAGCTGACTATAATTAATCCGGGTTGAATTGGTTGTGACTGAATTGACTCGAATCGATCCATTTCTAAACCTTAAATTCTAAACCTTAAATACTAAAAAAAAAAAAACTAATTCGACCTAGCTTAGTACTGACTCGACCTGACTTGATTTATGTGATCGGTCGAACTCAGTCTGAGTTAGTATAGGGCAGACCTAGACTCGGATCGGGTCAGGCATATTGGACTCAATATCGAGTCAAGTCGAGTCCAAGTAATGCCTACTTCAAAATCAGGTCAGGTTAGGTCAGCTCTAAGTTGGTCTAACTCAACTCGATGCCCACTCCAGGCAAAAGAACTCGGTCTAACTCAAATTGGATGCCCAACTTAGGCAAAATAGACGAACTCAGTGAATAAAACTCGTACACCATGGTGGGTGTACATATTTTCCATGACCCACTTGGGTAGTGGAGGGGTCACTGCCGAATCCGAGTCTTACAACGTTGTAACCCTAAGCACATGCCCACCAAGAGCCAGAATATGGCATAACCCATCTCTTAACCATCTCTTCAATGCATGTGGTAGGGACTCAAAGCCTCTGTGTGCCCACCAAGATGACCCTGTGATATCCACTCTGTTCATCAGCTCAGTCAACTTAGTCAAGGACATGTGACCACAAATGAGGCAAATCCAAAGCCCAAATAGACCACGCCACAAGAAAATATGGTTTTGATTTTCCCTCGAGGCAGCGGGCGTTTTTCATTGAAATATCCTCGAGGCAGCGGGCGTTTTTCACTAGACTGATGGTTTTGATTTTCCCTAGGAATCGCCTGAGCTGGTTAGCTAATAAACATGAAGGCTGGTCTGAGGAAGGCTTCAACGGTGGTGGGCCTTTCCATCCCCACAGTTTACTAAGAACAGGACACCTGAGCTTTAGATCTGCTTCTTGGCTATGTCCTAACATGATCTGAGGTAACTGATGGATTGAAAGATATTTTAAGAGTCCCTACCACATGCATCCAGGAAAGGTGGTTATACCATATTTCGATTCTACCGTCTCTACCGTATCATATTCCTGCAACCAACTAGGCCCTATCTTGGTGGGCCCACCGTGCTGGGGCCTACCGTATCATATCCATCCCCTAACTATCCATCCCCTAACTGGGCCAAGCAGTGAGCCTTGCACCTGACACGTGTACCACCTTGGCGAAGAATTCAAACAAAAAATCTCCACTCACCCAGCAATATCTTGGCCCCATAACCATACGTGTGGGCCCAGGCCCATGTAAAAGAGCCTGTGGCCGTTCCAAAATCCAGACACACGGCGGTCGCACCAGAATCTAAAGTACGCGGCCGTTGCACGCGCCCTTATCGTGCACTCCGCAATAATGCGCAGTTCCTTGTGTCTGCAGATGCCCGTTTTGGGTGGGACAGAGATACAAGAGAAGGAGAGCGTCGAGGGCTCATCATCACCGTATGTGGTTGCTGTATGGCTCGTCCTCCATCTCTAGAGATCTCGACCGTTGATTCTACTTCCCTGCTCTTCGCCGGCTTAGATCTGTTCGAACCGAAGGCAGAGGTACTCTTCTTCTTAAATTCCATCTCATCCATTTCTCCGATTTCCTAGGGTTTTTATTACTCGACGAGGTTTCAAGATTCCAATCTGGTACTGATTTCTCTATTCCATTGTTTTTTTTTTGAAATGATATAAATATATTTTTCATGGAATTGATTAGGGTTTCATCCAGGAGAGCTTCTCCTTGTTTCATTTACCTGTTTTCGGATTAATTTTTACAGGTCTGGACGTGTATAGTTTCCTGGTGCGGCCAGTTGATACAAGTGGGACCCACGTTGGCAATCCAGACCGTTGGTCTTGATTGGTTATTCTTGTGATGGGGGATGCCCTGAAATTCTCTCGGATCGAGAACCTACAAGTAGACATTTAAGAAGCAAAGATAGCAACGGTCCGAAAAAAGCCAGTGATTGGATGGCTAGGATCTTCCAACGGGGAAGTTTTTCTTGGGTATCCCTCATAACGGGGTATCCCATCAGATTGACGGTCTCGATCATTGAATCATGGTCCCATTTTACAGATGGTGCGCATTGGATGCTGTATATGTCCGTATTATCAAACCCAGTAATTCTTCCTCCTTCAGGTGGATACTTTTGATTGCGTTCCTTGCCACCTGAATGGTTGTTATTCCCGATCTCCACCACATGTTACCCAAGCATGGTGATCGGAACTGTTCATATGGTGGGCTTCGGCGCCATGGGCTTCGGAACTACATATATTAGACAGTTATTATTGTCCTATTGAGCCATGGTCTATCTGCCATGGCATCCACATATTGAACAGTTCCAAGCACTGCAGATATTGTATTGGGTGAATTACAGATTCGAGGGGTGGAACGGGTGGCCAGATGAACTCCAAGAGGAATGGTTCTGTGATTTCATAATTGATAAATGCTTCGCTTTATCATTTAAAGGGAATGATCTGTTGTGGAATTCGATATAGTTGAATCTTATTATAATCCAATCAAGATCCATTCATTTGTGGAAATGGGCCACCTGGTCCCACCGCCTCCCACAACATTGAAGCAAGTGGGGCCCACTGCCCATCACCATCTGATCTCGAGATAATTCCCTTTCCTTCAGAAGACAGAAAGAAACTTTCAGCGTGGGGAATGATGTTTGCTTTCTAGTGGGCTTCCTGGGTTTTGATCTCTAATTGAATTTATTGGTAGGCGTTGATTCTTTGGGATCTTTAATCGTCGTATGCAGAATATGGACTTTATGGACATTGATCAGGTGATGGATGTTCCTGACACTCCTGATAGACTGACCTCACGGCAGAAGATTAGTTTGAATGTTAGTGACGATGCTGCAAATGGTGACTTACTCAATAGGGGAATTCTCAATGGGCTCAGGGGCAGCCGCAGGCTAAACACCAATAATGGAAATAGCAAAAACTCATATTCTCGTCGCCAGAGAGATCTTGATGATCATAACGAAATTAAGCATGGCAGTTCACTCATTGATTCTGCTGCAGATAGTGCATCTGTTTCTGACGGTCTCGATAAGTCTACAATGAGATTGGCTGATCAGATTTCCAAAAGGAATGAGACTAAACTCTCCGCACAAACTCAACATACAGAGTCTGCGCCTTATCAGAACAAACCTCTGTTACGCATACCTTCCGGTTCACAATGGTCCACTGATCATCTAGTTGACAGATCTAAGCTTTGCAGCAGCACTTCTGATATCAATGGTAGCTCAGCCTCTGATGTCAAAATTCATGGTGGAAATAGAGGAAGAACGATTGGTTTAAGCCAGAAGATTCCCTCTGATAGTTTCTTTCCCACTAAAATTAGAGATGCGAGACGTCGGATGCTTCCATGCCATGGAAACTCTAGTTCAGAAAAGGACCTTTGCACTGAGATTCCTCCTCAATCTTTCACTTGGCAGGATGCCGATCATGTTTTGGATAGTTCTGAGCGACACGAGTATCCTGGAAAACCTGAAAGGCCTTGTTCCATTGGCAGATTTGAAAAAGTTGGAGCCAAAGAAGTGGGTACAGGATCAGTTATCTCTTCTGGATCAATCAGAGAATCACGAAGCAAGTCGCAAGCAACCCATGGCCTTTTTCCTCTGTATGATGCTGACAATTATTCTAAAGCATCTGGTAATGCCCGTAAAAGAGAAACAGATAGTACATTTGATGGAGCTGGTGTAAGTATGAATCATGTAAATGTTAATGCTGAATTGATGGGTAATGGTAAGGGAAAAGGGATTGATTTGTTCCACAAACCTCCACCTAAAACTGCACAATCCGCATCAATATCATTGACTGTCGCTTCACCCAGGAAAACTGGGCAGAGGCGGCTGGTACGCAATGGGTGTATTTCTCCATATAATATAGCGAAGAGCAAAAGCACATCTGAAAACTACTGCAGGAATGTCAGGGATGATAAACAAGATGAGAATGACAAAAAGACATGCAACGACCTTCCTGGTGGGAATTCCTCATGTCAGGTACACATCATCAGTCCTGGTTCTGAAGGCAACCAGATTGATAAAATGAAGGGAAAAGGGATAGTGAACGAACACATGCCCGAAAACGATTGTGATGCTAGAACTAAATCTCTGTCGAGCAGGTAGCCGGCAACTTCTCATGTCTTAATTTTTTCAATTGTTATTTTCTTCAGTCTTCAAGTATTGCTCTCAGCAAATTTGTTTCCGATTCACATGAAAATTCTTCTATTTCTTTAGCATTATTTTTAGATTTTCTAAGTGCAAAATACCTCATCCGACAATGCAGTCCTTGACATGAATGCTCATTTGTTTTAACTGGGAAGGGACGTCATCATTACAACTCAAACTCTCTAATGACATGCCAGACATAAAAATGGATGTACAAATCAAAAGTAAGCTGGCCCCTTAATGCGTTTGGAGGAGCTCACAGATTTCTGTTCCAGTGCAAGCTGCCCACATGCTTCTATGAATTACTGTGCAATCTTTATCCTAGAGAGTCCCAAAACCTGATGGAGTTCATTTGGTCGTATAAAGGCCCACCCATGGTCATTGCTTTTGTATGGCTGGTGGTTAAGAACAAAGTACTAACAGTTGATGGTCTTTGGAAAAGACATGAATATAACTAATGCATGTAGCATTTGTCCTTGGGATGTTGACTGTTGAGTTGTTGGATCACTTATTTCTACTCTGCGGTTTTGCTAGGGCCATATAAGGGGAGACTGTATGATGTGAGTGCTGTTGGGTGATGCATTTTTCGTTTGGCTCCTTTTTCATGGAATGGCACGTGGGCAGGTTTGGCCCTAAAGGGAGAATTCTGTGGAGACTCTTCTTGTGGGTTTGTGGTCAATTTTGGGCTGAGCAAAACAATAGATGCTTCGTTGATTGTGCTTGTAGCTCATGTGGTGTTTAGGAAGGCTAAATTGGACATGGTTGGATTGGGCCAAGTCACTCAAGTCTTTTGACTGCTGCTGCCCTTTTGAGTTTTTTTTTTTTTTTTTTTTGTTTTGGTCTGTTATTCTATGATGTTGTGGGGGTGTTGGTTCCCCATCATTGCCCTTTTTTCTTCTTTTCTTCAATAAAATTCATATTAGCTTTCAAAATATTAAAAAAATCACGTTACCTTTCAAAAACAATAAAAAAAAGAGGAAAAAATTGTGCCCACATGATATAGTAGCAGGCACTGCATTCAGAAAATGTGGAAAACACATTCTGCATTAAGCGGAATGGCCAATAATTGCCGTTGAGCTTGTGTCTTGTTGGACAAAGAATGAGCTTGATGGAAAATTGGGCCTAAAACCGTTTAAGAATTCCCAAATGCACCCTTACTTTTTGTAGCGCCATGAGTTGATTTGCATTTTGTAGTGCTTTATCCACCTCATCTGCTTAATGGATGTGCAGTATAGTATTATGGCCCTGTTGTCTAGTTGTTGGCTATTAGAATAGTGAATAGCATTCACCCTAGCTGATTATCAATTTTCTATGTCTATTGCTTATGGTGCTCCTTCTAGCCACTCTCTTATTTATTACTGATTATCGTAGTTGTGATACTCTCAGTATACTAATTGTATATATGGATGCATTTAAACCCTGATTGTGTGGCCTATGGTGGTCCTTCTTTTGATAGTCGACTGTTCTGCAGGAATTTCTCGATTCCCAGGGAGAAGGATTCTGGCGTTGGAGATGATGCCATTGGTGATATTTTTAGATCTGCGGAAGAAATAGGAGGGTGGAGAAACACTCGTAATCGTTTGAAGGCGGCATATTTGCCCTCATCTCATGACATTGGGGGTCATTCGACGATAAATAATGGTGGCTGTGATTCATTTAATCAGAGCCATGGAGGCAAAATGGAAGATGGGAATTACGTGACAGAGGTAAATGCTAGCCCTGAATTTGACTTTCATAAGGATGGGGATCCCATCATTCTACAGCATGTTGGACCTAATACACGTCTAGTTCAAGCATCTTCAAGCGTTATCTCTGAGTCAAACCCTGAAAATAATGAAAGACAGAAGGGCAAGCAAAAGCTAATGAAAAGACAAAGGAAGACTCCAGCATCATGCAATAATCTTGGCGAATGCTCTAGTTCGACTTTTGATGGCCCAGAAGTCTCATTTCTCCGATCGTCTGGGCAACCCTCAAATGTGAAACCCTCAAATGTGAAACCAACCAGAACTCGCAATTCTCAGCGACGTGGCAACTTGATACCGGTTATAGAAGTTGATGAGCCATGTTCTCCTGAGGCAATATTTATAGACCAACAAGATGCAGGTCGCTTGGTTAATGATGACTCTGGCACAAGGGCTAGACAAGTTGAAGCAGATGAGATATTGGCTCGTCAACTCCAAGAGCAGTTCTATTCCGAATCGCCAGGAATGGAAGGTGGAGAGGTTTGTGCTCAATTTTCCCATGGGAGTTTCCTTTTTGTTTTTATATACGTCTGTTCAAGTAAAAGTAGGTCATTTCAGCTGCTAAGTTTTGTTAGTCTCTTTGACTGCTGCTTTCTAATGTACTATGTGTATAGCTACTTTCTTTCATGATGTTAAGAGATATCAGACAAGCCTTAAAAAAGGACTGATTTCTGACAAAATGCTGCTGTCTGCCAATCAATAGATGGATGCAAGTCTAGCATGGACACTACAACACGACGAAGATGCGCAGCATCTTACTTCTATTGGGAATCGTCACCTATTGCATCCTGTAAGTGGGCCCTTTACATGCTGAGCTTCACTAATGAAATATAACAGCCAAAAAATCATCAGCAAGTTGAGGAGGTTTAATATCCATTAAGCTTGAAAGTTAGTTGCCCATTACTATCCTAAAGACTTTCTAAACTGTATATATTCTCATCACACTGTATCCATTGAGCTTGAGAAGATTTAATATCCATTGAGCTTGGGAGAAAATGGTTTGATGGATAATAAAAAGCTGATGAAGAGGAGATAATTCCTCAATGAAGAACTAGTTAGATGGAGCAAACTCTTTGCGTATTTCTTTAGTTAGTGGCATCTCTGAAGCCCATAGATGAAGCCAACTTGTAGACACCCCACCTAATTTAGACTATCCAGATCATCTAACCAAGTCGGAATATGCCGGGCTTGAATCTTAATGGATTTTTTCGTTACAGTTCAAAAATAAAAATGCAGGGATTAACTCTTATGCTGGAAAAACTATAACCCTGAACCCTTTTTTTCAGACAAAGAACATTTTAAAATGTGCCCTGAAATGATAATAAGTGTGAGACCCAGCCTTGCCAAAGCATGGCGGAAAAAAATTAAAATTAAAACTTCCGCGCCTTGTATTTATTTATTTATTTTTTTCCAGTTTTCCAGAATCCCAAAAATCCAATTTCCACGGGCATGACATACCAATTTTTTTTTGAGTCTTCTGCTTTTTAAACTACATTTAGTTATTTAAACCATCCTAAATTATGTTCTTACCCCCTATTGAACCCTTTAATGGATATCCTCAGGCATGATGCCCAATTTTTTCGAGCCTTTGTTTTTTTAAACCCCAATTATTTAAGCCATCCTAAATTATGTTTTTACCCCCTATTGAATGCTCTGATACTGTTTGTCATGCCACTTAAAAATGATTTTTAGTTCACCAAAATTACCAAAAAACCTACCCCAAGGCCTACAAAAAGACCCCTTGCATGCAAGAGAAGGGCCTTTGGGTTTCAGAATATAACTAACCCCCAGAATATATATGAAATGGTAATATGAGGTCGACCTCTGTGGGCCCCACTGTGATCTATGTCGGACATCCACACCGTGCATTTGGTGGGTCCCCTCTAGGTTATGGGATATCCAAAAATCAGCTGTATGAGAAACTCAAGTGGGCCATAACATCTGAAACCGTGTAAAATCATGCCTAAAACATCTAAAAGCACTTGGTGGGGCCCACCTGAGTTTTGGATATGGCTGAAACTTGGTGTGACCCCTCATCCAAGTGGGACACACACAATGGATGGGCTGGATGTGTGAACCGTGTCTCAATGAGCCCTATAAACGATCATGACAGTTTTAATGGGCGGGTATCCACTCTCAGCTGTCGTCTGTGATGTGGGCCACCTAAGTCATGGATTGGCCTGATTTTTAGGCCCTTGGCCCACCACGGAAGGGTGCATTTGATTAACGGGATGGATGTCCATTGCACATTATGGAGGGGCCCAAACTTCCCATGAGGTTGAGCTCTATGGGCTCCACTATGATCTATGTTGGACATCCACCCCATCACTCAGATGCACCCTTCCATGGTGGGCCATGGGCTTAAAAATCAGGCCAATCCATGACTGAGGTGTGCCACACCACAGACAACTGTTGAGAGTGGATGCCCACCCATTGAAACATTCCTGATTGTGTATAAGGCCCAATGAGATATGGTTCACACATCCGGCCCATCCATTTTGTGTGTCCCACTTGGATGAGGGGCCACACCAAATTTTAGGCCATTCGAAAACTCAGGTGGGCTCCACCAAGTACTTTTAGATGTTTTAGGCATGATTTCACCTGGTTTCAGATGGTGTGGCCTGCTTGAGTTTTGATTACAGCTAGTTTTTGTCACATCCCATAAACTAGAGGGGATTTACCAAATGCATGGTGTGGATGTCCATCACACATCACGGTGGGGCCCATAGAGCTCGACCTCATGTACTAAATATTTGAAGCATTTTTTTCTAATGGAAAATATGTCTTCAATAATTACCGTCCTAGGAATCTTTGTAAAGTCAAATGTCCATATTGAGTGTTTCTCTTGTTTATATTTTATATACCTTGTACTTTACGTACTTCTCTGAATTACCTGTCTCAAGTTTGTAGAAATGGTTCTATGAATAATGAATATTTCATTTGATTTGGCTTTTTGCAGAGAGACTCATCAGTTGGACATTCATATAGAGGCCACTCGTCACAGTCTTTCCCTAGTTCTTCAGCCCGGCCAACAAATCGTGCTCCAGGATATACCTCTAGACGAATGCAACAGTTAAGGAGAAATTTTTATGGTCATTCTCCTGCTGCATCTTCTAGAGGAAGGAATTTTCAATTTCCCCCACATATGAATTTAGAGACGGTAATGCTTTCTATGACTGTCTTTCATTTGGCATTTCTTGAAACAAGGATTTCATTACTTGATTTTCTCTTTATTGTTTGATGTAGTCTTTCTTTCTTTTTTTGCATAGTAACACTACACTGTAACTGATCTTTTCAGATATTTGAAATTTGACCATGATGATTCAATTCTTCACTTGTAGCTAAAGCGGCTAAACAAAGGGCTTTGGGTTATTTCATGCATCCATATGCGTGTTTGTGATTCATAGGGCACATGTGTTTCTTTTTTACACGTCAAGAAAAAAAAGCTGCAAGCAAAAAAAAAGAAGGAAGCACAGAATATATGTGTGCGTATGCTTGGGCATAAGGGCACATGTGTATGTGTGAGATTCATACAAATTTCCTATATAATTGTCAATGCTCAAAGTAGATGTATGCGTTTGTGGGTGCATGCATGTTTTAAAACTCAAAAGTAGGCTTGCATATCTTTGAAGTGCTCTCAAGGAGTCCATTCCTAGTATTCAAGTGGGCCCACTATGAACACAAGGTTGGACGATCGGATAAGAGGGGCCCGCCATCAGTTGCACAAAATAACCTTGATTGGATAACATATGATTCAGGGCATGCAAAATGGACAATAAAACCAAAAATGGTCTTTCCGTCCACTCTACAGTCAGTTATTTGAATGCTTGTGATCTCCAATTAGGGTGAATATATTGGGGCTATGTGCAATAGATGGTGGACTTCCATGATCAGCAAGTGGTTAATTGTCTTGCATTATCACACCGGACTCGAGTGGGTGGCTTGTGGGATGTAGGGGCAACACTCGGGGTGGGTGGCCCGTTTGAGGTGGGCCCTATCCGCGTGAGGTGGGTGGCTCGTGTGAGGCGGGCCCCATCCGTGTGAGGTGGGTGACTTGTGTGAGGCGGAACCCATGTGAAGTGGGGTCCACGAGGGGGGTTCGGCCGAGGTCTTAACCCATGCGATGTGCACATTCAAGTGGGCTTGGGTGGGAATCCCACTTTTAATGTGCCTATAGCTTCAGTGCCACCATGAATGGGAGGGGTGGGAGCAATTGGTACACAATCTCCTGCATGCTGGTGGAACAAACGTGTGCTCTTTTCTTTGGAAGTAAAACTAAATGAGTCATGTTATAGTGGGAGGTTCAGGCCGATGAAATTTTCGTGTTTGCACCTGAAGCTTGAACGTGCAACACCATCTTTTAGCAAGATTCAAGATGCATTTAGCTGATTTTAGCATGTCCTGATGCATTTTAGTGGTCGAATATCCTTCCATACTTACTCTAAGGTTTCAGATGGGACAAGACAATGACTAAACATTTGGTGTTTGTTATTTGGTCATATCCATATTTGTTGAGGGTCAGGTTGTAGATACCATTGTAAGGTGGTTTCTTGCCTAAACAGCTTCTACTTCTTCATACTTTGTTGATATTGTTTCTCTTTACTCAATCTTGACTTTCCTTTTGCATTCTTGCTCAATCGTTCATTGCCTTTACTATGACGTTTACTTGAAACCAGAAACATTTGCCTGTTTTTGTGTTCCTTTGCATATTAATTCAAAGCTTCTGTGTCGAACAGAGAATTGACTTCCTGGAAGCATTGGAAGCAGCAGTTGCCAACAGGAATAGCGCAACAATGGCCAGTCACTTCTTTCAAGTCCAGCGTGATTTTAATGAGTAAGATGTTATTTTGTTTGTTTGCTCATTTATTAATTTAACTTATATTGGAGAATGTGGCTTTTAATAACTGGCGACTTAGACTATTTTATGCAATTTTTTAGTTCTCTTGATATCTTGACAAATTTTTACAGTGAATATTTGATTGACAAGCTCATTCAGGCATCTTTATTTACTCCTGGTGCTTTTAATGATTTGATCAGTTAATGCATGTGATGTTAAAGATTACTCTCCCAATCAGTATGAGTAATTACCAGGGAACTCTATATGGGCTTTGTTATAGCTGTTTCCTTTGTCATCATGCCTTGTACATGTATGATACATGTTTCTGTATTTTACACATATCTATGCTACTGTAAAAAGGCAAAATAAAGTTTCCTATTTTCTGTTTTTCTAAATAATGTATTCTTCTTCTTCTTCTTCTTCCTTTATTTTTTTTTTTTAAATTTTATTTTTTCAGTATTTTACGTGACTAAGATGCCTCTATTAATTTACATTACAAAACTACCCCTATTCTATCAACCAATCAAGTGCGACATCATAGCTGTGCTTTGCATGTGGCATATGTACCTCAATATAGGCGTCCAGTTTGTTGGCTCTATAGTGGATGGCGCATAGCGCCAAAAGTCACACTGATCATCTATAGTCAATCCTTCAGTTTGGATTGTTTACCATTGTATTTTTAACCGTCCATTTGATGGCTGCAAATTGGATGAATAACTATGCTGGATCAACATGATTTTCTGGCTATGCTCCATCCATATTGCGTCTTGTGATTTTGATGGTCTGGATTGATGCGTGTGTTCACCACCTGTACAGTAGATGAGTCCTAATTCCAGATGCCTCATCTTCATGATCCACACACAAACAACCCACATGTTCCTATGGTGCACATGAGTGTGATCTGGAGCATTCATTTTATAATCCGCAATGTGAATGTTCTTGAGCCAGGAATCTTTGCCACAGGGCTGTCAATGGTTGAGTTTGGGTCGAACACTGGCATACCCATATCCCAACCAAGGGAATCAGTCAGATGTCGTGTTCAGACATGGGTGCCATATATGAGATACTGGATCTGAATCCGATCGGATTTGGGTACCCCATCTGCTCCTGTGGAGTCTAGTTTTGAGCACAAATTAGAATTTGAGACTGAATTTGTATCTGGAATTGGGTCTAGGAAGTCGGGTTCAGATTGAGGCCAGACCCATGTTGGTGCATACTAGAAAGTAGAAACATGCCTTTTGTATGGTTTCAAATAATAAATGTAACTGAAAGGTACCTGACCTTACTGAATCTACGGAGATGAACACAAGCTGACTATCAATAGGGCCTGAATTTTTTTTTTGAACATTAATGATTTTATTAAAAGAGGCTGCAGCCAAAAACTACACAACCCGAAAGCCCAAAGAGAAAACAGATCACAACTCGATCCAACTATCTGGAAAATGGTCAATTGCCTTTGAAGATATCGCCTGCTCTGTCACATGATATTTAGCCCTACAGAAGACCTCTGGTTCTTTCCCTTTCTGATTCCAAAAACAACAATCATTCCTTTCTAACCAAAGGAACCAGATACCTGCTAGTAAACTCATTCGTGATACTTTTTTCCCAAATCTTCCTATACCACTCCGTGCCACATAAAAAATAAGCGACCAATAGAATCCGGTATAACCCAAACAACACCAAATGACTCGAAGAACCAATCCCACAACCTTTTAGCAAACGAACAATGGATAAAAAGATGATCCACTGATTCTTCCTCATGAAAGCACATAAGACAAACATTTGGAAGAATCATCTTTCTCTTGTGAAGATTATCCACTGTTAGCACCTTCTTTCTCCCTACAAGCCAAGTGAATGCTGCTACCTTTGAAGGAACCCCATAGCATGTCGGACTTTCCTCATCATTGATCCCTATCCCACTTAAGTGCTTGTAGAAGGATTTCACCAAGAAAGTACCAGATTTTTCTTCTCTCCACATCATTGACATTACCAGATGCAACTTAGAAAGCAACCCATCAAATTCAGAAATTCTTCAATCTCATCATCTGTGAGATTTCTTCTACACAGCAGAGCCCAAATGACTTCCTCTCCTTGCACCGAGAAGCATCTATCCACTCTTAAATCTTCCTCCAAAGCGATCCCCACTAGCTGTGGGAATACCTTGCACAACCTTTGATCTCCTACCCATATATCCTGCCAGAACCTGATTAGTTTCCCATTTCCCAAAGAAAATTGGGCCTGAAATTTGGATATACGTCTGATTAAATCAGGCCGAATACTTTGGCTGCGCGTGGATATGGGCACCCATTGAGAGCCCTACCTGCCTGTCCATTGCCAGGTACACGTGAATGTAGTAGAATCGATAGTTAAAATATTGATAACCAAGGGCCTACACTCAATATACATGTGTATCTCACCCAAGGGCCTGCACTTGATATACATGTGTATCTCACCTGATAAGTGGGCTCGCTGTTTCTTTTAGGATAGGACAAATCCATCGAAGTATCCATCTGATGAACGTCTTGGATCCCGAATGCTACATGTGTTTGTTTGGGTTTGGTGCTTGAAGATCTTATCTAGGATTAGCATTCCTCTTCCATAAAAGAAACTGAGTCCAACAACTCAAATAGCGTTCTCGTTTTCAAAATGGGAAGTTAACCACTTGTTTTTACAAATCCGAGTCCCGCTCATTAGCAAACATACAGGTTGCTGCCCGCAGGTTTCTTGGCGGGGATGATCCAAGTCATTGATATGATCGAAAGTATGTGTTGTTGGGAATTCCCCAGAAATATCCCAGATTTGAAGATCATAACCCCTATATATTTTACCTTTCCCTTCATTGTATGTGTATCATTTCTGTCAATTTTTGTCCACAAAAGTAATGGTTGGTACAACACCAATAAGAAGGTTACCAAAACAACCCCCATCCACTAGCCCCAATCAGATTAATAGAAAATCAGATTTCTTTGGCTGCCCCGAAAATCTCCTAGATCAGAAGGGCACGACCTTTGCATATTTGACCTCTCCATCGTTTAATGTGCATCATCGCTATATATTTTATCTCAACCGTCTATTTGTTGGGTGCAAAAATAAGGATTTGCTCCATTAAACTTGGAAGGTTTCTGAAACATCAGTCATCCATTAGTGGCCAAACATGTTAATGGTTTGTATCTCAGAACCACAGGGTCCACATATAGGGAATCTCGTGCATCAGAAAACCATGCGTTTATTGATGAGTTGATTCCTGTAATTTGTGGGACATGGATTTTCACTAAGAATTTGTTTTCTTTTGCCCAGAAGCACCTCTACATGCAAACATATGTGCCAACTGGCTGGTGAAAAGGACAACCAAACCATGCATCATGCCAGCCCCATGGATTAGATTGTCTGGCCCTGTAATTTGGTCAATGAACTCATCTACTGGGGATACATGGAAAAGAGAAAGTATGGGCTGCAAGGTGTGCTAAATCGGTTACGTATCAGTTGATACGTAACAGTAATGGTGTATACCGTTACGCGTTACAGGGTCGAAACGGGGTGGCCTTGAACAAGCAAACCATAATAGCCGATACAGACCATAACGGCCATTACCCCGTATTAGTGTTTTCGGAAAAAGAAAAGAAAAAAAAAAACTGAAAAGAAAATGAAAAAAAAAAAAAACTAAAAAAAAAAATCCAAAAAAGAAAAAAAAAAGAACTTGCGTTCTTCGTTACTTCTTCTTTTACTGCGGCTGCGGCTGTGGATGCTGCTGCTACGGCTGTAGCTGTTGTGGTTGTGCATGTTGTTGTCACGACTACAGCTACGGATCCTCATCCGCTTCCGCTTCTTCTTTTGGCTGCGATGCCCTCTCTCTCTCTCTCTCTCTCTCTCTCTCTCTCTCTCTCTCCCCTTTTTTCCCCTTCTTTTTCTTGTTTTTCCTCTCGGCTCTCTCTCCTCTTTCCCCCCTCTTTTCTCGTTTTCCCTCTCTCTCTCTCTCTCTCTCTCTCTCTCTCTCTCTCTCTCTCTCTCTCTCCACTTTAAACATAAGCGGATTGGCTGGTGTGGGTACGTGTCATGCGAAGACGCACTGACGCAACGTTCAAAGGAGATCAAAGTTATATTGGCCCCACAATGATATCATTTGGAGAGGTCATTTTAGATCTTGATCCAAAAAATGAGCAATTTCCAAGGCTCAAGTGGACCACACCACAAATAGCAGTAGGGACAATGACTTTCCCTATTAAAACATTCGTAGGGCCCACTGTAACATTTACTTTCCATCCAATCTGTTCATAAGGTCACACAAACTTGGATGAAGAGAAAAAACAAATATCATATTTATCCAAGAAGGGTTTCAATGGCAAGTGTTCAATCCTCCACTGCTTTACACAGTGTGATCTACTTGATTATTGGATCTGTCTTATTTTTCGGCTTAAGCCTTATGACGAGCTCACCAAGTGGACAGACGGTTTGGATATAACTCGTACCTCATGACGGGACCCACAGAACTTGGTGACATCAAGACACCAGCCACATTGGTGGTGTGTGGTACACCAGCCAATCCGCTTCCTCTTTAAACGAGAGGAGGCTACGTGAAACAGCCATGTTTTTTTTAAAAAAAAAAAAAAAAGCTCCGGTGGTATTTCATGCTAAATGCACACACTGTTTTGTGGGACCCACCTTGATGTATGTGTTGTATATCCATGCCATCCATCAATTTTTCCAGCTAGTTTTAGGGCATAATCCCTAAAACGAAGCAGATCCAAATCTCAAGTGATCACATTGGACCTTGGCAAGTTTTAATGGTGGGTGTTCTACGACCACCTTTTCATATGGTGCGGTCCACCTAAGATGTGCACTCGCTTCATTTTTGGGACCATGCCATAAAATGAGATGGAAAAACAGATGTACAACATGTATCGACAACACATACATTGAGGTGGGCCCTATGCTCACGGCCTCACGCACAAATTGCCTAGTGCTATCTGAGCCCCATTATGATGTATGGGTTTTATCCACGCCGTCCATCCATTTTACCAAATCATTTTTTGGCATGAGCTTAAAAAGGAGGTTGGTGGACCACATCACAGGAAACAATGGTGATTGAACGCTAACCATTAAAAACTTCTTGGGGGCCACAAAAGTTTTGGATCAAGCTGAGATTTGTGTTTTCCCTTCATTCAGGTCTATATAACGTAGTCAACAGGTTGGGTGGCCAATAAATATTACAGTGGACCATAGGAAGTTTTTAATAGCGGACATTCAATCACAACTATTTCTTATTGTGTGGTCCACCTGAGATTTGAATCTGCCTCATTTTTCAGACCATGCCTTAAAATGAGTTAGCAAAACAAATTGATGGCATGGACATACAACACATACATCAAGGTGGGCTCCACATTCAGGGCCTCACCCACTAGTGGTCTATCTAAGATTGTATGGAGATGTTAGTTACCATACGCTCTCTTCGATACAACTTTCTCACCAAATAGTGGACCGTTACACTACCATAAACATGTTCAAAATCATAAATGAATGCATATTTGGAATATTCAGATTTTTCTAGATTTAATAGATATTTTTTTAGATTATTTTGACAAAAAAAATAATTCTGACCAATACAGGGGGCGTAACAGCCGTTACACCGTATATGTAATGGTGGGCACCGTTACGCCTACTGTTACCGCAACGAGACACTTGATGGGCTGTACTTGTTGGCAAGCATACATGTTGCTTACTTGCAAGATTCGGGGCGTGTAGGACCATGTATTTATGATTTGATAGGGGATAGTCCTTCTAAGGATGGGGGATGAATTGAATGCTTTGCAATTTTATAGGATAGCTATAAGATCGGCCATGCATTTAGGGAAGGAATGTTGGGCAGAATCTTGGTGTGTGTAGGACCATGTATTTATGATTTGATTGGGGATTGTCCTTCTTAGGATGGGGGATGACTCGAATGCTTTGCAATTTTATAGGATAGCTATAAGATTTGCCATGCATATAGGGAAGGAATGTTGGGCAGTAAAGGAACAACATGTTCATCGGATGGGTGTAGCTGAAATGAGGATGTTGAGATGGATGAGTTACAGGACAAGGAACGATAGAATTAGAAATGAATGCATTTGAGGGAACTTCGGAGTAGCAACAATAGGTAGATGAGGGAAAGTAGTCTTAGATGGTTTGGTCATGTGCAATGAAGATCCAGATCCACACTGGTTAGGAGTGAGTGGGTACAACATACAAATTGATGGTTCTAAAAGGGTAAGAGGAAGGCCCAAAGGACATGGATGAAGGTAGTAAGAAAAGACCTAATGACCTGTATGGTCTAACTGAAAGCATGACCTTTGATGGAGTGGAATGGCAGCATGGATTCATGTATCTGACCTAATTTTTTTTTTTTTGAAAACAGCGAAGCTGACCCTAATTAATTGGGATAAGGCTTGTATAATGAGGATGATGAAAGGTAATTTATTGGAAGGTGAGAAAGGAATCACTGACTTTGATTCATATGCTGGTGAGCAAATGTTTGTGACAAGGGTTAAGTGATAGAGGCATCTAGAGAGCCCGTTGAAGCAAGAAGCCTTCTATGTTTCCTTTCTCCTGGATCGAGCCCTGCCTTTCCCGTCTCAATACTCCCAGTCCAAGTCACTTCTCTTTTTGTCTAAGATGTTTTTTTTTCTTTTCTGAGCCCAACCAACCACCCTCATCTGGCCTTCTCAATTTATTGCAAAAACATTTTGTTGTTGCATGCAGACCAGATTGTTGATAGCCCTTCAAGCATGGGTCGTCCCCATGGAGCCTGCCTTCTTGCTATAATGATGATGATGTTAGAATTAATCCCACAATTATGTTTTCTAGCAAAAAAGAGAAAAAAAGAAAAAAAAACAATATCAGATACCCTTTTCATGACTCCATCCCTGTACCAGTAACCATTTTCCATGTCTGGTGACTATGGTGTGGGCCTCTTGCCACATGCCTATTTTAGATCCTCATTATGCAGCCAGCCAATCCATACAGTGGACTTCATTAACATCTGGTTCGATGATGAGTCTCTTAGCAGTTTTTGCTTTCTTTTCACAACCAACAGGATATTGGTTTAGAACTTGGACCTACTCCAGAGTCCAGATTCTTATTTGGGTGTAGTTGTGCAATCCATTCTGTGACAACATTTCCACTCAATCCTACCCCAGTTTTGTTTTTTTTTTTTTTTTTTTTTTTTTTTTTTTTTTTTGTAATTTCTCCTAGGAGCCTGTCATTTATTGGGTTAGCTCTCATGGTAATCTCTCATAGTGGAATTGATGGTTGTTTTTGCTCTATAACCATTAATTAGCATGTTTGGCCATCAGGGAACAACATGTTCATAGGATGAATGTGGCTCAAATGGGGATTTTGAGATGGATGGGTGGCAAGATGAGGAAGGATAGACTTAGATATGAATGCATTCGGGGGAACTTAGGAGTAAGCACCAATAGGTAATTAGATGAGGGAAGGTCGACTTAGATTGTTTAGCCATGTGCAACAGTGACCAAGAACTACTATTAGGAGTGAGTTGGTTCAAGTTGAAGGCTCTAAAAGGGCAAGGGGTAAGGTCAAAAGGATGCAGGTGGACGTAGCAAAAAAAGTTTTGATGACCTATGGTTTAAGAAAGGACATGGTCCCTGATTAATTGAAGATTGTTAATTTATTAACCACTTGTTTTGCTATTTTAATTTAGCAAACTAGGTATGTGTTCTTTGTTGAATGGGTGTCTATTGGGTGAGTTTTTGACCTGACCTGTCTTGATGATTGCTGGAGTTCAAGTTTACTTGATATTTGGACAGATCCTTTTTCGTATTTTCCTGCACTGTTAGATGTCCAAATCAAGGTCACTTTGTCTGCAGATTCTTCAATTGGATTTTTAGAAGCATTTTCTTTTGTTTGCCAAATCAAACGTGGAAGAACTTTGGCTAGCTAGATGGGTGTTCATCTCTTCTTCTTGTATTGGTTATGGGTGGAAATGTGGTGTGGGCTTCTACTTTATGCTGTAATCTGACCAGTGCAGGAGAGTTCTCTACTCTCATGTCATGTATCCAGAAAGTGGATGTCGTTCCTTCAAATCAGGACAATTGGGTGCGGCTAGTAGACAACATGGAAAGGTTTTCAGTGAAATCTTTCTACTTGGCTTGCATGGAGTACTTCATCACTCGAGGCCCAGAGCCTATTTCTTTAATTTGGAGGTTCAAAGGTGAAGAAGCTATCAGTTTTTGGCTGAGTAAAAAGGTCAACCCCGCACCACTAGTCACCCACCTCCGAATCACATCTTAGAGATCGGCCTACCTCTCCCTAATGCAGTTAGGTTCCCCCACGACTCTAGTTTTTGGTATATATATACGTTCCAGGAGTGTCCAATTCCCCTCCTCGGGTCTTTGCTTTCGCTTGGTTGGTGGGGAAGAAGAAAGTGCTGATGATGGATAACCTCCGAAAAAGGAATATCCCTACTGCGAATACTCGTGTCTTTTGCCTTGGGGATGTAGAGTCGATCCATCATCTGCTCATTCACTGTCCTTTCTCTTTGTATATCTGCTGGAAGTTACTTTCTCTGTTCAAAATGGAGTGGGTAATGCCACAATCAGTTGGGGACCTCCTAAATGCTTGGTATGGTTGTAGATGGAGAAAAAGAGGAGCTTATTAGTGTGGCTGACGTGTACTGCTGGCCATCCTTTGGATGGTGTTGCAGGAACGCAACAATCTTACTTTCAGGGAGAAATCTAGTCAGGCGTGGTGTTTGTAAAAGCTAAAGGGTTTTGTAATTGATTGGGCTGAATCTGGTGTTGCATTTCTTTAGGCTTTTGAAGGGTTGTTGGGGTTCATCCCTTTCTTCTGTATTTCAGATGATGTCTTGTCATCCTTCATTTGCTAAATAAATTTGGTTTCCCTTCAAAAAAATTGATTATTGAAGGCAACCCTAAGATTGCCATTGTTTAGGCTCCTGGGAACTGCCTGGTGCAGTTGAATTGTGTATGTGTAGTGAATGAGTTTTAGAATATGAAAATTTTGACATTGGTCTCCTTTAGGCATGTGTTGAAGGGTGCCAATTCTTTGGCAGATGTTTTGCTTAAAAGCAGATATTGCTTGAACCAGTTTATTTACTGGCTCTTCTTATCAATTGCCTTGATGGATTTTTATGTATCCCCTCTTTTTCTGGATTAAAAAAAAAAAAGTAAAAAAAGTGCTGCTCATGTTTTTCTTCAGATCTCGAACCTGCTGACCCTATTGTCAGCTTTGTTTTTCTTGTAAATATTTGGGCAAGATTGACACTGTTGGAACTTTAAGATTATAAGATGAAGTCATGTTGGTAAAGGGTAGGAATCCTCTGTATTTAAAATGATTCTTTTACTTTGATTGTCTGGTTAAAGGATGGGTGCTTCCCTCACGTTTTATGCTTGTTTTGGGCCTTTTTTTTTCCCCTTGAGCAATGATTTAACAAAATTGTATTAAAAGAAGCACGTTTAATACAAAACCTGGGAACAATAAAAAAAAAGGGGCTCAGGATAGAAGATACATTCATAACAACTCAGATACAACAGCCTCATATTTACAACCACAAAGGAATCATGGTCACCAAAATTCTTTGTTCTCTTACTACCCCACTTCTATGTTTTATTTTTACCACTGTTACTTCCTGTTGTGTTTGGCAGTGTGGCATTGTATCCAAGAATTTAAATTTTAGATGACTGACTAAATCAATATGACTATGCTGAACTGTTTTTTTCTTTCTTTCTTTTTTTTTTTTTAAAAAAAAAAAAATTTAATTTTAAATTTTTAACTAATATGATTCTCCAAAATGAAGAGATCGATTTTTTGTGAAGCATTGTTTGATGGATCTAGGCTTTTCTTGTGTTTGCAGGAATGACTATGAGATGTTACTGGCTCTTGACGACGACAACCATCAGCATGTTGGTGCATCTCTTAATCAGATCAACAGCCTGCCAGAGTCAACGATCGAGGTAATAATTGCTTCTTGTGTTGCGTAGGCATTAGTTGAAGGTCATTTTTATCATATGTTTTTTTTAAAAAAAATCTATTTATTTAAAATCACTGCTTGTCATGTCATGTGCAGACTGAGAATTTTGAAGAAGCATGTGCTATCTGCCTCGAAACCCCGTCCACTGGAGATACGATCCGCCATTTACCATGCTTACATAAATTTCACAAAGAGGTGGAAACTAATCATCTTTGCAAACATGAAACTGGACTTTTGCTTTGGAGGAATGATCACCTAAAACCTGTTGCATGTTATGTGCATCTCACACCTTTTCATATCTTGTAGGACAGCAGAGCCATGCAATTTGCACCACACACAATGATCAGGCTAGCCCACCTGTCTGGCAGGCCACTGTGTACAAAAACATTAGTCAGTCTGCATCGTAACTGCTGACAGTCTGATTCAACATATACATGCAGCCCAGCTTATAAGTGGACTGGTTGGGTTTTTGTACGAGGTTATCATCATTGTGGGACCCACCTAATGCATGTTCCAGATGTCCCACACTTGGATATTTGGTACTTGGGCTAGGCTGCATGTGAAGTTCGAACCCAAATGGTTGTAGCCAGTAGTTGATAGTTCCTCTTTTGTGCTGCTAGGTATCTGATGTTGTGTCTTGGAATTGCAGTGCATTGATCCATGGCTGAGAAGGAGAACATCGTGTCCAATTTGCAAGTCATCTATCACTTGATCTGCATGAAATGTACATGTGACGTGAGCTATTGATGTGGGTGGGCAATCGAAGCTGTGCAAGCACTTCTCAGAAATGGGTCATCCAGGTAATCAGCCCTTTTTGTTTTTTTTTTTTTGGTTAAATTAATGGGTAGGCTGATTTACGTACGCCCAACTCTCTCTCTCTCTTGCTCTCTGTTGTTTTTTTTTTTTTTTTTTTTGGGTTCTCATGTCAAACTATTATATTGATCTGGGGAATATTGTCCTCTCAATCGATGCCTGATAAGAGACAAGCACTGCATTTTAGGAGGGTCTTTTTAGCATCCATTTCACAATCAGAAATCGTTGGATTTGTCTTTGTTGTTGCATTTTTTTTTTTTCCATCCTGCAAATTCATTATTTTATCTATATTTCAGGGGTTTGAAATCGATAGAAAAGTGCATCGTGACTAGGTGCTTGATTAGCAATGGCCGTTTGATTTGAGTAATGAAGTCTAGTGGCCTATTTAAGATGCATGGCCTGAATTGAATTGTGAATCACAACTGAAACGCCTGTTGATGTCTCCAAGTATCCATAATGAGGAAAGGAGCCTTCTAGTGGTACTTGCAATTTACCTTTCCAAAAAAAGAAATGAAAAGAAAAAGAAATAAAAAAGAAGTGGCTGTTGCATTTCTTTCAAGCCCAACTTCAAATCAATGCAGTTGCAAATTAATGCAATTGCATCTGCTTTGAAGTATAACTTCAAATTAATGCAACTGCAATCTGGAGCCATCTTTGATCCGCTCATCGTATGGGCCTCAAATCCACAAAAAAAAAGAAGAAAAAGTGACAGTTGAAAAAATGCAGACTAACAGAAGTCAACATTCAATGTGGACGTGTGGCCCACTGAATGAGGACCGGCGTGATTATTGTTCCAGGGCATCTTCCTGAAGGGATCCACATGATGTATGGGTTTAAATGCCACATGTGGTGGTGAGGCCTGACTCACATGTGGGATTTGATAGCCTCATCAGGTATGGATTCACTACTTAATTGAATTGTGAATGCAACTTCTTTTCCTATAAATTATAATGCTGTTACAAGTGAAGGTATGGGGGGTTGTGTTTGAGCAATACATGTTGCATTAAGTCTCTTATAGGGCGTTTGGTTTGTAAGTTACTTTAGATAAGCTACTTATGCCATAAGTTACTTATCTTGGTTTCTCCTTGTTAAGGAGATAAATCTGTTTAGTAAATAACATACTTAGCTGCCACAAAGTAGAAAAGCATGTTTGGTTTCCAATATCATTAGTATTTATGTCTCAAGTATGATTGCCCGCCCCTCACATCCACTGTCCATCATGTGGGGAAAACCTTCGATGTGGACCGTTCATTGTGGCCCCACCTTTGATGTGGGCCGTCCATCATGCAGGGCCCACCTTGGATGTGGGCCATTCATCAGTAGGGGCTGACCTTTGATGTGTACCGTCCATTATGTAGGGCCCACCATCAATGTTATTGTCCATCATGTGGGACCCTCCAATATCCACCTACCATCATATGGAGCCCACCTTTGTCATGGATTGTCCATCTTGTGGGCCCCATCTACGATGTGGGGCATCCATCATTAGGGGCCAGCCGTGGATGCGGGCCATTCATCATTTGTATCTATGGATTTGTCAACTATAAATCTACAATGTGACAAAGTGCCAACATGTCACAGGTAGAGATCTCATCCATATCCACTTCTGGTGGGACTCAACCCAAATGTGCAAGATCTCTCCATTCATCAAGCAGGCGCGTCATGTGCCCTGGTCCAAAAGATCAGGTTGGTCCACTGCCCACATCAATGCATATGTGTGGGCCATTCAATGGAAGTAACAACTTTGTTTAAGGCCATTGATCTAATGGGTCGTATGTGGATAGGCTGTAGTGGTCGTTGGTTGTAGTGCTCATTGGTGTGGTTTTTCATTGTTAGTTCTTGATTGTTGCTTGCCTTTTGTTCAAAGTATGTCAACTGTCCAATTATAGTCCCCACCGGTTGGACAACCATTGTAATTCGATTGCCTTTATTTTGGGACAGTAGCATATGCACATGATGACCCTCCAGATAAATGGTCTTAGTTAGCTCACGCATGTGCTACACGTACACAAGATTTTCTAGCAGTTCAAATGGCACAATTTTCATTCAGAGATGGGATGATCTTGTGTGCTCTATTGGGGAAGTTGAAATTTGCATTGATTAGACCATCTGATGACCCTTTTGACCCTACCATCCTTGTAGGCAATGATTAGAATATACCTCTGAAATGAATGGTTCGCATCTCATTAGGGGTTCATTGCTAATGAGAGCATATTCCCTTAAAAATATTTTTAAGTTGCTGTGTCACCCATAAAAAAAAACGTAGAAAATAAGTAATTTTAAAAGTTGAAAAGCAATGAAAAAGGACATAAAAAAAAAAAACTTTTTCTTAAAAATTACTTATTTAACAACCAAGCTAAAAAAGATAACTTAGGCCCCGTTTGTTAAATCTGAAGTCTAAAGCCTGAATTTGAAAGCTGAAGCCTGAATCTGAAATCTGAAGCCTGAATTTGAAATCTGCAGTCAAAAAACTTGTTTGGTAACTATGGCTCTGAAAATTAAGTACTGAATTTGAAACAATCTGTTTGTTAACAAACATCTGAAATGTCTGAAATATGTTAATTTGACACATTTGCCCCTATCTATTTCCTGTTTGGAAATGCTTTACATTATAAAGAAATTATTTCTTATTAAATGAAAATAAATTATTTTATTTAATTCAAATAAACTATAAAGTACTTAATAGAAAATTAAAATATCATTATTCATAAAAACAGATAAAAATTTAATGATTTGCATGTATAAGTGTGGCGGCAATTTCTTCTCGCATATTCGACATAATAGTTTGTTCGAAGTTTCCAAATACTCCTTCCACTTCAGGCATATCATTCTCTGATTCGATATTCATCTCTGAAAGAACATTTTCATCATTGTATTGTTGGAAGAGTGGATCGGAGATGGATTCTTTTCTGATGTAGTTGTGTAGTGTCATGCATGCAATAACTATGTCTCTTTGCGTCGGGAAGGAATATGGTGCCATCCGCTTCAAAATTGCAAAACGCGCCTTCAACACGCCAAAAGACCTTTCGATTACATTCCATAACTTTGCATGCATATGATTAAAAACCTCCTCTTTACTAGTAAGCCGCCCACCACTACGAAAGTCACCCAACTAATACCGAACATTACGGTATGGTGCCATAAATCCTCTTGTGTGAGTATAAGCAGCATCAACAAGATAATATTTATCTACATAAAAACAAATGACATTTTAGTAAAATTTCAAGTTATAATTTCACTAAGCTATATGAAAAAATATATTAAATATTACCAGGAGGGGGCAACGGAAATTTCTTATTTGGATCAAGTACAGCATCCATAAGTACCCTTGAATCATGTGCCACCCCTTCCCATCCAGTTATAATATATGTAAAAATCATATTAAAGTCACAGATGGCCATAACGTTCTGAGCACATTCACCCCTTCCTCTTCCTCTGTAAGGTATTTGTTTATCTGTCGGGATACATGCAGGAATGAGGGTTCCATCTAACACACCAACGGCATCCTAAACATTAAAGGTAAATTGTTAATCCTTGAGTAGGATGATTCAATTATAAGTAAATATATTTATATTTTTTTATATGATGTTTTACTTTAAATATTTGCCGAAGATGTCGGTGTGTTCTGATTTCTTGGATATTTTGATCGAATGATGGAGTGACAATCATTTCTTTGGCAAATTTTAACATAGCCAATAATACCTCATGAAAGTATTTATGCACTGTTTGTGTTGAATGTACAAATCGATTTCTTACCAATCTATTCCGAAGGTTATGACTAATTGTTATTATAAACATGGCAATCTTTTTCTCGAGTGATACATATCTACTATCAAATAACCACCTTCGAATGCGAAACAAGTTACACAAACTATTGAATGTATCTTTCTCCATTCTAAACAATTCGTAGCAAACTAAAGATGGACCATCTAGCAATTATTTCACAAAATATGATCCAGGTAATGCAGGAGAACTTGCTTGTATTCTGTTAGTAGATGTCTCTAAATAATTAAATAGCAGCTTTAATACAATAATCTTCAATAATCTCTTCTGTTCATTTGTTAATGCCATAATTCTGTCAACATCGAAAGTAAAGACTTCAATTAGATGTTTAAACAATTAACTAGTTAAGATTAACAAATCTCTTAAATAGATTATATCAACAAAAATATAAAGTCTATAAGCAAAACTAATGTCAAAACATTAAAGAAAAAGAAATAAAACTAATGTCAAAAATATGAAAAAATAAACCACACACTAATCTAAAGTCTCTATCCAAAGCTTCATATCCTCTTCTTCTTCTAGAAGCATCCACACTTCTCTATTCTCCTTCTTCTGGGTAAACGATTTTAGAGCTTTAAAGTATAATGGATCTGGTCTTCTTATTGATGACATGCTGTTTAATTTAATTAAACATTCCTTGATAGTGGGTCCTTCTGCATCTGTCTTTTCCAACTGATGTATGAGTGCATCTACGCTGCTTTGGATATCCTTCTTCCTATTTGGTTTGTGCCGTTTGCGTTGATGAGCTTCTAAATCGATAAGCGGTGCCTGTTGGCATTCTTTAGTAGCTGAATTTTTGTTAACTGAGACGTGTAAATTGATTTCATTTTCACTCATAGGTGTATTTGAGGATATTTGAGATGACGACCCAAAATACTCCTCAGGAAGATTGTCGCTATGTGTTGTGTAGGCTTCAGCACCAGTTGCAACAAAACCTTCAAATAAGGGCCTCAATTCGTTCTCAAATGCTAGTGGTCTATTTCGGAATTGAGCCGCATTCTTATTTGCCTGCAATAAAAATATCATAAAATCATGTCTTAATTTGATGAAAGACAAATTTTTTATAAATATATAACAAAATTTCATAATTACCTTTATGTACTCATCCCATCTTTCTTCGAAGCCAATCGAATTGGCCCGTCAATGCATTGTACCCATGTCCCGTAATGCTTATCAATTTAATCCACGTAGTATACTGTACTTTCAGATAATCCCATAAATTCTTCAATTGCTTTTGATTAAATTCTTTTCCCGTACGCTTTTTCAACTCAATTATTAATTTGTTCCATGCTTGTTTGGTCAAGCTTGACATTTGACCTACCACCCTTATGTGCTTCTTCAAGACAACAATCAATAAATATTTTTTCTCCAAATCACTCCATCTTGCCACTCGCCACTATCCTTGAAGTCATCGCTACAATAGCCTAGTATAAACTGAGAATTGTTTAAAGAAGAACAATTGGGTAAAAATCTTTTAATAAATTTACTTGATTAAAATAAATAGAAAAGACAAAAACTTAAGAAAATCATGTCAATCTTTAAAGATAAAGAGACTATAATACCTATCGAAGAGAAATATTTATAATCCTTTATAAAGATCTTGAAAAAATAATTGATGATGCAATGGAGAAGTGAATGAGAAACTTTGATGTATCTTAGAAAAAAAATAAACGTGAATTGGTACTACACCGATGATTTTCCACCAAATTTGATCTCCTTAAAATTGTTCATACAACTTGAGCTCGAGGAGCCCATATAGGCTTCAACGCAGAGCTTCCGGAAAGGCTTTCGCGGGAAGCGGATTAACGCGGACGATGTCAATTGCAACATAGCTACTGACAATACTCTATGACCCTGCATGGAGTATTTCTGATTTATCCAAGCCGTTCATACATTTTTAAATATCATTGTATAGCATTATAAGAAAAATGAGAGATATTAATATCTCCATTTGGAGCACACCACAAGAAAATAGTAGAGATTGAATGGTCACAATTAAAAATTTTCTAGGGCTCACTGTAATGTTTATTTGTCATCCAACCTGTTGGTTAGGTCACGCACACCTGGTAGAAGAGAAAAAAAATATAAGCTTAATTTAAAACTTTTGTGGCCTTTAAGAAGTTTTTAATGGTAAGTGTTCAATCACCAATCTTTCCTGTGGTGTGGTCCATATGAGATTTTTAAATATCTAATTTTTGTCCCAAACCATGAAATGATCTAAGAAATAGATAGATGGCATGGATGAAACAAATACATCATGGTAGGGCCCATAGAGCACCAACCATCGACCACAAGCCGGTGGCGCGTGGGAGTAGCAGGTCCGTCCGTATTGTATACAAGGACGCGGATTTCCTGCAAAAGGCTTTCGCAGGAAGTTCCTACGCAAGGATACTGGGTGGAGCCCACCGACATGTTTTTGATAAATCCAATTCGTCCATCCGTTTTTCGAGATCATTTAAGGACTTAAAATAAAAAATTAGCGTATATAGAACTAAGGTGGGACACACGAGATGAAATCAGATGATCATTCAGTGAGCACTGTTGAAGCATTCTTATGCCCAAAAAATTATTGTATCAATCTATACTTTTAGTTTTTCACTTAATCCCATTGACAATGACCTTATAAACGGTTTAGATAACATATAAACATCAAGGTGGAGCCTAGGAAGATTTCAACATGAAATTTCTTTCCTTAATTTTCCCTCTCGTGTGACCCACTTAAGCTTTGTATCCCCCTCATTTTTTGTCCCACGCCCTGAAATGAGATCTCAAAACGGATGGACGGAATGGATTTCTCACATACACTGTGGTGGGCCCCACCCAGATCCTTGCGCGAGAACCTTCCGCAGGAGATCCGCGTCCTTATCCAGAGGCGTCTGTGAAGAGGACGGACGCGGATTGGCTACTCCCCCTGACACCCGCCAATGGCTGTGGTCGGTGCTTCGTGTGACCCACCATGATGTATGTGTTTCATCCATGCCGTCCATCTATTTTTAGGGATCATTTTACAGTATGAGACCAAAAATGAGGTATATTCCAATCTTAAGCAGACCACATTACATGAAACAGTGTTGAATGAGCGTCGACCATTAAAAAACATTTTGTGGCCATAAAAGTTTTAGATCAAGATGATTTTTGTTTTTTCTCTTCATCTGGGCCTGTATGACCTAATCAACATATTAGATGTCAAATAAACAATACAGTGGGCCTTAGGAGGATTTTAATGATAGATATCCAACCACTATTGTTTTCATGTGGTGTGGTCCACTGAGATTTATATACCTCTCATTTTTGAATTGAGTAATAAAATTATACGTAAAAATGGATGAATGGAATGGATGAAACACACACATCATGGTGGGGCCCACAGAGCACCGACCATCAGCCCCAGGGCTTGTGTCAGGGGGAGTAGCGAATCCGTTTCCAGAAGAGGACGCGGATTACTACCCGCTCCCGATCCCCGGCTCGACGAGGCGGATCTGTGGCGGGCCACTCGATGTATATGTACATCCAAATCTTCAATCCATTTTCTCATATTATTTTAAGGCATGAACATAAAAATGAGGCCGATCCAACGCTCAAGTGGACCACACCAAATAATAATCATGGTTGCATTAAAATGCACCAGTTGCATTAAATGGAAGAGTCATCTGTGATGTGGTCCATTTAATCATTGGATATGACTCATTTTTGTTTTGATGCCTTAAAATAATATGAGAAAAGGATAGAGGGTTTGGATGCCTGTGAGCTAGGGACGGGGTAGTACGCAATCCACGTCCGTTGTTAGAACGTTTCAAAGAGATCAAAGTTACATGGGCCACTGTGATGGTTTTTTTTTTTTTTTTTACCATCCAACCTATTCATTAGGTCATGTAGACGTGGGTGAAGTGAAAACACAAATATCAGCTTGATCTGAAACTTCTCCAACTCTCAAGAAGTTTTTAACGGTGGACATTCAATCCTCACCTTATGGTCTAATTAATTATTGGACTTGCTTCTTTGATTGGATCATACCTTGAATTAGCTAAAAAAGTTGATGAACGGTGTGGATCAAACACATAAATCATGGTAGGGCATAAAAAAGTTTCATAAGTTAAAGGTTGATTTTGTATTGCGCGGATCCGTATAACTTGAAAAGGGGTATTTTTGGAATTTAAAAATTTTTGTTTAATGAAAAATCACGGAGCGCATTCCGTGTTCACCATTAAGCCAGACTCCTATCACGGAAAGAATTCAGTAAAAAACCACTTACCGCTTTCCGTCTTCCGCGTTAACAACGCATTAACAAACACCACTAAATACGGAAAATTTTCCCCATTCCGTGTTAAGTGCTAAAATTCAAACAAACAAACACGCCTTACTAACTTACATAAGTTTAAAAATCTACTTATTTGGTAGTACCAACCCGTTTGGATACAACCTAATAAGTAATCTTTTAACTTTAGTAAGTTAATTTTTTAACTTAAATTAGTTTGGTAAGCATCATTATAAAAATGACTTATGTGATAAAAATTACTTATCCTCATAAGTACTTTTGAAAGGTGGATGGAATAAACTTGAGGGATAAGTACTTGAGTGATGTTGAAAATCAAACATACTTTCTTACTTCTTTGTTGACAAGCATGATGTTTACTAAATAAACTCATCTACTGAACAAGTAGAAACCAAAATAAGTTACTTGATGCATAAATAGCTTATGGAAAGTAATTTATGATCCAAATGGCCCCTTAGATTATTAGAGAATGAAGGATACAATAAATGGTATTTAGATTCATTAAAAAAAAAAAAAAAGAGGTTCTGGCTATAGTCCTCAAACATTCACCCTAAACCTTTTAAATTACACAGTGGGGTGTTCCATCATGAATCAGGACCGCTCATTCAATGTTACCAGTGGAAGCAAGCCATGGTGCAAGAATCACACTGAGCAGATGATCTAACCCTTTGAATGGGTCCAATTTTGTGATGACCATCTCATGTTTAAGCCATGGATTGCAAACTTAGAATCATCAAACCAAAATGCTACTTTAGATTCATAAACAATACAAAGAGATCTATTAAAAAAAGATGTTTCAGGATGTTGGTTCGACCTATTTTGTTTTCTGCTTAATCTTGGCTTTTCATTTTTAATGCTATTGATCCGACGTTTAGTGTCATCCTATGTGTTTTATTTTTGCACCATGGCTTGGCCAATGTTACTATTGAATGAACTGTTCAGATTGCTGATTGGAGGCTGTCTATCATTTAAAAGCTTTGGAGAAGTTGTCTAAAGTTGGGAAAACCCTAATTAGAATTGCTCAGGCATAACTGTTTCTCAATAAACATGTTTGGCAAGTGATTAGTGATGCACAGTGGATTGTTGTATGCAGCATGTACCTTTCCAGGTGCCCGTAGTTTTGCGTTTTGCATGGGTATGGAACATGTGTCACGGTGTCAGAGATGAGGTAGGGAACACACGTGTCAGGAATCTGAGCAACTCATCAGGCAGAACACGCTGTCGACATGCCGTGGAACTACAGCAATGTTGGTCCGCTGACTAGGCATTGTACACGAGAGAAAGTGTGGCCCACGAATCAGAAGTTAGGATTGATTAGCCGATCTAATTTAACGGGCGTTTGCATAGTAAGTTATTTTAGAAAGGTTATTTATGCCCTAAGTAACTTATCTTACTTTATACTGAATCAACGGCTAAATATATATATATATATATATATATATATATATATATATATATATATATATATATATATATATATATATATATATATGCGGATCCTCTGTTATCGGGTCAACAGGAATTTCCTGTTACCCTAATGGTATGGCGTCCGAAGCTTTTTTTTTATTATTTTTATTTTTTTAGTGAGCGGTGACGTGGACCAATGAGGAATTGGGTATCAGGAAATCTCTGTTAACGCGGTAACAGAGGATCCGGACTCATATATTTATCATCTAAAAAGTAGAAAAGCATATTTAGGTTCCAATATTATAAGTAATTCATCTGATAGTCTATTTGGTCTCCTCACATTCAGCATCTTGTGGGGCCAACCTTTGATGATGATCCTTCATTGTGTGGGCCCCACCTTTGATGTGTGTCGTCCATCATGCAGTGCCCACCTTGGTTGTGGGCCATTCATCATCCGGGGCGACCTTCAATGTGCATGGTTTATTAGATAGAGCCCACCTATGATGTTAGTCATCCAACATGTGAGCCCCCTTTGATGTGGACCGTCCATCATATGGGCCTAGCTCCAATGTGGGCTATCCATCAAGTGGAACCTGCCTTGGATATGGGCCACTCATCATTAGGCCGACCTTTGATGTGGACTATCCATCATGTGGGGTCCACCTTTAATGTGGGTTGTCCATCATGTGGAGCCCATCTTTTGTGGGGGTTGCCCATCATGTAGGGCTCACCTTGGATGTGAGTTATTCGTCATTAGCGATGGACCCTTGATGTGGATCGTCCATTATGTGGGGCTACCTTGATGTGGGCCATCATCATGTGGGGCCCAGTTGATCATCTATCCATTCATTGGTTGATTTTACAATCTTATGAACTCAGGAGTTTATGGCCATAAATAGCATATTTCCTTAAATAATTTTCAAAAGTGATCGGTCAGCAATAAAAATGAAGGAAATAAGTTATTTTTGAAAGTAGACAAACAAAAAAAAATAACTTACATAAATAAATTAATATTTTAAAAAAAACTATTTATTTAAGTTTAACAGCCAACTTAACTTATTTAAGAAAAGTAACTGGTTAAAACTACTGAGTAAGTATTAAAAAAATAACTTATTAACTAAGTTAGAAAAACTAGTTATTTGTAAGTTGGCGAAACTAGTTACTTGGTAGTATCGAAGCGACCCCTCAGGAGCCGTTACTTTCTTTTTCTTTTTTATTTTTCGTTTTGTTTTGTTTTCTACAGGAGCTGTTACTCAGTCAGAATGGTTTCTACAATTTATACCGTTAACTTTGAATTCCGAGGAGTTATATGATACTCAGGCGCCCACTGTCACCAAGTCACAGTCCCAAGGTCGGATTGGTTGAACGATCCTAACCTCTAGTTAATGTTATTATTAATTTTTTTTTTTGGAAAATAGAACCGTTGGATTTTTTTGTCTCAAATTTGACCGTCCAATAAATGTCCACAAATCTAATAGTTAAATAATAGAATAAGTTTTTTTTTTCATGATAGATCTACAGTGGATACCATAATTTGGATGGTGTTTTACCACTTGTATGCCGCATGCGCAATTTCCAAGTAATTTCTAAGTGGCCGCGTATCATCCATCACACTGCCGGAGTATTGAAGTTTTTCTCTTGAATTAATGTAATGCCACATGAACCTTTTCGAAGTTCCTGCCCATCAAGCGTCATCCGCCACTCGTCTTTTCCTCGATCCTGATATGATGTGTCCTTATTCTGATGTTAATATGGCCTTGAGCTCCACCATGATGTATTTTTTTATCCACGCCGTCCATCCATTTGCCGGATCATTTTAAGGCATGAGCTCAAAATGACGCAGATAGAAATCACAAGTGAACCATGCTACGAAACAGTGGTAATTGAACTCTCACCGTTAAAAACTTTTCTGAAGTCAGGAAAGTTTTGGATCAAACTGATATTTGTATTTTCCTCGTCAAGGTCTGTGCGACCTAATTTTTATATAGATCACATCAGCCTCAAAGACCCTTCATATACAGATCCTGACATTAAAGACCTGAAAATGTAATTTTTATGGGTCTTACGTCCAACTGGTTGGACCACAAGGTACGGTCCACTCAGTGGATAACTTCCAATCTATTAAGTGCACGAGAAATCTATCCTTCCAATAGGTTGGCCCCACTGAAGATAACTTATTACTACAATCAGCCCTATCTACAAATCAGGTGGACCACACGATAGAAAACAATATCTAACCATTGATAATTATCAAAATACAAGTGTATGAGATGAACTTTTGTTCGGAAAAATACTTACCTAGGTTAGCTTGCGTGGATATAGATGACAGCTACTAGGAGATAATCAGACGACAACATGGAGTTCCGACCGTTCAAAGGCGGTGGCATCAGGGTCCCGGGCGTGGTAGAGGTCCCACCAAATGGAGAGGTAGAGATGCACTGAATTGTGTGCAACCGCAACAAAGGTTTCAAGCACAAATCAATATTGGTTGGTTCGTTATTCATGCAGGACTACCACATCACTCCGGATTTGGCGAGGGGTATGTCTGATGGACCCCATGGAAGGTGCGGCTGGTGGGTCCTGACCCGTATATCTAGTGGGTCCTAGCCGATGATGACCCATGTTGGAAAATACCCCAAGATGATGATCTCATCCATCACTTGGGATGGTTACGAACGGTAAAAAGTTTGGAATTGGATTCTTGTTTTGATCTCTATCTCTTCCCTTCATCTGATGGGACCGATGGACCTGATTTTGGGCCATCGATCAGATGAACGTACGTCCATATCTGACACGTTTTGTTATGTGCCTCTAAAGTACACAGTTGCATCGTCGATGCCATCAGGTGGGGCGGTAAAAAATCACACAGCTGTTTTTTTTTTTTTTTTTTTTCCTTTTGGCATTTAAATGGATTGTCACAGTGAAAATCGTTACTGTTTCGATTTTTGTGAGGGAAAATCTATTAATTCAATTCAAATGGAGTGGTCTTTGTACCACGGCCCATTATTTGGACGGTCCAGATTGACTGGATGAATGTCGCATGTACTGCAGAGAGGCAACCAAACTGAAGCCTGGACAGCATGGATGTAGAATACATACATCAAGGTAGGCGCCACGCGTAAGGGACGCACCGTCTTGGGTGCGGCCGGGGCCGCAGCTAATCCCCTCCAGTCAATCAATCGGAGTCCACCCCTTGCCTCTCACTCTCCCCCTGATTTTGTTTTAATATACTCTCTGTGACGGTCATCCTGACCGTTGGATTTCTGTAGGCCATGGGATGGATGGCCATTGAAGAAGCATTTGTATGTTGACGGCGGGTCTTTTGAATTCTTTGGGTTCTGCAGTCTACTGGACGAGGAGCCGAGCAGTGGCCTGGCCCCAGCGGTCTGGCGCCTTGTGTCTCTTGCTGGCTTTTGTAGGGCCCTTTTCAATTTTCATCGGAAGCGGATTGCGTGGTGTGCCCCACACCACCGACCACCGACCACCGACCTTGGTGGTGTGTTGAGGTCACCGCGTTCTGTGGGCCCACCATGATGTATGTGTTATATTCACACCGTACATCCATTTTGTGAGATCATTTTAGGGCATGGCCCAAAAATGAGGCAGGTCCAATTCTCAAGTGGACCACACTGCAGAAATAAGTGGGGATTGAACACCTATCATTGAAAACTTGTTGGGCCAGAGAAGTTTTGGATCAAACAGATATTTGATTTTTCCCCTCATCTAGGTCTATGCGACCTTATGAAGAGGTTATATGGTAAATAAAATTCATGGGCGTGACTGTCCCCGCTGCTTCCAGTGATGTGGTCCATTTGAGTTTTAGATCTGCTTCATTTTTTGTGCCCATGCCATAAACGGTGTGGATATAACAAACACATCATTGTGGGGCCCACTTTACTTGGTGACATCAACCCACCATGGAGGTCGGTGGTGTGTGGCACACCACGCAATCTCTTACTCTTTTCATCTGCGGCCACGTTGGTCTGACCGTATTTATCATCTTGTCGCTGTTAGCGGTGTATTGGAGCCTGAGGTTTGCATTGAGTGTCTGGAAACCGACCGTCCGATGGGGAAATCGGAGAATATTGACCATCCAACGGAGAAATCGGAGAAGATTGACTGTCGAATGCCTAAATCAGAGAAGCCTGTCCGCTGGTTGGATGGAATACTGGACAAATCATCAAAATCAATGGACATCCGATCATACGACAATGTATGGGGTGGCCCACTCAAGTAGTGGATTGGTCTGATTTTTGTATCAGATGATCTTCTGGTACGGCTTGCACCGAACGAATATTACGTGGTGTGCATGCAAAAAGTTGCAAGAGAGAAATGCTATCATATCCTCATAGCTGGGTTTCTGTTGACCCCAGTGCGGTATTCCTACTGATCATAACAAAATCTGATCAGGGGCCAATCAACGGCTGAGACCCCATGATGCTTGCCAGGCCTCCGGAGGCAGTGAATCCCTTAGGCGTTTAAGATCCTAATGGATGGACGAGATTTGTTTGGAGGATTCCAGCCATTAATTATATTTTATTTTGACCGTCCACTATATACCAAATTATCAACCAGTTAGGGTACCATTTCCGTGTAATCTTTGCTTTACAGACCACCAAAAGTGGGTCCCACTATCTGAACGGTTTAATTTGAACTTCACCTTCCCATGTGTTACTTAAGAGTTGATACTCGGCCAGGCCGTGATAGTCGATACGCAGGCACTCAGTAGTAGTTGTACACTTGGCATAAAGTAATTCAGATCAAACCGTTCAAATTTTGGAAACCAATGCAAATAAGATTTAAGTCCAAAGTAAGACTTGTTGAACGGTTAGAAAACAGCCTCCGAATATTTTCATTCCAAACCTCCAGTCAATCGGGAATTTATGTACAATCAAATAATCTATATTTATAATAAATCAATAATCGAAATTAAGACCCACAATTTATGCGGTTTAATTTGATTAAACAGAATTCCACGTGTAAAAATTATAGTGGCAGCGTATCAACATACTCTGCCAGAGTATTAAAGTTTTCCTATTTTATTCCCTGAATACGGAGTCCCCTCTCTCTCTCTCTCTCTCTCTCTCTCTCTCTCGCTTATAACAGAATGCCATTGCAGGTCCTCTACGAGCTGGCAGCGGCAGGAAGAATAAGAAGAAGGAATGGAGTAGAAGAGAGAGAAATGGTTCGCCAGACTCTCAATATCTTCTTCAATCTCTTCATCTTCTGCTTGGATATCTCTTTGATAGGGTATGCATATTCAGAGGGATTGAAAGATGCTGCAGAAACATTGACGAGCTTCGCCTTCAGCGCCACCAGATTCTTCGCAGAACTAACACTCGCCATTTGGGCTGGTTTCCTCCCTCAGGCCAGGACTTCTGAAGCAATGTTCGCCCTCTGCATCGTTACGGGCCTTGTCTTCTTCATCAGAGCTGTGTTTCTCTTGGCGCGTGGGTTTTGGTCCCTTAGCTTCATTGTTGGAGTTAATTCGCTGATGTGGTTCTCGAGGGGGCGCCAAGCAGCGCCCGGCCACGCTCATCAGATGTAGGACCTGCTTATTGATGTTGACACGTGGGCGATATCACACACGAGCGTGGTTCCACGGTACTCATCTTTCGGTGAGTGTTTGGATTCGAGCTAGGGTTTTGGACTATTTTAGGTATTTTGCGATTTTGTACGGAGACGAGGAGGAGACGATGATGATGGCAGGTGATGCAATTTTCTACAGTTTTGTGGTTCTTTTGTTTGCAGGGCTTTTGCTTAAATGAAAGAGAGTGTGGAATCAAATCTCTTCCTGCTATAGAGTTTGTTCCTCCTTTTTTTTTTTTTTTTTTTTTTTTTTTTGCGTTGCGTGTGTGATTATTGGTGAATCTTGGCAAATATCGTGATTCTATTTTGAATAAATGGGTTCGGTGATCCGTACCCTTAGTCTGTTGAGCCCCACCTTGAATGGACCCAAGTCCAGAAATTAATGGGATCGGTACCACTTAACGAACGGTCAGGATCCCATGTGCAACGTTGGTAGTGGTACATCACCTGTCTTTGCGGGTAGCGGATTGCGTGGTGTGTTGGCGTCACTAAGTTCTGTGGGCCCCACTATAATGTGTGTTATATCTAAACTCAGGTGGACCATTTTGCAGGATCATTTTAGGATGCTGAGTCGGAAAATGAGGCAAATCCAAAGCTCAGGTGAACGACAAGACATAAAACAGTGGGGACAATGATTACCAAGGTTGAAACCTTGCTATTAGTTGCCATCCAACTTATTCGTAAGGTGATATAGAGACCTGGATGAAGGGGAAAACCAAACTTTTGTCGCTCCAAGAAATTTTCAATGATAGACCTTCAATCCCCACTTACTTTTGTAGTGTGGTCCACTTAAGCTTTGTATCTATCTCATTTGCTCTCAAGCCCTAAAAGGGTAGCCCCGTAGACATGTGAGACTTGTCAACGTGGCCAATGTACGTCAGGTACCATGGCCCATCGATGTGGCTGGGAGAGTCCCAAGTCCTCTAAGATGCATTATACGAAAGACATGTACAATGCGTGGCCTGATTTAGTAAAAGCACTTTTCATTCGGGAAGCAGTATCCACGCGCGACTTGGCTGCCAAAACCCGGAACCAGCGGTGTGGATGAAAACCTGACCGTAGGGCCATCTCTATGTATTCGTTCTATATCCACCGGCCATCTGTTTTTACAGATTATTTTAGGATATGGTCTAACAAAATGAAGCAGATAGAAGCTTCATGTGGACCACACCACAGGAAACATTGGTCATTGAAAGCCTCCGTTTAAAACTTACTAGCATCCACGTAACCTTTATTGAACATCCAACCTGTTGGTAAAGTCACACAGATGAAATGAAAAGCAGTTATCAGCTTAATTCAAAACTTTGGTAGCCCACGAAAGGTTTTTAATAGTCAATTAACTACTATAATTACTGTTTCCTGTAGTGTGGTCCACCTGAAATTTGCATCTGCTTTATTTTTTGAAAAAGTGGCCTAAAATAAGCTGAAAAAACAGATGAAGGGCACGGATATACAGTGCATAGATTAAGGTGTGCCCTACGGTCTGGGTCTCATTCACATTGCTTGTTACAGCCAAGTCAAGCACGTATGCACAACCGGCCCTTCGTTTCACTATTTGACCGAGTAAAACAGAGCGGATTGCCAGTTGTGACACGTACCACCGACCTCAGTGGTGTTTTGACGTGGCAAAATTTTGTGGGCCTGCCATGATGCATGTGTTATATCCACACCGTCTATCCATTTTGCGAGATCATTTTAGGGCATGTGCCTAGCAATGAGATGGATACAAACCTCAGGTGCACCACACAACAGAAAGCAGTAGGGTCAATGGCACCCACCATTGAAACCTTTTTAGGGCCCACCGTGATATTTATTTGCCACCCAACGTGTTTATAAAGTCACGCCGACATGGATGCAGGGAAAACACAAATATCATCTTAATCTAAAGCTTCTGTGACCTGATAAGTTTTCAACGGCAGGTGTTCAATCCCCATTGCTTTCTAAGGTTAGGATCTGCCTTATTTTTTTGGCCCGTGCGTAACATGATCTCGCAAAATGAATGAACGGTGTTGGATATAACACATGCATGGGGTGAGGTTCACATAACTTTGCCACGTCATCACACTATCTAAGTCAGTAGTGTGTGGCACACCACCCAATCCACTTTCAAATCAAAATCTTCTTTTTGGTGGGTCCCACTGCAGGATCATTGAATTCCCCGCATCCAAATATATTTGCCATCTTATAATTAGCTTGCAAATGGATGAATAAATAAAATATAACTAAACATTCCATATGTAATGGACCACCAACTGGTTGGCTGGGATTATTATTTGTAGGAAATTTTTGGTCCGTAACTCCAACAAGTGGGCCCTACCTTCTGGAGTCTTGTCAAAGTACAATTACATCTAACGTTCACGATTTAATTTAGGACCATATGATTAGGAACGTGCGTGGATGTGTACCTCCTATCTGCCATGTGGCCCACAATCTGAAGGGTTTGGATCATGATAACGAGGGCACAACATGGACGGTTTGGTTTGCTGGGCGGGACCCAACTTCGCATTTTCTCTTCTTCCCGCCAAAACTCAAATGTTTTATTTTGGGCAATTCGGTCATTTACAAGTAAAGCTGTAAAGTGGCCGGGGCTAGCCCGTCGGGTATATCCATCAGGGCCAGACCAAGGTCG